>OW240912.1:270463902-270573352 GCA_933207985.1 Pelobates cultripes
CTAATTTCTCTCTCACCCCCCTCCTTTCTCTTTCTCCCCCCCTCCCCCCTACCTTTGCTGTAGCGTGGCCGAGCCCAGTATAGTCGGCGGGTACAGGTAGCTTTTGTTTCCTGTACCCGGCCAGACTAAAAGGAAGTGCCCACACTGTGTGCACTTCCTGTTAGTCCGGCCGGGTACAGGAGACAGCTGCTCCCTGTACCCGCCGACTATACTGGGCTCGGCCACGCTACTACAGAGGGAGTGACAGGAGGGAGCGCTGAGCGCTTCCCTCCTGTCAGCCTCTCCTCAGGCTGCGCCCGGGCGGTGCGGTCCGCCCTCATGGACGCACCGCCCGGGCAAAGCTGCAGCCGCCTGAGGCTCTCTACAGAGAACTCGGGCGGCTGCAGCATGGGGGGGGCCGGCGGGGCTGGTCATGGCACCCCCCACCCTGGTGGCACCCGGGGCGGACCGCCCTCCCCGCCCCCCCCTTAGTACACCACTGGGGTTATGCAACGCCCCGGCCGTATTCCAAGACTTTATAAATGATGTACTCAGGGAATTCATTTACTCATTTGTCTTGGTTTATTTGGACGATATTTTGGTGTATTCCCCTGATCTTCAGACTCACCACTCCCATGTGAAACAGGTTCTGCAGACATTGTTGAAAAATAAACTTTATTGTAAATTAGAAAAGTACATATTTGACCAGCCTGAAGTCCACTTTTTGGGTTACAACATCTCTGCATCGGGATTTCAAATGGATCCTAAAAAACTAGAGGCTGTACTACACTGGCCATTACCCTCTGGTTTAAAAGCCATTCAAAGGTTTATTGGTTTTGCCAACTATTACAGAAGATTCATCAAGGGATTTTCTTCTGTAATAGCCCCAATCACAAATATGACTCGCAAAGGGGTTAGTAGCACGGTATGGTCCAAAGAGGCTGTGAATGCTTTTGAGACTCTTAAACAAAGATTTGCCTCTGCGGACATACTAAAACATCCCGACACTAGTAAACCTTTTATATTGGAGGTTGATGCATCCGAGACAGGGGTAGGGGCTGTTCTCTCTCAGAGAGAAAGCCAGGGAACACCATTGCATCCTTGTGGCTACTTCTCCAGAAAGATGTCTCCTGCTGAGCGCAACTACGATATTGGCAATAGAGAACTGTTGGCCATTATTCTTGCCCTCAAGGAGTGGCGACATCTTTTGGAGGGTTCCAAGGACCCCCTGTTGATCATAACCGACCACAAAAATCTGGCATATATAGGGGATGCCAAACGTTTGTCTTCCAGACAGGCTAGATGGTCACTGTTCCTTTCACGTTTTAACTTTCTCATTACTTATAGACCTGGTTCTAAAAATACCAAGGCTGATGCCTTGTCCAGGCAATTTGATAATGAGTCAGCTCCGGAACAGGTGACATCTCCTATTATTCCACCAGAGTGTATTATTGCCACTACTGTCCTCTCACTGTCTTCTCCACTGCTTGGCACCATACTGGAGGCCCAGCCTCAGGCGCCCAGTGGTAAACCGTGTGATAAACTGTTCGTTCCCCTATGTGAAAGGGTTAATATCATGAAAGTGTTCCATGACAATATAACTGCTGGACACCCGGGCATCAATAAGTCCACTGCCGCGATCACTAGATCATTTTGGTGGGATTCACTCAGGAAAGATGTAAAGGAGTATGTGCAGGCATGTTCTGTGTGTGCAGTTTCTAAGGTGACTCATGCACTTCCTTGTGGCCTGTTGCAGCCTCTTCCTGTTCCTGAGATTCCATGGTCCCACTTATCCATGGACTTTATTGTTGAGCTTCCTAGCTCTGCTGGGTTCACTACTATTCTCATGGTTGTAGACCGATTTTCTAAGATGGCTCACTTCATTCCTCTCAAGAAGTTGCCATCTTCGCAAGATTTGGTCCTAATTTTCATACGTGAAATTGTCCGTTTGCATGGCATCCCCCACAATATTGTGTCTGATAGGGGCTCTCAGTTTGTGTCCAGGTTCTGGAGGGCGTTCAGTAAACAATTGGGGATTGATCTCTCCTTCTCCTCCTCCTACCATCCACAGACCAATGGTACAGCTGAGAGGGCTAACCAGTCATTAGAAGTTTATTTGCGTTGTTTTATTAATAGCACACAAGACAATTGGTCCGAACTACTCCCGTGGGCCGAGTTCGCTAGAAACAATGCTGTTCATGACTCCTCTGGGCACAGTCCATTTTTTGTCAATAATGGTAGGCATCCTACGGTTCTCCCTGCGGTATTTTCTGATACTGCCATTCCTGCTCTGGATGAGCGTCTGGCCTCCATTCGGGATACCTGGGTTAAGGTTCAAACTGCTCTAGGGGCTGCTGCTGAACGCTTCAAACATTTTGCTGATAAGCATAGGAGTGCCAACCCGGTGTACCAAGTGGGGGACCGGGTTTGGTTGTCATCTCGCAACATCAAGCTTATCAGCAAAATGTTTGAAGGTCAGCCCCTAGCATGAAGTTTGCCCCCAGATTCCTTGGTCCCTATAGAGTGCTTCGTAGGATCAATCCAGTGTCTTACTCTCTGGCTCTTCCTGCATCTTTAGGGATTCCCAACACTTTTCATGTGTCCTTACTCAAACCTCTTGTCTGTAATAGATATACTGTTCCTTGTGTTCATCCCCCTCCGGTGGTGGTGGGTGGTCAGGAAGAGTATGAGGTATCTTCTATCGTGGATTCTAGGTTTTCTCGGGGCACTTTACAGTACTTGGTTGTTTGGAAAGGTTACGGTCCTGCTGATCGTTCTTGGGTTTCGGCTCCTGACCTGCATGCGGGCCGTAAGATCCGCGCTTTTCACGCTAAATTTCCTCTCAAGCCTGGTCCTGTCCGCCCGGTGGGCGTTCTTCAGGTGGGGGGTAATGTCACGTATTCATCCGCTTATAGAAATGTGGTTAATGACATTTACTGTCCACACAGGAAAAGTTGTGCCGAGCAGCAACCTAATCCACAGAAGGTTTAATGCTGAGCAGTAATTGTGCAAATGAAACCTGGTCTCATGTATTCATCCACTTATAGAAAAGTGATTAATAACATTTACTGTCCACACAGGAAAAGTTGTGCCGAGCAGCAACCTAATCCACAGAAGGGTTAATGCTGAGCAGCAATTATGCAAATGAAACCTGGTAACTGACTTTGGGGTCAAAGGCCGGTTACAGCCTATCAGAAAGAAAGGAGGGGTATTTAGGCCCAGTTCTCAGCCTGCTCAGTGCCCTGTCGTGGTTTCCCTTGTGGTTGTCCGAGAGCGCGTTCCTGTTTATAGTTTTCTACCTGGTTTTTGACTTTGGCTTTGTTTATTGACTTCTCTATATTCTGGTATCCTGACTCCTGGCTTTCCTCATCGCTGTGTCCCTTTCTGTGTTCCCTGACCTCGGCTAGTATTTTTGACTATTCTTTGTACCTTAAATCCGGCCATTCTAAGGACCGGTAATACGTTACTTATTTGTCATCCGTGCTGTACACTTCTACGTGCTGGATCAAACAGTAATCCTGACAGTCCTATGGTGGAGGACATTGATCCCAGGAGGCTCATAGCTTTCTCTGCCGAGGAAACACTGGATGCCAACATGTCTTTGACCTTTCTCTGAATTTTCATACCCCTTTCTGGGGACAGTTGAACTAAACCTTTTGCAGTGTTGAATGAAGCTCCTAGGTTTATGATGCTCTGAGATGGGTTCAGGTTGCCTTTGGAGATATTGATCTTCCAACCGTGTTGCTGAATAAACTGCATACATACTCAAGTATGTTGTCTAGGTAATGATATATTGCGATGCCTTTCTTCCTGAGTTCTGCAATTTGAGCAACCAGAACCTTTGAGAAAGTACGTGGAGCAGTGCTTAGGCCAAAAGGGAGAGCACAGAACTGAAAGTGACCTTCTTCCACTGCGAATCTGATATATTTTTGGTGCTGGTGTGCGATGGGAATATGGAAGTACGCATCTGCCAAGTCTATTGACATGAGCCACTGTTCTGGGAATACTGCTTTCACAATGGATTGAAGGGATTTTATTTTGAATTTTCTTGTTTAACCTGCTTAGGTCTAGTATTGGCCTCCATCCCCCTGTGGATTTTCTGGTGAGAAAAATATGGGAGTAAAACCCATGTGTCTGTTGAGCCTGTGGAACTTGAACAATAACTCCATCTTCTTGAAGGGATGAGATACATTTTTTAGGGTGTTTCTTTTTTCTATATCTCTTGGCCAGTTTGTCTTTTGGAAGGAGCGAGGCGGCGGTATTCTGGAGAACTCTATAAGATAGCCTCTTTGTATTATATCCAACACCCATCTGTCTTCAGTTGAATGTTTCCAAGTCTTCTGGAATAGTAGTAGACAGGCACCTACTCCTCCAGATTGGGAAGCAAACCTGTCATAAAGGCTTCTTGTGGAATGAAGAACCCCTGGATTTACCTCTTCTGCTGGAAAAATGTCCTCCTCTCCATGGAATAGATCTTCCATATTCTCTTCCAGGTTTATATGATCTGGTATCTCGAAAGGCGGGGTATTCAGAGTACCTTCTGGCTCGAAAGGATCCACGGGTTTTCCGGTCTTGTGGGAGAAAAGCTCTTTTCCCTTCTGCAGCTCTTTTGATACAATCGTCAAGATTTTTTCCAAACAGCATCTCACCATGAAAAGGAAGGGCACATAGACTAGCCTTTGACGATGAGTCTGCGGACCAAGATCTCAGCCACAAAGCTCTTCTAGCTGATACTGAGAGAGCCATGTTTCTTGCTAGAGCTTTCACCATATCCACCGAGGATTCTGAGGTAAAGTCAACGGCCAGTTTAATATCATTTAACCTTTCCAGAAGAGAAGATCTGTTTCTCCCATCTCTGATATCTTCTTCCAAATTCTCAATCCAGATTTTCAAGGCCCTGGATACTGATGTAAGGGCTATTGCAGGATGAAAGCCTGTACCTGCTGCTACATACGCTTTTGAAAGATGTAAGTCCATCTTCTTGTCCATTGGGTGTCTAAATGAGCCTGCATCATCAACTGGTAATGTGGTATGCTTTGCCAGTCTAACTACTGCAGCATCCACTTTAGGGGTGTTATCCCAATGGCATGAATCAGATTTGTCAAAAGGATAGAGGCGAGAGATTCTGCCTTGTGCTGAAAGTTTTTTATTAGTATTGGACCATTCGTCCTTAATTAATTCCTTGATAGTATCATGTACCGGAAAGGTTGCTCTTTTCTTTCTCAAGTCTGAGAAGTAACGATTAGAAGTTGATTGTTCTGTAACTGCCACTTTCAAACTCAAAGATTTACAGACTTTGTATATAAGATGATCTTCTTGAGCTGGTTCTAGAAAATCTGGGGGATCCTGAGTTTCTTCTTCTTCTGAAGATAAGAAATTTCCTTGGTATGACTCCATATCCATGGATTCGTCTGATGAATCGTTTTGTTGGTAATCTGAAGGGTCATGTAACCAGGGTCTTTTGGTTCTTGTACCTGCTTCTTTAATGCCCTGAGTCACCACTTGTTTTATGAACTGCATAATCTCAGTTGAAGGATTAGATGTTCTGGCTGCAGCCTTTTTGTATATAGGTTACATTTAAAGGCCCTTTTGTATATAGGTTACATTTAAAGGACTGACCAGTGTCTCTAAGTATACCATATACATTTGTATTTGCACTCCTCTATCTCTATTCTTTACTTGTTTTTTAACTTGTGTTTTTTAAGTGGTTTTAAAACACTGTGGAGTTGCACTGATATTTCCGCTACCACCCCCACACCTTGTGTGTTTTGCACTTCATTGTGTAAGTTTGTTTTGTAAACATTCTGCACACAATCGTTTGCCTTCCAGCGTTTTTTTATTACAGGCTTCGCATTGACTCTTTTTTGGTGATTTTCCTTTGGATGATCTCACCGTTTTCTTTCTCGTAGAACTATCATGACAGAGAAATATCTATTTTTTTATTTATTACACCTATAACATAGAAATGTAAAAAGATATGGCTTACCTATGACTCTTAGAGTGTAACCTATTTTTATATCCAGAAGATTGATCTCCTTTTTTCTTTCTCCATATTGATATTATTTTAGAATAGTCTAGGTAAAAGGATTTATCATTATTGAATGCAAAAGAAGAAGGAAAGAGAGAATAAAATTAAATTGTGCATATACCTTTAAGGATGCAAACCTACCATCAGAGAAACTTGAAAAAATAGGAACTTTTCAAATTGGAATTTCGTAATGAAGAAGATCCTTTGAGCCCTAATGAAGTCACCCGGCTACCCGCGCATGCGCCGAACAAGCAGACACACAAATTGTAATTTGCGCATGCGCGGTACGACCAGAAGCCAAGCCAGAATGAGAGGCATTATAACAGCCTCGCGGGTGGTCAGGGCGCATGCGCAAACTCAGCGTGCACACAAAATAGTCGGCGTGCATGTGCGAATTCCAAGGCACATGCGCAGAAGAAACTCCAGGACGCCAGAACGGCAAATTTAAATAAATTTAATAATTATAAGAGACAGCATCATGAATGGAAGAGGTATGTGAAAAACTGATTATGCAGGAGGGGGAACCCACATATATAGGTATACTAAATACAGTACATATGAAAAGTATTTATGTGTATAGATACATGTGGGCTCTCAATATGGAGAAATATATGGATCCTTCCAGGATAAAATCTTCTCGCCTCTTCCTGCTACCTCTTGGTCACTGCAGGGTTATTGGCATTTTTTTCTCTTGCTACCCCTAGGGTCACAGCAAGCAAATCCCTGGTCACTAATGGGGTATCTTCAGGGGGACACCTTTGCACAGGGCTGGATACTGAAGCTTCCCAAGGAAGAGAGGCTGAACTCCCTTGGGGACAGAAGGTAAAGACCCTCAGGTAAGCCAAAACGAAAAAGTGATTATAGTCATGAAATAGACTAATTTGGTCCTATAGGGATAGGACAGGAACAAAAAGACTGGAGGAGGAGGTAGGAGGGGGTATTTGTACCTTTATTTTAATTAGTTCCTGTCTAATTAGGGATAGGGGAGGAGCTACTCATTGTTGTGCTGCCATGGATATGGCCAGGAAATATTTATATAAAGTAGACATCACAGGATATTTACCTAAGGTTATTTTGACACTTTCTACATAACCATTTCACCACCAATCTCTGCTAGATTTTGTAAAATTAAGGGGGGTTTTGTTTTTGACACACAAACTTATAACAAAGATCTTCTCCTGTATATTTCGTAAAGTTGGTGTGTGCTATTTGTGTACAAATAGTATTTTGTGTTCAGCTACATCTGCTGAGTACGATACCCACATTGTATGTCTTTGATACTATTTTGTAAAGCTACAGTGCCATATAGGAGACCTGTCCTTTTCAGTATTTACAGTAGAATTTTGAGAGACAGATTTGATGGGCCTATGGTCAGGGACGTATTAGCCGCGAGGCAAACAAGGCATTTGCCTTGGGCGGCATTTTTCAGGGGGCGGCAAAAAACGCCACCCCCCAAGTACCCAGGGCAAATGCCTAGTTAGCCTCGCGGCTAACAGACATGCTGGGCTGGGCGGGCGGCTGGCGAGGGAGCACTTCCCCTGAGCGGTCTGCTCAGCTCCCTCGCGCGCCGCCCACAGAGTGAGGCTGGGAGCCGGAAGATGACGTCATATTCCGGCTCCCAGCCTCACTCTGTGGGCGGCGCGCGAGGGAGCTGAGCAGACCGCTCAGGGGAAGAGCTACCTCGTTAGTGCCGCCCGCACAGCAGCCAGCGCCGCCCAGCCCGACTGGCAGCCACTGGACCACCAGGGAGAGAGAGACCCCCCCCCAGCACTCCCAAAGGTAAGGAGGTTGGGGGGGGGTTTAAATTAAAAAAAAAGTTAATGTGATTGATTGTGTGTGTGTTTGTGTCTGACTGTGTGTGTGTGTTTGTGTCTGACTGTGTGTGTTTGTGTCTGACTGTGTGTGTGTGTGTGTTTGTGACTGTGTGTGTGTGTGTGTGTTTGTGTCTGACTGTGTGTGTGTGCGTGTGTGTGTGTCTGACTGTGTATGTGTGTGTGTGTCTGACTGTGTATGTGTCTGACTGTGTGTGTGTGTGTTTGTGTCTGACTGTGTGTGTGTGTTTGTGTCTGCCTGTGTGTGTGTGTGTGTGTGTTTGTGACTGTGTTTGTGTCTGACTATGTTTGTGTCTGTGTATGTGTCTGACTGTGTGTGTGTGTATGTGTCTAACTGTGTGTGTGTGTATGTGTCTGACTGTGTGTGTGTATGTGTTTGTGACTGTGTGTATGTGTTTGTGTCTGACTGTGTTTGTGTATGTGTATGTGTGTATGTGTGTATGTGTCTGTGTGTGTGTGTGTGTTTGTGTCTGACTGTGTGTGTTTGTGTCTGACTGTGTGTGTGTGTTTGTGTCTGACTGTGTGTGTGTGTGTGTGTGTGACTGTGTGTTTGTGTGTGTCTGACTGTGTGTGTATTTAGAAGGTGGGGCGGGGGGGAAGGGTTGGGTGGGGCAGCACAAAACCAGGATACACCACTGCCTATGGTTCAATTTGGGGTATTATAGCAGTCTGACTGTTAGAAAAACCCCATAAAGATCTACCATTTGTAAAAGTAGACACACCATGGTATTTCAAAAGGCATATTTTAAACCTTAGCGTAAGATCATTTATTTGCTAGTTTGTACCAAGTCTAGTAGCTATTAGCATTTTTTCTGCCTTTTTGAGACACACTTGGAGACAGCGCCGGCGCTTCCTATAAGGCGAACTAGGCAGCTGCCTAGGGCGCCATATAGGAGGGGGCGCCCTGCACCCCCATCGCCGGCGCTATTGCTGCAGCCGCCTGAGCGCTCTATAGACAGCCTATGTACAGGAAACAAACTCCTGTACCGCGGACCGGAGAGGAGCTCGGCCACGCTACAGGGAAGGGGAGGAAAATACAAGAGGAGGGAGTGAGAATTAGAGGGGAGGGGAGTGTAAGAAGAAGAAGAAGAAGAAATGGGGGTGGGGGGTAAGAAGAAGAAGAAATGGGGGTGGGGGGTAAGAAGAAAACAGGGGAGGGGGGGAGTAATAAGAAAACAGGGGTGGAGTAAGAAGAGGGTGGAGGGGAGTGTAGCAAATGAAGAGGAGGGGAGTGTTGTTCAGGGGAGTAAGAAGAAACGAGGGGGAGTAAGAAGAAGAGGGGGTTGGGGAGTAAGAAGAAAACAGGGGAGGGGGAGTAAGTAGAACACAGGGAGGGGGCGTGAGGAGAAGGGGAGATGAGGAGAACACAGGGAGGGGTTAGTGAGAAGAACACAGGGGGGGGAGATAAGAAGAACACAGGGAGGGGGGAGTGAGAAGAACACAGGGAGAGAGGGTGAGGAGAAGGGGAGGTGAGGAAGACACAGGAAGGGGGGAGGTGAGGAAGACACAGGGAGGGGAAGGTGAGGAAGATACGGGGAGGTGAGAAGAACAATAGGAGGGGAGGAGAAGAACACAGGAGAGGGTGAGGAGAACACAGGAGGGAGGTGAGGAGGACACGGGGAGTGAGAAGAACACAGGGAGGAGGAGAAGAACAAGGAGAGGGAAGGTGAGGAAGAACAGGAGGGGGAGGAGGAAGAACACACAGGGGAGTAAGAAGAACAAGGGAGAGGGGGTGAGGAGAAGGGGAGGTGAGGTGGTGAGAAGAACACAGAGAGGGGGGAGTGAGAAGAACACAGGGAGAGTGGGTGAGAAGAAGGGGGGTGAGGAGAACACAGGGAAGGGGAGGTGAGGAGGACAATGGGTGGAGTGAGAAGAACACAGTGGGAGTGAGAAGAACAAGGAAGAAGGGGTGAGGAGAAGGGGAGGTGAGGAGAACACAGCGAGGGGGAGGTGAGGAGAACATAGAGAGGGTGGGGGCAGAGAAGAACACAGGGAGGGAGGGTGGGGGGTGAGAAGAACACAGGGAGGGAGGTTGGGTGGGTATGAGAAGAGACTGCTAGGGGAGGGTGGAGAGGAGAGACCACTAAGGGGCAGGGGAGAGCTCTAAGGGACAGAAGGGAGAGCTCTATAGGACAGGGGGCAGGACAGGGAGCTCTTTCACACTACGTGCACACACACACACACACAATGCATCCCTATACATACACAGAAACACAAAATGCATCGCTACACACACAGAAACACAACATGCTTCCCTTACACACCTTGCATCCCTTATGCATACAAACACAGATTCACACAATGCATCCCTTAAACACCACCAGAAACACACAATACATCCCTTATACATATACACACACTGCTTCCATTACACACAAACACACTGCATCACCTACACAAACTGGTATCCCTATACACTACATTCCATAAGCACACACCTTAGATCCTCTACATCACGGGTGTCAAACACAAGGCCCGCGGGCCGAATCCGGCCCGCCAGACCTCGTCATGTGGCCCGTGTAGCAGCTGCCGGCCGCCAGCCCAGTGGCGGATCCGGGGGGGGGCAACGGGGCAATTGCCCCCCCCCGAGAATACCGACGGTCTCCCTCTCCTGCCAGCCCAGCAATGTGCCTGCGGACCGGAGGGGAGATCACAGATCTCCCTCCCCGGTCCGCAGGCACAGTGCTGACAGCCGGCGGGGGAGGGAGGGATAGAGGACCCGGAGCTCAGGCTGCAGCTCCTCTGGGTCCTCCTCTCGCGGGAGTTTGGAGCGTTGCCGGTTACCACGGCAACGCTCCAAATCTCGCGAGAGTGAACTCTAGCCCTGGAGCGTGGGCTAGAGTTCACTCTCCCCACTGGGACCACCAATGAATCCCCCACCGGACCACCAGGGAAATGTACCCCCTCCCCCCAGTAAAGGTAAGAAGGGAGGGGGGACATATATATATAATATATAAAAGCCCCCCTACCCTTATATCACACACACACACTCTACACACACACACTGCCCCCCATACACACACATTGCCCCCATACACCCACACTGCCCCCATACACACACTGCCCCCTATACACCCATATACCGCCCCCATACACCCACATAATGCCCCCATACACCCATAACACCCCCATACACACACACCGCCCCCATACTGCCCCCATACACACACACACCGCCCCCATACACCACACACTGCCCCCATACACACACCACCCCCATACACACATACTGCCCCCCATATACACACACACTGGCCCCATACACAATCGCCCCCCACACCCGCTCTGCCCCCATACACACCTCACTGCACCCGACACACCCCACACTGCCCCCATACACACACTGCCCCCCATACACACATACTGCCCCCCATACACACGTACTGCCCCCCATACACCCGTTCTGCCCATGTAATAATTGAATGCAGTGACAATAATTTATGATAATAAAGAGTGGACACTACAGATACAACCGGCCCTTTGAGGGTGACCAAACTGCTGATGCGGCCCCCGATGAATTTGAGTTTGACACCCCTGCTCTACATTAACACATAACACATCCCCTACACACTCCACTCCCTGGGTGGAACTCATGGGTGGAACATATAGGTGGACTTATGGGTGGGCTTTATGGGCATACTCACCGTCAGGCCCTGGGGCCCAGACCTTGAGCTGTGTAAGGGGCCCCAAAAAATTGAGCTGCTTCCTGTTCTCCCAGAACATTGAATTTTGTGACCACAGTTACAAACAGCCTCCAGAAATTTTACACCAGACCTGTGGAGCCAAACTGCGGCCAGAGCCCATCACCATCCTCATCTGTAAGTAGGCAATCTAGTATATTATTAGTGACACTAATCTCTAATTCACCTCACATTAACGGTGAACCACTGCAGTTTAATGAAGTGGTTCCGGTGTCTATAGCCTGTCTCTGCAGGCTTTTTAATGTAAACACACGCTGGCGTTAGTTCATATGGCAGATCATATGGGTGGGGCATTGTGATGTCACATGGGGGGCGGCAAAAAACCTTGCACAGGCCCTGCTTGGAGATGTTACTGTATATTTTGCAATCCTCATCTGTGCTACGGCAGTATAACACCTAATATGTTGCTCAGCTATGTCGTCTTAGTACAACAATACCACAATGCGTACCTTTTTCAGGAATATGTGGATGTTGAAGGGGCATTTTGAGAAACACTAATTTCATATTTTTCAAAAGTGTATGCTGGGCCTAAGTCTCATTTTAGCAGCTCATGATTGCAAATTACCTCTCAAAGGCCACATCTGTTTTTAAATATAAGCAGCTCATCAATTCAAATTATGAGCAAGTGCATACTATTAAACTTATCATTGGGTAGTACCCAGTAATCTGCGTCACGGGCAAAGCTGTCACACAGACAGACCACAAAGAGAGAGAACACAGAGAGAGAAACTTGTAATACCAGGCCTTAGAATGGCCGGGCTATACAAGCAGAGCATAGTCAAGTTACAAGCCAAGTTACAACGATAGTACAAGCTAATTAGACAGAGTAAATGCGCTATTGGGCTATCAAAAGACCACAACAGGGCAATTCCTTTTTTTATAATCCCTAACTTAACTTAACCCCCCAACTTCCCACCAACTACCACCCTCCACCATCCCCCTCCCCCAATTAACTAAATCACCAAAATAAGAATAATAAAATAGTCAGTCAGCGGTCAGAATTTTAGAAGTATCTTTGGCCTGAACTTCCTCAGTATCTTTAACAATAACTAAAAATATATAAACTATACAAATATTGATACTCTCACATGACTAAAATCACACCCCAAAACCGGTCTTCTTATTCAATACATAGGCCGGACTGAAAGGGGCAATCAGGGCAGTAATAGCTGGTCTCAGCTCTTAAGCCCCTCTTGTAACACACTGTAGCAGAATGGACCATGCTACCGTACTCCTATACCGACATTGGGCTGTCCATGCCCATTTCCCCCCTCCTCATAGTCCCCTATTTTTGGCATTTACAGTACATGTGCAAGACATACCCCCCTTTCTTTGAAACCTAAGCTTTTTCTCTGTTTCGCCTGGCCGTTCATCCAATTCCATCCCCCTAAGTGGTTCCCACGGTTTTGTTCGACGACCTAACAAACTACCAAACGGTAGACCACCCAGATACGGAGTGTGCCGCTTATTAACACCGTTCACACCTCCACAAAACGCAACTACACAAACGTGCGGTCGGCTGGGTGGTTGTCGTTCTTATTGGCGAACACGTGGAGGCTGCCATCTTGGGACGCGAACAAAGACAGCGGTGTTTGGTCGTTGAGTGTGTGGAACTAAAACCTTCAATTACTTAGTGAGAAAGTATACGAACAGAGCGGCATTCACGGGGAGCAACCTCTCCAGAACCAGAGATTCATACGAACAAACGCACAAACAGATCGCCATGTTATTTTATATGTTTTTCGTACTCCCGAAAGAGACCGACCGTGCAGCCTATTTTCATGGAACTGTTTTGGGCAGTCGCCTCGTGTGCAGTCGGTCTAAACTATACCCTGGTGGCCTTTCTGCTGCGTTCGTGGGATCTGAGCGCTTTTCGGATATCTTGGGCACTCAGACCCAAGCTATCCGGGGATATAGGACTTGAGGGGGTACCTTATGGGGAAATGCATATTTTGGGGTGTTGAATATTTTACATGTCTTGGACCTGAGAGCTAATGTAATTATATTGTGTATTTTACCCTGTCTACTCTCAGGTCCAGTGGGGAATGCCCCTGGAATATGTATTTGGAAACCCCTTGCAGGGGAATTCTCATTAAAGGCCAGCTGTGGCGCCATTAAAATCAGTTATACCCCCAGAGCTGAGTGTTGTCCAGTTGCTGGGGAGGTGTTGGAAGAATCTAGGATTACTTTGCTGTGTTTTGGCTGTCCCCTTCAAGTAATTTACTTGTTCCTGAGTACATCTTGGATTAACCAGAGAGTCCCTGCTAGGACTAACGCTCCGCTACACACCGTGCACCTTTTCTGGGGGGTTTTCTTTTTGGGAGTTGATGGAATCCTGAAGCAGAAGTGACATGCCTCAATTCTTCTGCTAGGCTCCACTGGTGGTCCCCCTCTGTGGCACTCAAACAGCCCAGAAATGAGCTGAAACCAAAATTAAAGAAACATGCATTTCAGCTCAGCATTTGCCTTTTTAAATATAATAAAGGCATTGAGGATTGCCGTCTGCATTATATATATGCCCACTTTTTTGTACCATGCCCTGGTCTTTTGCATGATCAAATACGGCTGCATCACTTGATTGGACAGGTCAACTCCCCCCATATATTCAAGAAACAAAGTGGAAACACCTCCCAATACGTGGTAGTATAGGAAAAATACAAATAACCTGAAATATAGGTCGTGATTCATTAAATGGAATCTGTATAAAGAATTAAAAAGCTGACATAGCGTAATACAGTATTGAATTGGTGAGTGATATTTAATAGAAATAGGTGCACTCACAAACAGACATGAAATCAGGCTTCTCACCCTCCCAGTGGTAGTAATGTGATGAATAGAAGGTCCTCCGTGGGATATATGCAAAATAAAGAACCAAATATAGTGAAGCATGTAATGAAATTACAAAATTATATTTATTGGTCTCACTTACAAGTGAAGAAATATAGTAGGCATATCTCCATACAACATGGAACTCCCAGACGATGCAGAGGTAGATCCAATAGAGCAGGCAGAATAAAAAGTATAAACTACATACAAAAATACATAATAAAATAATATAAAATATAGCAGCGTCTAAAAACTTAAAGAATATGTCCAACGCGTTTCGTCCAACAAAAGGGGACTTCCTCCTGGATATATATAGGGTAATATCAATAATCATCCTAAATTCGAAATCCCCGGTGTCCGGCATGCGGCTATGGCGTGCATTTCATCCCTGGAACGCACATGACAGGATGTAGTTCTTGCGTTCCGGCTGTGCTGTCATTTCCGGCAATATGGAACGCATATGCGCAGTAAATGCGCATTTGCATAATAGACGTGCATGTGCGTAATAGACGCACATGCGCACGTAAGATTACCGGAACCTATAAGGGACAAAAATAGAGAAACACAGGGCGGGTGGTCCGCCCGAAAAACTCAAAACCAGAATAAAAATAGAAATAGAAATACAAATACACACATAGTAGATATTTGTAATAAAATATACATAATAAAAATTACATATTGATATACTGCACATATAATCAAAACCAATTAATTACAATTATTGAACCAGAAGCATTCACCTAGACGAAGGTTATTTCAAACCCCAAATTATTTGGAAATGAGAGGAAACTCGTACCGCTCTACTTAGATAAGTGTAATTTAAATTAAACCTTGTAAGTCAATTTCTTGATTAAGTCCCTGATGTAAAGTTTTCAGATTAAAAATCCAAAACGTTTCTTTTCTAATTAACTCTTGTAATTTATCTCCTCCCTCCAACCTAAATTAATGGAATCTATTCCAAATGCCTGAAAAGTGTTACACTTAAACAATGGCATATATTGCAATGTCTAGGGACACTGTGATCAATTTTTTTTTTTCTTTATATTATTGAAATGTTCTAAAATTCTAGTATGAAGTTTTCTAGAAGTACGGCCCACATATTGAGCCCCACAGCCACATTATAGTAAATAGACAACAAAGGAAGAAGAACAGTGAATATGTTTCTTAATATTATAGGTTTTATTTGTATATGTGCTTTTAAAATTAGTAATTTTCTTTTTTGGATATTTACATGTGGAACAATGTCCACAACTAAAAAAAACTAATATTGGAGTCTTTAATACAATGTTGCAAGAAGGAATAGACGGTAACAAACTAGGTGCCAATTTGTTTTTTAAATTGGCTGATTTTTTGTAAATTACCGTAGGAAATTTTGGTAGCATATGTTTTAAAACATCATCCCTCTTCAGGATATGCCAATGTTTTTTAAGTATTTTTTCTATCCTTTTTGCCTGAGAATTATATTGCGTCAAAAAAGCAAATTCAAATTTGTTATTAAAATTATGTCTATTGTTTTTACTTTTGTTATATATTGCTTGATTTTTACTATTAAATCGAACCATTTCACTGTTATTTTCCCTTTGTTCCCCATTACCAAGTAAGAGGGTTCTATCAGAGGAAAGGATCTCTGTTTCCACTTTCTCGATTGTTTTGAGATTATAACCCTTATCTATATATCTTTGTTTTATAATTGCAGATTGTTCCAAAAAAAAACCTTCCTTATCAGAACAATTTCTCCTGAGACGGGTTAGTTGGCTTTTTGGAACATTTGAAAGCCATGGGGGGTGGTGGGCACTAGAACATTCAATTGCTGTGTTACAATTTGTAGGTTTAAAATATGTTTTGGTCTTTAATTGATTAGATTCTATATATATTGTTAAATCCAAGAAATTTACAGAAATATTGCTTGATGAAAAGGTAAACTGTAAATTGTAATCATTGTCATTGACATACTCCATGAAGGAGTTTAAACCCTCTATAGTACCATCCCAGATAATAAGTACATCATCTATGTAGCGTCACCACAGGACCAAAGTACCCCCAGCATGCTCGCCCAACCTGACGTGTTGTTGCTCCCAATGGGATACGTACAGGTTGGCGAAACTGGGGGCAAATTTGGTTCCCATGGCGATGCCACATAGTTGTAAGTAATACTGGTTGTTAAACCAAAAGAAGTTCTTTGTTAGAATGAATTGAATACAATTAATCAAAAATTCTATTTGGGTTTCGTGCAGAGATTGATGGGATTTAAGCATTTCCTTAATGCACATAATGCCTTTGATATGAGGAATATTAGAATATAAGGCCGTTATATCTGCAGTAGCTAAAATATATGAAGATTTCCAGCATATAGACTGTAAATCTTGTAAAATGTGTTTTGTATCTTTAATGAAAGTATTATATAAAGAAACATATGGTTGTAGGAACAGATCCACATATTCGGACAAATTGCAAGACAAAGAATTGATTCCGCTAATAATAGGACGGCCTGGGGGTGTTTTTGTGTTTTTATGTATCTTTGGCAGAAAATAAAAACGCCACTTTGCAGTTAGGGTTGTAGATATAATTAAATTCATCTCGATTAATTATTTCCTGCTCCAAACCTGAAGTTAATAAAGTATTTAATTCCACCCAAAATTCCGATGTCAGATTTTTTTCCAAAGTTCTATAAGTATTTTGGTCATTGAGAATATTATAAGCCTCTTGTAAATAATAAGATTTATTCATAATAACAATTCCTCCCCCTTTATCCGCCTCCTTGATAACTAGATTGTGGTTATCCATCAGAGATTTTAGAGCTGAACGTTCATTTTTAGTAAGATTAGGTTTAAATTTACTGTTTACAATTTTATTTAGATCTTCCTGTACTAGATCATTAAATACTTCCAAAAATTTACTTTTTACTGCCCACGGAAAAAATTTGAATTTGGGTTTTAAAGTAGTATGTGTAATCGTGGGTTCTGCAGATATCTCTGGAACTATATTCTCACAATTAATAGTGCGTAATGGATCAATTGATTCCTGCTCAATAATCGTTTTATTCAATTCATTACCCTTAAAAAATCTTTTTAAAGTTAATTTTCTTAAGAATTTCTGTGTAACGTGAATATACCCCAACACGCAGGATTCAGCTAAACAGAAGACAACACAGAGGAGAGATACATCTACCGGACCTTAGAATGGCCGGACTCGACGTATATGAGAGGAGACAGAGTCAGGAACGATCCGAAGTCAAGGGCACAGAGAGACAGCGTAAACTAGGACAAGCCGGGGTCTGGTACACAGTAAACAGCAAGCCGGCAACCAGAACAGATAAGGATAAAGAGAAAACGTAGTCAGAAACAAAGCCAAAGTCAAAACGGAGAAACACAACTGAACACAACAAGCGCTAAAGGGAACTGATACAGAAACCACGATAGGGCAGGGAGTAAAGGGAGAGGTAAGTATATATAGCTTCTAAACTAATGTGATTGGCTCCTGTCATATCCACACCCCCAAAAGGTAAGTGTATGGGGAGTGTGGCATGACAGGGGCCAATGGGAGCCTTTTAACAATTTAGGCTCCCACTGTCTCTTTAAGAGCGCGCCCGAGACTCGCGGCGCGCTCTTAGATTCAGGCGGGACACGTGACCGCTTCTCGCGGTCACTGCCCGCCTTTCCAGTGAAGCTGTCGGATGAGCCGCGCGCGGCTCGTGCAGCAGCAGGACCGCACGCGGCTCGAAGAGAGGACCGCGGCCGGCCCCTGGACAAGGTGAGTAACGCTACAGTACCCCCCCCCGAGGACACGCCCTCCGGGCGGGTAGGGCCAGGCCTGGCAGGAAAACGAGAATGGTAAGAACGCACAAGGCGGGGGGCGTGAACAGCATCAGCTGAAATCCAACTGCGCTCCTCAGGCCCATAACCCTTCCAATGCACCAAGTACTGAAGTCGACCCCTAAGGTAACGAGAGTCAAGAACAGCAGAGACTTCGAATTCCTCATGACCCTCCACGGAGACAGGAGGGGGAGGCGGAGAATGCCGGGTATAGCGGTTGCGTACGTAAGGCTTCAACAACGAGGTGTGAAATACATTAGGAATACGCAGATTCCTAGGAAGACCCAAGGCGTATGAAACAGGATTAACCTTATGCAGTATACGATAAGGACCTATGAAGCGGGGAGCCAATTTCATAGAAGGCACCCGCAGGCGAATATTCCGCGTGGAAAGCAAAACCCTGTCCCCCACAACATAAGTAGGAGCCGCCCTGCGATGCTTGTCAGCCTGAGCCTTCTGGCGAGCAGCGGAATCCACCAAAGAACGCTGAACCTGCTCCCAAGTATTACGCAAACCAGCCAAATGCTCATCCAGAACTGGCATGCCCTGTGAGGAGAATGCAGCCGGAAGAACAACGGGATGCTGGCCATAGACAACGTAAAAAGGAGCTTTTGCCGGAAGAATCATGAGTGGCATTATTCCGAGCAAACTCAGCCCAAGGAAGTAGGTCAGACCAATTGTCCTGATGGTGAGACACAAAACAACGAAGGTACTGCTCCAGAGACTGGTTGGCACGTTCAGCAGCTCCATTAGACTGGGGATGGTAAGCGGAAGAAAATGAGAGAGAAATACCCATTTTTGAGCAAAAGGCTTTCCAGAACCTGGAAATAAATTGGCTACCCCTATCGGACACGATAGATACAGGAATACCATGTAACCGAAATACTTCTCTAGCGAAGATAAGGGCCATTTCCTTGGATGTGGGCAACTTGCGAAGAGACACAAAGTGAGCCATCTTGGAAAACCGATCTACTATCATCAGCATGACTGTGTTACCATTCGAAGGGGGTAATTCAACAATAAAATCCATGGATAGGTTAGACCAAGATCTCTCGGGAACTGGTAAGGGATGCAGAAGCCCACAAGGAACTCTACGAGACGTTTTCATACATGCACAAGTAGTACAAGCACTTATATAGTCAGTGACATCCTTGCGTAAGGAACCCCACCAAAAATATCGAGAAACTGCTGACATCGTTTTGGTAATACCAGGATGTCCAGCAGTCTTAGTATCATGATATAATGACAGAATCTCCCGTCTCTCGGGAACATCAACAAACAATTTATCAATAGGCCTCTCGCTAGGTGCCATACTTTGTTTCGCCTGTATGGTCTGCAAGAGGGATGAAGAAATAGACAACATAGTAGTGGCTATTATCCTGTCTGGGGGAATGACAGGAGTAACATCAACCTCCTGTTTGTTAGTAGTTTCAAACTGTCTGGACAGAGCATCTGCTTTAATGTTGCGATCACCTGGCCTATAGGTGATAATATAATTGAAATGGGACAAAAATAATGACCATCTAGCCTGCCTAGAAGATAATCTTTTAGCTTCACCAAGGTAGGATAGATTCTTGTGATCTGTAAAAATGAGGATAGGATCCTTAGTTCCTTCTAACAGATGTCTCCATTCTTTAAGAGCTAAGATAATAGCAAGGAGTTCACGATTACCCACATCATAATTCCTTTCAGCTTTGGACATTTGTCTAGAAAAGAAGCCACAAGGATGCAATGGCTTTTCAGGCGATTCTCTTTGGGACAAAACAGCACCTACCCCGATTTCAGAAGCATCAACTTCAAGAATATAAGGCAGTGAGGGGATAGGGTGCTGTAAAATAGGTGCAGAGGCGAATGTAGTTTTAAGAAAGTCGAAAGCCTGAAGTGCCTCGGGAGACCAGACACGAGTATTACCACCCTTTTTTGTCATACGGGTGATAGGTGCTACAATAGAAGAAAAACCCTTAATAAAGCGTCTATAATAGTTAGAGAAACCAAGAAAACGTTGAATTGCTTTCAAACCCTGTGGTAGAGGCCACTCTATGACAGCAGAAAGCTTCTGGGGATCCATACGAAACCCTTTGGCGGAAATCAAATACCCCAAGAACTGGACTTCGGATTGGTCAATAAACATTTTTCTAGTTTACAATAAAGACCATTATTAAGAAGGGTCTTCAAGACCGTTGTGACATGTCTGTGATGAGTGTGTAAATCTGTAGAATATATCAATATGTCGTCCAAGTATACAATTACAAATGTGTGAATAAAGTCTCTTAGGACATCATTAATAAATTCCTGAAATACTGCTGGGGCATTGCAAAGACCAAATGGCATAACAGTATACTCGTAATGACCAGATCTAGTGTTGAATGCAGTCTTCCATTCGTGACCTTCCTTTATGCGTATTAAATTGTATGCACCTCCAAGGTCCAATTTGGTGAACACAGTAGCATGTTTCAGCCTGTCAAATAACTCCGTAATTAAAGGTATAGGGTATGCATTTTTGATAGTGATTTTATTTAGACCTCTATAATCGATGCACGGTCTTAAATCACCCTCTTTCTTAGATACGAAGAAAAACCCTGCTCCAGCCGGAGAAGAGGATCTCCTAATGAACCCCTTTTCTAGTGATTCTTTAACATACTCCTCCATGATACGGTTTTCTTAGGAGGTATAGTGCCAGGCTATAAATCGATAGCACAATCATAGGATCTGTGAGGCGGTAATTTATCAGTTTCCCTTTTATCGAATACAGTCTTGAGAAACAAGTATTGAGGAGGTATAACAGTAGACAAAGGAGGAGTAGTAGGAACATTAAGGGTATTTAGAGGGGTGACTTTAATCATACAAGAGTCGTGGCAGGTTTTACCCCATGATTTTAATTGTCCCAATTCCCAGTCAAAAATGGGATTGTGAGAACATAACCATGGGTACCCTAACACGATATGAAAAGAGGGAGAGGTGATAACCTGAAACCGAATGGTCTCAAGGTGTAAAACCCCTGTGTACATAAATAATGGTACAGTTTCATGGGTAACGACTGGAGTATTTAAAGGTCTACCATCTATGGCCTCAATGGCCAAGGGTATCTCCCTCTCTCTGACGGGAATGTTATTTTTTTGTAACAAACTCAGAGTCAATGAAGTTCTCAGCAGCCCGGAATCAACCAAGGCTAGTATGCTTTCAGCTATACAACTCTCTCCCGTATGAAGGGAAACAGGGAGAAGCAAACGGTTAGGAGGCAATTTAGGAGACTTAGATATCACACCCAAGGCCAGTCCCCTATAAGGTCTTAGGTGTGAGAGTTTTCCGGAAGCAAAGGACATTCCTTTACCATATGGTCTCGCCTACCACAGTATAGGCAGAGTCCGTTCCTTCTTCTAAGTAGTTTTTCAGTATCCAAGAGTTTGGCAACCCCTAATTGCATGGGTTCCTCCTCGGATACTTTAACACTCTCAGGTTTATCAACTCTGGGGTTAGTAGATGTGACCAGACGTCTATTCCTGTTCTTGGTATAGAGCCTGTCACGAATCCTATTATCTATATCAATGAGGTAGTCAATAAGGTCCTCTAATGGAATAGGAAGCTCCCTTGCCGCTACCTCATCTAATACAGTGTCAGATAAACCTTCCATGAACGCAGTAGTTAACCCATTATTGGTCCAATCTACCTGTGAAGCAAGGGTACGAAACTGAATAGCATAATCAGCCACAGACCTAGACCCCTGTTTAATTCTCATTAATGCTCTTGCGGCATTCTTTTACCTTTTTGTTGTGTCAAAAGTTCTACGAAAAGCCGTGAGAAAGCTATTGAAATTATGCACCATAGGTCCATTGGCCTCCCAAATAGGATTTGCCCACTCAAGTGCTTTGTCAGTAAGTTGATGCATCAAAAACCCCACTTTAGACCTATCAGTGGGAAAGGAATGAGGATACATCTCAAGGTGGAATTCTATTTGATTAATAAAACCTCTGCATGTCTTGGCTTCCCCTCCATACCTAGGAGGAGGTGTTAAATGGGGCGAAGTATTGGGTGAATTGGATACTTCGGGAGGATGAGGTGTAGGAGGGTTAGGTGCGGTTGCAGGAATAGTTCTAGACAAGAGCGTCTGGAGAGCCTGTGCTATCTGATCCATACGGTGATCCTGTTCTACAAACCTTGCCTCGTGAGAAGCCATTTGCTGAGCCAAATCTGTGGGGTCCATGGCCCTATCGTAATGTAACGTGAATATACCCCAACACGCAGGATTCAGCTAAACAGAAGACAACACAGAGGAGAGATACGTCTACCGGACCTTAGAATGGCCGGACTCGACGTATATGAGAGGAGACAGAGTCAGGACCGATCCGAAGTCAAGGGCACAGAGAGACAGCGTAAACTAGGACAAGCCGGGGTCTGGTACACAGTAAACAGCAAGCCGGCAACCAGAACAGATAAGGATAAAGAGAAAACGTAGTCAGAAACAAAGCCAAAGTCAAAACGGAGAAACACAACTGAACACAACAAGCGCTAAAAGGAACTGATACAGAAACCACGATAGGGCAGGGAGTAAAGGGAGAGGTAAGTATATATAGCTTCTAAACTAATGTGATTGGCTCCTGTCATATCCACACCCCCAAAAGGTAAGTGTATGGGGAGTGTGGCATGACAGGGGCCAATGGGAGCCTTTTAACAATTTAGGCTCCCACTGTCTCTTTAAGAGCGCGCCCGAGACTCGCGGCGCACTCTTAGATTCAGGCGGGACACGTGACCGCTTCTCGCGGTCACTGCCCGCCTTTCCAGTGAAGCTGTCGGATGAGCCACGCGTGGCTCGTGCAGCAGCAGGACCGCGGCCGGCCCCTGGACAAGGTGAGTAACGCTACATTCTGATTATCTAAGTAGAGATTAAAAGAATTACAATTTGAAGCAGGGGCAATCTTTAAGCCCTTTTTTAACAGTGATAATTCTTGTAATGAAAGAGAAGTATTAGACAAATTAAAAATACCCTCTGCAGAATCTAATTTTGTCTGTATGAGAGGTGCAGTGGAGTGTCCTCCTCCTCTACCTCTAAGTGCGGTCGTTTTTTTATAGGTGATTTCTGTACTTGGAACCTGTGTTGAGTGTGTGTTTGATAATGGAAACGATCTGTCTTTTGGTCTCGCTCCTTGTCTAAAAAAACCTCCTGGTTACCTTTCTGATATGGGGATGGTTTAGGTGATTTCTTAGAAATTGGAGAGTGTGAATTTGAATAATGTGTGATATTTGACGTATTTCTAGAAAACAAATTGGTTGAAGAACTCGAGTGAGAATTAAAATTAGAGTTGGGGTACTGCCCCCATATGCCGATTGTAATGTGTTATGCAGACTGGCACCTGTTTACTTTCCTCTCTGCCACGAACTGCTACCTTGCGAGTGCGTTCACCGTGGATGGTGGTTAGGGTGAACAACTAATTTTTATCGCGGTACTTTAGTGCCAGCAGTTCATTCTGGCAGAGAATTGTTGTTTCCCCCCTTTTTATTTATTTTTTTCTGCTAAAGCCTTTGGGAAACCTCTGCGACTCTTTCGGATAGTGCCACAGGCCACGGTCTCAAAGCAGCACAGCATATTTAGAAGTGGGATACTATTATAAAAATTAGCAATATACAAGTGATATCCCTTGGTTTTCTTTTCTGCTCTGTTTCTTATTTTTTTTTCTACTAATCTAATATAAATATACATATCACTGGGAGCACAAGACTGACACTTCATGTAGGTGCCCGGATGACTCTTATGTTTAATTCACCCTGTGCCCATTACAGGTATAGCATATGGTGACATTAGCAATCAAAGTACAAATGATGTATTGGTATTGTAATAACTCTGCAGCACCCTCTGTTGGCTGAATATAAATGTGTAAATTTAAATAATGCGTGTATGCAAATTAGTGCCAAGAAAATATGAAGTTATATGTATATATTATTGCTTTTTATTGTTTGTTACTTATTACAAGTTACTTGTATTCTATATTTCAGGTATTAATTCTAATTGCTTGTTCTCCAATGTTCTCTATATTTGAATTTTAAATTGTTTTCACCTCATGTTTAATGATAAGTCACCAAAGGCTAGTCCTTGTTCAAAATAAAGCAATGTTGGTTAGTTCCATTGAGAACTGTTTCCTGTCTGGTGTGTTCAGGTAATCTAAGAGCTTAGGCATGGTTAATGTACCTACTAGTGCTCCTCTTTCTACTGAGGTTCCTATACCCTATTTGTAGATGAAATAAGTGTTTAACAAAGTACATACTGATGTTTTACCTCCTCACAGGTCTTATGATTGCTCCATTGATTTGCTTCCTGGTACTATACCCCTAAGGGTGGTGTATATACCTTATCCCTTCAAGAAAGTAAAATCATGGAGGAATACATAAAAGAGTCCTTTTCTACAGGCCACATGCGTAGAACTTCGTCTCTAGTCAGTGCTGGTTTCTACATCCCTGTTTCGACTATAGGGCATTAAATAAGATCACTTTGAAAAATGCCTATCCTATACCACTCATTTCCAAATTATTTGACATACTCCAAGGCGCCAAAGTTTTTTCCAAACTCGACCTTAGGAGTGCATATAATTTGGTGAGGATAAAGGAGGTACATGAGTGGAAAACGGCTTTCAATTCTAGAAACGGGCATTACAAGTATTTAGTCATGCCTTTTGACTTATGTAATGCCCCAGCCGTATTTCAGGATCTTATTAACGATGTACTTAGCTAATTTATTTATTCATTTATATTGGTGTATCTCGACGATATACTCATATATTCTTCTGATCTCTCACTCACCACGGGCATGTAAAACAAGTTTTACAAACACTACTAAAAAATGGGGTATACTGTAAACTTAAAAAGTGCCTATAGGATCAGACAGAGATTCAGTTCCTAGGTTATGTGATTTCTGCTTCTGGTTTCCAAATGGATCCACAAAAACTTGAGGCAGTTCTGCACTGGCCCCTACCCAGTGGACTGAAAGCTATTCAGCGTTTCATAGGCTTTGCCAATTATTATCTTAGGTCCATATAGGGTTATCTACTGTTATAGCCCCTATTACTAACCTAACTTGTAAGGGTTTAAACTGTCACATATGGTCACAGGAAGCTAAAGAAGCATTTGATAATCTCAAGACCTTGTTTGTTTCTGCTCCCATAATAGTGCACCCTGATACCAACACACCTTTTATACTAGAGGTGAATGCATCAGAAACAGGGGTATGTGCTGTTCTATCTCAGAGGAAAAGACAGGATACCCTTTTACACCCATGTGGGTTTTTCTCCAGAAAGCTATCACCAGCAGAAAAAAAAACTATGATATTGGCAACAGAGAACTGTTAGCCATTATCCTGGCCTTAAAAGAATGGTGACATCTTTTGGAGGGATCATCACTGATCTCAAGAATCTGGCTTACATAGGTGAAGCCAAGAGATTGTCTTCCAGACAAGCCAGATAGTCTCTGTTCTTGCCACGTTTCAATTTTGTGATTATATACAGACCAGGCACAAGAAACGTCAAAGCTGATGCCCTATCTAAGCAATATGATTCTGAGGAAGAACAGGAGCAAGAGATTTCTCCTATTATACATCCTAAATGCATTATTGCCTCTAATGTGCTTACGTTGTCCTCTCCTCTCCTTAATACCATCATGACAGCTCAGGTACAGGCTCTCAGCGACAAGCCTCAGGGTAAATTGTACATACCACTTAACCCCTTAAGGACCAAATTTTTAGAATAAAAGGGAATCATGACATGTCACACATGTCATGTGTCCTTAAGGGGTTAAGCAGAGAAAAGAAATATTGAGGATATTTCATGACAATGTAACAGCAGGACATCCCAGTATCAGCAAAACTATATCTGCTGTCACCAGAACGTTTTGGTGGCCTTCTCTTAAAAAGGATATAAGAGAGTATGTGTCACGACAGTGACCCCTTCACGCAGAGAGTAACCCAGAAAGAGACGTATACCGGACCTTAGGGTGGCCGGGCTCAACGTCAAATAACCAAGCCAATAATTGGGGAACCAGAGAGGAGAGGAGTCAGTAAGGAAAGCCAAGAGTCAAAATACCAGAATACAGACAAAAATCACAAGAGCACTAGAGGGAACACACAAGAACCACACTAGGGCGCTGAAGAAATGACAGGGGCGCCCTTTTATAGTGAAGTGTCTTTTACTTTAAAGCCACACCCCCAAAAGGTTCAGGAGCGTGACCACGTTTGAATTTCCGCGGCAATATTCTGATGACGTCGGCGCGCATGCCCGCATCATAAGAAGAGGCGTGCTGCAAGTGGCCAGCGTCAGACAGACTGTGCCGCCTCCCGGAAGCAGCAAGGGAGAACGCCACGCTGCGTGGGTCCGGTGGGTAAAGCTAAGGTATCGTTACAGTATGTTACAGCATGCACTGTTTGTGCTGTTTCCAAAGTTCCACATAGACAGCAATTTGGTTTACGACATTCACTTCCTATACCTCACGTTCCATGGTCCCATCTAGCTATGGACTTTATTGTTGAACTTCCAGTCTCTAAAGGTTTTAACACCATACTAATGGTCATTGACCGGTTCTTTAAGATGGCACATTTCATTCCACTTAAGAAACTGCCTACCGCCCAAGAACTCGTACACATATTTATAAAGAAGATATTCAGGTTACATTGTATGCCACTGAATATTGTGTCTGACAGAGGTTCTCAATTTGTATTTAGGTTTTGGAGATCGTTCAGCAAACAATTGGGTATTGAATTATCGTTCTCCTCATCCTATCATCCTCAGACTAACGTTGCAGCTGAAAAGGCTAACCAGTCCCTGGAACAATAATTACGTTGTTTCGTTAATAGCACGGAAGAGAACTGGTCTGATTTGTTACCATGGGCTGAGTTTGCTAGGAACAGTACCACTCATGATTCCTCAGGTCTAAGTCCATTCTTTGTTACTAGTAATCAGCATTTTACTGTCTTACCTACTGCATTTTCCGATACTGCAATTCCTTCTTTAGATCTTTATTTAAATTTTTTATGTGACACTTGGAATCAGGTTCATAATGCTTTAAACATTGCTGCTGCTCGTTTTAAAGGTCAGGCTGACAAGCGGCGTGGGTGCCAGGCCCGGACTGGCCATCGGGCAAACCGGGCAAATGCCCGGTGGGCCGCGATGGCCATGGACCAAGGCCGGTAGGAAAGATCAAGAGATCTCCTCTACCGGCCCATGCGCAGCAGCACCGGCCCCACGATGGAGTTCTATTCCATCATGGGCCGGAGAGGAGATCAGGCAGTGAGCCGATCACCCTCTCCGCACTGTGGGGATATTTATGGGATAATAATAGTAACAGTGAGAATTGCCCACTAATTCAATTCTCAGATCCCAAAGAACGTTTATCGTGTTAAGTGAGAAGTATATCATATAAATAATATTCACGATTTGTTATAAAAATAGATTTTATTTATAATAACAAATTAATTAATAATAATATGTAACATGCGTGATAATAATCAATGAATATTCAGTATAAAATGATATGCAATACAAAGGAATGGGTAAACACGTTTCAATGGCTAAAACAGCATTTCCTGTCAAGACTTTATTTATGACTATCTTTAACACAGACTGAAAGTGAAACTTTTCACAGCGAAGAACAGAATTCCTCAGAGTGCAGCGTAAGGTCGTAAAGTTTAGCTGACAGTTAGAATAACCCTTTCAATGCTGGCTAGATCTCCTAGGTAATTAAGATCTATTCTTATGTAATTTTAAATAAAATAACATTTAAACCAGTTCATTAGTCATTTCCTGGAACCATCCAATAAGAGAATCTACCATATTATATAAGCAGAATTTAATTTGTCTAAAAGATATCTTATCTTAATTTAGAGCAAATCAATACACCTGGATAAAAACAACGGTATGCTAACACGTGATAATATCACATCAATATATAATTATTCTTAATTCCACCTGCAGAATGGAATGTTTATAACTATATATTCTTAGTTAACTAAGATTTCTTAATATGGAAATCTGACCGTGCTTTATCCAGTCATATAAAATGCTATTAATACATTTTAATTAATTTAATTAATTAAATGAAACCAGTATAATTACCAGTTGAGTAGATATTTCATCCGATTGGTAGTCTCAGGAACTTATTTGGATGTCTCTCTGCATGGAGGTTGGAGTCCCCAAACTTCCAATTCCTCTCTCCTCTTTTTCTTTTTCCTTTGCATATGTCCCTGTCTTCCCTTTGTCTTAACTTTTTAAAGGGCCAGACTCTCTGTACGTCATCAGTTGATAACCCAATAGAAGCACTAGAGGTGTGGTTATCTTCCGGATCGCAATTTAATTATTTGTTCTATAGAGTCTTGTCCCACTAAACATACCTATCCAGGAAAGAGTTAACTTTTCTTGGTGGCTATTTTGACGTCATTTTTCGTTATCTTTATAGTGCCATAATTTAAAATTTCAAAGGGTTTCTTAAATTTTGTCCAGACTATGTGTCTGCAAATCTGAGTTTTTTTCTGATATGGCAGATCATGAACTAAGTTTACCCTTTTCCATACAATGGTACCTTATATATATATATATATATACAGTTCAATTTTATTATTTAAACTTCTCTGTCACAATTGTCTGGGTTTAGATTTGATTATATTCCATTAGCATTAGACAGTCTGTCCAACCCCCTTTCTTCTTATCACTTGTTTATACTATGCATTCCTTTAGCTTTGGGAAAGTGGTTAGTTTACAGATAGAAATCTTGTGTCTTTTTGTTAACTTGAAAATAACAAAATGGAGTCTGGTCTGTTCAGAGTGACTCAGAACACTTTTAATTTATATCATAGCACAAGATGTCTGCCGATATAAATACCCTGACAGCACGCCGAGCAGCTTCCTTTCTCGTCTTCTCGCGAGCTCCCAGATTATCTGAGCATTGCCATGGTAACCCACGGCAACGCTCTGAAAAAAACAGCGCTCGCGAGAGGGAGAGAGACCTTGTCTGTACCCTCAGGGTTACAGACTGAATTACCTGCCGCTGGACTGCCAGGGATGTGTGTGTGGCGTAGCCCCCCCTCACTGGACCACCAGGTATGTGAATGCTCCCTCCCCCCCTGCAGAGTTAAAAGGGGGCGTAAATGGAATTATTATTATTATTTTTTTTTACTTTTTAATAATAATAATAATTTAAGGCCATATACACACACAAACACATTACACACATACAAACACACTACACACACTGCACCACTAACACACAAACATTCTGCTCCCCACCACTAACACACAAACACACACTACACTAACACACACTGCACCACTAACACACACACTGCACTAACACACACTGCACCACTAACACACACACTAACACACAAACACACACTGCACTAACACACACTGCACCACTAACACACACACACACTGCACTAACACACACTGCACCACTACACACACACTGCACTAACACACACACACTGCACTACACACACACACACTGCACTAACACACAAAACACACACTGCACCAACACACACTGCACCACTAACACACACACTGCACTAACACACACTGCACCACTAACACACACACTGCACTAACACACAAACACACACTGCACTAACACACACTGCACCACTAACACACACACACACCTGCACACACACACACACTGCACTAACACACACACTGCACTAGCACACAAACACACACTACACACACTGCACCACTCAACACAAACATTCTGCTCCCCCACCACTAACACACAAACACACACTGCACTAACACACAAACACACACTGCACTAACACACACTGCACCCACTAACACACACACACACTGCACTAACACACAAACACACACTGCACCACTAACACACACACACTGCACTAACACACACACACATACACACACTGCACTAACACACAAACACACATTGCACTAACACACACTGCACCACTAACACACAAACACACACTGCACCACTAACACACACACACACTGCAGTAACACACAAACACACACTGCACTAACACACAAACATACTGCTCCCCTGCACAAACACACACTGCAGTAAGACACAAACACACACTGCACTAAAACACAAACATACTGCTCCCCTGCACTAACACACTACACACACAGCACCCCCTGCACTAACACACAAACACATTACACCGCCTGCACTAACCCACAAAAACACTGCATACACTCTATACCCCTACATACACACTACAGCCCCTGCATTAACACACAACACACACTCTATACCCCTATATCCACACTGCACCTCCTGCACTTACACACAAACACACTACACACACTCTATACCCCTTATATACACACTAGTCCCCTGTCACTCACATACACACACTAAACACACTCTATACACCATAAACCTACACTACACTCCCTGCACTCTCATACGTTATACCCCTATTAACACACACATTACACCCCCTGCATGCACCCACACTAATTTATATCGCCTATAAATACATATTCTGCACCCCCTGTACACACTACACCACCTATGCATACATTATCCCCCCTATACACATGTGCTCTACAGCTCCTATATGCATACACACACTAGAGCCCCTAGATACACTCACAAACACACAGTACAGCTCCTTACATGCACACACTCCACAGGCCCTATATAAATACACACACACAAACACACATACTTTACAACCTCTACATGACATATCAGACTGAAGGTACCCTCTATGAAATCGTCACTCAGATACATAGGCCCTTTTCGTGTCCTTCGCAGGATCGACCCTGTTTCTTATTCTCTTGCCCTTCCTGCTGATCTTCATATTCTGAATACCTTCCATGTCTCCTTGTACCTTAAACCTTTGGTTTGTAATAAGTATACTGCTCCTTCGGTTCCTCCTCCTCCTTTGGTGTTGATGGTCAAGTAGAGTACGAAGTAAGTGCTGTTGTTGATTCCAGGTTGTGCCATGGTTCTCTTCAATATTTAGTGGACTGGAAGGGTTATGGTACCGAGGAAAGGTCGTGGGTTCCTACAACTGAGGTTCATGCTGGTCGTCTGCTCTGATCTTTCCATGCCAAGTTTCCTCTCAAACCTGGTCTGGCCCACCATGTGGCCGGTCTTTGAGTGGGGGGGTACTGTCACGGCACAAGGGGCTATGATCGACATGACCGTGCCTGATCAGTGCGGCCGTGACGATACTTCTAATAAAAGTAAGTCCCTGAGCCGAAAAGGGAAAAAATAACTTACATGGATCGCGGCGGAGTGCCGCCTGATCCTCAGTGAAGACGGGTCCCAGCTGGTGCACCATTTAAAGGGCCACCAGGCACTATGGTCCCATTCTCAATGTTAAAGGGCGCACTGCCCACATTAAAGATGGCGCCGGCATGCGTGTGATGTCACGATATCGACGCACGCGGTCAAAGGCAATGTAATAATCACATCAAAGGCATATTTAAACCCTATAATGCCTTTTCTCAGTGCCCTGTCATGGTTTCCACTTGTTGGTTGTCAGAGAGCACGTGCTAGTTGATATTGTATTTCTGTTTTTTGACTTTAGCTTATGTTTTTGACTTTCCCTACTTCTGGTATCCTGACTCTTGGCTAGTTTATTTGTATGGTCTCATTCTGTATCCCCGACCTTGGCTTGTTTTTTTGACCATTCTCTTTTACGATAAGTCCAGCCATTCTAAGGTCCGATATACGTTGTTTGTGTTAATATTTTTGCGTGTTGAGTCACATAGTAATCGTGACAGTTTGATGATCTGAGAAAAAGTGAAGAACACACTCATAGTATGTAAATGCATGTCTCCTTAAAATAAATTTGCTCTTTTGTTTACTTTAAAGCCATAAGAGCGTGAGGATGCCCGATGTCAGTGAGTCACCTTTTTTTTATACTGTACTTTTCTATGAAAACTGATGTTTTGGGGGGTTTTTTGCGGCCCACATAAGCTTAAACCTTGTTTATTTGGCCTGTGTTAGCTTTTGAGTTTGACATGTTTGTTCTAGATAACTGTAGCTATCTGTAAAAATGAACATGTTTGGGGGCGGGCCTGTCTGTCATGCCGAACAGACGCATCTTGTATGTGCTCCGGCAGTTAATCTCATAACGACAGCTTTTACAATACTTTGCAACCTCTCTGAGGACCCTTACAAAGCTTGGGGTGCTCCTACATAAATCAGGGTGATACAGGAGCATGTTCGATGTCCCCGGAGGTCCACACATCCGACGAACTGAGAGCAGGCCTGGTGGTCTAGTGAGTCCAGGGATAGCGTCCGATCTCCGATCCTGACCTGTGCAGCCAACTGGTGCCCCGTTCCCCCCCCACCCTCTGGACCGGTGGGGGTGATCCCGGTCTACCCTCTGAAGACTTCCATACCCTGATAACTGCGCGGCATACCTGCTGCAAACAACAGGAATCTAAGCAAGCACAAGATGGTGGATGCCGCATGCCACTCTGACTCTTGCAGAGACTTCGCTGAAGATCTGTACCACTCAGGTGAACTGTCCACATTCCTCTGGTCATGGCTGGTGGCATTATTGTAACCCACTGTATGCCTGACTGGCACTGAATTCCTGCGAGCAGAGTCATAGTTTCCCTGTTTCAAGCAGACGCCCCAACTGAGAGCCTGCCGACCTAACCTATCCTGCAGTTCATCTATCCCTCTTTTCTTTCCATCTCTGGTCTGTTTGGGGTGTCCATCTCTGGTCTGTTTGGGGTGCCTCCTTGGGTTTCTAACTTGCAATTCTTTACTACTCACTTATCTGTGGTGCACACAATCTGTTTAACCCCTGCTATAATAACAACTTAAATCTGCACTACTTCTGTCCTTTATCTCTTATAAAAATGTGCTGATGAATCAATACATTTATTATGTCTAACTGGACAAACCTATATCTATTAAGTGTTATGCAATCTATGTTAATAGCATGCACAACAAAAATAAAGAATATATATTTTTTAAAATGAACGTTTTATATATTGAAAAATATAGGAATAACTCTTAATCTTAGCTGAAAATATGGGCAAATATACAATTAATTTAATAAAATTTTATTTTATTATTTATTAATAAATTGCATGTTACCCTAATATATACCCATCACTTTTAAACAAAAACATCCTAATATTTTATTTAACTTATGTTAATCCGGTTGTTACTTATTTTCTGAATATGTATTTTTTCATGTTAGATTTTATATATTTTATATTTTATTTAATAATTTTTGCTGCAGGACTCTCTGCACTGGAAACAATGTAAGTACAATAGTTTGAGCTTTAATTTCACGTCAGCACATGGGCATTGTCAGATGTCAGAACAAAGAAACTTATAGTTCTGAAAATTGTCACGGCTTCTAGTGTGGTCCAACACGCAGAAACTATGTAAACATATACATAAAAAAAGGAAGGAAATAAAAGGACAGAGCGTAAACCGGACCTTAGAATGGCCGGACTAATATGCTAGAGATAGAGAATGGTCAAAGGGAAATCTGAGGTCAAGGAAGCCAGAAATACTCAGATAACGTTTAAACAAGCCAAGTCAGGGGAAACAGAATTCGGAATAACCAGGGAAAAGCCAAGATCAGGATTCCAGGGAGTCAGATTCACAAAGATAAACGCACTCTCGGGAACCAGGAACAGGAAACTACGACAGGGCAAGGAACTGGAGTGAATTAGGGATTTAAATATCCCTCTGACCACAGAACGTGCGCGTGCGTTGACGTCGTGACGTCACGCGCACGTCGGTATAAATTTGAGGGGCGGAGCTTGTGGTGTGCGCGACCACGTGGTCAGCGCCATCTTTGATTTGGGTGCAACGCCCAGAAGATGCGGAGGAGCGATTCCCGGCTCGCCGGCGAGCAGGTAAGCTCGCAATATCGGCGAGGTCGTGAAGGAGCCGGCTTATGAGGGAAGCGGTTGTGAAACGACCGGATAAGACGGGGCGCATGAACCTTGTCAGCAGGAACCCAACAACGTTCCTCTGGACCATATCCTTTCCAGTCAACTAGATAAGACAAAATACCTCTGGAGAATTTGGAGTCCAATATAGAACGAACTTTGTACTCCTCCTGATCACCCACTACCAAGGGCGGAGGAGGGGCAGCCACTTTAATGTATCGATTGCAAGTAAGAGGCTTAAGCAAGGACACATGAAATGAATTGGCAATTCTCATGTGAGCAGGAAGTGCCAATGAATAAGTCACAGGGTTGATACGACGGAGGACCCGAAAAGGACCTATGTACCGAGGGGCAAATTTAATGGAAGGAACCTTAAGTTTGACATGACGTGTCTCCTGGTTGATAGACAGGATTGGCACCCCGTCTCTTGTCAGCTTGGATTTTAGAACGTTTTGATGCCTTCTGTAGTGCTGTATGAACGGAATCCCAAGTGTCATGAATAGAATCCAAATGGGTCTTCAAGGCAGGAATATCAGTGTCTGAAAATTTAGAAGGTAAAACAGTGGGGTGATAACCCTGATTTACAAAAAATGGACTATGATTAGAGGATTCATGAGTCGCATTATTTCTGTCAAACTCAGCCATGGGTAAGAGTTCGTACCAGTTGGCATCTATAAAACAACGTAAATAAGATTCTAAAGACTGATTGGCCCTCTCAGCTGCGCCATTAGTCTGAGGGTGATATGCTGAGGAAAAAGAAAGTTCTATACCCAGTTGCTTACAAAAGGCACGCCAGAACCTAGAAATAAATTGGGTACCTCTGTCAGATACTATGTTTTTTGGCACTCCATGTAACCGAAAGATCTCTTTAAAAAATATTTGTACAAGATCTTGAGCAGATGGTAATTTTTTAAGAGGTACAAAATGTGCCATTTTTGAGAATTTATCTATGACCATAAGGATTGTGTTAAATCCGTTTGAACTGGGCAGATCCACCATGAAATCCATGGCTAAATGGGTCCATGGAGCATTAGGTATCGGCAGTGGTTGTAGCAGCCCAGGAGGAGATTTGTGAGAGGCTTTAGAAACAGCACATATTTGACATGCCGCTACATAATCTTTGATGTCGTTCCTAAGTGTAGGCCACCAGAACCTCCTGGAGATAGCAGAGAGAGTTTTATGGACTCCAGGATGACCTGCTGTCAAATTATCATGGAATAATACAAGTACCTTTTTTCTTAATGGTGGTGAAATGTACAGTTTATCCGTAGGTCTCTCCACGGGTGCCTGAGTTTGATCTGCTATTATGGCACAGAAGAGTGGAGAAGACACTTCGGAAATTGTAGTGGCAATAAGGCATTCTGGAGGTATGATAGGGAATACCTCTTGTTCAGGAACCTCATCTGTCTCAAACTGCCTAGACAGGGCATCTGCCTTGGTGTTCTTGGTCCCGGGCCTACACGTAATTACAAAATTGAATCGGGAGAGGAACAATGACCATCTAGCCTGACGAGAGGTCTTAGCGTCCCCAATATAAGCCAAATTCGTATGATCGGTAAAATTCAGAAGTGGCTCTTTGGAACCTTCTAAGAGATGCCTCCATTCTTTAAGTACAATGGCCAATAACTCCCTATTCCCAATGTCATAATTTTTCTCTGCAGGTGTTAGTTTTCGAGAGAAAAACCCACAGGGATGTAAAGGCGCATCGGGACTTTCTCTTTGAGACAGAATGGCTCCTACTCCTGTTTCTGATGCATCTACTTCTAGAATAAATGGTTTGGTCGGATCGGGATGTGTCAGGACAGGTGCTGAGGCAAATAAAGATTTTAATTGCTCAAATGCCTCCTTCGCTTCCTTGGGCCATGAATTGCAATTTGCTCCTTTTTTGGTTAGGTTGGTAATAGGAGAGATTACAGAGGAAAAACCTTTAATGAACTTGCGGTAATAATTCGCAAAACCTATAAAGCGTTGTGTAGCTATAAGGCCTTTGGGTAATGGCCATTGTAAGACTGCTTCCAATTTGCATGGGTCCATTTTGAAACCAGACGGAGATATAACGTACCCAAGAAATTGTATCTCAGTCTGGTCAAATTGGCATTTCTCCAGCTTACAGTAGAGGCCGTTCTTTAACAGGGTTTTTAGTACTGTTCTCACCATAGGCGTGCGCAGCCTATTGCATTAGGGTGTGCACCCTAAAGCACAAACACACGCCGCGCGTGTGTGTGTGTGTATATATATATATATATATATATATATATATATACACATATATATACACATATATATACATATATATACACATATATATACGTATATATATATTCACAGACACACACACTCACACTCACAGAAACACACACATACTCACACACTCACAGAAACACACACATACTCACACACTCACAGACACACACACACACACTCACTGACACACACACACTGACACATACTCACACACTCACTGACACACACACTCACAGACACATACTCACACACTCACAGACACATACTCACACACTCACATTGACACACACACTGACACATACTCACACACTCACTGACACACACACTCACAGACACATACTCACACACTCACAGACACACACTGACACACACACACACTCACACACACACTCACTGACACATACTCACACACTCACAGACACACACTGACACACTCACAGACACACACACACACTGACACACACTCACAGACACACACTGACACATACTCACACACTCACAGACACACACACACACAAATTATTATATTTTAAAAAAAAATTTAAATGTCCACCCAGCCTCCTACCTGGAGTGCTGGTGGACTTGTCCCTGGGGTCCAGTGGGGGCGGGCGCCTCTCTGCAGGTCAGCGCGCGGCGAGGGAGCTCTCTGCTCTCTGCTTCCTCTCGCCGCGCGGGCTGTCTGCTGGAGCTGGGAGCCGGAATATGACGTCATATTCCGGCTCCCGGCATCAGCGCGCGGCGAGAGGAAGCAGAGAGCAGAGAGCTCCCTCGCCGCGGCTGAGCTGCAGGGTGGGGGGGGTAATCATCACCTCTTGCCCTCCCATGACAGGGGCAAGAGGTGAAACAGGGGGCACTGAGTGCCTGCAGGAACAGCGTTCCTGCTCAAAAGAGTGCAGGAACGCTGTTCCTGCAGGACTCAAACCATAGGGGTGCGCACGGGGATTAGGGTGTGCCCAGGCACACCCGGCACACCCCGTGCGCACGCCTATGGTTCTCACATGTTTGTGATGTGCCTCTAAATCTGGGGAATAGATGAGAATGTCGTCTAGATACACTAAAACAAACATGTGGAGATATTCTCTAAGGACATCGTTAATGAAATCCTGAAACACCGCTGGGGCGTTGCACAGTCCAAACGGCATAACAAGGTATTCGTAATGTCCCATTCTCGTATTAAATGCAGTCATCCACTCGTGCCCTTCCTTAATTCTGACTAGGCTGTAAGCACTTCTGAGGTTGAGCTTAGTGAAGACTCAGGCCCCTTTCAACCTATCAAAAAACTCAGAAATAAGGGGAATGGGATAGGCGTTTTTTATCGTTATTCTATTCAAACCCCTAAAGTTTATACAAGGGCGTAGGTCTCCTTCTTTTTTAGAAACGAAGAAGAACCCAGCCCCAGCAGGTGAAGAGGATTTACGTATGTGACCCTTTCTGAGAGCATCCTTTATGTACTCTTCTAAACAAAGATATTCTTGGGGAGATAGTGCATATACTCCTCCTTTAGGGGGCATAGTGCCTGGTAACAAATTTATGGCACAGTCGTAGGGTGGTGGTGGTAATACCTCCGACTGTACCTTGTTGAATACCTCACTTAAGTCTAAATACTGCGGTGGGATTTCTGTGGTCAAGGGAGGCGCTATAGGTATATTGAGGGTACCAATTCATTGTTGCACCTGTTTTAAACAAATACCTCCGCATCTCTCACCCCAACTCACAATTTCTCCTTCAACCCAATCTAAATGTGGATTGTGTTTCTGGAGCCAAGGGAAACCCAATATTATCGGACATGTAGGTGAAGATATAATTTGGAAAATCAAAGATACCCACTGAGACAGTGATTGGCAGGGTTTTGTGCATGATGAGAGGCTGGGTAAGAGGTCTCCCATTGATAGCATCTACTGCTATGGGTCTATCTTTCTGCCTTAAGGGCAGGAGATGTTTGGCAGAGAATTCCTTGTGTAGAAAATTCTCCGCTGCCCCAGAGTCAATCATAGCCTCACACTGTACAGTGGTTTTCTTACAAGACAAAGTAATTTTTATAAGGAAACGGTTCTTAGTCAATTTAGGGGACATATACATCACACCTAAGGTCAGTCCCCGAACGTGCCTTAGGTGTGCAAGTTTTCCGGCCGAACTGGACAAGAAAACCTTTGATGTCCCCTTTTGCCACAATACAAACACAACCCCTCATTGCGTCTGTGTTGTCTCGCTGCCTCAGTGAGTTGAGCAATGCCCAGTTGCATGGGTTCAGGTTCTGGAGGTGGAGCATGGCTAATTACCACTGGGTTAGAGAAACGAGGGGCTATGGATAAGTTAGAATGTCTAGTATGCTGTTTGTTTTTCTCTCTCTCTCTGAGCCTGTTATCAATGTCTATCATGTATGCAATAAAGTCATTAAGGTTAACTGGAAGATCTCTGGCTGCGGTCTCGTCTTGTATATTTTCTGCTAAACCTTCAGAAAAAGCAGCCACCAAACAGCTATTGGTCCAGTCAACCTCAGACGCCAACGTCCTGAACTCTATGGCGTAATCCGCTACAGAGCGGTTGCCTTGTTTTATTCTCATTAGGACTCAAAAGTAGTTTTAAAAGCTGTTAGGAATACATTGTAATCACGGGCAACTGGATTTCCACTCTCCCATAAGGGATTAGCCCAGGTTAAAGCCTTACCCATTAATTGGTTCATTAGCCAATTTTCGATCTATCTGTCGGGAATGAACCAGGGGAGGCTTCGAAGTGATATTCAATTTGGTATAGAAAACATCTAAATTCCTTAGAATCACCTCCAAAATGAGGGTGAGGTGAAAGGGTTATGGACGGTGGTTTGTGTGCGGAGCCAAAGGCGGTAACGGAGGTGCCTCCAGATAGACAGTTCTCTGGAGCAAGGTCTTGAATGCTTGGGCAATTTGATCTAACCTGTGGTCCATATCCTCCACCCTACTCTCACAGGCAATCATATGTTTGCATAGTTCCGCAGGATCCATTGCCCTGTCGTAATGTCACGGCTGCTAGTGTGGTCCAACACGCAGAAGCTATGTAAACATATACATAAAAAAAGGAAGGAAATAAAAGGACAGAGCGTAAACCGGACCTTAGAATGGCCGGACTAATATGCTAGAGATAGAGAATGGTCAAAGGGAAAGCCGAGGTCAAGGAAGCCAGAAATACTCAGATACCATTTAAACAAGCCAAGTCAGGGGAACAAGAATTCGGAATAACCAGGGAAAAGCCAAGATCAGGATACCAGGAAGTCAGATTCACAAAGATAAACGCACTCTCGGGAACCAGGAACAGGAAACCACGACAGGGCAAGGAACTGGAGTGAATTAGGGATTTAAATATCCCTCTCTGGACTTTGATAGGTCAGAGGGTGACCTCTGACCCCAGAACGTGCACGTGCGTTGACGTCGTGATGTCACGCAGTCAACGTCGGTATAAATTTGAGGGGCGGAGCTTGTGGTGTGCGCGACCACGTGGTCAGCGCCATCTTTGATTTGGGCGGAACGCCCAGAAATTGCAGAGGAGCGGTTCCCGGCTCACCGGCGAGCAGATAAGCTCGCAATATCGGCGAGGTCGTGCCGGTCGGGCACGGCTGCGCCATGCAGCGGGCTGGGAGCCGTAACAAAAATACAATTATTATTTTTGGAACTATTGGTTCCCTGAAATGCAAAAGGCTTCAGTGAGGCAAAAGGTACAATAAAGCACAGTTGTTGACAACTGGGGTCAAGGGAGGCACCACAACATCACAATGGATATTTATTAAGACATTCTGAAAAGTGCTGATTAAATGCTGACTTTTTTTGTTATATTTATATATAAGTTTTCTGAAGGTGATTTAAAAAGTGATGTGACTTTTTCTTCTTCATATTAAATTGATCATTAAAACATATTAAACAGTTTTTTTCCTAGAAATATTCATTCTCGTAGACCGCCACACAGTACACTTTTCTGTCTGTCAGAAAAAAACTGGCGTAAATTCTGATAAATCAGCTGTGTCACCAAAAAAAAGGTTAAAATCAAAACATATTCAAAAATGATGGCTTCGGGAGCAAAAGAAACAATAGATAAAAAATATTGATAGATTTAATAAATTGCACCCAAAAATTAGAATTACATGCAAACACACCGCTGCAATCCAGCTTGTATAGCATCATGGGAATTTTATGACAGATGGGGATCTAGCTTTTGGACACCCTTGCGCTAAATGGGACCCCAAAATTTATTTTGCTGGGACCCTCTCTACATTAGTTCTGCCTCTGGGGCGGGGATAATGTGACTAGATCTCGGGAAATGAGAGGAATATGATGCTGGTGGTAATGTGAGTGGGAATATGAGACAGGGTGCAAAAGGAGCAATAGAACTGGAGGTAATCTGATTGGTACTTTGATGCTTTGGGGGAAAAGTGGACTAAGAGGCAGAACAGAATATATTTGGGCTTACGGCAAGGAAGATGCTCATAAAATTAAAGGATTGACACCGTGGATGAGATCATCATATAGGAATTGAGAAGGAACTTGTCTGCTTTCAGTGGAACCCATATTGAAAGACACAAGATTTAGATACATTTCAGAATTGGAGGTCTTCTCCATGTGGCTACAATGATCTCAGTTTTAGTTCCGGTTCTCACTTTTGATAGTTCTGCTTAGGCCCTTTTTTTTATTTATATTCACCTCCCCATTCAACTTCCTCTTATTTTTCCTGTGATCTACCCCAAGCAACCCATTCAGCCCTGTTCCTTCCTCTATTTAATGCATGTTCTAGTATTAGTTCCAATCACGAGTTATAGTTATGAGAAAACTCATTATTAATCACTTAGAAATCTGTAAAATAATATACACACGTATGCATATATAAACGCACACACACATACACACACAGACACACACTCACAGACACACACACAGATACCTGGAGAGCTGGCGTGGACCTGTCCCTGGGGTCCAGGTGAGCTTCACTGCGGCCTGCGCCTATCTCCCTGTCAGACGCAGTGAGGGAGCTGTGTTCTCTCTGCTCTGCTCCCTCTCGCCGCGTGGACTGTCTACCGATGCCTCCTGTCATCGCAAACAGCGCGCGAGGGAGCAGCGAGAACAGCTCCCTTGCCGCGTCTGACAGGGAGACAGGCGTCCGCCGGGGGGGCCGATCAGGCCACCTCTTGGGCCCCCCATGACAGGGGGAACACGGGGAGCATGTGTGAACGACATTTTTTGCCGCCCCGAGTTCCTGCAGGAGCAACGGGAATGGTGTTCCTGCTGTAAAAAAAGTACAGGAACGCCATGCCCACGCGCTCCTGCAGGACTCGAGCCCTGGATAAGCCGCTAAAACTAACCACCACTGAGAGATAAGCAAATTAAATCAGTTGTTATGACGCAATATGGCTTTATAATATATAGCTAGGTAAGGATGCAAGGACGCCCTAGGCAGTAGGCTGGCATTGTAAGTGGAGGAGAGAGTCACCGACTCCTATAGTTGTCAAGCATGGGAGGTAAGCTGGCCTTCCACTGGCAATGTTAGCACTCTGGCTTTAAGGTAAGTTAACTTGCCAGCCCCAGGCTTTATTGATGGCAAAGAGCTTCCATCCATGGGCTTGAGGGTGCATAGAGATCAAGTCCCTCCCCAAGTGGGGACAACAAAATTTCCCGCTTGACTGGAACCTCCTGTTTCCGGCTTTCTGCTGCTGATGTGGACTGCGTTGCAGGGTCAAACTCCTGAAGGCCCCTGGCCTAGGTAGTATGTGGAACCCCTGTGCCATGTGGAACAGACATTGAAGTAGAATCCTCAGACAGCACTAGCCCTCTCATGCTCCACCGCTCTTGCCCCTGGTCAGACTTGCGACTGAGATGTAGTGCTTCCGCTGCTCTTTCCTCTATTTTTGCCCAAGAGCAATTGAAAATATTTTCTAGGCGCAGCAAGGAATGCTCTATATCGTGCCTTTGAACACCTTGCTTTTACTTGCGGCTTTGATTCTCTGGGATATCGCCTTTTGCCATCTTGAGAAATGTGACTGCTATACAACAGGTGATGGTAGCATGTGTCCAGAGCTTAAGTGATGGACAGGTCAGTCCAGCGGGGTCCGAGGATAGGAGATCGGGAGTGTCATTCAGTTCTTGTGAGAGTGAGGGAAATGGTCGCCTTTTCTCAGCTCATGTGAATGTAGGCCAAAACTGCCACCGCGGTTCCCTTCGGCCAAAGGCTTCAAGAAAGGTCTCAAACAGAGTGTGGAGGAGCCCCCCCAGTTAGACAGTGTCTTGGTCAGATGGTTTCAACACCATAGGCTGGATTATCCCCAGAAATACAGCCTGGATTGCAGGAGCTCGAACAAGACATGTATTGTCAGCTAGAGAGTCAGGCTCCCCACCTTGACAATCACCATTGAAGTTCCTGTGTTTAGTGCAAATCACTAGCATTTGAAACTTACTGACAGGCACTAAGCTCAGAATGGAAACTATATAATGTAATATTATTCTGAATATTTCCAAAAACACAGATAATAAGAACTACCGCGCAATTTTCATGGAAAATACATCCTGAGTAATTTACTAATTTTTGTAAACTAAATAAATATGGTAGCCTCTTGGTTCCAGCCAATGGCCAAAAGTTTTAAAATAAATGTAATTAATTTTTTTTTTTTTTTGTAAATCTGTTTTTATTGAGGAAAGTTCGATAAAGAAAGAGGAGATATAGAAAATGAGGCTCGCAGGCCTCCATGTATAACGTTGTGGAATAACATAACATGTATTATACAGCAGTCCAGAGTATTCAACAAATTATTGCAATATATAGCATTTGCGGCTTTACGGTGGGGGTAGGGGAACGAGAACCCCTCCGTTACCTCTTGTTGGCATTGGGAGGATCCCAAGTGAGGGTGAAGCAGGAGGGTCATCTACGCAGCATTCCAATCCGTGGTTTGGGTTTGAGGGGTTGCAGTTCCAAGTATAGTGTCCGCGCAGGGCAAAGTGCTCCTCTGAGGGGATTAGTCATGGATAGAGAGTAGATGGCTGAGGGCCTACCTGTTACTCCGGCGCCTCCGGGTTGTTACGTCTGCGGGGTGCCGGACCTCTTGGTGGGTTGTCCCCCCGTCTCCGGGGTGCCCGTTGTTGGCGTGGTGCCCCTCCCAGTGGGCTCAGAATCCAGTCCTGAACCGTAATTGGAGGCAAGTCCAGCTCCTCCAGGAATCTTGGGATCTCCTCGGGCCAGCGGACCGATGTCCAGCCATTTTGAGTGCGGGCTAGTAGGGCGAAGGGAAAGCCCCATTTATAAGGTATGTTCCTTTCCTGTAGGGCAGCTGTGATTGGCTTCAGTGCTCTCCTGGCCTCAAGTGTAATTGGGGAGAGGTCATTATACAGGGAGACCGCAGCACCCCTGTAATCCCAGGTTGGGCGTGAGCGGGCTGCTCTCATGATGGCATCCTTGTCCCGGAAGGAGTGAAGGCAGCATATCAGGTCTCGTGGGCCTTCGTCCAGGGACCGGGCGTGAAGGGCTCTATGAGCTCGTTCAAATTTAAGAGTGTGGGGTGCGGCCTCTCCAAGTATCAGGCGGAATAGGCCAAGTAAAATATCCTCAGCATTTTCTGCTTCTCCTCCACTTTCGGGGACCCCACGGACCCTAATGTTGCATCTGCGCCCCCTGTTATCTAGGTCCTCGACCGACCTTCTCATTTGCAGGAGCAGCTCACCTTGGCGTGTTAGGGCTGTATCCGTTGCTTGCTGCCTCGTGGCATGGGCTTCGTGGGAGCGTTCCAGGTCCTGGATGCGGCCTGTCTGTGCCGTCACCTCCGCCCTAATTCCCGCCATTTCGGCACGTAGTGCATCCTGTATGGTGGTTGTGAGGACTAGGAGGTCCGTTTTTGTGGCCATGGCTGCAGTCATATTACGGAGTTCTTCACCTATCCTCTCCAACGCAGCGCCATGCGGTTCCCTGGGGGGTAGGGCCACGCCCCCTCAATGTAATTAATTTAAGGGGAACAAATGTCCACTGGACAATAAAAAACCACTTGCAAACTTGCAAATTATCCCAAGCCACTATGAACGTTTCAATAACTGGAGGTTTTTAAGTTTCACTCCAATAGCCATTAGAGTGTAAATTCACCTGCCACATCAAAGCAAAACCTCTTAGGTGAGTTCTATACTAACAGTTTACTGTAAAGAGACAGAGAATGTATTTTTCTAAATTCCTACATACTGATTAACCCTTAATAGGGAACACATGGGGTGGGCGGAAGCACTGCAACATGGCTGTGTAATACACAAGTAAATACAAACATACAAAATGAAGCCCTGCGCTCAAACTCCCACTACTCCTGGCTAGCATCAATGACTACACTGCACATCAGCCCCAATACATACAATAAAAAGAAAGTAAGGCATTACCTGCACAGTATCCCAAATCCCTATGAACATTTTAAGAACTGGAGGTTATTGGAGTGATACTAAAAAAAACTCCAGTTATTTAAATGTGCATAGGGATTTGGGAAAATACTCAAGTAAGTTTTTATTTTTGGTTTCTATTGTATGTATTGTGGATGATGTGTACTATAGTCATTGCTGCCGCCCAGGAGTAGTGGGAGTTTAAGCACAGACAGCTTAATTTTGTTGCTTGTAAATGTTCCCCTGGACTACTATTAGAAAGCCCCAATGGAATGCCCTCTTGTTCTTTCATACCATAGAGAACATAGAAGCATTAATTAAATATTTACGAAAGTGCAGAGAATTTAATTTGCAAGCACAATATTTGACCCTGTAACTCTCCAAGACACCATAAAACCTGTACATAGGGGTTACTGTTTTACTTGGGAGACTTCGCTGAACTCAAATATTAGTGTTTCAAATTGGTAAATTGTATTACAACGATGATATTTTAAGTAAAAGTGACTTTCTTTCTTTTTTTACAAACGAACGGCACTTTTATTGACTATATTATTGTTGTAATATGTCTTACTGGTTTAACACTAATATTTGTGTTTAGTGAAGTCTCCCAAAAATAACAGTACCCCCCATGTACAGGTTTTATGGTGTTTTGGAAAGTTAGAGAGTCACATATAAGGCTTGCATTTCATTTTTTTGACATTGGAATTTGCCAGATTGGTTATGTTGCCTTTGAGAGCGTATGGTAGCCCAGGAATGAGAATTACCCCCATGATGGCATACCATTTGCAAAAGTAGACAACCTGAGGTATTGCAAGTGGGGTATATCCAGTCTTTCTTAGTAGCCACTTAGTCACAAACACTGGCCAAATATTAGTTTTTTGCTTTTTTCACACTAAAATAAATATGAACGCTAAATTTGGCCAGTGTTTGTGACTAAGTGGCTACTAAAAAAGACTAAACATACCCCACTTTCAACACCTTGGCTTGTCTAGTGTTTCAAATGGTATGCCATTATGGGGTAATTCTCATTCCTGGGCTACCACACCGTCTCAAAGGTAACATTACTAAACTGGCAAATTTCAATTTGAAAATGGAACGTTCTATATTTGACCCTGTAACTTTCCAAAACACCATACAACCTGTTAATGGGGGGTACTGTTGTACTCGTGAGACATCGCTGATTACAAATATGTGCATTTTTCTGCAGTAAAACCTAACAGTATTATGACATATACAGCTAAAATGTGAGGCGGAACTACAATTTTTTAAAAAAAAATTACATTTCTCACAGTTTTTTAAATTTTATTCATAATAAATTATGTTTCATAGCTAAATATTTGATATGAAATGAAAGCCATGTTTCTCCTGAACAAAATGATATATAATAAGTGTGGGTGCATTTAATATGAAAGAGGTGAATAACGGTTGAACAGAGATATAGCGCAAATTCCAGTTTTTGTTTACGTTTTGTTTTGATCAGAACGTGTACTATTGACTCCGTCCTGAAGGGGTTAAATCACTTTGTTTCTGTTTATGCAGCCCTAGTCACACCTCCCCTGGCTATGATTGACAGAGCCTGCATGAAAAAAAAACTGGTTTCACTTTCAAACAGATGTAATTTACCTTAAATAATTGTCTCTCAATCTCTAAATTGAACTTTAATCACATACAGGAGGCTCTTGCAGGGTTTAGCAAGCTATTAACATAGCAGGGGATACGAAAATCTTAATTAAACAGAACTTGCAATAAAGAAAGCCTAAATAGGGCTCTCTTTACAGGAAGTGTTTATGGAAGGCTGTGCAAGTCACATGCAGGGAGGTGTGACTAGGGTTCATAAACAAAGGGATTTAACTCCTAAATGGCAGAGGATTGAGCAGTGAGGCTGCAGGGGCATGTTCTATACAACAAAACTGCTTCATTAAGCTAAAGTTGTTCAGGTGACTATAGTGTCCCTTTAACATTCAAAGCTAATCTATGGATTTGTCCTCAGATTACCTTTAGTGAATTGCAGTTTCAGTTTCATTTCAGTAATAGTACTGCATTTTGCAATTAGGAGATACATTAATGCGTTGTCAATAATCCTGTATAGGGCTGTTAAAGCCAATAGTCAAGGGCCAGGAACACATAATGAGAAGGAGTGTAGGTCAGGAGTCCAAAATGATGACTTACAGATACAGTGGAATCTCAGAACTCGAACTTAATCTGTTCCAGAAGGCTGTTTGAGTTCCGATTTGTTCGAGACCAGAATGAACACTTCCCATAAGAATTAGTGTAAATTTGATTAATCCGTTCCAGACCCCCAAAATTACAGCATTTCAACACAAATTTTACAGTTTAATAATACCTTACATGCATAAAATCATATAGGAAAAAAATAATAAACACAATGTACAGTAAATGAAATGAGAATGTAACTTCACTTTACCTGAAATGATGAGAGTTGATGGCATACGTGGAAAGGAGAAGAGATATTATTGTTTGGATGGGGATAGGTAAGTGTTCTTCTGGCATTTAAAATGTGTCTAAAGTGAACATGTATCTAATTGAACATGTTTGTGGGATAATTTGTTTACTCAAAATTTTTGTTCGACTTAACCCCCTAAGTACCGCGGTCGTATAAGGTACGTCCAACAAAAAACGGTCCTTACATGTCCGTACATGTATTCTTAAATTGCTATGTGTGTCAAAAAAATCACCAATTAATATTTTATTTTTAAATTTAGCATAGATTGGTGGTAAAATGGTTGCATGAAAAGAGTCAAAATACCCCAAGTTTAATACCTTAGGTTGTCTTCTTTAAAAAAAATATATATACATGTGAAGGGTTATTCAGGGATTCCTGACAGATATCAGTGTTACAATGTAACGTTAAAAATTTACAATGTAACATTTCCAAACCATTTTGAAAAAAAAATGGTTTGGAAACAGCAACGTTCTACTTGTACTTATTGCCCTATAACTTTACAAAAAAAATCTAAGAACATGTTAACATTGGGTTTTTCTAAACTCAGGACAAAATTTAGAAACTATTTAGCACAGGTGTTTTTTGGCGGTTGTAGATGCGTAACAGATTTTGGGTGTCAGAGTTAGAAAAAGTGTGTTTTTTAACATTTTTTCATCATATTTCATAATTGTTTTATAGTATGATATGATGAAAATAATGGTATCTTTAGAAAGACCATTTAATTACGAGGAAAACAGTATATATGTGTGGGTACAGTAAATGAGTAAGGGGAAAATTACAGCTAAACACAAACACTGCAGAAATATAAAAACAGCCCTGGTCGTTAAAGGACCACTATAGGCACCCAGACCACTTCAGCTTAATAAAGTGGTCTGGGTGCCAGGTCCAGCTAGGTTTAACCCTTTTTTCTATAAACATAGCAGTTTCAGAGAAACTGCTATGTTTATAATAGGGTTAATCCAGCCTCTAGTGGCTATGTCATTGACAGCCGCTAGAGGCGCTTCCGTGCTTCTCACTGTTATTAATTATTAATAGAGCAATATATCAATTTTAATGCACTAAATACAAAACCGTAAGCAAATCTATTTGACAGACAGAAGCAACCTCAAAATATATTGGAAGTGGATAGTTGTAACCAGGCAGTGAGTGTGTGCTTGCAGTTTTAATGCATTGTGCTGCAAATCATTATAATGCATTGCAGCATGGCTCTGTCAATCCTCTTGTTTTAAATGCCAAGTGTTTTTACAAAGTGTATGATCCTGTAACATTAGTGTATCCATGCAGTTGATTGCTGGGAGTTTTTCCATTTCTCACACCGTCATATTCCCTGGTTACCCTGGGCTTGCACAGATGTATGTACATGTATTTCTCTGAATGTTCCTGTGGAAGAATATAACCATCTAGAGGAATACAGAAAATAGAAAATACATGACAATATGGAAAGTTTTTAATGTATATCTGTGCGGACAAACATCATGCATTCATGGCTTACCCAGTTGTGGTTATGCATGAAAAGGGTTTCCCTGTAGTATGTATAATGCATATTCTGCAGGCTTCACCATTGCATAATTACTCAATCTAATACAGGTTCTTCTGAATTCTACATATTACAGGGCTACCCGTTTCATGTGCTGCCCATCAATATGTATACATGATATGTGTCCCTGAAAAGATGGTGCCTATGGTAACCCTATTTATACATACTCATATGCTTTCCATAAATATTTAAACAACGGACCTGCACTCACAGATCTTGTGGAAATGTCTCTTTAGGAAGAAATGTTACATCTAAATATTTTTTCATTAATTCAATTTACCTGTGAGCAAACTCCCGAGTAGTTCTGTGTCTTTGCTTGTGTCACTCCTTCACAGACAGAGTTCAATATTCCTTTTTTTGTGACAGCTCTGATGTGTCAAAGTCCTGAATGTTCATATGATCTGCCTGTTATTTTGATCACAGTGATCAATACAGGGTAACCAAAAAGGAACAGTGTGATACAGCACAGTGAAATACAACATCTAATCGCAAAACAGCATCAAGAAATATACATTTTGGCTGCTTAGGGTTGATAGAAACTCCAATCCCTGGATGCAGCCACAGTTACTGGCTAATTATGTCTCACTCTACCTAGCACCTCACCTGGATTTTGTAAATAGAAAGAAGGACAACATTAAAGTTGATAGTGTTGGACATCTGGAGTTATCTCAGAATACAAAATAAATAACATGGTGTTATGCGAAAATAAAGCCATGCCGTATTCTTGCGACCACTCAATCTTTGAAATATATCATGTTTGTGTTATTCTACTATTCGATCGTGAAAGAATTATAAAAACATGAAAGTATTTGACTATATACTTCGTCATTCTGTATACTATATAATGCACGGCTTGACAAATTTGATTGGAACCTAGCAGCCAGCTAAAAAAAGTTAGGAGCCAGTTTTTTTTAAAACTAACAATTTTTCAATTGCAAATATACAGTTCCTAAAGGGACACTATAGTCACCAGAACCACTACAGCTTAATGTAGTGGTTCTGGTGTCTTTAACCTGTCCCTGCAGGCTGTGCACTGTAAATGCTGCATTGTTAGAGAAAAGGCAATGTTTTCATTGCTGCCTTGCAACACCTCAAGTGACAGTCACTCAGATTGTCACTAGAGGTGCTTTCAAGTGCAGTGCTGCACAGTTTGTAGCAGCTAGATTCAGCGTCTCCACCCTCTCCATGGAGGTGCTGAATGTTCCCAGTAGAGATGCATTGATTCAAAAGAGAAATTATTGGATTGGTTGAGATCATCAAGATTGATAATCTCAGCCATGAAGGTGGGGCCAGCCTTGGCGAGATTGGCTTGGCGTGGGGAAAAAAAGGTGAGCAAAAACACCTTTCCATATGATTGGAGGGAGGCCGATCACCTAAACAGACATACTCACTGACAGACACACAGACTCAGACTGACAGACAGACACACTGACTGACTGACAGACATACTCTCAGACAGACACACACACTGATACTAACACACTCACACATGTCACATTTATACACTCACAAATTATTATTATTTTTAAAATGTATGTCTACCCAGCCTCCCTTACCTTTGGGCGAGCTGTAGTGGATCCTATCCCTGGGGTCCAATGTTACTTCTGCAATTTTCAAAATCTTACTGCTCGGCTCTCTCATGTTGTTTAGTGATACTGGGACTGGAGTGACATCATATTCCGGCTAGAAGACCTTAAAGTTTACAGCTCCCTCGATGCCTGGCTCTTTTCAGCAGTTGCTGAACGGGTTGATAAACACCCAGATGCCAGGAACAAACTCCTAACTGCCATGGCGACCTGATGTCTGGGATTTGTCGAGCCCTGATATAATGCAATACAGGGTATCCAAACGTTTGAAATCATAATGCTGGAGAAGCATAGGGGATCTAGCGCGCATTAGCTCAACTGCCTTGCTTGGACAACCTGGTGCTTCTCTGAGAGAAGAACTGCATCCTTTGCTTGTTCTCAAGAAGCTTTTACAGCCGAATGTGAAGACTTTAAATTTTCGAAAGGTCTTAATAAGTAACCACCTCTAGTGGCATGCTTCAGCTAAAATGTCTTTTGTTTGAATTTGTCTGAAACGGTATATCTCCCAACACAAGGAGTTATGTCAATTGGTGGTGGGTGGGTCTAACTGGGTGGGCCATTTAGACCAAGGGCTTCAGCCAAGGGTTAATTTTATATCACACCCCACCTTTTATGTTACCTCACACTTGAAATTTAGCTCTGATGCATCTTTTACAGCATTCTCTGCATGGTCCTTGTGTCCTTGGTGAGAGCAAATGCATCTACTGATGCACTCGCTCTACACTTTTATTGTCCACAAAAAAGGGACACCAGTGAACAAATCTGGGACACCAGTACAGAACCCTGAAATATGTATGGTCCCTCATTTTATTTTATTTAATTTTTTTGGGGGGTGCTTGAATGCCGAGCTGAGCGGACGCATGTGGGCACAGCTCCTGCTCTGAAAGCCACAAACAACCGCGAAACAGCACAATATAACCCAGAAAAGCAAAAATTGGGTGACCACACGACTGGCAAAGAGGAGCTGGCCACTCTGATGCCACGCAAGCGATTTTTAATGCCGGAACGCAGAGATCAGCAAATGAGGCCTAGCATGACAATGTGATAGATCGAGCAAAGCGGAGGCCCTGCACAGACACCCATCATGGACGGCCTGCTTCCTGTACATCACGTAGCGCACATGGGCCACAACTCCCCAAGAGAAACACCCTCCCTTACCAAACGCTCCGACGGATGACCCTCACCCTCCACAAGCGACGGAACTCTCACAGAAGCTTCAGAGAACAAGTCTGCTCTGCAACCACACGAGGGACTTCTGCGATGGGAGAAGGGAACTGCTCCAAAGTGGGAGGCCGAGAAGGCATAGTAAAGCGGGACTCTTGTAACTCATATCGCAGGGCCAGCTAGCAAGTAGTGAAGGGCATAGGCTAAACACTGTCATAATCCTAGGAGCCATGTTGTGAGGGAGTCTTAGAACCAGGCACAATAGAGTCTAATTGTTCGCAATATACACTTGATTACCCAGGGATACTCATATGCATTTACAGCATGCCTATTACAGGGGTTAGCTTTTCACTGCTGAATATTGCTTTCATTTCTTAACCATGTACTTACATTTAAGCAGTCAGTTTGCAAGCACAACCTAAGTTTTCTGCTAACTCATGTTATTACTGTTATTATTATAATGGCAAAAGTTACACTTGTCTGTTTCACATGTACATGATTATCACTAATGCCATTACGCATAATCTCTCACTGCTGACCATGCGTATACATCTTGTTTAAAACAAAAAATTTGCAAATCAATCCTGTCATGATGATATGTGCATTCATATGCCTGATTGTGCTATCGTGGCACCACAGGCCTGTTTGTTAACCATATTGCACAAAAAAAATAAAGAATTAAAAAAAAAATGTATTTGCATAAAAATTACTTTATTAAGACAGAGCGGTTTTGGTGCATAGTGTCCCTTTAACTGATGTATCAAATAAATTGACTGGTTACAAGTGCAATAGATCAATATGAGCTATAACACTGGCTATTCCCACTGTCAGATCTACTATATATATATATGTATTTGTAAAAAAAAAACAAAAAACAGATACAATTCGTATCTTGTAAATACTTTTTTTATTGGACTAACAGAATTGACTATACATGTAGTGGAAGAGCAGTTAATCAATAAAATTGTAGTGTTCTGTCCTTCAGTAAAACACACTCCAAAGCTAAATTCAATTATTTGAATTTATTGTACTTAACACTCAACATATCAAATCATTAAAACTTACACCATGCATGTTCACTCAGAACATGTATCTGAAATTGTTCACAAGATACATGTGACTAATTAAAACAGTTAAAAATGGCGGAAGCTATCAAATAGGTGGGCGTACTGAGGCTTGGTTGACCTTATCATGAAAAAGAAACCGTTGCTCAAGTTGTTATGCTATACTTGAAAAGACGATAATTAATAAGAAAAAAATGTTCTCACAACCAATAGCTCAACTTAAACATGAAGAGTTGTTTCCTTTTATCTTCCTTTGGGTATTGCGCCACCTAGTGCACAATTGCAGTGTTAACACACATTCATACACAGAAAAATTCAAGTAACATCTGGTTATTGCACTAGACAGTAAAACATACCACCTGTACTGCCTGACTAAAGACTACATCTGCTTCATCTACATTAACCCCTTAAAGACACATGACATGTGTGACATGTCACGATTTTATTCCAGAAGTTTGGTCCTTAAGGGGTTAAGCATGTCAAACTCGCGGCTCGCCGGGCCACAAAAATATTCAGTTTGATATGCTTAATCTAGATGTACAGAGAAAAAGACAAACTCTTAATACATCCAACATTCCATAAATATGTTTTTTTTCTATATTTAAGTACATTTAACCACTAAAATCTATCTACAGCCATTGTAATTTGGAAAGTCAAGGTCATTAATCCCTCCCTGCTTCACTCCCCCCTTCTCTCATCACAAGCCCTGCACTCATTTCTCTATTCTCTCTTCTGCTCTAACTCAATCTCATCCTAGACCCCACTCATATAAAATCCATTCACACCTCCTGTCTCTATCTCTCCTCCTACTTCTAGCAGCTGGTGATGTCTCACCCAACCCGGGGGCCCTTCACCTCGTCTGCTCAAACTAAGACAAGCAGAAACCACACAAACCTCATCCACATATCATGCAGTTTATCCTCCTTTACCAACATTCAGTGTGCACTCTGGAAAGCCCGTTTAACCTGTAGTAATATTAAATCAACAGCTATACACGACCTTGTCATCTCTAACTCACTCACAATACTGGCATTCACTGAGACCGGGCTGTCCCCCACCTCTAATACCACTACTCCCGCTTCTTTATGTTCCGGTGGACTACAATTCTCCCACACTCCTAGACTCAATTGTAAAGGAGACAATGTAGGCATCCTTCTCTCCCCTCAATGTACCTTTCAACCTATCCTCCCTGCCCTTTCCTTTACTTCCTTTGAAGTTCATCCTGTCCGCCTTTTTAAGCCCTTTTTAAGCCCACTCCTTTAAAATTGCCATCATCTATCGCCCTCCCGGTCATCCTAGGCTATTCAACACTTTTCTTCCTGGTTACCCCACTTTCTCTCCTCTAGCACTCCCTCCCTCATACTTGGAGACTTTATTTAACATCCCAATCAACAACCTCAACTGCCCTGATGCCTCTGTAACCTCCTCCTTAGGACCTCACGCAGTTGTCTACTTCAGCAACTCATACAGCAGGAAACACTCTGACCTCATCTTAACCAATCTCTGTACCACCTCTAATCTCTACACTGTTCCATTTCCTTTGTGAGACCACCATCTGCTAACATTTGACATCAGCATACCCCATACCCAAATTTCACCACCCTCAACTCTCCAATCTCGCAGAAAACTCAACTGCCTTGATCTCCAGCATTTCTCCACCAAACTCAAAACTTTCCCTTTACCCATCTCAAATCTAACTTGCCCTAACTCTGCTACCTCACTCTACAACTGCATCTGCATTCTCCAAATGTATACTGTGCTCCTACAGCCTGGCTCTTTCCACTGCAAAAGTAAATTACTTTAACACCCTCATAAGTACACTGTCCCATCAACCCAAACACCTATTTCACACTTTTGATGCTCTTCTTCGCCCTTTTAATCCCCCTCCTCCTACTAGCTTGTCCGCCACAAACTTTTTATCTCACTTCACTGAGATCTCTACAATCAGAGAAGAGATCGCCAATTCTCTCCTTCCCCTACCAATACATCACCCCACTCCATCCACCATTATACACTCATTCGCACCTGCTACCGCAGAAGAGGTTTCTTTTCTGCTCCGGTCCTCCCGCCCACCACCAGTTCCCTCGATCCTATTCCTTCATATCTCATCTGCACTTTGTCTCCCTCTCTTGCTCTTCCTCTCACTAAAATTTTCAATCTCTCCCTTTTCTCTGGCACATTTCCCTCACCCTTCAAACATGCAACTGTAACCCCGATTCTGAAAAAGCCCAGCTTTGACCCCAACTCCCCATCCAACTACTGCCCTATCTTGCTACTGCCATTTGCCTCCAAGATCCTCGAGAGAGTTGTGTACACCAGACTGAGTGACTTTCTCGAAACCAACTCTCTGCTTGACCCCCTTCAGTCTGGATTCCGCGCTGGGCATTCTGTCGAAACGGCTGTGACCAAAGTTTCCAACGATTTAATTGCTGCCAAATCTCACCGCTATTACTCTATTCTAATTCTCCTTGATCTTTCTGCTGCCTTTGACACTGTTGATCATCAACAGCTTCTTCGCATTCTTCGTAATTTTGGTCTACAGGATACCGCTCTCTCCTGGTTCTCCTCCTACCTCTGCCAGCGCTCTTTCAGGGTTTCTTTCTCTGACTCTGCCTCTTCCCCCCAACCACTCTCTGTCGGTGTCCCCCAAGGTTCTGTCCTTGGTCCCCTATTGTTCTTTATCTACACTGCCTCCCTTGGTAAACTCATCAGCTCCTTTGGCTTCCGTTATCATTTCCATGCGGATGACACACAAATCTACCTGTCCTCTCCTGATCTCTCTCCACCCATCTTGACTCGTGTCTCTGACTGCCTCTCTTCGATTTCCAAATGGATGGCTGCTCACTTCCTTAAACTCAACCTGTCCAAAACAGAACTTCTGGTCTTTCCTCCCTCAAGTGTTACTACTACCGTGTCTGTCTCCCTCCAAGTCAACGGCGCTACCATCACCTCTACCTCGCAGGCTCACTGGCTGGGTGTTCTTTTTGACTCCAACCTCTCCTTCACCCCTCATGTCCATTCAATCGCCAAATCCTGTAGCTTCCATCTCAAAAACATAGCGTGCATCTGCCCCTATTTAACCCCAGATGCGGCTAAGGTGCTGGTCCATGCTCTTGTTCTCTCTCGCCTGGACTACTGCAATACTTTTCTCAGTGGTCTTACATGTTCCCAGGTGAATCTCCTGTAGACTGCTGCCACGCGGCCTGTCCAAGATGGCTGACGGCACCATTAAACCTGTTGAGCGAGCAACTTTAGGCAGCTGGGAAGCAACCTTCCTACAAAAGTTTGACATGCCAGCGATTTTGGGAGAGCCTGGAGAATGCCCATTCTTTAAGCATGACCTCCGGCCAGAGCTCCGATTTGGTGCCTCCCCTCTAGATGAGGACTCAAGATGGTTTGTGTACCTGTCTACAGTCCATACTCCGGGGCACAACATCATCACCCAGAATATCAAGGTTTTCACCTGGTGATAGTTGAAGAGACCAGTGGACATTCTGAAATGGTTCTTGGTTACGCCTGATGCTGTTATGTCACCATATGTTGAGGTGCCAAACCTCCTTTTATGCCTGTTTGGACCGTGTCTGAGTACTACAGGCGTAGATTGAGCGACTAGCACTCATGGGGCTATCTGAGAGTGACATTAGGATAGAAAAGTAGGGACTTTCTTTCCTAAATAGGGACACTTGGGAGGTGTGAAATCATGCTCCTGCAGTTTCACTGCTCAGTTCTCTGCCATTTAGGAGTTAAATCACTTTTGTTTCTGTTTATGCACCTCTCCTGGCTGTAAATAACACAGCTTACATGAAAAAAAAACGTTTAATTTCCAATTAGATGTAAAACACACTGTGTTTACATGCCTGCTCTTTTACCTGAACTTTAATCACATACAGGCGGCACCTGTAGGATCTAAAAGGCTATAAACAGAGTAGGATATAAGAAACTCTAAATTAAACAGACTGTGCAAAAAAAGAATGTTTAAACATTAGATTTCTCTTACCGGAAACGTATAGTGTGTAGTGAGACTGGGTAGCGTAGGTCACATGCAGTGGAGGTGACAAAAGCTGCATAAACAAACTGAATTACTCCTAAATATCAGGGAATTGAGCAATTTGATTGCAGAGGTATGATCTATATATCAAAACCACTTTATTAAGCTTATCGTATCCCTTTAACAATGCTTAACCACTACTTTTTACCCACAAGCATGGACATGAGCTGTACTGTATTGTGACCGTGAATTTCATGAACATATCTAGTTGTATAGAAGCATATTGCAATTTGTAGTTCATATCCCATAATACAGGTATGTGTCATATGTATAAGGTTATTGCATTGATAGTCATTTGTCTTTATTATAGTTATTCTAGTTATTTGTATATTTTGTATATACACATTACAGAATGCATGCCAAGTGCCCTGAACTTGGCAGCACAGTCCTTATTCTGGATCCATTATCCTTTGTCCTGGGTTAGCAATTAGTATCTCTGGTGTCCAACTTTTGGTAAGTCTTTCTAATATTGTACAACATGTGAGACGCGCTTGTGCATAGACTAAGCAAACTGTAGACTTTTTGCCTATTAAAGAGTTATTTTGGGGGCTTGGGGTGGTGTAGTAAGCAGGACTTAAAATTATCCTACCTACTATGTAAACTGTGTTCCAGTTTTAAATGAACACTCCAAGCACCATAACTACTACACCAAGCTATTTCCTGGCATCCCATTATTGTATTGAGTCAAACCATTTTAAAACAGTTTGACTTCTTACCTGTGATTTGCTGGGCATCTCTTCCCACCTCCACTACTGCAGCTTGTGAGCCAGTAGCTCTGGGCGCTTCTATACTCCTCCTAATACTGATCTTCCTCTTTCGCTCTCCCTTCAAGTAAGTGGTATACACTTAAGTCCATCCTTGCAAGCACGCTGTCTTGGCATCATACTTGACTCTGGCCTCACCTTTGAGCCTCACATCCAGTATGTTGCCAAATCCTGTAGATTCCATATTAAGAACATAGCTAGCATCCGGCCCTTTCTTACACAAGATGCTACCAAGGAGCTTGTCCATGCTCTAGTAATTTACCACATGGATTGGTCTTCCCAAAAGCCGTATTGTCCCTCTACAGTCTGCAATGAATGCTGCCGCCAGACTGATTTTCCTCTCTAGTTGGTCCTCTCACACTTCACCCCTCTGCCAGTCCTTACATTGGCTCCCTGTATCCTATAGGAGTCAATTCAAAGTGCTAACCCACACCTATAAAGCACTGAACAGTTCTAGCCCCTCTTATATCTCCTCACAAATCCATAGGTATGCCCCTTCTCAGTCTCTCGGCCTCAGTCTCTCGGCTCTGTCTGTGACCTTCTCCTGTCAGTTGTTCGCACCAGTACGGCCAACTTACACTTGCAGGATTTCTCCCTTCCTATGGAATAGCCTGCCTACCACCATCAGAATCTCCCCTAGTCTTCAATCAAGTGTCTTAAAACCCATCTCTTTAGGAAAACTTATGGCCTCCCAGACTAAACTCTACCTTACATACCTGTCTCTTGCTCTCTCATATAGGGCAGCACCCTACTCTCTCCTCCAGCTCTGCTTCACTCCCACCTTATTTGTTTGCTTACATTCTATAGTGTAGTGTAGTCGAGTGGTCTGATTGGAAGTGTTCACTGACAGAGCACTTCCTGTCAGATGGATACCATGGTGGTTGGCACTGGGCAGGTACAGGATGGGAGAGGAGAGAGAAACACGGAGTGGCTGGGGGGAGAAGGGAAAGGGTGTGAGGAACTGACTCTGCTGGGTTTCGAACCCTGGTTTACATGGTGCTAAACCTTTTCCTTACCAGTACACCAGCCTGCCTTTTGCAAATTTACCTGAGATCTTATACCATTGCTTGTAGAGTCAAGGTTATCAGTGACAACTCTCTTCAGCTGTGTCTGGTCAGGTGTCTGGTTCTTGGCCTATAAAAGCCACTTCCTGTCTCTGTACCTTTGCCAGATTATTGTGGTTCCTGTACTCTCTAATCAAGCATGTTCCTGTTTCTCCTTCCTGTTGCTGAATTTGGACTGTTTTGACTTTGCTGCTTCTCCTTCCCACTGACCTCGGCTTGCCTCACTACGATTATCATCTTTCTGTTCCAGTCTCCCATCTCTGCTTAAGACCAGAAGGCCACTCAAGGCTCAGGGGCTCAACCACCTGGGTAACGAGTGGCTACCTCTGGCAGAAAACATTGCTGATCTGGCTACTGGACTCCAAAACTTTGTAACATCAATATCATTACAGAATAATCTGGCCCATTCATGGAGACCGTCGGATCAGATTCTGCATTGGCCCAGCAGGTTGCTTTTAATGCAAGAACTATGCAGACCCAGGCACAGACCATTCAAGTGCTGCAGGATCAGGTAGCTGAACTGCAAAATGAAGTTCGATCAATGCATAGTGAGCTTACCAGCTACAGGGCACATGATGTTGCGGCTGCTGCTACTACTACTGCTACACCTGCACAAGATGCCCGCTTGCCTCTACCAGAAAAATTTGGAGGAGACCGCAAAAAATTCAGGGGTTTCCTAAATCAATGCCGTTTGCATTTCATGATGTTACCTAACCGTTTTCCATCTGAAAGAGAGAAGGTGGGATTTATTTTTTCCCTCTTCAAAGATGAAGCCCTGGCCTGGGGCTCCCCTTTTCTGGAACAGGACAGTCCAATCTTGGGAAATTTAAAAGACTTTCTTGAGGCCATGTGCCTAGTTTTTGATTATCCCAATCGCTGTGCTACAGCAGAAGCAACTCTCCTTCATTTACATCAAGGGAGGCGCTCTGTGGCTGAATATGCTGCTGAATTCAGACAGTGGGTTACTGATACTACTTGGAACCAATCAGCCCAGAGGTTCCACTTCAGAAGGGGTCTCTCAGAAGCTATAAAAGATGAGCTAGCTCGTGTTGATCTTCCTGTTGAGTTTGATGCATTTGTGCGGTTGGCTATCCATATTGATCGGAGACTTTCAGAAAGAAGATTGGAAAGACAGGGCTCTTTTAAACCAAGTGCTACTCCTACTTTCTATTCAAGAATTTCTACTCCGACCCCACAAACACCTACAGACTCTGAACCCGAGGCTATGCAGGTAGATCTAATAAGAGGGCCATTATCCAATGAAGAAAAACAGTGGCGACGCACTCACAACTTATGCCTGTATTGTGGTAGTGCAGGGCATTATGCCATCAATTGCCCTAACAAGTCTAAAAGAACAATAGCTATGACTGCTGAGGGTGCACAGATTCAACACCAATCCAAGATTTCAGACCAACTGGATTCTGTCACACAACCCTTGTTTTCTCTGGCTCAGGGTGAAGAAGGTATGATGACTCAACATCCTTATTTGGTGGTGGCTATCACTTTGCAATATGGTGATAATAAAATTTCAACTACAGCTATGATAGATTCCGGAGCAGGCGGAAACTTTATGGACATTAAATTTGCAGCAGGAAATAAAATTCAGTCTATCCCTAGATCTTCACCTGTGTTAATGGAAACAGTAGACGGTTCTCCACTTACGTCAGGCCCGGTTACACACGAGACTGTGCCCTTAAAATTGATTCTGGAAGTGAATCACCATGAGTCTATATCTTTCCACCTAATTTCCTCAACACAGTTTCCAGTGATTTTGGGTATACCCTGGCTTGCTCTGCATAACCCACAGATTGATTGGAAGACTAGAACTTTGTCCTTTCCTTCAGAACACTGCTTAATGAATTGTCAACCCTCTAAGGCGACACCTGTTACCACAACAATTAATGAAATGGTTGCTACAAACTTAACTAAGCTTCCGCTACAATATCAGGATTTTGCAGATGTCTGTGATAAGAAGAATGCTGATCAGCTTCCACCTCACAGGCCTTATGATTGCCCCATAGAGCTGCTACCTGGAGCTGCTATCCCATTTGGCCGTATATACTCCCTTTCTGAGCCTGAATTGAAAGCACTTCGTGAATACATACAAGAAAATCTTGCCAAAGGCTTTATTCGACCATCCACTTCTCCAGCAGGAGCTCCTATATTCTTTGTAGAAAAGAAAGATGACAGTCTACGACCATGTGTTGATTACAGGGACATTAATAAAATCACTGTTAAAAACCGTTATCCCTTGCCTCTCATTCCTGAACTTCTGGAGAGACTTCGTTCAGCTAAAATATTTACGAAGCTTGATCTACGGGGGGCATATAATCTGGTTCGCATAAGACCAAATGATGAATGGAAAACAGCTTTCAGAACCAGGTACGGACATTACGAATATCTAGTAATGCCATTTGGGCTTTGTAATGCCCCTGCAACTTTTCAGCATCTAATCAATGATGTACTACGGGATCTCCTGGATCAGTTTGTTGTGGCATATTTGGATGATATCCTGATATTTTCTGATAATCTTGAAAATCACAGAAAACAGGTCTGCATTGTTCTTGAGCGCCTTCGTACCCACCACCTATACATTAAACTGGAAAAATGTGAGTTTGAACAAACAGAAATTCAGTTCCTGGGGTATGTAATAACTCCTAAAGGTTTAAGTATGGACGCAAGTAAAATTAAAGCTGTGCTGGACTGGCCCATCCCCAAGAATGAAAAAGATATACAGAGATTTGTGGGGTTTGCCAATTTTTACAGGCGTTTCATTAAGAATTTCTCTGCCGTTATTACACCGATCACTGAACTTACACGTAAAGGGACTCCTTTTCAGTGGTCCAATAAGGCTGACACTGCATTTTCCAGATTAAAGACTCTGTTTACATCTGCCCCTATCTTGGTACATCCTCAGCCAGAATTGCCATTTACTGTAGAGGTAGATGCTTCTGATTCAGCTGTTGGGGCTATACTGTCTCAAAGGACTGGACCTAAGATGTTGTTACATCCATGTGCCTTCTATTCCCGCCAGATGTTACCAGCAGAAAGAAATTATGACATAGGGAATAAAGAACTTTTGGCTATAAAAGCTGCCTTCACCGAATGGAGACATCTCTTGGAGGGAGCCACCCATCCAATTACTGTCCTCACAGATCACAAAAATCTGGAATGTATCCAATCCGCTAAGAGACTGTCAGCCAGACAAGCACGCTGGTCCCTATTTTTCTCAAGGTTTAATTTTTTTATTTCATACCGCCCTGGTTCCAGAAATGGCAAGGCGGATGCCTTGTCTAGGATAGCTGACCCCCTCCATACTACAGTAACCAAGGCCACCATCTTGCCGGAGAGCAGATTTTTAGGAGTTACCTTTCCTTCTGATCTAATGTCTCGCATTAAAAAGGGCTACTCTAAAGATCCAGTTTTTCGTGATCCTCCTCGTGATCTTCATATGACCATGCTTAATGGGTTTTGGATTTTTCAACAACGTCTGTTTGTTCCAGAATCAGTGCGACTGGACGTTTTACGCCTCCCTCTAAGGAACACACTACTATTCTTGTTGTTGTGGACCTGTTAACCAAGATGAGTCATTTCATACCAGCTCGTGGTCTCCCTTCAGCTAAACAGACTGCTGACCTTGTTATTCGGGAAATATTTCGCTTGCATGGAGTGCCTGATGAAGTAATTTCTGACAGGGGAGTGCAGTTTACATCTCATTTTTGGAAATATTTTTGTTCTATTCTAGGTATTAATGTAAATCTGTCTTCAGCTTTTCATCCACAAAGTAATGGACAGACTGAGCGAACCAACCAGACTTTAGAACAATATTTGCGGTGCTATATTAGTTACCTGCAGGATGACTGGCTGGATTTTCTACCCACGGCGGAGTTTGCCTATAACAATGCCCAACACTGCTCCACTTCTCTGAGCCCATTTTTTGCCAATTATGGTTACCATCCAACCAGGGCCGGTGCTAGGATTTTTGACTACACAAGCGAAGATGCATTTTGACGCCCCCCCCCCCAAAAAAAAAAAAAATACAATGCATCTTCACCTCTGTGTCTCGTAGCCCCCTTTTGAATTTCTTACCCCCATTAGTGTTGCATATCCACTCTCTTGAATGTCTTATCCCTTTGGCCCCTTTGTGCCTTACACCCCCCTTTAGTGTGTCTCCTACAACACCTCTTATGTATTTCTTACTTCCCCGCCAGCCCCTATCTATCTCTCTTTTTCTCCCACATAGACATAGATACAGGCAAAAATACATACATGCACAAATACACAAACATACAGACACACAACCATACAAGCACACAGACATAATTTTTCAGGCACACAGTCACAAAGATATACAGACACACAGTCATAAAAGGCACACAAACAAACACAGTCATACAATCTACACATACAGGTACATTGTCATACAAACACAGACATACATTCATACAGACACAGGCCCTCACAGAAATACAGACAGACATAAAGAAACATAGAGATAGGCATACAGAGACATACATACACAGATACCGTGTAAATGCTCCGGCCATCAACAGTGGTGGATGCTCCGTGTCAGGCGGACATCGCTGGATCCACCAGTAAAGTCTTCAATAGGAATAAACGCAGGCAACACTCCAATAGTAAGGATGGTATATTTATTGGTAGGTGAACCACCCCATAGAAAGTGTGATGTTTCAGCTCATGCAATAAGGCCCTGCTGAGCTGAAACAACGCACTTTCTTTGGGGTGGTTCACCTATCAATAAATATACCATCCGTACTATTGGAGTGTTGACTGCGTTTATTCCTTTTGAATACATACACACAGTCATACAGAGACATACATACTGTATGTCTCTGTATGATAGTCTGTGTATGTACACAGGATGGCTAAAAGATAGATCCCCATCTGTCGTGCAACTTCAACAATGCTTTGAAAGCTGGGGCTCTACCGATTCCCCATGCTTGCAGTATTGTATTTAGCATGGAGCAGTATTTGTGTGTTTGACTGTAAGCATGTGTTTGTATGGAGTATGTTTGTATGATTGTAGCGGTGTGTTTGTATGTAGTGTTTGCATTTGAATGCAAGCATGCATTTATGTGTAGTGTTGGTTTTTGAGCGTAGGTGTGTGTTTATATATAATTTTGGTGTCTGATACAGAGGTGTGTTTGTATGTAGTGTTGACATTTGAATGCAGGTGTGTGTTTGTATGTAGTGTTGTTGTTTGCATGCAGGTGTTTATTTGTGTGTAGTGTTGGTGTTTGAATGCTGAGATATATGCACATATACACATACACTGCCACACACCCACACACTGTGATACACATACACAAAGATACACACACTGACGCACATGCAGATATACATATACACAAACTGATACACATTCAGATACACAGACACACATATACAGATACACACAAACACTGACAGATATACAGATAAACATACACTGACATACAGACACGCTGACAGACATACAGATACACACATACACAATGATAGACATACACAAACACACAAAGACACACAGACATACACACACTGACATACATTTAGATACACACAGACACACGGACAGAGACATTTATATACACACACACACTGACAGACATAGATACACACACACTGACAGACATATACAAACACACTGACAAACATACAGATACACACATACACAATGATAGACATACACACACACTGACAGACATTTAGATACACACAAACACACGGACAGAGACATATACATACACACACACTGACAGACATAGATACACACACACTGACAGACATATACAAACACACTGACAGACATATACAAACACACTGACAAACATACAGATACACACATACACAATGATAGACATACACAAAGACACACTAACAGACAGACATACACACACACTGACAGACATTTAGATACACACAAACACACGGACAGAGACATATACATACACATGGACTGACAGACACACACACACTGACAGACATGGATACACACACACACACACACTGACAGACATGGATACACACAGACACACTGACCAACAGGTTCAGGAGGGGGGCTTACCTGGGATCCAAAGTGCTGCCTGAGGTAGTTGGGAGTTGGAGGAGCTGGTCCTGCCCAGCCCCCCTCCTCTCTGCCTTCTGCTGCCCTAGTCTTGTTGGGAGGACTTCCTCCCATGCTGATTAGAAGGGGGCCGGTGGTAGCTCCGCCCCTGCTGGGCGCCAGCCGCGCTGTGTGCTACAGAGGGAGCAGGGATATGACGTTCATATCCCCGCCCCCTCCACACAGTCCGCGGCACTGCAGGCTGGCGCTCGGCCACGCTACAAGTAGTGACCGGCAGGAGAGGGGCGCTGTGCGCTTCTCTCCTGCCTGCCACCCGGACATTTGCGCCCCCGGGCCGGTGCGCCCTAAGGCGGCCGCCTGTGCCGCCTTATGGACGCGCCGGCCCTGCATCCAACCTTTCTAGTGAGTCTCCCAATTACTACTCCCATTCCTGCAGTCACTGACCGGCTAACCGCCTTACGAGATTCCCAAGAACTGTTGAAGGAGACTCTTTCGGAGGCTCAGGAATGTTACAAAAGAGCTGCTGATAGGCACAGAAAGGAGGCCCCAGTTTATCATGTTGGTGACAAGGTTTGGCTGTCAACAAAGAATCTTAAGCTTAGGATTCCTTCTCATAAATTGGGTCAAAAGTTCATGGGACCTTTTAAGATAATCGCTCAGATCAATGCAGTCACCTTCCGTCTGCAACTTCCGGATTCCATGAAAATACATCCGGTGTTTCACGTGGCACTGCTTAAACCTTTTCATGAAAATACTTTCCCTGGTCGAGCCTTGCCTGCCCCACCACCAGTCCTCGTGGATGGTGAAGATGAATACGAGGTGGAAAAAATTCTTGACTCCAGGATCTTCCGCAACAAGCTTCAATACTTGGTTCATTGGAAAGGCTATGGTGAGGAGGATAGATCGTGGGAACCAGTGGACAATATTCATGCTCCTGATCTTCTTCAGTCTTTCCATGCACAGTACCCTGCTAAACCAGGAAATAGGGCATCCAGAGGCTGCACCTATAGAGGTGGAGGTAATGTGAGGAACTGACTCTGCTGGGTTTCGAACCCTGGTTTACATGGTGCTAAACCTTTTCCTTACCAGTACACCAGCCTGCCTTTTGCAAATTTACCTGAGATCTTATACCATTGCTTGTAGAGTCAAGGTTATCAGTGACAACTCTCTTCAACTGTGTCTGGTCAGGTGTCTGGTTCTTGGCCTATAAAAGCCACTTCCTGTCTCTGTACCTTTGCCAGATTATTGTGGTTCCTGTACTCTCTAATCAAGCGTGTTCCTGTTTCTCCTTCCTGTTGCTGAATTTGGACTGTTTTGACTTTGCTGCTTCTCCTTCCCACTGACCTCAGCTTGCCTCACTACGATTATCATCTTTCTGTTCCAGTCTCCCATCTCTGCTTAAGACCAGAAAGCCACTCAAGGCTCAGGGGCTCAACCACCTGGGTAACGAGCAGGGGAGGGCTGGCAGCCTTTGGCCTGGGGGGCAAAACCAGTCACGTGGCCCATTGCACCACCAAATCAGTTCACCATCCATGCCCACCTTTTCCTGGTTTTATAACGGATATTGATGTTATGCTAATCAGTAGCTCTTTGCCATACCCGCTCCTTCACGGCTCTGAATTTCAATGTTGTCAGAGCGCAGGCTGAGAATCTCTGAGCCTGTGCTCTGACTCACTAACTGAGAGCCGGAACCACGAGGGAGAGGATATAATCTGACTGCACCTACTGCTGGTGCGCACCAGTGGACCACCAACGAATCGTTTAAATTGAATAGGCTGGTGTCCCCAACTTGTGAGCTGTGTTGGCCGGCGGGTGCCTCTGTTGTCTTGGTACCCTGTGTGACTGCACAGCGTGCACACCCCAACGGCTGGCCCTGCTGACACACACTGATGATACTACTTAGACATCCCTCAATATTAACATCCCTCAACATCAGAGTAAACACCAATAAACTGTGGAAACAGAGCTGATCCCCTCAAATTATAAAGATTTGCTTACTGGATTTGTTGTAAGATTAAATCATGCCTCCTCCTCTCTCTCCCCCATGCGCTGCTCTGTAGTCTGGGAGGAAGTGAAGAGTAATCACATTCTCCCAGCAAAGCGGCACCTGTGGCTGCATGGGGAACAGCTGGTTAATGTAATGCTTGTAGGACGGCCAGCTGCCGCAGAACCTCTTTGTTCCCGTCTCTGCAAAGGGCTCCAGGCACTGCTTGTTGTGAGTGTGAGCCACTGTAAATTAGGGGCAGAGGGCACTTGCACTGCAGTAAAGATGGGTCTGGGCAGGAGGAGAGTGCAGTGCAATCAGTGCACTCCCCTCCTGTGGGTCACCAGTAGACTGGTGCACCTGCCCAGGATCAGAGCCGGTGCAAGGATTTTTGCCGCCCTAGGCAAAATAAAAATTTGCCGCCCCCCCATGTGACATCACAATGCCCCACCTATATGATCTGCCATATGAACTAACGCCAGTGCTGCACACAGTGTGTGTTTACATTAAAAAGCCTGCAGGGACCAACTATAGACACCAGAACCACTTCATTAAGCTGAAGTGGTTTTGGGGACTATAGTGTCCCTTTAATGTGAGGTAAATTATAGATTAGTGTCACTAATAATATACTAGATTGCCTACTTACAACCAGATGAGGATGATGATGGGCTGCAGCTTGGCTCCACTGGTCTGGTGTAGAACAGGATCTCTGGAGGCTGTTTGTAACTGTGGTCACAAAATTCAAAGTTCTAGTAGAATGGGAAGCAGCTCCATTTTTTGGGGGCCCCTTAAACAGCTCAAGGTCTGGGCCCCAGGGCCTGACGGTGAGTATGATAATAAGGCCCACCTATAAGTCCACCTACATGTTCCACCCATAAGTTCGCTCACAGGGAGTGGAGTGTGTAGGGGATGTGTTATGTGTTATTGTAGAGGATCTAATGTGTGTGCTTATGGTATGTTGTGTATAGGGTTACCAGTTTGTGTAGGTGATACAGTGTATTTGTTTGTAGTGGAAGCAGTGTGTGTTTGTGTATAAGGGATGTATTGTGTGTTTCTGGTTGTGTGTAAAGGATGCATTGTGTGAATCTATGTTTGTATGCATAAGGGATGCAAGGTGTGTGTCTGTAAGTGTGTGCATTGAGTGTGTGTAAGAAATGCGTTGTGTTTCTGTGTATATGTAAGAGAAGCAGTGTGTGTATTTGCATGTGTGTGTAAGGGTTTGCATTGTGTGTTTCTGTGTATGTGTGCAAAGGATGCATTGTGTGTTTATCTGTGTGCAAGGGAAGCATGTTGTGTTTCTGTGTGTGTAGGGATGCATTGTGTTTTTCTGTGTATGTATAGGGATGCATTGTGTGTGTGTGTGCGCGCGTAGTGTGAGAGAGCTCCCTGTCCTATAGAGCTCTCCCTTCTGTCCCTTAGAGCTCTCCCCTGCCCGTTAGTGGTCTCTCCTCCCCCCCCCACCCTAGCGGTCTCTTCTCACACCCACCCACCCTCCCTGTGCTCTTCTCATCCCCCCCCAAACCTCCGGTGTTCTTTTCACCCCTCCCCCCATGTTCTCACTCCCTCCCTTCCATGTGTTCTCCTCACTCCCCCCGTGTTCTCCTCACTCCCCCCATGTGTTCTCTTCAGCCCCCCACCCTCCCTGTGTTCTTCTCACTCCCCCCCACGTTCTCCTCAACTCCCCCTCCTCCCTGTGTTCTTCTTACTCTCCCCCCTCCTCTCTGTGTTCTTCTTACTCCACCCTCCCCATTCTACTTAATCCTATCCCCCTGTTCTTCTTAATCCCCCACACCCCCGTTCTTCTTAATCCCACACCCCGTTCTTCTTATCCCCCACCCCCGTTCTTCTTAATCCCCCTCCCCGTTCTTCTTAATCCCCCCCTCCCCCATTCTTCTTAATCCCCCTCCCCATTCTTCTTAATCCCCCATCACCGGTTCTTCTCAATCCCCCCCTTAACAGAGCGCTCAGGCGGCTGCAGCATTTAAAGGGCCGGCCCTGCAGTGGCCAGTCTTAAAATGATTTGGGGTGGCCTGGGGGGCAATTGCCTCCCTGCCCCCCGGCCCAGCCCGCCCCTGGTAACGAGTGGCTACCTCTGGCAGAAAACATTGCTGATCTGGCTACTGGACTCCAAAACTTTGTAACATCAATATCATTACAAAGGGACACATTGGGGGGCTCAGGGGGAGGAGGGAATGAGACACATGGAGGGGCTCGGGGGGAGGAGGTATGAGACACATGGAGGGGCTGGGGAGGAGGTACACATGGAGGGGCTAGGGGGGAGGATATGGGACACATGGAGGGGCTGGAATGAGACCCATGCAGGGGCTGTGGGTGAGGGAATGAGACAAGTGGAGGGGCTGGGGATCAGGCAATGAGATACATGGAGGTGCTGTTGGGGGAGGGGAGGGAAAATGAGACACATGGGACGAGGCCTCAGAGCAATTACCCACATACCCACATACAATCATTGTGTGGGTGAGGTTTGATGCAGTGATGATTACTGCTTCAAGAAGTATATCCTCAAATATGATTGGCTCTGAGAGTGATTACATCCACTAAACAATGCTACGGTGTATGATTAAAGTTCACTCAGGGTTAGTCAAATGAATGTGAGGAATTCTAAGTGAAGTAAACATGAATTTCAAGACATTGCAAATGTCATGTCTTCTTTTCAATTTGGCAATTTTTAAGTAAAATGCTTTTGCTCATTATAAGTTATCATACCCATATGTAAACAAACATATTAATTATAACGTACCATACAGGATTTAAACAGAAGCATAGACCTTACACGTTAGCCTTTGCCCTGTTGGTTAAAATGTTCTTTATTTCAAACGATAGTATTATTATGATTGGTGGGCATGATTTTGAGCTGTATTTTAAATCATGAAATCATTAATAAGCATGCAAAGCGTTTTGCATAGGTTTCTGAATTTTGCACATTCAGAAAACTCTAACAGAATAAAGCTATACTCTTCCCCTACCTTCTGACCGAGGGAAATATGTAAATTATAGCATCAGTTTGTGAGGCCAGATGTGGCCCCTGGATGTCAGCCCAGACAGTCTATGACACCGCTTCTTCTTCTATGAATGGAACTATTCATACAGGCTATTGAGATACATAGAAGGGTGTTTGTGCATCCCCCTTTCCAGGTTCCCCCCTAACCTAGGTGGTTTGCCATTTGAAATCCTCCACTGGACCCTTCCTGCCTGCTTTATCTAAAACCAAATTTTTCAATTGATTGTATTACAAGGAGTGCTTTGTATGTATTGAAAGTGATTTCAGGACAGTGATATGCACCCGAATCAGACACTCTAAGGGTTAATTGGCTAAAATAAGCTTACGCATTTTGAAAAAGAAAAAAAAGAACTAACTAACAACTAACTGAATGGAGAAGTTAACATATTTTTAGAAGCCTTTTTTCAGAATTAGTTGGGTGGAATGTCCGAAACCAGAGAAATAAAGAACCAGATTTTTTTTCTGTTCTACAGAAGGACACATACAAGATAGGAATATTCCATATTGATTCTATTCAGCAGTGGGGAACACACATGTAGGCTGCTTTGGGTATTATGTCTACACTTCTATATATATTTTCTTGTTAAGTTAACACATAACATAAGGCATAAACAAACCGAACAAATAAATTATTTTATTTTTATTCTCTTTATTCGCGCCTTAACTGTCTAAATCCAAAATACCGATAATAACTGTGCTGTGATAAAATCCTAAATAAATATATGCATGGTAAATATTACTTGCACAAAATAGCGGGTTTAAAGGGCACAATAGTTCTTGAAGATCAGTAATCAAATTTACTAACAAAAATCTATATTTGATTACCCTTTTGCTAGTGCCAAATGTTAAAAAATTTGTGATAATTTTTTTTGCTTGTTTGTTTGTTTTTTTGCCATTTAATAGTAAGTCTCCTGTTTGTCCCACTTGATTTCCAGCCTAAAGGAAGTAAATTGCATGACCATGGGATCTGCATGTCCTCCATAAAATTTTCAGAATGGCCTCTTACTTCTGCAACACCTTGGGTGGGAGAAGGTGTGGCACTAAGCTATGGTGTAGTTTGCTTTTTAATAATTTGCAACATGTGGTGAAGTCACAGGTTCGGTGGGACACAGCAGTGCCTCTAATTGGAGAAAACTTGGCGTGCTCAGTACGTCAAGGACTTAAATGTAAAGTGACAAGGATGATTTTGAGGAGGCCTGACTACTGTAATGCCTCAGCATGGAAGTGAATAGGAGAAGTGACACATGTGGAGGAGAAGCAGTGGGACAGCACTCCGCATCAGATAGATGTCTACTGACACCAAGGAGATATACAGCCATAGAGAATACATGTGCTCTCCTTCCCACCAAATAGTATAGCTTCCCTTCCACAAGTGAATGAGAGAATGCAATTCTGTGTCAATGTGTATCTGGGACGATGTGTTTGTAATAGGTATCTGTCAGTGTGTATACATGATTATTATTTTTTTTGACATTCTTTATTTTTCGTACTCGTATGGTAACATCGTTGATGCGTAGTAACATAGAACACAGTTGTCGGAACAGACATAATGAAACAATACAAATGGTTGTTTGTTGTGGTAACAGGCCATAACATCATTATTTAGTTGCTAGAGTAGGGTTCAGTCACCTTGGGGTTTTCGAAGGAGTGGAAACTGCCTTATTCCACGAGTTGGCTTATTCCTATGTGTATGTCAACAGTTGGGGAGAGTGGGGGGGTGGTAACTCAGGTGGATGATGAGATGTCCCCAGCTCCGTGTATGTGGGTGGCCATAGGTTCGCGTATAGCTTAGGTCTCTTTGTCTAGCTATGATGTGGTCTAGTGTTACCGGGTGTTATTCGTAGTTCTGCTGCCTACGTCGGTTTCCTTGTTAGGTTTCCATGTTTGTCGTTGGCACATTATACTTATTGCTTCTTGTGTGCCTGTCTCCTGACGGGTCCTTTATTAGTTGTGTTGGTGGCATTTTGAGTGTGTGTGACTGAGAGTTAGGTGTATGTGGATTTTATGGCTGATACAGGGTGTGATGTTGCCTTGGACTTTGTGTGTTGTGATGTGTGCCGAGACAGAGTCGAGTCCGGGTAAGATGGGTGTTGGTCACCGTCTGCGTTGTTGTTATTTGGTTGGGTTAGTGTGCGCGTTGCGTGTCTGCTCGTGTTCGCTGGTGGCTTTCCAAGTTGTGGTGGGGGGTGTCAGGTTTGGTGGTATGTTATTGTGTCTGTAGTGTATGTGTAAGAGCAAGCCTGGTGGCTGTCCGTGTCGTGGCTTTCTGTGTTAATCGTCTCCCCTATTTCAGGTATTTGTTTACTGTAATTGGTTCTGTTCGCTCCCCGTACCTGGGGAATCCTAGTGGGACCAGTTTGCGGTGGTGATCTCCGAGTGTATCGTGCGAGTCTCCTCCTGTCCATCCTCCTGTTTGTACTGTCGTGGGGTGTCTATTCTGGTTCGGGTCCTCTCAAGCCTTTACTGTGCTTTTCAATAGCTAGACTCTGTCAGGTGTCCTGGGTTAGGGATAAGGATGAGGAGGGATGTGGGAGGTGTCCTGTCATATGGGGTTTAGTCGAGTGTGTAGGCTCCGGAGGGTGTGTGTCCTTCTGTCGGGTATGTTCGTGCCGCCGCGGAGGTGCCCCCGTCCCCTCCCGTGTCGGTTCCCGCTGCTTTCTTGGATATGTAGTCCATCCACGGGAACCATGTCTGGGCACATTTGTCTGAGCGTCCCTGTAGGGAGGCCGTCATCATTTCCATATTGTAGATCATTTCCACCCTGTCTATCCATTGTTGGTATGAGGGTACTGTCGGGCTTTTCCACATCGTTGGTGTGAGTGTTTTCGCCGCCGTTAGCAGGTGTATGACGAGGCCTCTCTTGTACGCTTTCAGGGGTGTGTGGGTGTGGTTTAGCAGCATTGGTAGTGGCTGGAAAGGGACCTCCGTTCCTGTGATTTCTTTTATCATTCGTTGAATCATTCGCCAGTATGGTATGATGTGCGAGCACTTCCACCAAATGTGTATTCCTGTGCCTACTTCTGTGCCGCACCGCCAGCATTCACCTGGGGTCTACATGATTATGTGTATCTCTATGACTGTAAGGATAGGATACTTGAGTCCATGAATTTATAAATGTATGCCTCTGTGTGACTGAGAGAAGTGTCTGTATGAGTGTGGCCACTTATTTGTGTTATTCTATGCAACTGCATGATTTAGTAAGACACAGCTTCATGATAATTTGCGGAGTGAAAATTTTATCACAGAGTATGTAGACAGTACATTCTTATTTACCTCTCTGCCATTGTTAGAAATGCCTTTTGTATCCTGCAACAAGGCTCCATGTGTGTGTCGTTTTGCATTGTCCCTGACACTGGAAGCTGTAAATGCAACTTGTTTTACACACCTAATATCTTGCTTCAAAATAAGGATAAAGCAAGCCCTGCATTGTTATGGTGACTACATACATGCACATTCAGGATTGACACAGGGCAATCTACTGTCACAACTCCTCAAGCACATCACCCTGTTGTGGTTCCCTGGTGATCACAACAGCCCTTTCCTTATAGTTCTGGATATTACAGGTTATTAACTTGTTTTTTTTTTACTTTCCTGATCTTTGGTATCCCTGACTCAGCTTGTCTTCTCGTTATTGTGAATTCCCTGGTCTATTTCTTGACTCTCCGTTTGTTAATCCAACTTCTATAGCCAATCAATAGCGTCCACCCCACCATCCTGCGGCTCTGCCTCTTTGACCTCAGTGTAGATAACTTCAGCCAATTTAATGATTCCCCATAGGGAACATTGGGAGGATAGTTTGCATCATCGTCAAAATGCCACGCTGTGCCAATGAGATGGTCTCTATGAGACCATCTGATTGAAATAACAGAGTTAAACTCGGCTAAAGGGATGACACCCACTTGAGTTATATTAATCCTGTAATGCAAACATCGCTGTTTCTGTAGAACGGCATTGTTTTCAGTTGCAGGGTTAAACAGACAGGGACATGGCACCCAGACAATGTCATTGAGATGAAGTGGTCTTTGTGCCCTTTTGTATACAGTCCCTTTAAGCCTGGCCATTCTGAAGATCAGTAAGTCATTATCAGACTGGAGCAATTTAAATGTAGTCCAAGAAAAAAGGGAATAATTAAAAGTTGTACTACTGAAGGCAACAAAAAATTGCATTAGGCTTGTCAGTAAAAGCAAATAATTCAAGAAACCACTGTGGTACTCTGCAGATGTGGCCAAAATAGTAAAAAACTAAAAGTTAGCATTTAGTAATTATAAAAAAAAAACATAGTGAGGAAGACAGAATGATCTATAAGATTAAGCAGAAAGAGGCTAAGCAAGTTAAGAGCTTCCAAATCACACACAGAAGAGAAAATAGCACAGTCAGTAAAAAAGGGGGACAAAACTTTTTTTAGATACATAAATGAGAAAAGAAAAGTAAAACAAGGATTAGTTAGATTAAAAACAAAAGAAGGAAGATATGTAGAAGAGGATAAAGGTCTAGCTGACTGCCTCAATTAATATTTTTGTTCTGTATTTACAGATGAAAATGAAGGAAAGGGACCTCAGTTAAGAAAAAGGATAAATGAGTCATTTATTACACATGAGTTTACAGAGGAAGAGGTTCTATTTCAACTGTCAAAAGTAAAGACAAATAAGTCAATGGGACCTGATGGAATACACCCAAAGCTGTTAAAAGAGCTTAGTGGTGTACTAGCAAAACCATTAACAGATTTATTTAACCAATCATTGTTAACAGGAGTAGTCCCAGAAGATTGGAAGTTAGCAAATGTTGTGCCCATTTACAAGAAAGGTAATAGGGAGGAGTCAGGCAACTATAGGCCAGTAAGCCTTACTTCAGTAGTGGAGAAAGTGATGGAAACCATGTTAAAGGATAGGATTGTTGAACATCTAAAAACACATGGATTTCAAGATCAGAGACAACATGGGTTTACTTCAGGGAGATCATGCCAAACTAATCTTATTGATTCTTTTGATTGGGTAACTAAAATTATAGATCAGGGTGGTGCAGTAGACATTGCTTACCTAGATTTCAGTAAGGCTTTGACACTGTTGCACATAGAAGGCTTATCAATAAACTGCAATCTTTAAGTTTGGATTCCAATATTGTTGAATGGGTAAGGCAGTGGCTGAGTGACAGGCAACAGAGGGTTGTAGTCAATGGAGTATATTCGAAGCGTGGGCTTGTCACCAGTGGGGTACCTCAGGGATCTATACTTGGACCTATTCTCTTTAATATTTTTATTAGTGATATTGCAGAAGGTCTTGATAGTAAGGTATGTATTTTTGCTGATGATACTAAGATATGTAACAGGGTTAAAGCTCCAGGAGGGATAAGCCAAATGGCAAATGATTTAGGTAAACTAGAAAAATGGTCAGAATTGTAGCAACTGACATTTAATGTGGATAAGTGCAAGATAATGCATCTTGGACGTAAAAACCCAAGGGCAGAGTACAGAATATTTGATAGAGTCCTAACCTCAACATCTGAGGAAAGGGATTTAGGGGTGATTATTTCTGATGACTTAAAGGTAGGCAGACAATGTAATAGAGCAGCAGGAAATGCTAGCAGAATGCTTGGTTGTATAGGGAGAGGTATTAGCAGTAGAAAGAAGGAAGTGCTCATGCCATTGTACAGAACACTGGTGAGACCTCACTTGGAGTATTGTACACAGTACTGGAGACCGTATCTTCAGAAGGATATTGATACCTTAGAGAGGGTTCAGAGAAGGGCTACTAAACTGGTTCATGGATTGCGGGATAAAACTTACCAGGAAAGGTTAAAGGATCTTAACATGTATAGCTTGGAGGAAAGACGAGACAGGGGGATATGATAGAAACATTTAAATACATAAAGGGAATCAACACAGTAAAGGAGGAGACTATATTTAAAAGAAGAAAAACTACCACAACGAGAGGACAGTCTTAAATTAGAGGGACAAAGGTTTAAAAATAATATCAGGAAGTATTACTTTACTGAGAAGGTAGTGGATGCATGGAAAGGCCTTCCAGTTGAAGTGGTAGAGGTTAACACAGTAAAGGGGTTTAAGTATGCGTGGGTTAGGCATAAGGCTATCCTAACTATAAGATAAGGCCAGGGACTAATGAAAGTATTTAGAAAATTGGGCAGACTAGATGGGCCAAATGGTTCTTATCTGCCGTCACATGTTTCTAATAAACATTTATCTTTTTCTAGTGTTAGTGGATAGTGTTGGTTCAAGTCCTGTGTGCTGGGTTATACAATATCATGGCAGTCATAATACAATCAGGCTGTGTCCCTCCAAAGATGGAGCTCTGGATCCACAGCTGGGTGAAGGAAGGGAAGAATATTGATCTTTATGTCTCTGTGCCGCCGTCAATTTTGAGTAACAGTTTTGCTTTGGATCCATATTTCTGAATTAGTGGCTGATAGCCTTTATCCAATATATTGTGATATTGGAGTTATCCCATAAACATGGCAGGTAGATTTCTATGACAGTGGCAGTATTTATATTGAACTCTCCTTGTTGTCTTTCTAATGCCTCTCTTTATAGCTGGATAACTATCACCACTAATTTTTAACCAACTTTGTTTCCCTTTATGAGTATTTTGATTTAACAGTAAAAATAGAAATTTAGGAACTTATTTAGCATTTCTGTAAGCAGTATAACTATATATATTCAGGAGGATACTAGATACTAGGATACTAGTACAGGCTGAGATGTGTCTTATTATATGAAACATTATTGACTAGTAGCATTGTTATAATTGAGCAACTCCACATATGGAATCTCCCCTATATTGGGGACTTCTCTACATCTTTTGTGCAGGAGCATGTTAGTCTGTATATTTTGATGTTTATGTTACAGTATTTAAGGTTTTTTTTCATGTTCAACACAATGCTGAGTAACAACACACCATGTAACTGTAGCTACGTATTGGCCTATTTGGCTGTTTCGTATTGTCATTTACCACACTAAGAAATGTATGAGTGGCAGTATTGTAAATCATTCTTCATGATAATGAGCTTGTACCATTCTTTTACATTTTGTTTCCCTAATGTACTGAAGAATGTAGGCAAATTGTTCTGCCTAAATTAGACATTATCTGCTCAATAAAAATATTGATGTACAAAAAAAATAGTAGGCTAATTATGCATTAGCCATAAAAATGGGAATTAATTTCATTTTGCGCACCTTGATAAAAGCATATTTGCCCAGTCAGTGGAGAGATACTGGTAGTTCTGCATAGGTAGTGTATCGAACTTTGGATTACATTTAATGTTACATTAGATTCAATAAATTTTCTACATCGATGCATCAGATAGATGGTATAGGTTTCAGCAATTCGGAATGCAACATATTTACGGATTCACCACAAGTAACTTTTTTCATGATTTTGTAATTCAATTTGTCTTATACTGATCAACAGTAGATTATATACTCAGTAATATCCTATAACTAAATATTTCTACATATCATCCGAGATAGGTGTCTTTATACAGTGCAGTTAGGGTCTTTCATTAATAGACTAGTATAAACTGTTCAAGAAGAGTAGCACTGGCTTTTTCTTCCATCTCATTTCAGTAGTGGTTACGTTATAGAGAGAGGAACTGAAATTCTGAAGTGGATTAACCACTGCAAGAGTGTAAGATTAAATTAACATGATTCTTATGTACAACTAAATTGAAAGACTGACAGATATCAGTCTGCGAGCCATTCAAAGTTCACTTTAAGCATAATAAAGGAGTTGTCGAAATATTATCATGCTTTTTGTAGTCATGATTATTTCATACAGGATGGTTTGATTCAATGCATTTGGCTTAGGATTTATATACTCAATGGTGCAGCCACCAGCCGCTGTAGCTACAAGCTTTTCATGAAGCAGTGCGTGCGCTCAGTACATAGAGCATCTGAAAAATTATCTCCTGCTAGACGTGTAACGCATACTTTTTGTTTTGTTGTCCCCCTCCCCTCCCCCCGTTATTTGTTTTGCCTGTATTTGAATTTTTTTTCCTTGTACATTATTTTGTTTACTACCTGGTTCATTTTTATTATCTTTTTTCAACACTAAATAAGAAACTTTTCATTACTCTGGAGATTCTTAAGAGTGCACGTGTATATTCCTTATTTTTCATTCAAGCAAAAAGATCTGACTGACCTTGACAAGGGTCAAATACTGATGACTAGAACACTGGAACAGAGCATTTCCAAAATGGCAAGACTTGTGGGGTGTTCTAGGTATGCAGTGGTTAGTATCGAACGAAGGTTGTGCAAGGGAGGACAATTAGTGAAGTGGTGTCAGGGTCATGCGTGCCTGGGCTCACCAATGCACCCGGAGAACAAAGGCTAGCCTATCTGATCAAACAGAAGAGCTACTGTAGCTCAAATTGCTGGCCATGATAGAAAGGTGTCAGAACACACAGTGTATCACAGTTTTCTATGTGCAGGTCTGTGTAGCCGCAAACAGTCAGAAAACCAATAATGATCCCTGTCCACCACCGAAAGCACCTTCAAAGGAGACATGAGTGTCCCGAACGCACCCTACTTCAACAGTGTGCATGACATAGTTGTGGTGGTGAAAGGGCTAAAGTTCACTATTTGTCTGCACTAGACCAGAAATAATGATAAAAACCCTCTTAAGTATAAAAATATAAATATTACCATTTTAACGCTGCCACCACCAAGACAATTTATAAATAGAGTACCTTGGTCCCCCCAGGAAACTTAATAATAAAAACCCACCAAATGTAACTTACTCAGCACAATATCTATGTAATTGCAAAATACTAATTAGTCTCTTCAGGTAATGTGATTCTTTACCAGACAAAGGCAGAACTTAATAAAGGAATATTTATTATGAGCAAAAAAAAAAATAGTCACAGTGCATACAAAAATATAGATGGCAATCAAATTATTTACACCAACAACAGATAAAAACAAAAGGGATAAGATAAAAGTCATAATTACTTACTCAGCTTTTCAAAGTAAAACTTCTGCCCCATGGGTAAGAAAGATGGTTACTCACTTAGAATTAGATTCTGGCCCCGCAAGCAAATACAATGCACACTTTAGTATCATTAGAGATATACCCTGTGCAGAGGTGGAGTTAAGGAGTATCTATAGAGACAATAAGTGACCACGTCCTTGTGTCCCAGACCCACATCAATCCAAATATTAACCTTCTGACCATACAATCAAATTAACCCCTTTAAACATTGACAATACCACGTCTACCAGGCAGGTCATCTATGCACAAATTACATTAAAGGACAATATTCCATAGTGCAATAATGAATTATGTACCTTTGCCGTGACAATGAGCGTCAGAACTGGACAATGGAGCAATGAAAGAAGGTTGCCTGGTTGGATGAATCATGTTTTCTTTTAGACCAGGTGAATGCATGTGTATTGTTTACTTGGGGAAGAGATTGCAGCAGGATGCACTACAGGAAGAAGGCAGGCAAGTGGAGGCAGTGTTATGCTCTGGGAAATGTTCTGCTGGTAAACTTTGGTACTGACATTCATATGGATTTTACGTTGACATTTACTAACTAGAGTTTGTTGCAGGCCTTGTACACCCCTTCATAGCAATCATATCCCCTGATCAGGGCTTCCATCAGAAATTGTGGTGCCCCTGACACAGATCAAGGTCTGGGCCCCTTGGGGCCTGCCCCCGAGTCCGCCCACATGACGGCCCCCGAGTCCGCGGATGTAGAATGTGTGTAGTGGACGCAGAGTGCATGTGTAAAGTGGATGTGTTGTGTGTGTAAAGGATGCAGATTGTACATTTGTGTAGTGTATGAGGTGTATATGAGATGCAGAGTGTGTGTTTGTGTAGTGGATGTAGTGTTAGTGTATATTAGGTGCAGTGTGTATAGTGCATGCAGAGTGTGTGTTTGTGCAGTGCATGTAGTTTGTGTGTATAGTGGATGTGGTGTGTGTATAATGAATGCAGAGTGTGTGTTTGTGTAGTGTGTGTATATTGAATGCAGTTTGTGTTTGTGTAAGTATGTAATGTGTGTAAAATGGGGAGGGGGTATTTTAATATTACATTTTTTACATTTTAGTTTAGTCCCTCCTCCCTGCTTCTAACCTGGCCAGGTAGGGGGGAGATCGCATTCCCTTGTGGTCCGGGGCATGGTGCTCAGAGCCAGCCACTGGACTCTGCAGAGGTGGTCCGCAGCACTCTCACTTCCCTTCCCAGCAGCTCCCCCATCTAACTCTCGTGGCCTGTGTGCCTCGCGGAGCATTGCATGGTAACCCGTGGCAGCGCTCTAGCAGCTGTGGGACTCGCGAGATTTAGAAAAACGAGCTGAAGGGAGCTGCTGGGAAGGGAAGTGAGAGTGTGCTGCGGCTCCCTAGAGTAAAATGATGGGGGGGGCTATTGTCCTCCCCCCCTGACCCCACCCCTGAGCGGTGGGTGGGGACCCTAAATTATAATAAGGGGGGGGATACCTAATGTTCTCTCCCCTGGCCCCCATCCCTGAGTGGTGGGTGGGGGCCCTAAATTATAATAAAGAGGGGGAACCTAATGTCCTCCCCCCCGGCCCCCACCTCTGAGCGGTGGGGGGGACCTAATGTCCTCCCCCCTGGCCCCCACCCCTGAGGATGACAAAAAAAAAACTGAGGTTATTATGGATTTTTTATTTGGAGCTGAAAAGAGAAGATTTTAGAAGAAAGAAAACATCAAATGGTGTTTTTTGTTGTTGTTTTTTTACAGGTACTTAGTTAATGGTCCCCCCCTCATTATTTTTAGGGTGAGGGTAGTAGGTAGGGGTTACTTTTTGGGGGGACGGGGGTGACTAGGGGTTTTGGAACCCCTAGTCACCTGGGGGAGGGAGAGTTAATTTTTTATTTAGGGCCCCCACCCGCTGCTCAGGGGTGGGGGCCAGGGGGAGGACATTAGGTGCCCCCCCATTCTAATTTAGGGCCCCCACCCACCGCTCAGGTCCCCCCCCCAATTGGTATTAGGGCCCCCACCCACCGCTGAGGGGCAGGGGCCAGGGGGGAGGACAATAGGTCCCCCCTCCCCATTATTTTACTTTAGGGCCCCGACCCGCCGCTCAGGTGTGGGGGCCGGGGGTGGCAATAGATCCCCCCTTTAGTTTAACCCATTAAGGACCAAACTTCTAGAATAAAAGGGAATCATGTCACACATGTCATGTGTCCTTAAGGGGTTAAAAGCCCCCACTTGCGCATCGTGGGTGGGGCTCGGGAGGGGGGACCTTTTTTTTTTTTTAACAGTGAGCAGCCACAGGGGGTGAGACATATGGGAGGGGGAGAGCAGGGCAATTTTCACACCAGGGCTCCATGGTTTCTAGTTACGCCTCTGTTCTCACAATAGGATCACTGACAAAATGCCTGCCAATCTCCTATCTCCTGAACAAAGTTGTTTCAAGTGCCTCTTGTAATACCTGCTACCTAGATATAGGAGAAAGCAAAACCTAGCTAAACAGTGGGATAAATGATTCAGGCTCTGTCTGCAAGTAGATGCTTATTACATCCTTTGCCAGTGTGCAGTGCATGCTGATGATGGACTTTTTTTTGCACAGAATTGACATTTGGCAGTTCCGGCTGCCAAAGTTACATGTGCTGGCGGTGTAACTAGCCCCCAGCACAAAAGTGAATATATCTCTGAATGTGCAGTGTTTAAAGCCTAAATGCTGCATATACATACTCCTACCACCATGACTATTTCTTTTTTTTTTTATAATTCTTTATTTATGCATTGACATACAATACAACTTGTAAACATATGATCATGTAATCGGCTTGTGCAAAAGCCGGACTTTTGTGGTACAAACAAACAATAAAAAAGAAAAACTATGCATGTACAGAAAGAAGACAATTCCTTGGTTAGCAGTACGTTTGTTCTTCGAGAAACCTGTTTTTTCAGTCGTCGGTTTGTCAACTGGTGTTTTGATCTGTCAGTGTTTTTTTATTTATTTTTTTGTTAATTGATTGTAACTCTTGTATCAGATTGTTTTTGTGTTCTTGGGGTTCAAGTTCAGGAGATACCGTTTTGGGTGTGTTCCTGAAATGGTAAGGGGGGGATTTTGGAATTTGTGTGTCCGTTTCGTATGGCTTTGTGTTATTGTCTGGCTTGTGTGCGTTTTATGGGGAGTAGAGGGGGGGGTGGGATGGGATGGCGCACCGTGTTGTGTATTAGGTGTGGGTTGTGGGCTCTGCGAGCCATGGGTCCCAGATTTTGTCGCAATGTATTGTGGTTTCGTGAATGAGAGCCGACATTCCGTCCATGAGCCTCGCCTCATTCATTTTGCGTTTGACATCTGTTATTGTTGGGATCGTAGTCGCCCCCCAGTGGGTGGCTATGGCTCTCCTTGTTGCTAGGGCTAGTTTGGCCAAAAGTTTGTTGTGTGCGCGGGGTGTGTCTGGCAGAGGTTTGGATAGGAGCCATAGCCAGGGGTCTGTAGGGATGGTATCATGTAGGACCCGTGATGCAAGTGTCGCTATGTCTCTCCAAATTGGTGTGATAAGGGGGCATTCCCACCAAAGGTGATAGTATGTCCCCTGTTGGCCGCAGCCTTTCCAGCATCTGTCTGAGGTGGATAGTCCCATCTGCTTGAGTTTTAGTGGTGTAATGTACCATCGCATGAGGGTTTTATAGGCCTGTTCCTTGTGTGTGACACATATTGTTATTTTTGATGTGGCCTCCCAGATGGTCGCCCAGTCTGAGGGGTCGGTGAGGGGGCCCAGGTCCCTTTCCCATGCCGTGACGTAGTTAAGCGGTTGTTTTTGTGTTGTTTTGAGTAGCCATGTATATGTAATGGAGATTTGGCTTTTCCGTATGGGAGTGTGAATACAGGCTTGTTCGAAGGGGGTGAGGGGGGTTTGTCCTGCCCGTTTGTAGGCGGTTGTCTCTAGGAAGTCTTTTATCTGAATGTATCGGAAGTAGTCGCGTGTGGTGAGTGGCACTGTTTGGGGCAGTTCTGTGAACGGAATCAGTCGTTGGTCTTTGTAGAACCGGTATACTCTGTGGAGGTTGTTATCCTCATAGCGAGCAAAGTCACGCGGGGTCATGCCCGGTAAAAATTGTTCATTTCTTAGTATCGGTGCCAGGGGTGATGGGTCCGATGTGAGCGCGTGTTGTAGAGAGAGTTTATTCCATATGGCTATGGAAGTGGTGAGTGCTGGTGTGGTCTGAGGGGCCTTTGGACGTGCGTGCCGTGGTAGCCATATGTATAGGGTGGGGAAGTCCCTGCCAAATAGGTCATGTTCTAAATCTACCCACCGTTTGAGTCCTATGGGGGCGTGTAGTGCCTGGACTTGGGCTAATTGGGCCGCATGAAAGTAGTGTAGAAAATGAGGTAGACCTAGTCCCCCGATCCTGGTCGGGAGATATAGGATGTCTCGCCTAATCCTGGCGCGTTTGTTTGCCCATATGAAGCGGTCGATCTGCGTTTGTAAGCCTTTGAAATCTTTGATCGATATCTGGACTGGTAGCGTTTGATTCAGGTACAAGAATCTTGGTAGAAGATTCATTTTGATGCAGGCTACTCTTCCCAGCCAGGAGATCGAGTATGTCTCCCATGTCTTGAGGTCTGCCATCGCTTTTTGTAGTAAGGGGGTATAGTTTAGGTGATACGTTTGAGTGACATCTGCTGGAAGATTGACGCCTAGGTAGTGTATGTGAGATGGGTTGAAATGGAAAGGATAGCTGGTCTGTAGGTGGGATAGCTCGTCAGCTGGGATTTGGACCGGTAGGGCCTCTGTCTTATCTAGGTTGAGGCGATAACCTGAGACTTTGGCATATTCGTCCAAGGCGTGAAGGAGTGGAGGTAGAGATTGTGTTGGGTCGGTGAGAGTTAGGAGGAGATCGTCTGCGTATCCTGCTACTTTGTATTCCTCCCCTCTTATACATATGCCCGATATTGTAGGGTCGAACCTGAGAGCTTGGAGGAGGGGTTCTAATGAGAGGGCGAATAATAGTGGGGAGAGGGGGCATCCCTGTCTGGTTCCATTGAAGATGCGGAAGGAGGGGGGTTGTGTGTTAGGGATGAGGAGGCTTGCTTCTGGGGAGGAGTACAAAGTTTGAAGTGCGTTGAGAATTGTGTGGGGTACTCGAAATTTGCGGAGGGTAGCGAACAGAAAAGGCCATAGGAGTCGGTCAAAAGCCTTCTCTGCGTCTAGTGAGAGAAAGAGGGCTGGGATGCGTCGGTGTGTTGCGGTCCAAAGGAGGTCGAAGGTCCGTCTTGTGTTGTCGTATGCTTGTCTGTGGGGTATGAAACCTACCTGATCGGGGTGGATAAGTTTATGTATGTATGGGTTTATTCTATTTGCGAGTAGTTTAGTGAGTAATTTGACGTCCACGTTCAGTAGAGAGATTGGTCTATAGTGGCTTGGGTCCAGGTGGGATTTGCCTGGTTTAGGGAGGAGGCACACGTTGGCTCGGAGCATGTCTGGTGGTAGCGGGTTTCCCTGTATCACAGAGTTGAAGAGTGAGCATAGGTGTGGGAGGAGTGTGGTTGGGAAGGTTTTATAGTAGAGACCCGAGAAACCATCGGGTCCGGGGCTTTTATTGGGTTTAGTGTTTTTAATTGCTGTGGCTACTTCTTCTATGGTGATAGGTTCGCTTAGTTTAGCTATTGCTTCTGGTTTCAGGGCTGGTAGTGGTATTTTTTGCAGATATGTGTTTATGGATTCTAACATTACCTCCGGGTGTTGTCTCGCCTCTGGGTTGTGGTCATATAGTGTGGTAAAGTATCTTTGGAAGACTTCACCTATTTTTGATGGGAGGGAGTGTATGACTCCCTCCGGTGTCTGTATTTTGTCTATTCTTTTTTGGTCTGTCCTGTGTTTAAGTTTTCTCGCTAGCAGAGTGTCTGCTTTGTTTGATTTTTCATAGTAGGTCTGTTTTGACCATTGTAATGCCTTGGCCGAGTCCTTGGCCATGAAGTCTTTAATTTGAGTGCGGCAGTCTGCCAGTTTTGCGAGAATGTCAGGGGTGGGCTTTCGTTTGTGTTCGGTTTCTAGGTTCCTGAGGGCCTCCAGGGATTTAGCTAGTGATTTTAGTTGAGTTTTCTTATGTGCTGCGGCTAGGCTAATTAATTTCCCCCTAATGACTGCTTTGTGTGCTGCCCATAGTATTCCCGGAGAGGGTGCTGAGGGTGCATTATTGGTAAAATATTCTGACAAGTCTTTGTGAATGGTGTCTCTCAGGAGGGGGTTATGTAGCAGAGTCGGGTTCAGTCTCCAGGTCCAGGGGCGCGCTACATTTGGGATTTTTATTGTTAGAGTTATGTCCGCATGATCTGACCATGTTATGTTGCCTATGGTGGCCGTGTGGACCATGGGTAGGAGGGAGGGGGAGATCAAAAATAGGTCTATACGTGAGTATGAGTTGTGTGGGTGGGAAAAGAATGTAAAGTCATGTGTGGTTGGGTGTAGTGTTCGCCACACATCAACCAATCGTGTTTGGAGGGTGAATGCTAGTAGCAGTTTGTCTACTTTGGTTGTAGGGGCTGTGTTTTGTCCGTGTCGGTGGGTGCGGTGTCTGTCTGTCGCCGGTGACAACGTGGCATTGAAATCTCCTCCAATAATTTTGAGGTGGCCTGGGGTTAGTGTCAGGTGGGCCTGTAGTGTATCCCAGAATGATTTGTCAGGGATGTTCGGTGCATAGAGTGTTGTGATGGCATATTTGTTGGGGCCTGCCTGGCCTGTGAGTGTCAGGAACCTGCCTTGGGGGTCTCTAATAACTTGTTTTACGTTTAGGGGACATGTCTTGCGTAGCAGTATGGCTACTCCATTCTGTTTGGTGTTGGGGGAGTTAGCAGTATAGCATTCTCTAAAGTGCCGGCTGAGGAGGGGAAACGGTTTGGTCTGGGTGAAGTGAGTTTCTTGTAGTAGCATTATATCTGCTCCTGTGCGGTTCGCCCACCTCATAAGTCTGTGTCTCTTCGCTGGATTGTTGAGGCCTTTGCAGTTAATGGAAATGCAGGTGAGTTTGGCAGTCATAATGTCTGGTTGTTCTCACAGGGGGTGTTGTTTTCTGGGGTTATTCGTGTGTATGTGTTAGGGCGGTGCGCCTGGCTATGAGGAGGGATAGGGTAAGGGGGAGGGATGGTGCCAGAGGGTGAGGGCGTGTATGTCTAGGTTTCGTTCCAAGGATTGAGTTCTGAGGTTTTACGCCCCGGTGGGGTATTTGTGTATGTAGGGGCGGGTTGGTCGGGATGTGCCTGGTCTGATACCGAAGTTGCCAGGAGTGTTGGGGACGGAGGTGGAGGGGGTTTGGGTGTCTGTACCTTGTACTGATCCAAACCGGTTCCCTCTATGTAGCCGCTTGTAGAGCGGTGGGAGCCGTTGTAAGTGGTGGTAATAGAGGTGTGTGGGTTGAGTAGGAAGTGTCGAGAGGGGTGTTTCTTCTCTCCTCCCGTCACTTCGGAGTGTTGTGAATTTACCTCTGGTGTTGTCTTATCAGGTTATTCATATCCTTCGGTGGGGGGGTCCGAATAGAATCGCCGTAGCGGGTGTCATGGCTTCTGTAAAGGTATCAATGTAACAGATATCGTTATTTTATACCAGGTGGTTGAGGGTCTCAATATTGTCTGTTGGATTGGGTCCATTGTCTCCTGGAGCGTTCTTTGGGTTGTGGTGAGAGTTGGAGTGCGTCGTGTGTTGCGTGTCATGGGTCTGATAATTATACGGTCACAGGCGTCATGTAGTGTCGTTCCTGTGTGTGCGTGTCCCTTGTTGGGGGTCAGGGTTTCTTCCTACCCTTGGGGGTCTTACTGTTTCGGTTTGGTGGCCCCAACATCTCCATTGCGGTGATGTTCCTAGAGTCCCCGGGGGGGGCCTGTTGTCCGTGCTGTGGGGTCGTGCCTGTGGTGGGGTCAGTTAATAGTCTGTGGGTACAATGCACAACACATTTTCGAACAATATTTACATTTTCACATTTGCAATACCTCATTAGAAACCCATTGAGAGCTTGTACAAGGTCCCCTTTACCCTCTTTCCATATTATGCGGGAGATGGGCAGTATGATCTTAAGGGGTGGGCAGTATGCCCTGTTGTAGGCTATGTATAAAGTGTCACACTTAGAGTTGAGGGTGCTGTCTAGGGGAGCGGGTCATGGGAGTATCAGGTTATTTTTTTTTATTTTTATTTTTTTATATTATTTTATTTTATTTTTTTTATTTTTTATTTTTTTTTATTATGAAATATGCTGTTACCTCGAGTCTGCCCTAGTGTCTCCTCTGTTAGTGGCAATTAGTGGTGGTGTTCAGTGGGTGTCTGTGCATGCTCTGTTGTGTTATGGTGGCTCCCTCGGGGAAGATGGGGATTGCCCATGTTAAGATTTGTGTGACTGTTCTGTGGCCCTGCTAGCTTATATTAAAGTTTTTTTTTTTTTTTTTTGGGGCAGTTGAGTATCCCAGGCCTGGAGGGCGTCCGTCTGTGTCCAAGTGTCTGGACTTACTGAGCTGTACTAAGCATTCAACATATTAACCGTTCATACTCATAACTTATTTACATTTGTTTAACCTCCCACTGTGTGATCCACACTCCAGCTTTTACCGCCCATAACATACCGTTGGTGTGTGAGTTTTACGTGTGTAATACAGCTCCTGTTTTGGTTGATGTGGACTGGGGGCTCTTTAGAAATAGAGCTGAGTGCAGTGTCTGGGAGGTGGGTGCATGCTGGTAAGGGGGGGTACCCAGGGTGTCAGTGTTGGTGGTCTTTTGTTAGCTGTGCTACGTGGGCCCTGCAACTTCAATCCCTGGTCCCTGTATTAACAGCTACTGTACCGCAAAACATTACATGTATGCATGAAATACATTATGTGGCTTGTGATGGTATAGTAATGGTATAGTAAGTAAACATAGTAAGTAAATATATAGAACCTGTCCCATCATCTAGCACGCCTCCCTATACGGGAAACCTGTTTGCTGCATGTCCATCAGGTAGCCGTTGGGTCGGTATTCTCAGCCCGTGGTGGGGGTCTCTTCTTAGCTTGGTTTCGGGGTGGTTGTGCTGCTCTGTGATGTTCTCCGTGAGCTGTGTTGTACCGGTCGGCTGCCTGCGTCCCGGTGAAGAGCTGGAGGCCCAGGGCTGTAGCAAAGTCCTCCATTTCCGCGGGGTGGTGTAGAACGTGGTCTTGGTCGTCCAGGCGCACTTGTAGTTTAAAAGGGTGGCCCCATCTGTATTTCAGACCCTTTTTGGTTAAGGCCATCGTCAGGGGTTTCAGGTCCCTTCTTTTCTTTAGGGTAGACGGTGCCAGATCCTGAAAAAAGGCCAACGTGGAGGCTCCATATTTTGGTGGTGAGGCCCTGGTGGCAGCCATTATTTTTTCTTTTGTAGCGAAGTGCTGCATGCGGACTATAACGTCCCTAGGTGAGGTGGGATTGAGCGCCAGGGGCCTCAGTGCTCTGTGGGCCCGTTCGATGTCGCATTCCTGTTCGGTGGAGTCTGGTAGTATTGTGTGAAAGAGGTCGCGGAGCGTGGGTAAAATGGCGTCGGCATCCACAGCTTCCGGTAGGCCTCTTATCCTGATATTATTTCTGCGAGAACGGTTGTTTAAGTCTTCTAAGCTGTCTTCCAGATACTGTATCTTGTCGCTTAGGTAATAGATGTCTTGCCCATGTTGCGATGAGGTTGATTGGAGCAGTGTAATGTCTGATTCTGCCTGTGTTGCACGAGTGTTGAGGGCCTCGAGGTCTTCCTTAATGCCTGAGATGTGCCGCTCTAATTCTGCCGCTGTATGGGCCTTTATTTCGGCTGTGGCTTCTTTGAGCATGTTGTGGAGGTCTGCCTTCGTGAGAGGCTCTTGTCTCCTGTCTGTGTCCTCATCGTTGTCTGATTCTGAGCCCGAATCGTGGGTGTTTTGTGCCTCCTGGCTCAAAGATGGCCGCGTTAATTCTCTGGCGGTGCGGAACATTGAGGCCACTGAGGTCGGTTGTTCCTTTCTTTTTTTAGTGCCCCCCATCGGTATTTCTGATGGGCGGCTGTGTGGGTATCTGTTAACCTGTTTATAAGGCTGGATGCCTGGGGGAAGCTGCTGATGTTTGCTGATTGTCACTCCTGGACGGGAGAGCTCAAGCTTTACACGTCTTGCTCCATTGGTGTCCAGGCTCCGCCCCCACCATGACTATTTCTAAAAGCAGAAGTGCTCACGGTGCTGGGAGTAACCCTATAATGATGACTCAAGAACCTTAGGTATGCTTATCTTACCAATGAATGGCTATTCATCATTTTTCTAGGGATAAAACAGATGATACAAAACTCAAACTATAAGAAATCTCTGAATGGAAGAATACTAATCTTCCAAAGAGAATCTTTACATTATGTAAATAGCTGCAGATTGTCAAAAGCTTTTATTTATAGACAGGCAATTGCTAGGCAACTAATCTTCCTGTGTCAGAATTTCCGTTACAATGTGTCAGAGAAAAAGAAACACATTTTCCATGGTAATTTATAAACAGCAATTGGAATTAACAAGTAAAGACAGAAAGTGATAGCAACAGTATCTAATATTTACTAATATTTTTTAGAGATTATAAAGCAAATACCAAGAAAATCAGTAGCACATATGACATCTTTCACTTGCTTATTTACACACTTGTTATTGTTCTTTTCTGGAAAGTGAGGTTTGTTTATTTCACTGTATTTAGGTTTAATTTCATGTACGTTATAATTGCTTATACATGAATCAGGCATTTTTCATAGCCACAAGTCTACAAACATTGAACATTTTTGGAATCGTTTAGAGCTCTTTCGAGATGGGTTTTATGGTTTCACAAGGGATTGTTTATTTCAGTCTGAGAGGGGGTATGGTTATTATTATTTATTCTATTTTATTACCTTGTTGTTTTATAAGGCAAAATTTTTAAATAAAGATTTACAAAAAAAAGTAATAAAAAAATTCAGTTGAAACTAGCACTCATTTTACTTGGTTGCAGAATTTTATTCCTAGTGTTACTTATTAAAGTCAATCAATTACTGAGTCAATCAAGTCGCTGCATGTAAATCTTATGTTATCAATTTGAGCAGTAATACTAAGGAACAGTCTACTTTGGGTAGTACCAGGGGACATATACATCACACCTAAAGCCGGTCCCCTAATGTTTCTTAGGTGCGTAAGTTTTCTGGCCATATGGGATAAGGGTTTCTTATGTGTCCTTTCTTGCCACAGTATAAGCAGAGGCCCTCTTTTCGCCTATATTGATTCATAACCCCTAACCGCATAGGTTCAGGTTCAGACTGTACAGAAAGGCCAGGGACAACAGGATTGGAGAAGCGAGGTGCCAGTGACATATTCATACGTCTTGTTCTATTTCTAGTTATCTCCCTGTTCCTAAGTTGCTTATTGATATGCATCACATACTATTTAACCTCCCTGGTAGTACTTTGGCTGCAGTTTCATTAAGGATAGCTTTGGATAACCCCTCTGCAAATGCAGTGATTAATCCGTTATTAGTCCAGTCTACCTCAGAAGCCAGGGTGCGGAATTCTATGGCATAATCTGAGACAGACCGGTTCCCTTGTTTGATACGCATTAGGGCAGTGGAAGTGTTATTTTCCCTACCTAATGGTTCAAATGTTAATTTGAATTCCGCAAGGAATTCTTTGTAATTATGGGCAATAGTCCTATCACTCTCCCATAATGGATTGGCCCAAGCTAAGGCTTTACCTTTCAGTTGGTTCATTAAGTACCCAATTTTAGCTCTATCTGTGGGGAAAGACCCAGGTGAGGCTTCAAAATGGTACTTAATATGATTAAGGAATCCCCGACATTCTTGAGTATTACCTTTTAAAATGCGGGGGTGGAGATAGGGATATAGTAGGTGCCTTATATACTATAGGTGTAGGTACAGTAGGCGGAGATGTAACTGCAGGAGGAACTTCAGGCTGCAAATGAGCTATACGTATTAGGAGCGTATTGAAAGCCTGGGCAAATTGATCCATACGATGATCATTTTCCTCTAGCTTTCTCTCGCAAGCTGCTATGTGCTAACACAAATCTGCAGGATCTATGGCCATGTCGTAATGTCAGGATTAGAAGTGATCCAGCACGCAGAATTGTATCACACCTAGGACTAAGGATAATGTCGAACTGGACCTTTGAATGGCCGGACTTAACATACCCCAGAATAGTCAAAATACTTGCCGAGGTCAGCGATATAACGATGAGGAAAGCTAGAAGTGAAGTCAAATACCAGAAAACGCAATCAGGAACACACTCTCAGATAACCAGTTAGTGGAAACCACGACAGGGCACTGACAAAAAGGTAATTTGGATTTAAATAACCCTCCTGAGGCTGTAATTGGTTGCCTCTGACCTCTGACCCCAAAACGTGCATGCGCGTCTATGACGTGACGCCGTATGCACGTCGGCGCCATCTTTGATGTGGGCGAAGATAAGTTATTTTTAAAGTCCTAAGAACGTCGCACCCGCTGGGAACCGGAACGGAGGGAGATCGGGTAGCTGCCTGCCGAGCCCCAGGTAAGTTGAAAACATCTCTGACGGCCTGGCTGCAATGTTTTAGTGCAGCCACGCCGGCAAAGATGTCGGAAGCTGTGACACTTAGGATGTGAACTATAGTGGTTATGGTGTTGGAGTTTCTTTATGCAACAACAGGCAGGGCACATTTGCCCAGGAACTTTCTCTAACATTACCAGTTACAGATTGGTAATGATACTGTCAGAGGTGTGTCTGGAATATACAAGTTCTTCAGAATTTCCATGCCGTGAGCCAGAGTATGAAAATTACTGTGCAAAAACACCACAAGCAACCACCATACAGAATTATCAAAATATTGTGATTTTCCATTACCATCTTACCGCTTTTTTTTTTTAAATTCTTTATTTTATTTTTTTTAAATTCACAATTTTTATTTTCAAAAAGTAAAAGGTAAGAAAAAGGGGTACAGAACAAAAAGGGGGAGGGGTGGGGAAAGGGTGGGGGAGCATGGGAGGCGACAAGCCAATATCACGTTCCTTTCGCAGAAGGAGAGAAGTAAGTAACACATCTGTTTATTTATATCACAATATATCAAAATATAACAAAGTTTCAAAATGTATCGAGGTGTGAAAAAGTCCAATGAATCATGTAAGCGATGAGTATTATCTGTGAATAAGTAGGTTCTGTGAATAAGTAGGCTATCTCTGTCTTCCACCTGTATCTTATTTTAGTTGGCAGTCTATTATCTTAATTCTCTATGCTATTCAAGTTATAGTCTTCGAGTGGGAATATGGTGCAGTCGTAGCCTTGGAGTGGCTTGGTGTAGGGTTTTTTAACTCGTGGGTCTAGGTTTACTATCTACCATATTAAGCCATCGTATCCATATTTATTCTTCTTCTCTCCTTTTTGCGTATGAATCTGCAGAGAGTATCTCATATTTATAGTATTGCTGTATTTTGTTTAGTAATTCTTTACGTGAGGGGCATTTAGTGCTTTTCCAGCATTGGGCTAGTAAGTTCCGTGTTGCTAAGATGACCAGGGAGGCTATTTTTTTATGTTTTTTATCCCATTGGTACGGGATGATCAATAATAGTGATAGTTTTGGTGTAATAAGAGATGTGTAATCCAGAGCCTGGTGTAGTATTTGCTGTGTATGTTTCCATAGGGGTTTTATCACGTGCATTCCCACTATATGTGGGTCATACTGCCCTCCTGTGATTTGCATCTCCAGCATTTCGAGTTTGTGGCATGATAAATTTGGTGTAGTCGTTGTGGAGTGAGATATCATCTATCTATGACTTTTTTGTGTGCCTCTATGTGTGAGAAACAGGACGTGAGACCTTTCAGGGCATTTAACGCCATAATCCATTGTTAATTCTTTATTTTTGATGTGCACAAGGTAACACAATTGCTTGCGCTGCCACGACAGCTAGTGCAAGAGCTGTAGATTTTAACAGAAGGACACAAACATGGCATTAGTATCATTTGCGCATATTTTTAAAATTTGTAACACAAGGTAAAAGTGTGATACGCTCAAGCTAGTTAACTGGCCAGGTAGGGTTAAATTCAAGCATGTGTTAGTAAGGCATCCTGTCTGGCTGTTAACTGAAGTGGGATCTCGCAAAAACCTGCATTACACCGATAAATACAAAAAGTAACAGTCTTGGCATTAGAGTCACTTTGCCCATATTTGCAAATTATAAAACAAAAGTATGATATACTCAAGCTGTTTATCTGGCTTGGTATGGTCAAATTAATGCATTTGCTGGTAAGGCATCTAGGCTGGCTAGTGACTGAGATGTTGTCTTGCTAAAACGTGCATTGTACCAATGTAAATAACTTGAGAGAGCTATGAGATACAAACATGATGAATGGGTATAGGTAGTGTGAAGATCGATATAATGTAGCTTACTAAGTTGTTGCTGTGGCTGCGCTTTGTCTGCAGTGTTATATCAGGTTCATCGCATAGGGAAGGAAAAGTGATGGCCCGTGTCCCCTAGTTGGCTGCAAGCTGGTTCTTAGTTAAGTATGAAGCCTAGGGTGAGTGGGTAAATGAGTGTCGAACAGAGACTGGGCAATAGGCCCTGTGCTGAGCGCGTGAGCATCAGAGTAATTGGTAATGCCACTTATACCTTGCTCCGGCGGTCGACAGGACCCGGTCCCGCCCTTCCCATCGGTGTGTTTCAGGCTATGGGACCCAAGTCAGCGGGTCAGCTTAGGGATCGGGAACAGGGCTTCCCACCAGCAATTTGAGGTGATGTCTATGGGCTACTGCATGGGGTGCGGATGTCGCAGGAGCATAGGTTGTTGGAGTGTGAGACGCTTCCCCAGTCTGGGGAGGGCAAAGTCGGAGTTAGCAGTACTCCATATGAGTATGTTTTATGCCTGTGAGATATATACTCGGGGACAGAACGGCAGGAGCCGGTGTCGTTAAAGTGAGGAGGACTCCGCGACCTCGGCAAGATGTGAGCCTGTTGGTGCAGGAGAGACCTCGTGTAGCGAATCGGTGTGTAACAGCAGGGGTACCTTATATTGTTTGTGGGTGCCTCATTAAGGAAAGTGCAAACACAAAACTTGATTAACGATTAAATAATAACTGTAAACTTATGATATTATTAGGTGTGGGTGGTCTGGTCCCGCAGACCCATAGGGAAAACTCAGGTAGTAGCCATCACATATGCTGCATGGGTGGACCCTCGGGGGACAAATGTCTTGGATGTTGCTGGGTTCAGCTCATGGGGTTTGGAAGCTGAGTGGGGCTGTTTTGTGAGTCTTGTGGAAGGCCCAGGGATGTTAGGTGTGTCGTTGCCTCCTGCAGATCCGCGATGGAGTACGTAGCTTCTCCGTAGAGTACCAGAAGCTTATGGGATGAGCGTCATTGATACCTGATGTTTTGTGCACGGAGCAGGGATGTAAAGATTTGAGGGATGTCCGCCAAGCCATGGTTCCCCTGGATAAGTCTGTGTAGAATGTAAGGACCATGCTCTCAAAAGCGTACGGTGGGTTACTCCTGGTTGCGGTCATAACTGCATCCTCGTCTTGTTGCCTCTGGAATCTTACGATTGAGTCCCTTGTTGCTGCCGCTGGGGCTGTAGCTGACTTGGGGATTGTGAACATGCTGTCGAGGTTCACCCCTTTAGCCTGCTTAGGCGGGAGTATTGCGCTCACCAGGCGCCTCAGGAAGTGAGGCAGTTCAGTGTCTGGAACCGAGTCTGCTATGCCTCGTATCTTGAGATTTTGAGCGCGGCGCGCATCCTCCAATGCCGCCATCCTTTGTTCAATTATCCGGTGTTGTCGTTGCATTGACTTTAATTCCTGTTGTAACAGAGTGACTTGCAGTGTGTGGTTGCGGGAGTCCTGCTATAGGGTCCCCATGCGGCCTCTCAGGTCTTGGATATCTTTCCAGATATCAGCCACAGCGGCCTGGATGTTCCGCCTGAGGTACGCCAGCAGTTCCTGCATGACCACCTTCGTGACTGGGATTGAGTCTGGTTGCGGCTTGGGTTGTGTTGGTACCAGTACTGTAGGTTGGTGGTTTTCATCTGTGTCCAAGGTCTGCTCATCAGATTTATCTAAGTCGTTGTCGATGTAGGCGGCCATATTGGGCTCCAGAGTGCCATGTGCCCGCCGCCAGAGATCCCCTATGCTCATGCCTGGCCGGGGCTGTTCTGGCTTTTGTTTTTTATTTTTCCTGCCCATCACTTTCGTGTTTGTCAGGGGAGCTCAGCTTGTCTCACAAGTTTTAGCGGTTTCTGTGCTGGATGTTACGGAGCTCTCAGATAGTGTGACCAGTCAGCTTGGCTGTTGACTCCGCCTCCCATGTTACCCTTTTTAACTGAGTGTGCTTTAAATACAGAACCAATAATGCTTTAAGGTTGAAAAAAATATAATTATGACTTTCTTTTAACATATAATAAGCAAGGTTATATGTACGTATTGCCATATAAAGTGTTACTATAATGTCTTGAGAGGTGTGGGATTGGGAGACTGATGGGTGAACACTCGAGGGCTGGCGTCGCAAATTAGTTTGTGTCACTGGCAATGCCTATTAAGGAGGGACCCACACTGAATGCCTTTCACGCATCATCTGACATCAGCAGTGGCCGATAGTGGTCCAATTGAATGCTTCTCATCGAGGCAGGTAGAAGAGGGAAGGGGCGGACATAAGAACAGGCAATGCAAGAAGGAGGGTGGAAGAGTACACAGGGAGAGTAGAGCTAGGTTAACCCTTGCATTAGAGAATCTCATTACATCTGTCCCCAGTGTGTGCTATAAATGTAGATTTTGCACAGAATTGACATCACGCATCCCAAAACAAAGCTAAGGCCTGCCCAAATCGTGTGTCAGGGTGCAACTAGCCCCCCAGCAAAAATGTGCTAATATATACGTTTCAAAATGCACATACAGCCTTCTACTACCATGATCACTTCAAAAAGCAAAAATAACCATGGTCAATGGAGTAACCATTTAAACTGGAAAAAATATCCATGCCTTCTGTACTTACAGCGTGGCTACTTTGGCTTTAACTTCAGAGCCTGGCAATAATCACTTTTAGTGAATTAACCTGGTAGAGAAAAATCTGAAAGAATTGGAAATGTAGAGTTTGTTCTCAGTGTCCTCACCTAGAGATTATAATAAAGCTCGGAATGAAAAAAAAAAAAAAATCCCTGATCAAGGGAAGCCCAGTGTAAGGTGGGGCTACTGCGGGTGCGCGCACGGCGGCTTCCCTGGTGACGTCAGCATGAAGCCTTCCACTTTCCCCATTGCCATGGTAGCGAGCCGCGCGTGCCCGCGCGGAGTGACTGTCCTGCTGGGGAGAAGTAGAGTCTCACCGACTGTCAGTGTGCGGCCCGGTCACTACCGACTGACCGACTGCTCGGATAACACGGAGTCATGGGCTGTTTCTTCTCTAAAAAAAACAAACGAAAGGGCAAAGAGCCGACTGCTGGGGAGCAACCACCACAACAACAACAACAGCAGCAGCAGCAGGATGTGGAGGGCAGCAAGCAGTATAGCTGGGACAAGAGGGAGAAGGTAAAACCCCGGAGTATTAATATGGGTGTGTGGATAATAAGCTGTGTGTCTGAGACAGACTGTGTGTGTGCACTGTGTACTGTGTGTGTGTGTGTGTGTGTGTGTGTGTGTGTGTATAATTATTATATATCTGCCAGTGTCTGTGTATATATATATATATAATTATGAGCCATCCTGTATGATGCCCTGTGTGAATACATGAGGCAGTCTCTGTCTGTGTGTGTTTGTGTATACACAAGCCAGTCTGTGTGTGTGTGTGTGTGTGTGTGTGTGTATACATGGATCAGACTGTATGCCCTGTTTGTGTTTGTATGCAAGAGCCAGCATGTATGTCATGATGTATGTATGTGTTTGTTTGTGTGTGTGTATATATATATATATATATATATATATATATATATATGTCAAACTCAATACTTTATGTGTATATGAAGGAGCCAGCCCAAATGCCCTCTTGTTAATATACGTGTTTAGCAAGTGGCAGTTAACTAATTTCATATTACATTAGCAATGCATGTAATGTGTTGTACAGATACTCCTTTGTATGTGGGTGGGCCTTCTGATACATGTTTGAATGTTTGTGTGAAGATTAAAAAACTCACACAGTATTAAACAGATGCAGTGCTTTGAAGGTTTAGCTCTTTTTTCTTTTCTTTTTTTTGCAGTAGAATTTTCAACAAATAAATGCAAATTATTTGCTGGCTTTGCACTTCTTTGGAGCTCTATATTGATAATGCTATCAGGAGTCCCCAGGACACAGTCCACTAGTAATCTGTGAAACTGTTTATGAACAGTTTAATACATACCTTGCTGTGTTGGTCATCTGTTGTCATTCTGAGTTGTTATATTTTATATTTCCAAATTAATTCTTTACTATGGGGGATTTAAACTTGCTGGACGTCCTCATGCAAAGAGTGGGGACAACTAGCGTTGTTTTACAAGTTAAACTCTGTGAAAATATAGGAAATGCCTCTAGTGGCTGGCTACCAGATATTCTTAACCCTACAATATAAAAATTGCAGTTTCTCTAAAATTGCAACGTTATCTTGCAAGGCTAAGTGGATGGGGACACTGCACCCAGACCACTTCAATGAGATTAAGTGCTCTGGAGGTGTATAGTGTCCTTTTAATTATGCTTTAAATATTGGGATTTACAGGGCTATTCACTAAACGCTGGTTTGAACAGTTCAGGCTAATCTATCTGAACCAAAACAATTATCCAACTGTGCATTAGTGTTTAAAGGACCCACAAAAATAGCACGCAAAGCTATAGGCAAGAAACAATTGTAGGAAAGTCTAAACATCTGTAGTCCCGTCATGACTTTGGCTTTTCAATTCCCCATATGATCGTAATCACCTATTTTAGACCCAATTTTGTTATTTGGGTTTCATTTCACCATAATTAGATGTTTACTGGATAACCCGCCTACAAGTTGGCATGTACGTAAAATTAAAGTTTATGTTTTTATCCTTTTTAATTTATAGATCCCTGCTAGAGGCACATTATCTTATCAGAGTACTCCACTGGGATTCTTTTCAAAGTTAGGGTGATAGTTATTGATAAATATAAAACCTAGTTTTGTGTGGTTACATATTCTGGTGTTATTCAGGAAGAAGGGGTTTTAGGGTCACTAGAGTCCCTTCTGTGTGTTATCACATACCACATGACACTAAATGTGGTTAATGGTTTTGTGGGTTTTTTTTTTGTGAAGCATTGGATTGATGTTCAGCATGATGATTGTACCGTTGGTGGTACATGAGATCTGTCTTTCTAATTGGTTTTAGATGTCATTCTGCTCCATCATTATCACTATTGCTGTTAAGAAAAGTATTGTCATTTATATAACTTTCTTTATTTTGGAATTGGTTCAGTTTGTTTTAATGCGCACTTTATCCTGTTTGCTTGTTTTACCTTATGTGTTGTGAGAGCCATTATTGTTTTGCACTGTACGTGTACTTTATTAGTAGTGCAATTGTTTACAGAAGCACTTGATCATTTTTTTTTGTTTGTTTTATTCCTCACTAATAGCAAGTATGCATCTTTATTTTTTGTGATAATTTTTTCTTTTGTTACTTTTAAATAGCATTGTATTTATTTAGAGATGTTATTCCTATTGGTGTTCTGTTTGGGTAGCTCCTTGCACTTTAGGCGAACATTAAAGGATCACTATAGGGTCAGGAACACAAACATGTATTCCTGACCCTATAGTGTTAAAACCACCATCTAGCCCCCCTGAGCCCCTCATGCCTCTATAAATATAGCAAAATCTTACTTGTATTCAAGCCTGGAGCTGTAGCTCTGCATGTTGCTTGCCCCAGAAAGAAAAAGCAGTTTGCTGGCATCATCAGAAGTGGTAGCCTGATCCAATCACATTGCTTCCCCATAGGATTGGCTGAGACTGACAAGGAGGCAGATCCAGCATGATTCAAACACAGCCCTGGCCAATTAGCATCTCCTCATAGAGATGAATTGAATCAATGAATCTCTATGAGGAAAGTTCAGTGTCTGCATGCATAGGGAGGAAACACTGAATGTTTGGATGCATTTTAGGCAGCCTTGACCCAGGAAGGATCTCTAACAGCCATCTGAGGAATGGCCAGTGAAGTGATCACTATGCTGAAATGTAAACATTCTTTATTTTCTCTAAATATTTTGCTGCTTATTTTTTAGTAAGGCACTTTTGACTGATTATCACTACTGCTTGCTTGCTTTAATTTAGTTATGTACTTTACTTATTTATGTTTTTTGAACATCTGTATTATTCATTTACCAATTGGTTTTGTTTTGGTTGGAGAATGAATATTCAGCATGACCATGAGAACAGGTCACTCTCGAGATGTTTGCTATACGTCCTTGGTCATTTGCGGTGTTAAGCAATTTCTGAGCCATGACGTCATTTCCAGTTCCCATTTTGCAGCCTCTGTCTATGAATGGCGGACATGTACAGTATCTCTGTTATATCTTTTCATGTTATATCTTTTCATGTGACAAAACTGCTACACTCTGCTACAATGTAAAGTAGTAAGTGTACAGCCTGTATAACAGTGTATCAAGATTATAGTTGATCCAGCACGCAGAATAGTATCACACCTAAAGACTAAGGATAACATCTTACTGGACCTTAGAATGGCTGGTCTTAACGTACCAGAGAATTGTCAGAATACTTGCCGAGGTCAGGGACACAGAACGAGACACAGCGATGAGGAAGTAAAGGATACCAGACACCAGGGAAGTCAAAACGGAGCCAAAATCAAAATCCAGAAAAACACCATCAGAAACACACTCTCGGATAACCAGCTAGTGGAAACCATGACAGGGCACTGACAAAAAGGTAATTTGGGTTTAAATAACCCTCTTGAGGCTGTAATTGGCTGTCTCTGGCCTCTGACTCCAAAAGGTGCGTGCGAGTCTGTGACGTCGCACGCACTTTGGCGCCATCTTTGATATGGGCGAAGGTAAGTTTCCTATTCAAACCGGAACCGAAGCGGCCAGCATCTCTAGGAACGTCGTACTTGATGGGGACCGGAACGGAAGGCGATCGGGCAGCGGTTTGCTGTGACCAAGGTAAGTATACAACATCTCTGTTGGCGTGGCTGCTATGTTTATGTGTGGCCATGCCAGCAGAAGAGCGGGGAGCCGTGACAGTACCCCCACTTGAAGACAACCTACTGGGTGGGCAGGATCAGGCTTGAGGGGAAATTTGGCATGTATGCCCGAAGCAGAAACCCAAGAACGATCGGCAGGTCCATAACCCTTCCAATCAACCAAATACTGCAGAGACCGTTGAGAAAATCTGGAGTCGATTTATAGAGGAGACTTCGTACTCCTTCTGTGCAGAAACAACCAAAGGAGGCGGAGGGTCAGAAGGGGTGGTATACTTGTTACAGATAAGGGGCTTCAGTAGGATACCTGAAACATATTGGATATACCCTGAGAGGCAGGGAGAGCCAGTAAATAAGACACTGGATTAATCCTGCGAGATATTTGAAAGAAGCCAATAATCCTGGGTGCCCATGGAAGCAAATCAGACCAGTTTTCCTGAGTGCCATTAATAAAACATTGGTTGGCTCTCTCAGCCGTACCATTGGTTTGAGGATGGTATGAAGACGAAAATTATAATTCTATACCCAACTGTTTGTTAAATGCTCTCCAAAATCATGACAAAAATTGGGAACCCCTGTCCAACATAATATTAAAGGACCACTATAGTGCCAGGAAAACATTCTCGTTTTCCTGGCACTATAGTGCCCTGAGAATGCCCCCACCCTCAGGGTCCCCTTCCCGCCCGGCTCTGGGGAGAGGAAATGGGTTAAAACTTTCCTTTTTCCAGCGCTGGGCGGGGAGCTCTCCTCTTCCGATCCTCCTCCTCTCCGCCCATTCGGCTGAATGCGCACGCGCGGCATTTACAATGCTTTCCTATGGACGCTTGCGTGCTCTCACTGTGATTTTTCACAGTGAGAATCACGCAAGCGCCTCTAGCGGCTGTCAATGTGACAGCCGCTAGAGGCTTTGGAGGAAGGCTTAACCCATTCATAAACATAGCAGTTTCTCTGAAACTGCTATGTTTATAAAAAAAAAATAAAAAAAAAATGGGTTAACCATAGCTGGACCTGGCACCCAGACCACTTCATTAAGCTGAAGTGGTCTGGGTGCCTAGAGTGGTCCTTTAAGCGGAAAACCATGTAATTTGACTCTTTCACGTATAAATATATGAACCAGCTATTGGGAAGAAGGTATCTTTTTGAGCAGAACAAACTGTGCCATTTTAGAAAAGCGGTCAACAATCATTAGGACGGTTTTATAGCCTTTAGAAAACAGGAGTTCCACAATAAAGTCCATAGACAAATGAGACGATGGGATACTTGGTATGGGAAGCAGTTGCAATAACCCACAAGGTAGTTTATGGGGAACCTTTAGGTCAGATTGCCTAGATAGGGCGTCAGCCTTAACGTTCTTAGGACCTGGTCTGTACGTGATGATAAAGTTAAAGCGTGACAAGAAAAATGATCATCTAGCTTGTCTAGAAGACAGCCGTTTAGCATCTCCAATGTATGCCAAGTTTTTGTGATCAGTTATGATCAGGAGAGGATCCTTGGAACCTTCTAAAAGTTGTCGCCATTCTTTCAGAGCTAGGATAATGACTAACAGTTCTCTGTTACCAATATCATAGTTACGTTCCGCTAGCAACAACTTTCTAGAAAAGATCCCACAAGGATGAGCTGACTCTCCCTCTGAGAAAGGACAGCCCCTACCCCTTTCTCAGAGACGTCTACCTCTAGTATGAAGGGTCTGCTAGTGTCAGAGTGTACCAATATGTCAGCAGAAGGGAATAATTTCTTGAGTAGCTCAAAAGCTTCTTTAGCTACTATAGACCATATATTACAGTTAACCCCCATACTCGTCGTAATGGTGATTGGGGGCTATCACAGTAAAGAAACCTTTGATGAATCTCCTATAATAATTTGCATACCCAATAAACCTTTGAATGGCTTTTAACCCATTGGGTAATGGCCAGTGTAGAATGGCTTCTAGTTTGCGTGGGTCCATCTGAAAACCAGAGGCCGAAATATTAAAGCCCAAGAACTGTACTTCTGTCTGGTCAAATAGGCATTTGTCAAGTTTGCAATATAGCCCGTTTTTGAGCAAAATTTGCAACACTTGTTTAACATGCCCATGATGAGTCTGGATATCGGGGTAATAAATAGGTATATATACCAATACGAAAGTATAAATGTAATCATCATTAATGAGATCCTGAAATACGGCTGGGGAATTGCATAACCTGAAGGAAATGACAAGATACTCATAGTGACCGTTTCTCATGTTAAATGCAGTTCTTCATTCATGTCCCTCCTTAATCCTTACCAAATTATAAGCACTCCTAAGGTCGAGTTTGGTCAACACATTAGCACCCTGGAGTCTGTCAAACAATTCTGAGACAAGGGCAATGGGATAAGCATTTTGATGGTGATCTTGTTTAATCCCCTATAATAAAACATGGCTGCAAATCTCCTCTTTTCTTGGATACCTTTCTTGGGCACCTGCAGGCGAAGATGATTTATGTATGTGGTCATTTTTGTAGAGACTCTTCAATGTATTCCATAATTCTACTTTCCTGTAGTGATAAGGTGTACATACTCCCCCTTTAGGGGATATAGTGCCGGTAACAAATCTATGGAGCAATCATAGGATATGTGAGGGGGTAACGTCTCAGTGTGACTTTTATGAACACTTTTAAAACACTTCTTTAACCTCCCTATAATGCACAGGAATTTCAGAAGACTGAGGCGTAGGAGTAGGTAGATTAACGATACCCACTCTTTTAGTAATAGGTAACATATACATCTCTCTCTCTCTACATTCTTTACCCCATTCCAGTATTTCCCCTTCAGCCCAATCAATACAGGGATTGTGCTTACCAAGCCATGGGAATCCAAGTATAATGGGATAAGAAGGGGACGCAATTATCTGAAATGTGATGAGTTCTTTGTGTAATGCTCCTATCATGACAGTGATAGGCAGTGTTTCATGGGTAATTAAAGGCTCAGAGAGTTGTCTCCAATCAGAGCCTCGATGGCCAGGGGTGGTGATCTATACTTGATGGGTAGGAGGTGTTTTACTGGCGAATTGCATGTCGATGAAGTTTTCTGCAGGTAGGTTTTTCTGAAGTTTTAATCAGGCCGTTACACGTAAAACGTATCTTATTGCATTGAGCAGCAACACTAAGGAGAAATCTACTTTGGGTAGTACCAGGAGACATACATCACACCTAAGGCCAGTCCTCTGATGGTGCACAAGTGTTCCGGACGTATGGGGCAAGCATTTATTGTGTGTCCTTTCTTGCCACAGTATAAGCAGAGGCCCTCTTTTCTCCTAAATTGTTTCTCTGCCATTGACCGTCTCATAACCCCTAACTGCATAGGGTACAGGTTCAGACTGCAAAGAAGGGCCAGGGACAACAGGATTGGAGAAGCGAGGTGCCAGTGACATATTCATATGTCTGGTTCTATTTCTAGTTATCTTCCTATTCCTAAATCGGTTATCGATATGCATCACATAAGTGATGTATTCATTTAACCTCCCTGGTAGTTCTTTGGCTGCAATCTAATCAAGGATAGCTTCGGATAATCCCTCTGCAAATGCAGTGATTAATCCGTTATAAGTCCAGTCTACCTCAGAAGCCAAGGTGCGGAATTCTATGGCATAATCTGAGACAGAACGGTTCCCTTGTTATGGTTCAAACGTTAATTTGAATTCCGCAAGCAATTCCTGGTAATTATGGGCAACAGTCCTATTACTCTCCCATAATGGATTGGCCCTTTTCAAGCATTCCTAAGGGTAGGGCACTCATTGGTTAGATCAGTGTCTTCCTGGAGTGGTTGTGGAAAGCCTGTGCGGCTCTACACACTCTCAGCTCCTCTGCTAGACATCTCCGTGTCCATAGGCTTTAATGTAAACACCGCCTTTTCTATGAAAATACAGTGTTTACTGCACAAAGCCTGGAGGGGCTGACTATACTCACTAGAACTACATTAAGCTGGTCATTTGATTTGCACAGCGTAGCTTTTTGCATAGTATACGCACTTGACTGCCAATGTTTTACTATAGGAACTATGGGTTGTTGGAGCGTCGGTACAGAGATCAGCACGCAGTGGGATGTAAGCTAAGTAAACTCACCTCACTGTAGCATTAGGAATACATGTTTGTATTCATAACGTTATATTGTTCCTTAACCTCCCTGGCGTTAATTCAGAGTGTGGCTCGTGGTTAATTTTCTGTACCAAAAGCGGTAACCCCGAGCCACACTTGGGATTAAACTGTAGTAGTAGTATTATTGCCATTTATATAGCGCTAACAGATTCCATAGTGCTTTACAATTTACAATTGGTTTGATTATATTATTAATTCAATTTAATATTATTATATTTTTTAAATATTTATTATATTATTTATGATTTCATGTTTCAAACTTTATCATACCCAGGATCTCTACTAAATAAATATATATATAAACAGAAGGTGCCCCCTACCAGTGGAATGCAGAAAGCCTTCATTGGCTTGCATCTTTTCATGAGTAAAACTAGTGCTATGTGCTGAAATACAGAGCAGTAGATTGTGATATGCTCAGGGCTGTGATTGAGTATAACAGGATGGCTATGATCAGCCATCAGATATGGGGAAGTAGACTGAGAGTTTTTAGCCACTTTCTGCTTTGGGAAGTGCTCTCTATGCAATTGCATACACTGGAGATTTTCAGAAATTATTATTAATAAAAAAAAAAAAAAAGAGGTCAAGCCAAGCCTGAAGTAAATATATACCTTCCTGCTCACTTACTCTTTGATTCATACGGGGAAGTAGACATTCAGTATTTATTGTGGGTGTGTAGGTTTAGAGAAAAGGATCAATGCACAAGTGGTACTATATTTCAGCTGTGCACATGTGTGTTTAGCTACACATATACTTTTTAATATATTCTTTGTTCAGACAGTGTTTAAAAACAATTAGTCTCTATGGTCTTATTTAAAGAAGAAAAGGAAAAACACAGAACATACACCTGTTAAGAAACAGATGTAATGAACTGAGTATACCTGGAAATAATGAAGTAGTCTAGAAAAGGCAATGACACTGACGAAGGTGCTTCTGCACAGCACCGAAACGCGCGTTAGGCGTTTTTTCTTGTGTTTTATGGACATTACACTTTAATTCACGGCATGGCACTGTATTGATTTCACATTTTTGTTCTCACGTTTAAGTAGATAGCTAGTTATATTATTTTTCTCTACCACTATAGAGGTTCAGTAGTAAGGTTGGGTTAGGCAGATTCCTTTATATTTTTGCAATCAGATACAATGTTGCTATTTGGGCGGTCAGCTATACAGGCAGCTCTGGTTACTTAATATCTGTTTTTCCTAATTCCTCTTTTTGAGGATTCTCTGGCTATTAACTCTATTCATAGATATGCCGTGAGCATTCTAAGATTCACGATATCTATGCTCTATACTTTTCATTACTGTTTACTTACCTATAGCCTCTATTTATTTATTTTGACTATATGTTTTTGTGTTTAATACCCGCTATATTGGTGTCCTTTGGGCATCCTATGATACTGTATATAGATTGGGATTACTTTGGTATTATACCAGGCATTCTTGCACTGTAGAGGCTTTTTTCTAGTAGTAGTTATTTATTTATTTCCTTTTGCTCCTTGCTTGATGTATTAGATATGATAATGCAAATACTGCAGCGACATATTGAGCCAGATTTATTAAAGCTCATAGTAGTTGTCTACAGTATTGCTTTGACAGAGTATGATATATGAACATCATCAAGGGTTTATGTTCTCTCTATCTACTTCCTAATTAGGGATAATTAGCCCTTTCATCATATATGTATTGATAGATTTTTTTTCTAGACTACTTCATTATTTCCAGGTATACTCAGTTCATTACATCTGTTTCTTAACAGGTGTATGTTCTGTTTTTTTCCTTTTCTTCTTAAAGTAGCTTGGGGTTAAGCCCCTGGAGTCTCCTTTTTGGTACAGGGAAAGTTTGTCTCTACTGGGAACGCCAATTTTGAAAGGTGTTGTACAGTGGAGACTGGCTTTCCTTTCATATACTTCTCTCTATGGTCTTACCTGAATCTGTGCAGTGCGTGATGCAGTGAAGATCACTGTCCGTTTTCAAACACTGTCCGTAATGTCCCTGAAAGGGTTAGTGGCCACCACATATGCTGATTAGAATAGCTGTTGCATTTTCTTATCAATATATTTTCAGTTAGTTGACCTCAGGCTAACCTGTCATGCCATTTTAGAAGCCAGTGACTGAAATCCTCTGTAAATAAAAATAAAGGGGGATCTAGTGTGTCTATCAACTTTTCTAACATTAAAGGAGAGCGTGGAGACTCTGAGCATAGGTTCTGCAAACTGTGTAGCACAGGAAAAAACATTAGCGGCCTTCTGAGTGGCTACCACTGGAGGTGTCCCTTAGCAGCAATGTAAACATTGCCTTTTTTCTAAAAAGGAAATGCTTACATGCAGGGATGTATCTTACACGAGGCAAACAAGGTATTTGCCTTGGGCGGCACTTTGCAGGGTGTGGCAAAAAAGCCACCCCAAACGCCCAGGCAGATCCCTTGCTTGCCTTGTGTCCTGCGGTGCTCAAGAGCTGGCCAGCTGGCCACTTTTGAGCCCCCCCAAGATGGGCAGCGAGGGATCATACCCATTATTCCTGTCCTGCTTATTTCCTGTTTATTCCTTTGTCACCCTTAGCATTGGTCATCCTGACGTTTGTCTCTCCATTGTTATTGTATGTCTGCTTCTTTGCGTGCAGTCTGTTTTCATTGAGGGTCCATTCTTTCATCTGGTCTTAAAATGTGTAGTCCTGTGTTGCTAGCCAGGCTTCAAAACAGCACTGTCACAGGTGACGGCTGGGAGGTTGACACTTCTGGATGGCGATAACCCGCCCAGTGGCAGGATATATACTGAGACAAAGTAGTCAATTCTTTTGACTGGTTTGCAATTTAAAGCAGCACGGTCATGCCGAATCCTGTTTTTTTGTTTTTTGTTTTTTTTTAACCCCCCCCTCCGGCCTCCACTACATCTAACTGACACCCTAGTCACCCCCAAATGCCCCTAAGCCCCCCACATTACCTATTTTTTATTCCTTATTTTCTGCCCCGATCTTGATTCAGGGCGCAGCCATCTTTGTGTGGGTAGATGAAGTCCCTGTGGGACACGTCATCAGCCCACACTAGATAGCACTGAGATTCCCGCACATGCCCAGTGAAACACCTGGACGTGCGAACGGGAATTCCATCTATCCATTCATTCATTCATCAGACAGACGAATGAGTGAATAGAAATATTAGCCGAACAAACTAACACTGACTATCTGAGTATCTGTGTTTTGTTTGTTCGTGCAGTTTATTACAAGGAGGGAGCTACCGGCACGCAGCTCCCTCCTTGTAATATGTAAAGATAGAAGCGGCGGGGAGCTGTGCTCCCCACAACTTCATAAGCCCCCCCAGGTCCCCCCTCACTCTATTGGGGGTCAATATGACCCCCATAATATCATAAGGGAGATTAAAATCTCCTCAATGCCCCTACTCGCTAAACCACGAGTAGGGGCATGTCTGGTAAACAGTGAGCAGTCTGTGGCTGCTCACTGTAAAAAAACAACAAATAAACTATTGTCTCCCCCACCCCTGCACGGCGGGTGGGGGCCATAATGATAATGAGGGGATGGGGAGACCTACTGCCCCCACCCCTGGGCGGCGGGTGGGGGCCATAATGATAATGAGGGGGGGACCTACTGCCCCCCCAGCCCCCACCCCTGGACGGCGGGTGGGGGCCATAATGATAATGGGGGGGGACACCTACTGTTCTCCCCCCCGGCCCCCCACCCCTGGGCGGCGGGTGGGGGCCCTAAGTCATTTACCCCCTCTTCCCCCACCCCCAAGGTGACTAGGGGTCCCCAAGCCCCTAGTCACCCACCCCCCCACCCAAATAAAAAGTCCCTACCTCACCCTAAAAAATAGTGAGGGGGGAATAAAATAACTAACCTGTAAAATAAAATTAAACTTACCATTCGACGTCTTCTTTTTTTTCTCAAATCTTCTTTTTTCAGCCCCAAAAAAGGCCAAATAAAAAACCATCATAACCGTCGAATTTAAAACAAAATAAAAATCCTGAGCACAAAAATAAACCCGACGAAAAAGAAAAAATCCGAGCACAAAAAAATAATTTTTGTTATTTTACACAGCGTGGGAAAGTTCTTCAGAATTTTCCCACGCTGTGTAAAATGACACAGAGAACTGTGATTGGATTGGTTTCAAGCCATCCAATCAGGTGCTCTGTGTCATTTTACACAGCGTGGGAAAATTCTTTTGAATTTTCCCACGCTGTGTAAAATGACAAAGAACACTCTGATTGGCTTAAACCCACCAATCAGAGTGTTCTTAGCCTAATTGCAGGACGGGGCAAGGCTTTATAAGCCTTCCCCCGCCCTGCAGAGCTCAGTCTGCGCGGAGCCCTCCATGGGTGAAGATGGATTATTTTTTTTGCGCTCAGGTTTTTTCTTTTTCGTCAGGTTTTTTTTTTTTTGCGCTCAGGATTTTTATTTTATTTTAAATTCGACGATTATGATGGTTTTTATTTGGCCTTTTTTGGGGCTGAAAAATGAAGATTTGGGAAAAAAGAAGACGTTGAATAGTAAGTTTAATTTTATTTTACAGGTTAGTTATTTTATTCCCCCCTCACTATTTTTTAAGGTGAGGGGGGTAGGTAGGGACTTTTTATTTGGGTGGGGGGGTGGGTGACTAGGGGCTTGGGGACCCCTAGTCACCTTGGTAGGGGGGGGTGGGGGGGGGGGAGATTGACTTAGGGTCCCCACCCCCATTATCATTCGGCCCCCACCCGCCGCCCAGGGGTGAGGACCGTAGGTCCCCCCCCCCATTATCTTTATGGCCCCCACCCGCCGCTCAGGGGTGGGGGCGGGAGGGGGTTGGACAGTGGGTCCCCCCCCATTATCTTCATGGCCCCCACCCGCCGCCCAGGGGTGGGGGCAGTAGGTGCCCCTCTCATTCTCATTATGGCCCCCACCCACCAACCAGAGGTGGGGGCAGTAGGTCCCCCTCCCTCATTCTCATTAGGGCCCCCACCCGCCGCGCAGGGGTGGGGGCAGGGGGGGGACAGTAGGTCTCCCCCCTTATTTTACTTTAGGGCCTCCACCCGTCGTTTAGGGGGCCAATAGTTTTTTTTTGTTTGTTTTTTTACAGTGAGCAGCCACAGGCTGCTCACTGTTTAATGGACATGCCCCTACTCGCGGTATAGCGAGTAGGGGCACTGGGGAGATTTTTATCTCCCTTGCGCTATTATGGGGGTCATATTGACCCCCATAGAGTGAGGGGGAGATTGGGGGCTTATGAAGTGGCGGGGAGCACTGCTCCCTGCCGCTTCTATCTTTACATATTACAAGGAGAGAGCTGTGTGCCGGTAGCTCCCTCCTTGTAATAAACTGCACGAACAAACGAACACTGATACACAGATACATAGAGTTTGTTTGTTCGGCTGATATTTCTATTCACTCATTCGTCTGTCTGATGAATGAATGAATAGATGAAATTCCCGTTCGCATGTCCAGGTGTTTCACTGGGCATGTGCGGGAATCTCAGTGCGATCTAGTGTGGGCTGATGACGTGTCCCACAGGGACTTCATCTACCCACACAAAGATGGCGGTGCCCTGAATATAGATCGAGGCAAAAAATAAGGAATAAAAAATAGGTAATGTGGGGGGCTTAAGAGCATTTGGGGGTGACTAGGGTGTTAGTTAGATGTAGTGGAGGCCGGAGGGGGGTTAAAAAAAAAAAAAACACAGGATTTGGCATGACAGTGCCGCTTTAAGAAAAAAGAAAATCAGTCAACGGACGGTTTACACGACAGAAACAGAAGAGTAATATTTAATACGGTTATAGCAACAAAGACGGTCAAACATTTTTCCTGCACTCCTTGGGTCCCACAGCTACGACTAATGTGGCCGAACAAAACTATCAAGGTGGCAAATTCTAAAATGATTAAAGGATTGCGTCT
>OW240912.1:270573452-270611639 GCA_933207985.1 Pelobates cultripes
TATTTTTAGAAGCCTTTTTTCAGAATTAGTTGGGTGGAATGTCCGAAACCAGAGAAATAAAGAACCAGATTTATTTTCTGTTCTACAGAAGGACACATACAAGATAGGAATATTCCATATTGATTCTATTCAGCAGTGGGGAACACACATGTAGGCTGCTTTGGGTATTATGTCTACACTTCTATATATATTTTCTTGTTAAGTTAACACATAACATAAGGCATAAACAAACCGAACAAATAAATTATTTTATTTTTATTCTCTTTATTCGCGCCTTAACTGTCTAAATCCAAAATACCGATAATAACTGTGCTGTGATAAAATCCTAAATAAATATATGCATGGTAAATATTACTTGCACAAAATAGCGGGTTTAAAGGGCACAATAGTTCTTGAAGATCAGTAATCAAATTTACTAACAAAAATCTATATTTGATTACCCTTTTGCTAGTGCCAAATGTTAAAAAATTTGTGATAATTTTTTTTGCTTGTTTGTTTGTTTTTTGCCATTTAATAGTAAGTCTCCTGTTTGTCCCACTTGATTTCCAGCCTAAAGGAAGTAAATTGCATGACCATGGGATCTGCATGTCCTCCATAAAATTTTCAGAATGGCCTCTTACTTCTGCAACACCTTGGGTGGGAGAAGGTGTGGCACTAAGCTATGGTGTAGTTTGCTTTTTAATAATTTGCAACATGTGGTGAAGTCACAGGTTCGGTGGGACACAGCAGTGCCTCTAATTGGAGAAAACTTGGCGTGCTCAGTACGTCAAGGACTTAAATGTAAAGTGACAAGGATGATTTTGAGGAGGCCTGACTACTGTAATGCCTCAGCATGGAAGTGAATAGGAGAAGTGACACATGTGGAGGAGAAGCAGTGGGACAGCACTCCGCATCAGATAGATGTCTACTGACACCAAGGAGATATACAGCCATAGAGAATACATGTGCTCTCCTTCCCACCAAATAGTATAGCTTCCCTTCCACAAGTGAATGAGAGAATGCAATTCTGTGTCAATGTGTATCTGGGACGATGTGTTTGTAATAGGTATCTGTCAGTGTGTATACATGATTATTATTTTTTTTGACATTCTTTATTTATTTTTCGTACTCGTATGGTAACATCGTTGATGCGTAGTAACATAGAACACAGTTGTCGGAACAGACATAATGAAACAATACAAATGGTTGTTTGTTGTGGTAACAGGCCATAACATCATTATTTAGTTGCTAGAGTAGGGTTCAGTCACCTTGGGGTTTTTGAAGGAGTGGAAACTGCCTTATTCCACGAGTTGGCTTATTCCTATGTGTATGTCAACAGTTGGGGAGAGTGGGGGGGTGGTAACTCAGGTGGATGATGAGATGTCCCCAGCTCCGTATATGTGGGTGGCCATAGGTTCGCGTATAGCTTAGGTCTCTTTGTCTAGCTATGATGTGGTCTAGTGTTACCGGGTGTTATTCGTAGTTCTGCTGCCTACGTCGGTTTCCTTGTTAGGTTTCCATGTTTGTCGTTGGCACATTATACTTATTGCTTCTTGTGTGCCTGTCTCCTGACGGGTCCTTTATTAGTTGTGTTGGTGGCATTTTGAGTGTGTGTGACTGAGAGTTAGGTGTATGTGGATTTTATGGCTGATACAGGGTGTGATGTTGCCTTGGACTTTGTGTGTTGTGATGTGTGCCGAGACAGAGTCGAGTCTGGGTAAGATGGGTGTTGGTCACCGTCTGCGTTGTTGTTATTTGGTTGGGTTAGTGTGCGCGTTGCGTGTCTGCTCGTGTTCGCTGGTGGCTTTCCAAGTTGTGGTGGGGGGTGTCAGGTTTGGTGGTATGTTATTGTGTCTGTAGTGTATGTGTAAGAGCAAGCCTGGTGGCTGTCCGTGTCGTGGCTTTCTGTGTTAATCATCTCCCCTATTTCAGGTATTTGTTTACTGTAATTGGTTCCGTTCGCTCCCCGTACCTGGGGAATCCTAGTGGGACCAGTTTGCGGTGGTGATCTCCGAGTGTATCGTGCGAGTCTCCTCCTGTCCATCCTCCTGTTTGTACTGTCGTGGGGTGTCTATTCTGGTTCGGGTCCTCTCAAGCCTTTACTGTGCTTTTCAATAGCTAGACTCTGTCAGGTGTCCTGGGTTAGGGATAAGGATGAGGAGGGATGTGGGAGGTGTCCTGTCATATGGGGTTTAGTCGAGTGCGTAGGCTCCGGAGGGTGTGTGTCCTTCTGTCGGGTATGTTCGTGCCGCCGCGGAGGTGCCCCCGTCCCCTCCCGTGTCGGTTCCCGCTGCTTTCTTGGATATGTAGTCCATCCATGGGAACCATGTCTGGGCACATTTGTCTGAGCGTCCCTGTAGGGAGGCCGTCATCATTTCCATATTGTAGATCATTTCCACCCTGTTTATCCATTGTTGGTATGAGGGTACTGTCGGGCTTTTCCACATCGTTGGTGTGAGTGTTTTCGCCGCCGTTAGCAGGTGTATGACGAGGCCTCTCTTGTACGCTTTCAGGGGTGTGTGGGTGTGGTTTAGCAGCATTGGTAGTGGCTGGAAAGGGACCTCCGTTCCTGTGATTTCTTTTATCATTCGTTGAATCATTCGCCAGTATGGTATGATGTGCGAGCACTTCCACCAAATGTGTATTCCTGTGCCTACTTCTGTGCCGCACCGCCAGCATTCACCTGGGGTCTACATGATTATGTGTATCTCTATGACTGTAAGGATAGGATACTTGAGTCCATGAATTTATAAATGTATGCCTCTGTGTGACTGAGAGAAGTGTCTGTATGAGTGTGGCCACTTATTTGTGTTATTCTATGCAACTGCATGATTTAGTAAGACACAGCTTCATGATAATTTGCGGAGTGAAAATTTTATCACAGAGTATGTAGACAGTACATTCTTATTTACCTCTCTGCCATTGTTAGAAATGCCTTTTGTATCCTGCAACAAGGCTCCATGTGTGTGTCGTTTTGCATTGTCCCTGACACTGGAAGCTGTAAATGCAACTTGTTTTACACACCTAATATCTTGCTTCAAAATAAGGATAAAGCAAGCCCTGCATTGTTATGGTGACTACATACATGCACATTCAGGATTGACACAGGGCAATCTACTGTCACAACTCCTCAAGCACATCACCCTGTTGTGGTTCCCTGGTGATCACAACAGCACTTTCCTTATAGTTCTGGATATTACAGGTTATTAACTTGTTTTTTTTTTTTACTTTCCTGATCTTTGGTATCCCTGACTCAGCTTGTCTTCTCGTTATTGTGAATTCCCTGGTCTATTTCTTGACTCTCCGTTTGTTAATCCAACTTCTATAGACAATCAATAGCGTCCACCCCACCATCCTGCGGCTCTGCCTCTTTGACCTCAGTGTAGATAACTTCAGCCAATTTAATGATTCCCCATAGGGAACATTGGGAGGATAGTTTGCATCATCGTCAAAATGCCACGCTGTGCCAATGAGATGGTCTCTATGAGACCATCTGATTGAAATAACAGAGTTAAACTCGGCTAAAGGGATGACACCCACTTGAGTTATATTAATCCTGTAATGCAAACATCGCTGTTTCTGTAGAACGGCATTGTTTTCAGTTGCAGGGTTAAACAGACAGGGACATGGCACCCAGACAACGTCATTGAGATGAAGTGGTCTTTGTGCCCCCTTGTATAGAGTCCCTTTAAGCCTGGCCATTCTGAAGATCAGTAAGTCATTATCAGACTGGAGCAATTTAAATGTAGTCCAAGAAAAAAGGGAATAATTAAAAGTTGTACTACTGAAGGCAACAAAAAATTGCATTAGGCTTGTCAGTAAAAGCAAAAAATTCAAGAAACCACTGTGGTACTCTGCAGATGTGGCCAAAATAGTAAAAAACTAAAAGTTAGCATTTAGTAATTATAAAAAAAAACCATAGTGAGGAAGACAGAATGATCTATAAGATTAAGCAGAAAGAGGCTAAGCAAGTTATAAGAGCTTCCAAATCACACACAGAAGAGAAAATAGCACAGTCAGTAAAAAAGGGGGACAAAACTTTTTTTAGATACATAAATGAGAAAAGAAAAGTAAAACAAGGATTAGTTAGATTAAAAACAAAAGAAGGAAGATATGTAGAAGAGGATAAAGGTGTAGCTGACTGCCTCAATGAATATTTTTGTTCGGTATTTACAGATGAAAATGAAGGAAAGGGACCTCAGTTAAGAAAAAGGATAAATGAGTCATTTATTACACATGAGTTTACAGAGGAAGAGGTTCTATTTCAACTGTCAAAAGTAAAGACAAATAAGTCATTGGGACCTGATGGAATACACCCAAAGCTGTTAAAAGAGCTTAGTGGTGTACCAGCAAAACCATTAACAGATTTATTTAACCAATCATTGTTAACAGGAGTAGTCCCAGAAGATTGGAAGTTAGCAAATGTTGTGCCCATTCACAAGAAAGGTAATAGGGAGGAGTCAGGCAACTATAGGCCAGTAAGCCTTACTTCAGTAGTGGAGAAAGTGATGGAAACCATGTTAAAGGATAGGATTGTTGAACATCTAAAAACACATGGATTTCAAGATCAGAGACAACATGGGTTTACTTCAGGGAGATCATGCCAAACTAATCTTATTGATTCTTTTGATTGGGTAACTAAAATTATAGATCAGGGTGGTGCAGTAGACATTGCTTACCTAGATTTCAGTAAGGCTTTTGACACTGTTGCACATAGAAGGCTTATCAATAAACTGCAATCTTTAAGTTTGGATTCCAATATTGTTGAATGGGTAAGGCAGTGGCTGAGTGACAGGCAACAGAGGGTTGTAGTCAATGGAGTATATTCGAAGCTTGGGCTTGTCACCAGTGGGGTACCTCAGGGATCTATACTTGGACCTATTCTCTTTAATATTTTTATTAGTGATATTGCAGAAGGTCTTGATAGTAAGGTATGTATTTTTGCTGATGATACTAAGATATGTAACAGGGTTAAAGCTCCAGGAGGGATAAGCCAAATGGCAAATGATTTAGGTAAACTAGAAAAATTGTCAAAGTTGTGGCAACTGACATTTAATGTGGATAAGTGCATGATAATGCATCTTGGACATAAAAACCCAAGGGCAGAGTACAAAATATTTGATAGAGTCCTAACCTCAACATCTGAGGAAAGGGATTTAGGGGTGATTATTTCTGATGACTTAAAGGTAGGCAGACAATGTAAAAGAGCAGCAGGAAATGCTAGCAGAATGCTTGGTTGTATAGGGAGAGGTATTAGCAGTAGAAAGAGGGAAGTGCTCATGCCATTGTACAGAACACTGGTGAGACCTCACTTGGAGTATTGTACACAGTACTGGAGACCGTATCTTCAGAAGGATATTGATACCTTAGAGAGTTCAGAGAAGGGCTACTAAACTGGTTCATGGATTGCAGGATAAAACTTACCAGGAAAGGTTAAAGGATCTTAACATGTATAGCTTGGAGGAAAGACGAGACAGGGGGGATATGATAGAAACATTTAAATACATAAAGGGAATCAACACAGTAAAGGAGGAGACTATATTTAAAAGAAGAAAAACTACCACAACGAGAGGACAGTCTTAAATTAGAGGGACAAAGGTTTAAAAATAATATCAGGAAGTATTACTTTACTGAGAAGGTAGTGGATGCATGGAAAGGCCTTCCAGTTGAAGTGGTAGAGGTTAACACAGTAAAGGGGTTTAAGTATGCGTGGGTTAGGCATAAGGCTATCCTAACTATAAGATAAGGCCAGGGACTAATGAAAGTATTTAGAAAATTGGGCAGACTAGATGGGCCAAATGGTTCTTATCTGCCGTCACATGTTCCTAATAAACATTTATCTTTTTCTAGTGTTAGTGGATAGTGTTGGTTCAAGTCCTGTGTGCTGGGTTATACAATATCATGGCAGTCATAATACAATCAGGCTGTGTCCCTCCAAAGATGGAGCTCTGGATCCACAGCTGGGTGAAGGAAGGGAAGAATATTGATCTTTATGTCTCTGTGCCGCCGTCAATTTTGAGTAACAGTTTTGCTTTGGATCCATATTTCTGAATTAGTGGCTGATAGCCTTTATCCAATATATTGTGATATTGGAGTTATCCCATAAACATGGCAGGTAGATTTCTATGACAGTGGCAGTATTTATATTGAACTCTCCTTGTTGTCTTTCTAATGCCTCTCTTTATAGCTGGATAACTATCACCACTAATTTTTAACCAACTTTGTTTCCCTTTATGAGTATTTTGATTTAACAGTAAAAATAGAAATTTAGGAACTTATTTAGCATTTCTGTAAGCAGTATAACTATATATATTCAGGAGGATACTAGATACTAGGATACTAGTACAGGCTGAGATGTGTCTTATTATATGAAACATTATTGACTAGTAGCATTGTTATAATTGAGCAACTCCACATATGGAATCTCCCCTATATTGGGGACTTCTCTACATCTTTTGTGCAGGAGCATGTTAGTCTGTATATTTTGATGTTTATGTTACAGTATTTAAGGTTTTTTTTCATGTTCAACACAATGCTGAGTAACAACACACCATGTAACTGTAGCTACGTATTGGCCTATTTGGCTGTTTCGTATTGTCATTTACCACACTAAGAAATGTATGAGTGGCAGTATTGTAAATCATTCTTCATGATAATGAGCTTGTTACATTCTTTTACATTTTGTTTCCCTAATGTACTGAAGAATGTAGGCAAATTGTTCTGCCTAAATTAGACATTATCTGCTCAATAAAAATATTGATGTACAAAAAAAATAGTAGGCTAATTATGCATTAGCCATAAAAATGGGAATTCATTTCATTTTGCGCACCTTGATAAAAGCATATTTGCCCAGTCAGTGGAGAGATACTGGTAGTTCTGCATAGGTAGTGTATCGAACTTTGGATTACATTTAATGTTACATTAGATTCAATAAATTTTCTACATCGATGCATCAGATAGATGGTATAGGTTTCAGTAATTCGGAATGCAACATATTTACGGATTCACCACAAGTAACTTTTTTCATGATTTTGTAATTCAATTTGTCTTATACTGATCAACAGTAGATTATATACACAGTAATATCCTATAACTAAATATTTCTACATATCATCCGAGATAGGTGTCTTTATACAGTGCAGTTAGGGTCTTTCATTAATAGACTAGTATAAACTGTTCAAGAAGAGTAGCACTGGCTTTTTCTTCCATCTCATTTCAGTAGTGGTTACGTTATAGAGAGAGGAACTGAAATTCTGAAGTGGATTAACCACTGCAAGAGTGTAAGATTAAATTAACATGATTCTTATGTACAACTAAATTGAAAGACTGACAGATATCAGTCTGCGAGCCATTCAAAGTTCACTTTAAGCATAATAAAGGAGTTGTCGAAATATTATCATGCTTTTTGTAGTCATGATTATTTCATACAGGATGGTTTGATTCAATGCATTTGGCTTAGGATTTATATACTCAATGGTGCAGCCACCAGCCGCTGTAGCTACAAGCTTTTCATGAAGCAGTGCGTGCGCTCAGTACATAGAGCATCTGAAAAATTATCTCCTGCTAGACGTGTAACGCATACTTTTTGTTTTGTTGTCCCCCTCCCCTCCCCCCGTTATTTGTTTTGCCTGTATTTGAATTTTTTTTCCTTGTACATTATTTTGTTTACTACCTGGTTCATTTTTATTATCTTTTTTCACACTAAATAAGAAACTTTTCATTACTCTGGAGATTCTTAAGAGTGCACGTGTATATTCCTTATTTTTCATTCAAGCAAAAAGATCTGACTGACCTTGACAAGGGTCAAATACTGATGACTAGAACACTGGAACAGAGCATTTCCAAAATGGCAAGACTTGTGGGGTGTTCTAGGTATGCAGTGGTTAGTATCTAACGAAGGTTGTGCAAGGAAGGACAATTAGTGAAGTGGCGTCAGGGTCACGCGTGCCTGGGCTCACCAATGCACCCGGAGAACAAAGGCTAGCCTATCCGATCAAACAGAAGAGCTACTGTAGCTCAAATTGCTGAAAAACTTAATGCTGGCCATGATAGAAAGGTGTCAGAACACACAGTGTATCACAGTTTTCTACGTGCAGGTCTGTGTAGCCACGAACAGTCAGAAAACCAATAATGATCCCTGTCCACCACCGAAAGCACCTTCAAAGGAGACATGAGTGTCCCGAACGCACCCTATTTCAACAGTGTGCATGACATAGTTGTGGTGGTGAAAGGGCTAAAGTTCACTATTTGTCTGCACTAGACCTGAAATAATGATAAAAACCCTTTTAACACCATCCACACTTAAGTATAAAAATATGAATATTACCATTTTAACGCTGCCACCACCAAGACAATTTATAAATAGAGTACCTTGGTCCCCCCAGGAAACTTAATAATAAAAACCCACCAAATGTAACTTACTCAGCACAATATCTATGTAATTGCAAAATACTAATTAGTCTCTTCAGGTAATGTGATTCTTTACCAGACAAAGGCATAACTTAATAAAGGAATATTTATTATGAGCAAAAAAAAAAATAGTCACAGTGCATACAAAAATATAGATGACAATCAAATTATTTACACCAACAACAGATAAAAACAAAAGGGATAAGATAACAGAAGTCATAATCACTTACTCAGCTTTTCAAAGTAAAACTTCTGCCCCAGGGGTAAGAAAGATGGTTACTCACTTAGAATTAGATTCTGGCCCCGCAAGCAAGTACAATGCACACTTTAGTATCTTTAGAGATATACCCTGTGCAGAGGTGGAGTTAAGGAGTATCTATAGAGACAATAAGTGACCACGTCCTTGTGTCCCAGACCCACATCAATCCAAATAGAAACTTTTTCCTTCTATCTCCTCTCTTTTATTTCCACAGAAATAATAATTGCCTCTATGAATTTGTCGTCATTTCTCCATTCCATAGATATGTCACACTTCTGACTTGTGACCCAATACAGTGGACATCACAATCCCGTCCCCTATGGTTAAGTTATGCCAATCATGTTTGGGCTTGTTTAGAAGATGGCGCTTGTCACATTCCAAATATAACAAAAATGAGGCGTAATTATTATTCTGTGGGTAAATAATGTTTTTTTTTTGGATATGATACTGGAACACCAGGCTTTTTTTTTTCTTTTTTCTTGAAAGCTAATGATTATTAACATATCAAAGAAATCTTGGAGCTAGACTTCCAGGCAACTTATGTGTGACTTCTCACACCTTACAGAGCCTTTGATTAATCAAAGGATCCATCCATATGGTAAGCCATCTGACCCCTTTCACATTCCTATGCAATTTACATAGATTTGTGGGGGGTCCCAGCTTCAAAGAGGAATTAAGGCTATTAAGGGAAACTCCAGTGCCAAGAAAACAATCCATTTTCCTGGCACTGCAGGTTCCCTCTCTCTCCCATCCCCCAATGCTGAACTGGTGAAAATTCCTTCAGTAACTTACCTGAGGCAGCGACGCCTGCTTCTTCCTCCGCCACCGCTCCTCCCAGTGATTGCGTCGGCCGGTGGGTGAGACTGATCCCACCCACCAGCAGGGGAGACCTAATGCGCATGCGCTGCAATGCCGCACATGTGCATTAGCGCTCCCCATAGGAAAGCATTGAAAAGGCATTTCAATGCTTTCCTATGGGGAAATGAGCGACGCTGGAGGTCCTCACATAGCGTGAGGACGTCCAGCGATGCTATAGCACAGGTTTCCTGTGCTAGAAACCAGGAATTGCTCACTAGTGGCTGTCTAGTAGACAGCCACTAGAGGTGGAGTTAACCCTGCAATGCAATTATTGATGTTTCTAAAAAACTGCAATAATTACACTTCCAGGGTTAAGAGTAGTGGGAGTTGGCACCCAGACTCCAATGGGCAGAAGTGGTCTGGGTGCCTGGAGTGTCCCTTTAACCTTCTGACCTCCCATACAATCAAATTAATCCCTTTAAACATTGACAATACCACGTCTACCAGGCAGGTCATCTATGCACAAATTACATTAAAGGACAATATTCCATAGTGCAATAATGAATTATGTACCTTTGCCGTGACAATGAGCGTCAGAATTGGACAATGGAGCAATGAAAGAAGGTTGCCTGGTCAGATGAATCATGTTTTCTTTTAGACCAGGTGAATGCATGTGTATTGTTTACTTGGGGAAGAGATTGCAGCAGGATGCACTACAGGAAGAAGGCAGGCAAGTGGAGGCAGTGTTATGCTCTGGGAAATGTTCTACTGGTAAACTTTGGTACTGACATTCATATGGATTTTACGTTGACATTTACTAACTAGAGTTTGTTGCAGGTCTTGTACACCCCTTCATAGCAATCATATCCCCTGATCAGGGCTTCCATCAGAAATTGTGGTGCCCCTGACACAGATCAAGGTCTGGGCCCCTTGGGGCCTGCCCCCGAGTCCGCCCACATGACCGCCCCCGAGTCCGTGGATGTAGAATGTGTGTAGTGGACGCAGAGTGCATGTGTAAAGTGGATGTGGTGTGTGTGTACAGGGCACAGATTGTACATATGTGTAGTGTATTAGGTGTATATGAGATGCAGAGTGTGTGTTTGTGTAGTGGATGTAGTGTTAGTGTATATTAGGTGCAGTGTGTATAGTGCATGCAGAGTGTGTGTTTGTGCAGTGCATATAGTGTGTGTGTATAGTGGATGTGGTGTGCGTATAATGAATGCAGAGTGTGTGTTTGTGTAGTGTGTGTATATTGAATGCAGTGTGTGTTTGTGTAAGTATGTAATGTGTGTAAAATGGGGAGGGGGCATTTTAACCCCTTAAGGACAGAGCTTCAAAAGCTTGACAACGGCATTTTCTTCATTTTTTGCTGTTTGCGTTCAACTGCAATTTGCATTTTACTAATTTGTTGGACCAACACATATTATACATTGTTTTTTAAAGGACAGAAAGGGCTTTAATTTGATGTAACACACATATATATATATATAAATGCTTATTTATTATAAAAAAAATACAGAAAAATTTTAAAAAAATGAAAATTTGGTGTTTTTTTTTTTTTTTACAGTTTTTGCAATAATAATGTGTGCATAATTAGTGCAGGTTAAGAAAAGTAATTAAAAATAAATTAATTTAGTTGTTCTGATTTACAGAATATACAATGTGTCTGGGATTTAAAGTTTTTTTTTGGTAGTTACAGGTCACAAAGCACAAGGAGTAAAATAGACTTTTAATGTGGAGCGATTTTAGAATTTGGTATGTTTGTCTTGTAAGCTTAATAACCATAAAAGAAAACAAAATTGCCACACAAAAGTATATATTTATATAAAGTAGACATCATGGGCTATTTACCTAAGGTTGTTTTGACACTTTCTACAAAGCCATTTCACCGCCAACCTCTGCTAAATATTGGAGTAAAATTGTGTTTTTTTTTGGTTTTTGGCACACAAACTTATAACAAAGAAATTCTCGTGTATATTTTGTAAAGTTGGTGTGTGCTATTCCTGTACAAAGTTTTATTTTGTGTTCAGTTACATCTGCTGAGTAAAACGACACCCCCATTGTATGTCTTTGTCACTATTTTGTGAAGTTACAGTGCCACACAGGATACCTGTCCTTTTCAGTATTCACAGTAGAATTTTGAGAGATGGATTTAATGAGTCTTAGCTTCCATTTGGGGTATTATGACAGTTTGACTGTTCAAAAAAACCCCACAAAGGCCTACCATTTGTAAAAGTAGACACTCCAGGGTATCTCATAAGGCGCATATTGTGCCTTACCATGCCCCCATTTTTTCACCAATATATGCCAAAGTATGTGGTAAAAAATAATTTTGTGCATTTTTTACATACGGATTGCATTTTTGCTGGGCGTTTTGTATATTTCATATGTGCCACTAAGTTCAAACCCCCCAAATTATGCTCAGCTAAGCCTTCTGAGTAAAATGACACCCCATATGAATGTCTTTGGCACTATTTCGTGAAGCTACAGTGCCATATAGGAGACCTGTCCTTTACAGTATTCACAGTAGAATTTTGAGAGATGGATTTAATGAGCCTTAGCTTCCATTTGGGGTATTATAACAGTTTGACTGTTCAAAAAAACCCACAAAGGCCTACCATTTGTAAAAGTAGACACTCCAGGGTATCTCATAAGGTGCATATTGTGCCTTAACATACCCCCATTTTTTCACCAATACATGCCAAAGTATGTGGTAAAAATAATTTTGTGCATTTTTTACATACGGATTGCATTTTTGCTGGGCGTTTTGTATATTTCATATGTGCCACTAAGTTCAAACCTCCCAAATTATGCTCAGCTAAGTCTTTTGAGTAAAAATACACCCCCAATGAATGTCTTTGTCACTATTTTGTGAAGCTACAGTGCCATATAGGAGACCTGTCCTTTACAGTATTCACAGTAGAATTTTGAGAGATGGATTTAATGAGCCTTAGCTTCCATTTGGGGTATTATAACAGTTTGACTGTTCAAAAACCCCCACAAAGGCCTACCATTTGTAAAAGTAGACACTCCAGGGTATCTCATAAGGTGCATATTGTGCCTTAACATGCCCCCATTTTTTCACCAATATATGCCAAAGTATGTGGTAAAAAATTATTTTGTGTATTTTTTACATACGGATTGCATTTTTGCTGGGCGTTTTGTATATTTCATATGTGCCACTAAGTTCAAACCCCCTCAGCTAAGTCTTCTGAGTAAAATGACACCCCATATGAGTGTCTTTGGCACTATTTCGTGAAGCTACAGTGCCATATAGGAGACCAAGCCATATCCATTTTTACCAAACTTAGAATTTTGACGCTGGGCCTATGTGCAATTTCCAAGCATCTTCGCAGGTTTTAAATTCAAACTACCCCACAAAGGCCTACCATTTCTTAAAGTAGACACCCCAGGGTGTTTCAAAAGGTATAGTTTGAACCTTAGCGTGGGATCATTTTTCCGCTAGCTTGTACCAGATGTAGTGGTAATAAGCGTTTTTTCTGCCTTTTGACATACAAAGTGAGTTTGCACAGTATATTTTGCAAACCTTATGTGTGCTACGACTGTATAATACTTCATATGTTGCTCAGCTATGTCGGCTGAGTACAGCAATACCCCCGTATGTACCTTTGCCAGGTATGTGTGGACATCAGAGGGGCACATTTGGGATACAGCCATTCCATTTTTTTTCAAACTTTGAATTTTTATGCTGTGCCTATGTCCCATTTTAGAGTATTTTACCAGGCTATATAATCCAAATACCCCATAAAGCCATACCATTTCTTAAAGAAGACATCCCAGGGTATTTCAAAAGGCATATTTTGAACCTTAGCGTGGGATCATTTTTCCGCTAGCTTGTACCAAGTTTAGTGGTAATAAGCATTTTTTCTGCCTTTTTGACATACAAAGTGAGTTTGCGCAGCATATTTTGCAAACCTTATGTGTGCTATGACTGTAAAATACTTCATATGTTGCTCAGCTATGTCGGCTGAGTACAGCAATACCCCCGTATGTACCTTTGCCAGGTATATGTGGATGTTGAAGGGGCGCATTTGAGACGCAGCCATTCAGTTTTTTCTAACTTTGAAGTTTTACGCTGTGTCCATGTTCCAATTTGGAGTAGTTTAGATGGTTGGTTATTGAAACTTCCCCACAAACACATACTATTTATTAAAGAATACACCCTGGGGTAATTCAAAAGGCATATTTTGAACCTTGGCGTGGGATAATTTTTTCTCTAGTTTGTTCCAGGTGTAGTGGTAATGAGTGTTTTTAAATGTATTTTTTTACTTTTTGAAACTTTTTTACTTTTAAAAACTAGTTTTTAAACTTTTGTTTTGCTTATTAATTTTTTTAAACTTTCCTAAACTTTCTTAAAACTTTTTTACAGATTTAACATTTTTCTAAGCTTTTTTTACCGTTAACCCCTAACTAGCAGTACGCAGCACTAACAGTAAATTCCCCATTTTCCCATAACTCCCACCCACCCCAGCTAGCAAAATATATAGTTATAAAATATTTTAATTAATTAATTAAATAAATTGAACCCCTGAGGGTTAAAAAATAAATAAAAAGTTAATCCTCAGGGGTTAAAAAAAATTAGATCACAGTATAATACTGTGATCTCTATTTGATCGCTGTAGGCAGTGATTGACTGGCAGGGAAGGGGTTAATTTTTATTTGGACTAGGTAAAGTGTGTTTTTTTGTTTTTTTTACTTAAATGTTATTAAAACATTTTTTTAAGCTTAATTTTTAACTTTTTAAAGTTTATTTTAAAACTTTTTTTAACGTTAACCCCTAGTTAGCCTAACGCCAAATCCCCCAATTCCCCACTAACTTCCACCCACCCCAGCTAGCTAAATATATAATTTAAAAATATTTTAATTAATTAATTAAATAAATTTAACCCCTGAGGGTTAAAAAAAAAAAAGAATTAACCCTCAGGGGTTAAAAAAAAAATCAGATCATAGTAAAATGTAATCCCTGCCAATTGATCTCTGTAGTCAGTGATCAATTGGCAGGGAAGGGGTTAGTTTTTTATTAAAATGGGTAAAGGGGGGGGGACTTTAAATTAACTTTATTTTTTTAACAGCAGGGGGCAGGATCAGCACTGTTCCGGCTCCCTGCACTTCACACAGAACCCGGAAGTGCAGGGAGCCGGTAGGTGAGTATACAGAGCACACGTGCAAGTCAGAGCGAGCACATGTGCTGGGCAGCCTGACCAGGTGCTCCCGGTCTGCCTCTAATGCAGAGGCATACCGGAGCACCATTAACCCCGCGATCGCCGCCATAGCGGCGATCCGGGGTTAATTTTAACGCGTGACGGACAAGGTCCGTCACTCGTCATTAAGGGTTTCCCTTCTGTGACGGACCACGTCCGTCACCCGTCGTTAAGGGGTTAATATTTAATTTTTTACATTTTAGTTTAGTCCCTCCTCCCTGCTTCTAACCTGGCCAGGTTAGGGGGAGATCGCATTCCCTTGGTCCGGGGCATGGTGCTCAGAGCCAGCCACTGGACTCTGCAGAGGTGGCCCGCAGCACTCTCACTTCCCTTCCCAGCAGCTCCCCCATCTAACTCTCGTGGCCTGTGTGCCTCGCGGAGCATTGCTCTGGTAACCCGTGCCAGCGCTCTAGCAGCTGTGGGACTCGCGAGATTTAGAAAAATGAGCTGAAGGGAGCTGCTGGGAAGGGAAGTGAGAGTGTGCTGCGGCCCCCTAAAGTAAAATGATGGGGGGGGGGCTATTGTCCTCCCCCCCGAGCCCTAAATTATAATAAGGGTGGGGGCCCTAAATTATAATAAGGGCGGGGAGACCTAATGTCCTCCCCCCCTGACCCCCACCTCTGAGCGGTGGGGGGGAACCTAATGTCCTCCCTCCTGGCCCCCACCCCTGAGGATGACAACAAAAAAAACTGAGGTTATTATGGATTTTTTATTTGGCCTTTTTTGGGGCTGAAAAGAGAAGATTTTAGAAGAAAGAAAACATCAAATGGTGTTTTTTGTTGTTGTTTTTTTACAGGTACTTAGTTAATGGTCCCCCTCCTCATTATTTTTAGGGTGAGGGTAGTAGGTAGGGGTTAGTTTTTTGGGGGGAGGAGGATGACTAGGGGTTTTAGAACCCCTAGTCACCTGGGGGAGGGAGAGTTAATTTTTTATTTAGGGCCCCCACCCGCTGCTCAGGGGTGGGGGCCAGGGGGGAGGACATTAGGTGCCCCCCCATTCTAATTTAGGGCCCCCACCCACCGCTCAGGGGTGGGGGCCAGGGGAGAAGGACATTAGGTCCCCCCCATTGGTATTAGGGCCCCCACCCACCGCTCAGGGGCAGGGGCCAGAGGGGAGGACAATAGGTCCTCCCTCCCCATTATTTTACTTTAGGGCCCCCACCTGCCGCTCAGGGGTGGGGGCCGGGGGTGGCAATAGGTCCCCCCTTTAGTTTAACCCCTTAAGGACCAAACTTCTAGAATAAAAGGGAATCATGACATGTCACACATGTCATGTGTCCTTAAGGGGTTAAAAGCCCCCACTCGAGCATCGCTGGTGGGGGCTCGGGAGGGGACCTTTTTTAACAGTGAGCAGCCACAGGGGGTGAGACATATGGGAGGGGGAGAGCAGGGCAATTTTCACACCAGGGCTCCATGGTTTCTAGTTACGCCTCTGTTCTCGCAATAGGATCACTGACAAAATGCCTGCCAATCTCCTATCTCCTGAACAAAGTTGTTTCAAGTGCCTCTTGTAGTACCTGCTACCTAGATATAGGAGAAAGCAAAACCTAGCTAAACAGTGGGATAAATGATTCAGGCTCTGTCTGCAAGTAGATGCTTAAAGGACCACTCTAGGCACCCAGACCACTTCAGCTTAATGAAGTGGTCTGGGTGCCAGGTCCAGCTAGGGTTAACCCATTTTTTCATAAACATAGCAGTTTCAGAGAAACTGCTATGTTTATGAATGGGTTAAGCCTTCCCCCATTCCCTCTAGTGGCTGTCAATGAGATTTTCACAGTGAGAGCACGCCAGCGTCCATAGGAAAGCATTATGAATGCTTTCCTATGTGACCGGCTGAATGCGTGCGCAGCTCTTGCCGCTCGTGCGCATTCAGCCGACGGGGAGGAGAAGAGGAGGATCGGAGGAGGAAGCTCTCTGCCCAGTGCTGGAAAAAGGTAAGTTTAAACCCCTTTCCCCTTTCCAGAGCCGGGCGGGAGGGGGTCCCTGAGGGTGGGGGCACCCTCAGGGCACTATAGTGCCAGAAAACGAGTATGTTTTCCTGGCACTATAGTGGTCCTTTAATACATCCTTTGCCAGCGTGCAGTGCATGCTGATGATGGACTTTTTTTGCACAGAATTGACATTTGGCAGTTCCGGGCTGCCAAAGTTACATGTACTGGGGGTGTAACTAGCCCCCAGTACAAAAGTGAATATATCTCTGAATGTGCAGTGTTTAAAGCCTAAATGCTGCATATACATACTCCTACCACCATGACTATTTCTAAAAGCAGAAGTGCTCACGGTGCTTGGAGTAACCCTATAATGATGACTCAAGAACCTTAGGTATGCTTATCTTACCAATTAATGGCTATTCATCATTTTTCTAGGGATAAAACAGATGATACAAAACTCAAACTATAAGAAATCTCTGAATGGAAGAATACTAATCTTCCAAAGAGAATCTTTACATTATGTAAATAGCTGCAGATTGTCAAAAGCTTTTATTTATAGACAGGCAATTGCTAGGCAACTAATCTTCCTGTGTCAGAATTTCCGTTACAATGTGTCAGAGAAAAAGAAACACATTTTCCATGGTAATTTATAAACAGCTATTGGAACTAACAAGTAAAGACAGAAAGTGATAGCAACAGTATCTAATATTTACTAATATTTTTTATAGATTATAAAGCAAATACCAAGAAAATCAGTAGCACATATGACATCTTTCACTTGCTTATTTACACACTTGTTATTGTTCTTTTCTGGAAAGTGAGGTTTGTTTATTTCACTGTATTTAGGTTTCATTTCATGTACGTTATAATTGCTTATACATGAATCAGGCATTTTTCATAGCCACAAGTCTACAAACATTGAACATTTTTGGAATCGTTTAGGGCTCTTTCGAGATGGGTTTTATGGTTTCACAAGGGATTGTTTATTTCAGTCTGAGAGGGGGTATGGTTATTATTATTTATTCTATTTTATTACCTTGTTGTTTTATAAGGCAACATTTTTAAATAAAGATTTACAAAAAAAAGTAATAAAAAAATTCAATTGAAACTAGCACTCATTTTACTTGGTTGCAGAAATTTATTCCTAGTGTTACTTATTAAAGTCAATCAATTACTGAGTCAATCCGCTGCATGTAAATCTTATGTTATCAATTTTAGGAGTAATACTAAGGAACAGTCTACTTTGGGTAGTACCAGGGGACATATACATCACACCTAAAGCCGGTCCCCTAATGTTTCTTAGTTGCGTAAGTTTTCTGGCCATATGGGATAAGCGTTTCTTATGTGTCCTTTCTTGCCACAGTATAAGCAGAGGCCCTCTTTTCGCCTATATTGATTCATAACCCCTAACCCCTAACTGCATAGGTCCAGGTTCAGACTGTACAGAAAGGCCAGGGACAACAGGATTGGAGAAGTGAGGTGCCAGTGACATATTCATACATCTTGTTCTATTTCTAGTTATCTCCCTGTTCCTAAGTTGCTTATTGATATGCATCACATACTATTTAACCTCCCTGGTAGTTCTTTGGCTGCAGTTTCATTAAGGATAGCTTCGGATAATGCCTCTGCAAATGCAGTGATTAATCCGTTATTAGTCCAGTCTACCTCAGAAGCCAGGGTGCGGAATTCTATGGCATAATCTGAGACAGACTGGTTCCCTTGTTTGATACGCATTAGGGCAGTGGAAGTGTTATTTTCCCTACCTAATGGTTCAAATGTTAATTTGAATTCTGCAAGGAATTCTTGGTAATTATGGCAATAGTCCTATCACTCTCCCATAATGGATTGGCCCAAGCTAAGGCTTTACCTTTCAGTTGGTTCATTAAGTACCCAATTTTAGCTCTATCTGTGGGGAAAGACCCAGGTGAGGCTTCAAAATGGTACTTAATATGATTAAGGAATCCCCGACATTCTTGAGTATTACCTTTTAAAATGCGGGGGTGGAGATAGGGATATAGTAGGTGCCTTATATACTATAGGTGTAGGTACAGTAGGCGGAGATGTAACTGCCGGAGGAACTGCTGCAAATGAGCTATACGTATTAGGAGCGTATTGAAAGCCTGGGCAAATTGATCCATACGATGATCATTTTCCTCTAGCTTTCTCTCGCAAGCTGCTATGTGCTAACACAAATCTGCAGGATCTATGGCCATGTCGTAATGTCAGGATTAGAAGTGATCCAGCACACAGAATTGTATCACACCTAGGACTAAGGATAATGTCGAACTGGACCTTTGAATGGCCGGACTTAACATACCCCAGAATAGTCAAAATACTTGCCGAGGTCAGCGATATAACGATGAGGAAAGCTAGAAGTGAAGTCAAATACCAGAAAACGCAATCAGGAACACACTCTCAGATAACCAGTTAGTGGAAACCACGACAGGGCACTGACAAAAAGGTAATTTGGATTTAAATAACCCTCCTGAGGCTGTAATTGGTTGCCTCTGACCTCTGACCCCAAAACGTGCATGCGCGTCTATGACGTGACGCCGTATGCACGTCGGCGCCATCTTTGATGTGGGCGAAGATAAGTTATTTTTAAAGTCCCAAGAACGTCGCACCCGCTGGGAACCGGAACGGAGGGAGATCGGGTAGCTGCCTGCCGAGCCCCAGGTAAGTTGAAAACATCTCTGACGGCCTGGCTGCAATGTTTTAGTGCAGCCACGCCGGCAAAGATGTCGGAAGCTGTGACACTTAGGATGTGAACTATAGTGGTTATGGTGTTGGAGTTTCTTTATGCAACAACAGGCAGGGCACATTTGCCCAGGAACTTTCTCTAACATTACCAGTTACAGATTGGTAATGATACTGTCAGAGGTGTGTCTGGAATATACAAGTTCTTCAGAATTTCCATGCCGTGAGCCAGAGTATGAAAATTACTGTGCAAAAACACCACAAGCAACCACCATACAGAATTATCAAAATATTGTGATTTTCCATTACCATCTTACCGCTTTTTTTTTTTTAATTCTTTATTTTATTTTTTTTAAATTCACAATTTTTATTTTCAAAAAGTAAAAGGTAAGAAAAAGGGGTACAGAACAAAAAGGGGGAGGGGTGGGGAAAGGGTGGGGGAGCATGGGAGGCGACAAGCCAATATCACGTTCCTTTCGCAGAAGGAGAGAAGTAAGTAACACATCTGTTTATTTATATCACAATATATCAAAATATAACAAAGTTTCAAAATGTATCGAGGTGTGAAAAAGTCCAATGAATCATGTAAGCGATGAGTATTATCTGTGAATAAGTAGGTTCTGTGAATAAGTAGGCTATCTCTGTCTTCCACCTGTATCTTATTTTAGTTGGCAGTCTATTATCTTAATTCTCTATGCTATTCAAGTTATAGTCTTCGAGTGGGAATATGGTGTAGTCGTAGCCTTGGAGTGGCTTGGTGTAGGGTTTTTTAACTCGTGGGTCTAGGTTTACTATCTACCATATTAAGCCATCATATCCATATTTATTCTTCTTCTCTCCTTTTTGCGTATGAATCTGCAGAGAGTATCTCATATTTATAGTATTGCTGTATTTTGTTTAGTAATTCTTTACGTGAGGGGCATTTAGTGCTTTTCCAGCATTGGGCTAGTAAGTTCCGTGTTGCTAAGATGACCAGGGAGGCTATTTTTTTATGTTTTTTATCCCATTGGTACGGGATGATCAATAATAGTGATAGTTTTGGTGTAATAAGAGATGTGTAATCCAGAGCCTGGTGTAGTATTTGCTGTGTATGTTTCCATAGGGGTTTTATCACGTGCATTCCCACTATATGTGGGTCATACTGCCCTCCTGTGATTTGCATCTCCAGCATTTCGAGTTTGTGGCGGGATAAATTTGGTGTAGTCGTTGTGGAGTGAGATATCATCTATCTATGACTTTTTTGTGTGCCTCTATGTGTGAGAAACAGGACATGAGACCTTTCAGGGCATTTAACGCCATAATCCATTGTTAATTCTTTATTTTTGATGTGCACAAGGTAACACAATTGCTTGCGCTGCCACGACAGCTAGTGCAAGAGCTGTAGATTTTAACAGAAGGACACAAACATGGCATTAGTATCATTTGCGCATATTTTTAAAATTTGTAACACAAGGTAAAAGTGTGATACGCTCAAGCTAGTTAACTGGCCAGGTAGGGTTAAATTCAAGCATGTGTTAGTAAGGCATCCTGTCTGGCTGTTAACTGAAGTGGGATCTCGCAAAAACCTGCATTACACCGATAAATACAAAAAGTAACAGTCTTGGCATTAGAGTCACTTTGCCCATATTTGCAAATTATAAAACAAAAGTATGATATACTCAAGCTGTTTATCTGGCTTGGTATGGTCAAATTAATGCATTTGCTGGTAAGGCATCTAGGCTGGCTAGTGACTGAGATGTTGTCTTGCTAAAACGTGCATTGTACCAATGTAAATAACTTGAGAGAGCTATGAGATACAAACATGATGAATGGGTATAGGTAGTGTGAAGATCAATATAATGTAGCTTACTAAGTTGTTGCTGTGGCTGCGCTTTGTCTGCAGTGCTATATCAGGTTCATCGCATAGGGAAGGAAAAGTGATGGCCCGTGTCCCCTAGTTGGCTGCAAGCAGGTTCTTAGTTAAGTATGAAGCCTAGGGTGAGTGGGTAAATGAGTGTCGAACAGAGACTGGGCAATAGGCCCTGTGCTGAGCACGTGAGCATCAGAGTAATTGGTAATGCCACTTATACCTTGCTCCGGCGGTCGACAGGACCCGGTCCCGCCCTTCCCATCGGTGTGTTTCAGGCTATGGGACCCAAGTCAGCGGGTCAGCTTAGGGATCGGGAACAGGGCTTCCCACCAGCAATTTGAGGTGATGTCTATGGGCTACTGCATGGGGTGCGGATGTCGCAGGAGCATAGGTTGTTGGAGTGTGAGACGCTTCCCCAGTCTGGGGAGGGCAAAGTCGGAGTTAGCAGTACTCCATATGAGTATGTTTTATGCCTGTGAGATATATACTCGGGGACAGAACGGCAGGAGCCGGTGTCGTTAAAGTGAGGAGGACTCCGCGACCTCGGCAAGATGTGAGCCTGTTGGTGCAGGAGAGACCTCGTGTAGCGAATCGGTGTGTAACAGCAGGGGTACCTTATATTGTTTGTGGGTGCCTCATTAAGGAAAGTGCAAACACAAAACTTGATTAACGATTAAATAATAACTGTAAACTTATGATATTATTAGGTGTGGGTGGTCTGGTCCCGCAGACCCATAGGGAAAACTCAGGTAGTAGCCATCACATATGCTGCATGGGTGGACCCTCGGGGGACAAATGTCTTGGATGTTGCTGGGTTCAGCTCATGGGGTTTGGAAGCTGAGTGGGGCTGTTTTGTGAGTCTTGTGGAAGGCCCAGGGATGTTAGGTGTGTCGTTGCCTCCTGCAGATCCGCGATGGAGTACGTAGCTTCTCCGTAGAGTACCAGAAGCTTATGGGATGAGCGTCATTGATACCTGATGTTTTGTGCACGGAGCAGGGATGTAAAGATTTGAGGGATGTCCGCCAAGCCATGGTTCCCCTGGATAAGTCTGTGTAGAATGTAAGGACCATGCTCTCAAAAGCGTACGGTGGGTTACTCCTGGTTGCGGTCATAACTGCATCCTCGTCTTGTTGCCTCTGGAATCTTACGATTGAGTCCCTTGTTGCTGCCGCTGGGGCTGTAGCTGACTTGGGGATTGTGAACATGCTGTCGAGGTTCACCCCTTTAGCCTGCTTAGGCGGGAGTATTGCGCTCACCAGGCGCCTCAGGAAGTGAGGCAGTTCAGTGTCTGGAACCGAGTCTGCTATGCCTCGTATCTTGAGATTTTGAGCGCGGCGCGAATCCTCCAATGCCGCCATCCTTTGTTCAATTATCCGGTGTTGTCGTTGCATTGACTTTAATTCCTGTTGTAACAGAGTGACTTGCAGTGTGTGGTTGCGGGAGTCCTGCTATAGGGTCCCCATGCGGCCTCTCAGGTCTTGGATATCTTTCCAGATATCAGCCACAGCGGCCTGGATGTTCCGCCTGAGGTACGCCAGCAGTTCCTGCATGACCACCTTCGTGACTGGGATTGAGTCTGGTTGCGGCTTGGGTTGTGTTGGTACCAGTACTGTAGGTTGGTGGTTTTCATCTGTGTCCAAGGTCTGCTCATCAGATTTATCTAAGTCGTTGTCGATGTAGGCGGCCATATTGGGCTCCAGAGTGCCATGTGCCCGCCGCCAGAGATCCCCTATGCTCATGCCTGGCCGGGGCTGTTCTGGATTTTGTTTTTTTATTTTTCCTGCCCATCACTTTTGTGTTTGTCAGGGGAGCTCAGCTTGTCTCACAAGTTTTAGCGGTTTCTGTGCTGGATGTTACGGAGCTCTCAGAGAGTGTGACCAGTCAGCTTGGCTGTTGACTCCGCCTCCCATGTTACCCTTTTTAACTGAGTGTGCTTTAAATACAGAACCAATAATGCTTTAAGGCTGAAAAAAATATAATTATGACTTTCTTTTAACATATAATAAGCAAGGTTATATGTACGTATTGCCATATAAAGTGTTACTATAATGTCTTGAGAGGTGTGGGATTGGGAGACTGATGGGTGAACACTCGAGGGCTGGCGTCGCAAATTAGTTTGTGTCACTGGCAATGCCTATTAAGGAGGGACCCACACTGAATGCCTTTCACGCATCATCTGACATCAGCAGTGGCCGATAGTGGTCCAATTGAATGCTTCTCATCGAGGCAGGTAGAAGAGGAAAGGGGCGGACATAAGAACAGGCAATGCAAGGAGGAGGGTGGAAGAGTACACAGGGAGAGTAGAGCTAGGTTAACCCTTGCATTAGAGAATCTCATTACATCTGTCCCCAGTGTGTGCTATAAATGTAGATTTTGCACAGAATTGACATCACGCATCCCAAAACAAAGCTAAGGCCTGCCCAAATCGTGTGTCAGGGTGCAACTAGCCCCCCAGCAAAAATGTGCTAATATATACGTTTCAAAATGCACATACAGCCTTCTACTACCATGATCACTTCAAAAAGCAAAAATAACCATGGTCAATGGAGTAACCATTTAAACTGGAAAAAATATCCATGCCTTCTGTACTTACAGCGTGGCTACTTTGGCTTTAACTTCAGAGCCTGGCAATAATCACTTTTAGTGAATTAACCTGGTAGAGAAAAATCTGAAAGAATTGGAAATGTAGAGTTTGTTCTCAGTGTCCTCACCTAGAGATTATAATAAAGCTCGGAATGAAAAAAAAAAAAAAATCCCTGATCAAGGGAAGCCCAGTGTAAGGTGGGGCTACTGCGGGTGCGCGCACGGCGGCTTCCCTGGTGACGTCAGCATGAAGCCTTCCACTTTCCCCATTGCCATGGTAGCGAGCCGCGCGTGCCCGCGCGCAGTGACTGTCCTGCTGGGGAGAAGTAGAGTCTCACCGACTGTCAGTGTGCGGCCCGGTCACTACCGACTGACCGACTGCTCGGATAACACGGAGTCATGGGCTGTTTCTTCTCTAAAAAAAACAAACGAAAGGGCAAAGAGCCGACTGCTGGGGAGCAACCACCACAACAACAACAACAACAACAGCAGCAGCAGCAGGATGTGGAGGGCAGCAAGCAGTATAGCTGGGACAAGAGGGAGAAGGTAAAACCCCGGAGTATTAATATGGGTGTGTGGATAATAAGCTGTGTGTCTGAGACAGACTGTGTGTGTGTGTGTGTGTGTGTGTGTGTGTGTGTGTATAATTATTATATATCTGCCAGTGTCTGTGTATATATATATATAATTATGAGCCATCCTGTATGATGCCCTGTGTGTATACATGAGGCAGTCTCTGTCTGTGTGTGTTTGTGTATACACATGCCTGTGTGTGTGTGTGTGTGTGTGTGTGTGTGTGTGTATACATGGATCAGACTGTATGCCCTGTTTGTGTTTGTATGCAAGAGCCAGCATGTATGTCATGATGTATGTATGTGTTTGTTTGTGTGTGTGTGTGTGTGTGTGTGTGTGTGTGTGTGTGTGTGTATATATATATATGTCAAACTCAATACTTTATGTGTATATGAAGGAGCCAGCCCAAATGCCCTCTTGTTAATATACGTGTTTAGCAAGTGGCAGTTAACTAATTTCATATTACATTAGCAATGCATGTAATGTGTTGTACAGATACTCCTTTGTATGTGGGTGGGCCTTCTGATACATGTTTGAATGTTTGTGTGAAGATTAAAAAACTCACACAGTATTAAACAGATGCAGTGCTTTGAAGGTTTAGCTCTTTTTTCTTTTCTTTTTTTTTGCAGTAGAATTTTCAACAAATAAATGCAAATTATTTGCTGGCTTTGCACTTCTTTGGAGCTCTATATTGATAATGCTATCAGGAGTCCCCAGGACACAGTCCACTAGTAATCTGTGAAACTGTTTATGAACAGTTTAATACATACCTTGCTGTGTTGGTCATCTGTTGTCATTCTGAGTTGTTATATTTTATATTTCCAAATTAATTCTTTACTATGGGGGATTTAAACTTGCTGGACGTCCTCATGCAAAGAGTGGGGACAACTAGCGTTGTTTTACAAGTTAAACTCTGTGAAAATATAGGAAATGCCTCTAGTGGCTGGCTACCAGATATTCTTAACCCTACAATATAAAAATTGCAGTTTCTCTAAAATTGCAACGTTATCTTGCAAGGCTAAGTGGATGGGGACACTGCACCCAGACCACTTCAATGAGATTAAGTGCTCTGGAGGTGTATAGTGTCCTTTTAACTATGCTTTAAATATTGGGATTTACAGGGCTATTCACTAAACGCTGGTTTGAACAGTTCAGGCTAATCTATCTGAACCAAAACAATTATCCAACTGTGCATTAGTGTTTAAAGGACCCACAAAAATAGCACGCAAAGCTATAGGCAAGAAACAATTGTAGGAAAGTCTAAACATCTGTAGTCCCGTCATGACTTTGGCTTTTCAATTCCCCGTATGATCGTAATCACCTATTTTAGACCCAATTTTGTTATTTGGGTTTCATTTCACCATAATTAGATGTTTACTGGATAACCCGCCTACAAGTTGGCATGTACGTAAAATTAAAGTTTATGTTTTTATCCTTTTTAATTTATACCGGTAGATCCCTGCTAGAGGCACATTATCTTATCAGAGTACTCCACTGGGATTCTTTTCAAAGTTAGGGTGATAGTTATTGATAAATATAAAACCTAGTTTTGTGTGGTTACATATTCTGGTGTTATTCAGGAAGAAGGGGTTTTAGGGTCACTAGAGTCCCTTCTGTGTGTTATCACATACCACATGACACTAAATGTGGTTAATGGTTTTGTGGGTTTTTTTTTTGTGAAGCATTGGATTGATGTTCAGCATGATGATTGTACCGTTGGTGGTACATGAGATCTGTCTTTCTAATTGGTTTTAGATGTCATTCTGCTCCATCATTATCACTATTGCTGTTAAGAAAAGTATTGTCATTTATATAACTTTCTTTATTTTGGAATTGGTTCAGTTTGTTTTAATGCGCACTTTATCCTGTTTGCTTGTTTTACCTTATGTGTTGTGAGAGCCATTATTGTTTTGCACTGTACGTGTACTTTATTAGTAGTGCAATTGTTTACAGAAGCACTTGATCATTTTTTTTGTTTGTTTTATTCCTCACTAATAGCAAGTATGCATCTTTATTTTTTGTGATAATTTTTTCTTTTGTTACTTTTAAATAGCATTGTATTTATTTAGAGATGTTATTCCTATTGGTGTTCTGTTTGGGTAGCTCCTTGCACTTTAGGCGAACATTAAAGGATCACTATAGGGTCAGGAACACAAACATGTATTCCTGACCCTATAGTGTTAAAACCACCATCTAGCCCCCCTGAGCCCCTCATGCCTCTATAAATATAGCAAAATCTTACTTGTATTCAAGCCTGGAGCTGTAGCTCTGCATGTTGCTTGCCCCAGAAAGAAAAAGCAGTTTGCTGGCATCATCAGAAGTGGTAGCCTGATCCAATCACATTGCTTCCCCATAGGATTGGCTGAGACTGACAAGGAGGCAGATCCAGCATGATTCAAACACAGCCCTGGCCAATTAGCATCTCCTCATAGAGATGAATTGAATCAATGAATCTCTATGAGGAAAGTTCAGTGTCTGCATGCATAGGGAGGAAACACTGAATGTTTGGATGCATTTTAGGCAGCCTTGACCCAGGAAGGATCTCTAACAGCCATCTGAGGAATGGCCAGTGAAGTGATCACTATGCTGAAATGTAAACATTCTTTATTTTCTCTAAATATTTTGCTGCTTATTTTTTAGTAAGGCACTTTTGACTGATTATCACTACTGCTTGCTTGCTTTAATTTAGTTATGTACTTTACTTATTTATGTTTTTTGAACATCTGTATTATTCATTTACCAATTGGTTTTGTTTTGGTTGGAGAATGAATATTCAGCATGACCATGAGAACAGGTCACTCTCGAGATGTTTGCTATACGTCCTTGGTCATTTGCGGTGTTAAGCAATTTCTGAGCCATGACGTCATTTCCAGTTCCCATTTTGCAGCCTCTGTCTATGAATGGCGGACATGTACAGTATCTCTGTTATATCTTTTCATGTTATATCTTTTCATGTGACAAAACTGCTACACTCTGCTACAATGTAAAGTAGTAAGTGTACAGCCTGTATAACAGTGTATCAAGATTATAGTTGATCCAGCTCGCAGAATAGTATCACACCTAAAGACTAAGGATAACATCTTACTGGACCTTAGAATGGCTGGTCTTAACATACCAGAGAATTGTCAGAATACTTGCCGAGGTCAGGGACACAGAACGAGACACAGCGATGAGGAAGTAAAGGATACCAGACACCAGGGAAGTCAAAACGGAGCCATAATCAAAATCCAGAACAACACCATCAGAAACACACTCTCGGATAACCAGCTAGTGGAAACCATGACAGGGCACTGACAAAAAGGTAATTTGGGTTTAAATAACCCTCTTGAGGCTGTAATTGGCTGTCTCTGGCCTCTGACTCCAAAAGGTGCGTGCGAGTCTGTGACGTCGCACGCACTTTGGCGCCATCTTTGATATGGGCGAAGGTAAGTTTCCTATTCAAACCGGAACCGAAGCGGCCAGCATCTCTAGGAACGTCGTACTTGATGGGGACCGGAACGGAAGGCGATCGGGCAGCGGTTTGCTGTGACCAAGGTAAGTATACAACATCTCTGTTGGCGTGGCTGCTATGTTTATGTGTGGCCATGCCAGCAGAAGAGCGGGGAGCCGTGACAGTACCCCCACTTGAAGACAACCTACTGGGTGGGCAGGATCAGGCTTGAGGGGAAATTTGGCATGTATGCCCGAAGCAGAAACCCAAGAACGATCGGCAGGTCCATAACCCTTCCAATCAACCAAATACTGCAGAGACCGTTGAGAAAATCTGGAGTCGATTTATAGAGGAGACTTTGTACTCCTTCTGTGCAGAAACAACCAAAGGAGGCGGAGGGTCAGAAGGGGTGGTATACTTGTTACAGATAAGGGGCTTCAGTAGGATACCTGAAACATATTGGATATACCCTGAGAGGCAGGGAGAGCCAGTAAATAAGACACTGGATTAATCCTGCGAGATATTTGAAAGAAGCCAATAATCCTGGGTGCCCATGGAAGCAAATCAGACCAGTTTTCCTGAGTGCCATTAATAAAACATTGGTTGGCTCTCTCAGCCGTACCATTGGTTTGAGGATGGTATGAAGACGAAAATTATAATTCTATACCCAACTGTTTGTTAAATGCTCTCCAAAATCATGACAAAAATTGGGAACCCCTGTCCAACATAATATTAAAGGACCACTATAGTGCCAGGAAAACATTCTCGTTTTCCTGGCACTATAGTGCCCTGAGAATGCCCCCACCCTCAGGGTCCCCTTCCCGCCCGGCTCTGGGGAGAGGAAATGGGTTAAAACTTTCCTTTTTCCAGCGCTGGGCGGGGAGCTCTCCTCTTCCGATCCTCCTCCTCTCCGCCCATTCGGCTGAATGCGCACGCGCGGCATTTACAATGCTTTCCTATGGACGCTTGCGTGCTCTCACTGTGATTTTTCACAGTGAGAATCACGCAAGCGCCTCTAGCGGCTGTCAATGTGACAGCCGCTAGAGGCTTTGGAGGAAGGCTTAACCCATTCATAAACATAGCAGTTTCTCTGAAACTGCTATGTTTATAAAAAAAAAATAAAAAAAAAATGGGTTAACCATAGCTGGACCTGGCACCCAGACCACTTCATTAAGCTGAAGTGGTCTGGGTGCCTAGAGTGGTCCTTTAAGCGGAAAACCATGTAATTTGACTCTTTCACGTATAAATATATGAACCAGCTATTGGGAAGAAGGTATCTTTTTGAGCAGAACAAACTGTGCCATTTTAGAAAAGCGGTCAACAATCATTAGGACGGTTTTATAGCCTTTAGAAAACGGGAGTTCCACAATAAAGTCCATAGACAAATGAGACGATGGGATACTTGGTATGGGAAGCAGTTGCAATAACCCACAAGGTAGTTTATGGGGAACCTTTAGGTCAGATTGCCTAGATAGGGCGTCAGCCTTAACGTTCTTAGGACCTGGTCTGTACGTGATGATAAAGTTAAAGCGTGACAAGAAAAATGATCATCTAGCTTGTCTAGAAGACAGCCGTTTAGCATCTCCAATGTATGCCAAGTTTTTGTGATCAGTTATGATCAGGAGAGGATCCTTGGAACCTTCTAAAAGTTGTCGCCATTCTTTCAGAGCTAGGATAATGACTAACAGTTCTCTGTTACCAATATCATAGTTACGTTCCGCTAGCAACAACTTTCTAGAAAAGATCCCACAAGGATGAGCTGACTCTCCCTCTGAGAAAGGACAGCCCCTACCCCTTTCTCAGAGACGTCTACCTCTAGTATGAAGGGTCTGCTAGTGTCAGAGTGTACCAATATGTCAGCAGAAGGGAATAATTTCTTGAGTAGCTCAAAAGCTTCTTTAGCTACTATAGACCATATATTACAGTTAACCCCCATACTCGTCGTAATGGTGATTGGGGGCTATCACAGTAAAGAAACCTTTGATGAATCTCCTATAATAATTTGCATACCCAATAAACCTTTGAATGGCTTTTAACCCATTGGGTAATGGTCAGTGTAGAATGGCTTCTAGTTTGCGTGGGTCCATCTGAAAACCAGAGGCCGAAATATTAAAGCCCAAGAACTGTACTTCTGTCTGGTCAAATAGGCATTTGTCAAGTTTGCAATATAGCCCGTTTTTGAGCAAAATTTGCAACACTTGTTTAACATGCCCATGATGAGTCTGGATATCGGGGTAATAAATGGGTATTTACAAAAGATATATAAAGCCAAGTATTATCCACAAATAATTCTTTGTATAAGGAGAATAACAAATTGTCCGTACAATATGAATGGAATGTGAACAGAATGTACCAATTTAAAAGTATAACAACTGTTTACATGTCCTTTAAATTTATTTTCAACACCTACAATGGAGAGAAAACAGACCGGAGTGCAATAACCACAGTGGAACGCACTGTGGAACGCATGGCTACGAAAACTGCCGAAACCGGAAGTGACGTATCGGCCGAGAAAGAGGAAACAGAAATCAGAATGAGGCTTGGAACGCAGGGTATCTCCATTACCATGGAGAATACCCGCGAAAATCCAAGCATTGACAGCTGTTTCTACAAACGAAGAAAGGTATTTAAAGCAGGAGAAGAGGTCCAAGAGAACATCACAGAATTTAACCAGCTGAAGAAGCCACCTGGCGAAACGCGTTCTGGAAAGCGAAGTGAGCACTGAAAGACTTCATTTTGGACTTTATTGGACTTTATTTCAGCCATATAAGTGTTTTATTTATTTATTTATTTTTTCCATATATATATATATTTTTATATGTGTTACAATTTTATAGTCAATAAATGAGATATATTTTTTAGTACACTTATGGCTTTTTCCTGCTAATTGAAAGAAGGAGTGTGGTCCTTAAACCACATATGCGCACTGAAGTGAGCCTATAGACTGGCTCTGGGTTTGTGAGTACCAAATTTACTATTTTAAAATTCTCATAATAATATCAACTATACTACACTATATACCCCATCCTGTATCCATATAGGACTGGATCAAAGAAAAGAGAAGAAGGGAGAGGGTCGCCTATACGGATCCTAAAGCACCTAAATCTGAGCTAGATTTATAGCTCAGAAAATTGTGAGTTGCCACTTGGCCCTTACTTTAAAATTATTTCCACCATTTTACATATAATCTGCACTATGTTATGTATTTTTTCCATTTTTACCTTAAGGTTAACAAAGAATAACTGATTAACATAGAAGAAAAATTGGGTAAACTTCTTTATTCAATTCTGCACATAAGCGCTACACCGTTATTACCTACTACTTTCTAATAAATGGGTATATATACCAATACGAAAGTATAAATGTAATCATCATTAATGAGATCCTGAAATACGGCTGGGGAATTGCATAACCTGAAGGAAATGACAAGATACTCATAGTGACCGTTTCTCATGTTAAATGCAGTTCTTCATTCATGTCCCTCCTTAATCCTTACCAAATTATAAGCACTCCTAAGGTCGAGTTTGGTCAACACATTAGCACCCTGGAGTCTGTCAAACAATTCTGAGACAAGGGCAATGGGATAAGCATTTTGATGGTGATCTTGTTTAATCCCCTATAATAAAACATGGCTGCAAATCTCCTCTTTTCTTGGATACCTTTCTTGGGCACCTGCAGGCGAAGATGATTTACGTATGTGGTCATTTTTGTAGAGACTCTTCAATGTATTCCATAATTCTACTTTCCTGTAGTGATAAGGTGTACATACTCCCCCTTTAGGGGATATAGTGCCGGTAACAAATCTATGGAGCAATCATAGGATATGTGAGGGGGTAACGTCTCAGTGTGACTTTTATGAACACTTTTAAAACACTTCTTTAACCTCCCTATAATGCACAGGAATTTCAGAAGACTGAGGCGTAGGAGTAGGTAGATTAATGATACCCACTCTTTTAGTAATAGGTAACATATACATCTCTCTCTCTACATTCTTTACCCCATTCCAGTATTTCCCCTTCAGCCCAATCAATACAGGGATTGTGCTTACCAAGCCATGGGAATCCAAGTATAATGGGATAAGAAGGGGACGCAATTATCTGAAATGTGATGAGTTCTTTGTGTAATGCTCCTATCATGACAGTGATAGGCAGTGTTTCATGGGTAATTAAAGGCTCAGAGAGTTGTCTCCAATCAGAGCCTCGATGGCCAGGGGTGGTGATCTATACTTGATGGGTAGGAGGTGTTTTACTGGCGAATTGCATGTCGATGAAGTTTTCTGCAGGTAGGTTTTTCTGAAGTTTTAATCAGGCCGTTACACGTAAAACGTATCTTATTGCATTGAGCAGCAACACTAAGGAGAAATCTACTTTGGGTAGTACCAGGAGACATACATCACACCTAAGGCCAGTCCTCTGATGGTGCACAAGTGTTCCGGACGTATGGGGCAAGCATTTATTGTGTGTCCTTTCTTGCCACAGTATAAGCAGAGGCCCTCTTTTCTCCTAAATTGTTTCTCTGCCATTGACCGTCTCATAACCCCTAACTGCATAGGGTACAGGTTCAGACTGCAAAGAAGGGCCAGGGACAACAGGATTGGAGAAGCGAGGTGCCAGTGACATATTCATATGTCTGGTTCTATTTCTAGTTATCTTCCTATTCCTAAATCGGTTATCGATATGCATCACATAAGTGATGTATTCATTTAACCTCCCTGGTAGTTCTTTGGCTGCAATCTAATCAAGGATAGCTTCGGATAATCCCTCTGCAAATGCAGTGATTAATCCGTTATAAGTCCAGTCTACCTCAGAAGCCAAGGTGCGGAATTCTATGGCATAATCTGAGACAGAACGGTTCCCTTGTTATGGTTCAAACGTTAATTTGAATTCCGCAAGCAATTCCTGGTAATTATGGGCAACAGTCCTATTACTCTCCCATAATGGATTGGCCCTTTTCAAGCATTCCTAAGGGTAGGGCACTCATTGGTTAGATCAGTGTCTTCCTGGAGTGGTTGTGGAAAGCCTGTGCAGCTGCCGACTGCCAGCCCGGGCTCTACACACTCTCAGCTCCTCTGCTAGACATCTCCGTGTCCATAGGCTTTAATGTAAACACCGCCTTTTCTATGAAAATACAGTGTTTACTGCACAAAGCCTGGAGGGGCTGACTATACTCACTAGAACTACATTAAGCTGGTCATTTGATTTGCACAGCGTAGCTTTTTGCATAGTATACGCACTTGACTGTCAATGTTTTACTATAGGAACTATGGGTTGTTGGAGCGTCGGTACAGAGATCAGCACGCAGTGGGATGTAAGCTAAGTAAACTCACCTCACTGTAGCATTAGGAATACATGTTTGTATTCATAACGTTATATTGTTCCTTAACCTCCCTGGCGTTAATTCAGAGTGTGGCTCGTGGTTAATTTTCTGTACCAAAAGCGGTAACCCCGAGCCACACTTGGGATTAAACTGTAGTAGTAGTATTATTGCCATTTATATAGCGCTAACAGATTCCATAGTGCTTTACAATTTACAATTGGTTTGATTATATTATTAATTCAATTTAATATTATTATATTTTTTAAATATTTATTATATTATTTATGATTTCATGTTTCAAACTTTATCATACCCAGGATCTCTACTAAATAAATATAAATATATATTTGGTCAAGCCAAGCCTGAAGTAAATATATACCTTCCTGCTCACTTACTCTTTGATTCATACGGGGAAGTAGACATTCAGTATTTATTGTGGGTGTGTAGGTTTAGAGAAAAGGATCAATGCACAAGTGGTACTATATTTCAGCTGTGCCCATGTGTGTTTAGCTACACATATACTTTTTAATATATTCTTTGTTCAGACAGTGTTTAAAAACAATTAGTCTCTATGGTCTTATTTAAAGAAGAAAAGGAAAAACACAGAACATACACCTGTTAAGAAACAGATGTAATGAACTGAGTATACCTGGAAATAATGAAGTAGTCTAGAAAAGGCAATGACACTGACGAAGGTGCTTCTGCACAGCACCGAAACGCGCGTTAGGCGTTTTTTCTTGTGTTTTATGGACATTACACTTTAATTCACGGCATGGCACTGTATTGATTTCACATTTTTGTTCTCACGTTTAAGTAGATAACTAGTTATATTATTTTTCTCTACCACTATAGAGGTTCAGTAGTAAGGTTGGGTTAGGCAGATTCCTTTATATTTTTGCAATCAGATACAATGTTGCTATTTGGGCAGTCAGCTATACAGGCAGCTCTGGTTACTTAATATCTGTTTTTCCTAATTCCTCTTTTTGAGGATTCTCTGGCTATTAACTCTATTCATACATATGCCGTGAGCATTCTAAGATTCACGATATCTATGCTCTATACTTTTCATTACTGTTTACTTACCTATAGCCTCTATTTATTTATTTATTTATTTTGACTATATGTTTTTGTGTTTAATACCCGCTATATTGGTGTCCTTTGGGCATCCTATGATACTGTATATAGATTGGGATTACTTTGGTATTATACCAGGCATTCTTGCACTGTAGAGGCTTTTTTCTAGTAGTAGTTATTTATTTATTTCCTTTTGCTCCTTGCTTGATGTATTAGATATGATAATGCAAATACTGCAGCGACATATTGAGCCAGATTTATTAAAGCTCATAGTAGTTGTCTACAGTATTGCTTTGACAGAGTATGATATATGAACATCATCAAGGGTTTATGTTCTCTCTATCTACTTCCTAATTAGGGATAATTAGCCCTTTCATCATATATGTATTGATAGATTTTTTTTCTAGACTACTTCATTATTTCCAGGTATACTCAGTTCATTACATCTGTTTCTTAACAGGTGTATGTTCTGTTTTTTTCCTTTTCTTCTTTAAGTAGCTTGGGGTTAAGCCCCTGGAGTCTCCTTTTTGGTACAGGGAAAGTTTGTCTCTACTGGGAACGCCAATTTTGAAAGGTGTTGTACAGTGGAGGCTGGCTTTCCTTTCATATACTTCTCTCTATGGTCTTACCTGAATCTGTGCAGTGCGTGATGCAGTGAAGATCACTGTCCGTTTTCAAACACTGTCCGTAATGTCCCTGAAAGGGTTAGTGGCCACCACATATGCTGATTAGAATAGCTGTTGCATTTTCTTATCAATATATTTTCAGTTAGTTGACCTCAGGCTAACCTGTCATGCCATTTTAGAAGCCAGTGACTGAAATCCTCTGTAAATAAAAATAAAGGGGGATCTAGTGTGTCTATCAACTTTTCTAACATTAAAGGAGAGCGTGGAGACTCTGAGCATAGGTTCTGCAAACTGTGTAGCACAGGAAAAAACATTAGCGGCCTTCTGAGTGGCTACCACTGGAGGTGTCCCTTAGCAGCAATGTAAACATTGCCTTTTTTCTAAAAAGGAAATGCTTACATGCAGGGATGTATCTTACACGAGGCAAACAAGGTATTTGCCTTGGGCGGCACTTTGCAGGGTGTGGCAAAAAAGCCACCCCAAACGCCCAGGCAGATCCCTTGCTTGCCTTGTGTCCTGCGGTGCTCAAGAGCTGGCCAGCTGGCCACTTTTGAGCCCCCCCAAGATGGGCAGCGAGGGATCATACCCATTATTCCTGTCCTGCTTATTTCCTGTTTATTCCTTTGTCACCCTTAGCATTGGTCATCCTGACGTTTGTCTCTCCATTGTTATTGTATGTCTGCTTCTTTGCGTGCAGTCTGTTTTCATTGAGGGTCCATTCTTTCATCTGGTCTTAAAATGTGTAGTCCTGTGTTGCTAGCCAGGCTTCAAAACAGCACTGTCACAGGTGACGGCTGGGAGGTTGACACTTCTGGATGGCGATAACCCGCCCAGTGGCAGGATATATACTGAGACAAAGTAGTCAATTCTTTTGACTGGTTTGCAATTTAAAGCAGCACGGTCATGCCGAATCCTGTTTTTTTGTTTTTTGTTTTTTTTTAACCCCCCCCTCCGGCCTCCACTACATCTAACTGACACCCTAGTCACCCCCAAATGCCCCTAAGCCCCCCACATTACCTATTTTTTATTCCTTATTTTCTGCCCCGATCTTGATTCAGGGCGCAGCCATCTTTGTGTGGGTAGATGAAGTCCCTGTGGGACACGTCATCAGCCCACACTAGATAGCACTGAGATTCCCGCACATGCCCAGTGAAACACCTGGACGTGCGAACGGGAATTCCATCTATCCATTCATTCATTCATCAGACAGACGAATGAGTGAATAGAAATATCAGCCGAACAAACTAACACTGACTATCTGAGTATCTGTGTTTTGTTTGTTCGTGCAGTTTATTACAAGGAGGGAGCTACCGGCACGCAGCTCCCTCCTTGTAATATGTAAAGATAGAAGCGGCGGGGAGCTGTGCTCCCCACCACTTCATAAGCCCCCCAGGTCCCCCCTCACTCTATTGGGGGTCAATATGACCCCCATAATATCATAAGGGAGATTAAAATCTCCTCAATGCCCCTACTCGCTAAACCACGAGTAGGGGCATGTCTGGTAAACAGTGAGCAGTCTGTGGCTGCTCACTGTAAAAAAACAACAAATAAACTATTGTCTCCCCCACCCCTGCACGGCGGGTGGGGGCCATAATGATAATGAGGGGATGGGGAGACCTACTGCCCCCACCCCTGGGCGGCGGGTGGGGGCCATAATGATAATGAGGGGGGGACCTACTGCCCCCCCAGCCCCCACCCCTGGGCGGCGGGTGGGGGCCATAATGATAATGGGGGGGGGACACCTACTGTTCTCCCCCCCGGCCCCCCACCCCTGGGCGGCGGGTGGGGGCCCTAAGTCATTTACCCCCTCTTCCCCCACCCCCAAGGTGACTAGGGGTCCCCAAGCCCCTAGTCACCCACCCCCCCACCCAAATAAAAAGTCCCTACCTACCCCCCTCACCCTTAAAAATAGTGAGGGGGGGATAAAATAACTAACCTGTAAAATAAAATTAAACTTACCATTCGACGTTGTGACGAGACCAATCTCGCCACATTGCATTGGAGAAGCCTGGTTACTCGCCTGCTGCCTTTGGACTATGGCCCCCTGTTAAAAGACATCTTTTTTACCTGCAGAAAAGTTTAATTGGTGCTTTTCTGCCTGGGGTTCGGTAGATTTGTTTGAATGTGTTATACCCCAGATAGGAATCCCATGGAGCCCATTTGTATGAAACTGACTGTAAAGACTTTGGCTCCATGGCGATTAAACTGTATTTGTGTGGTCTGAGCGCCATTCACTTAATAATGTGCGCTCAGACCTGAGCTATCTGGGGATATGAAATGTCTGTGTTTTATGTATAAAAGGTGACTTTATGTATTTTAAAGTGTTTTGTGTCTTTTTGCAACCATGTGCTTAATGGAGTCTTGTGTCTGTCCTGGGAGATAATTGAATTACTCTCCAGGATAGAAGACTTTGAAACTGGTTTGGGCCAGAAAGCCATGCTTCATTTAGTCACAAAGGACTTTTTACTAACTTTTGAACCCCTTGTCTGATTTGTGCCATTTTTTAATATGTTGCTCCCCTGAATGGATTGATTCCAAATATGTAATTTGTATGAAGATTGGATGTATGGTTTAAAGGTTACAGGGTATGGGGAAAAACTGTTCTGTTTTAATTATGTTATGTGATTATCTGAGGGATGGGAATTTCCCCGAATGTATATTGTTCCGATTGGTTATACTGCCAATTATGTGGGTGTCTCCCTTGCATGGGCAGAATCTCATAAAAGCAGGGTGTGTGCCATTAAACATCAGACCACTGCTTGACCCTCAACACAGAGCCTTATCTCGTTCTTGGGGGGATTCACTGTATGCTGTTAGAGACTGATTGCCAGGAGTGTAAGCTGATTTTCTGCTTTTCCTGTTCGTCTGCTAGCAGCTATTTGGGAGGTTCCAGTTCGGGAGTTGGAGTGCTATTTTGTATCCAGTCCGGGAGTTTGGTGTTCTACTGATGCTTTGCTGTATCTCTGGAAGGGGCCGATGCCTTCGCGGTTTTACCCTGTGTGCAAAACGGTCGTTACAGAGGCGATCTTCTTTTCTCAAATCTTCTTTTCTGGCCCCAAAAGGCCAAATAAAACCATCATAACGTCAGATTGAGGGATAAATAAAAATCGAGCACAAAAAAACCGATGAAAAAAACCGGTGTAATAATCCATCACCACATGGGCTCGGCGCAGACTGAGCTCTGCAGGGCGGGGGAAGGCTTATAAAGCCTTGCCACGCCCTGCAATTAGGCTAAGAACACTCTGATTGGTGGGTTTAAGCCAATCAGAGTGCTCTTTGTCATTTTACACAGCGTGGGAAAATTCAAAAGAACTTTCCCACGCTGTGTAAAATAACACAGAGCACTGTGATTGGATGGCTTGAAATCCATCCAATCACAGTGCTCTGTGTCATTTTACAGCGTGGGAAAGTTAAATTTTCCCACGCTGTGTAAAATGACACA
>OW240912.1:270611739-270665827 GCA_933207985.1 Pelobates cultripes
TTTTTGCATTTTTCGCACACAAACGGCAATTTCACTGGTGATATTGTTGTGATACATTTTACTGTTTTGAAACACTAATATTTGTGTTCAGCGAAGTCTCCGGAGTATAACAGTACCCCCCATGTACAGATTTATATTGTTTTTGAAAGTTACAGGGTGAAATATAAGGCTTGCATTTCAGTTTTTTTCACATTAAAATTTGCCAGATTGGTTTATGTTGTCTTTGAGAGTGTATAGTAGCCCAGGAATGAGAATTACTCCCATGCAAAAGAAGACAACCCAATGTATTGCAAATGGGGTATGTTCAGTCTTTTTTAGTAGCCACTTAGTTACAAACAATGGTCAGAGTTAGCATTCACAATAGTTTTTTGCATTTTTAAAACACAAATGCTAACTTTCGCCAATGTTTGTGACTAAGTGGCTTCTAAATAAGACTGGACATACCCCATATCGAATACCCTGGGTTGTCTACTTTAAAAAAAAAAAAAAGTGAGGTGTGATTCAGAGATTTGACTGATAAGTGTTACAATGTCATTGTTGATACATTTTAAATATATATATTTTAAAACAGCAATGTCCTACTTGTATTTATGGCCCTATAACTTTCCAAAAAATCTAAGAACATGTTAACATTGAGTATTTCTAAACTCAGGACAAAATTTAGAAACCATTTAGTTTTTTTTTTTTTTGGCAGTTGTAGATGCGGAACAGATTTTGGGGGTCAAAGTTCGAAAAAGTGTATTTTTACATTTTTTCATCATATTTTACAACTCTTTTTATAGTAAATTATATATGATATGATAAAAATAATGGTATCTTTAGAAAGACCATTTAATGACGATAAAATGGTATATAACATGTGTGGGTACAGTAAATGAGTAAGAGGGAAATTACAGCTAAACACAAACACCGCAGAAATGTAAAAACAGCCCTGGTCCTTAACGGTAAGAAAATTGATAAGCGGTCTGATGACTAAGGGGTTAATAAAGAATAAGAATAGATCAAATCAAAGTACAACTGATTAAGATTGGTTGTAATGAGAACAAGTTTGATCTAGCTACATGTGGGAGCTGTACCATCTTGCATAAATGCCACACCAGCCCCTAAACTGAATGCTGAGATTTAGTAGTATGTTACGTTTTTGTTCTTGTTCTTTCCTGAGGCAAGTATATATGTGCTGTAATTATGACATTGGGTGAGGTTATGTTTCTTCAAAGGTTTTGTTTGTTTTTTTGTGCCAGGAAGGTTTCTTAGTCAGATGGCTGGGAAGGGGAAGTAAGCGTTTCTCATTGCGCCAGATTATTGCATTATCTACTAGAGATGCTGAAAATGTTTTATCAGTATATCCTTTCCTCTTTTGCTGCATGTTTAATGTAATGTTTGTTATTGCATCACTCCATTATCTGGTTCAGATCAATTGTTACATATTATTGCATTGAAACCAACTTACTCATTCAAATAAAGATAATCAGCAAGAAAGCAAGCAAGTCATACAAACTGTTAAAAGATAAAAATTTGCTTGTAAAGTGTAATCTGTTCATGTTAATACAATTTATCCTTAATCACAAAGTGGAAACCACTTGGACTGTTGCCAGTTGGTGTAGTTTTGCATGCAATAACAAAACCTAAATTATCTTCCTCTGTAGAGGCATCATGTGTATTTGGTTTTCCAATGTGTGAGTAAAGAGTTGAATTAAGTCCCCCTCCTCCCCACAAACTTAGTACTGTACTTCATTTGATCTCATCATTACCTTCAGGTGAAAGCTGGTTGTTACTTATCATTCCCCCCTCCCCCCCTATTTTTTTTATTAACGTGCAATGATTATTTAGCTCTGATTGTCTTTGAAAGTCAGCATAGTACTTATAAAAACACTTTCATCCCTATATCAACTTAAACTTAAAGACGTTCCTGGTCGCCAGGATGTCATTTACCCGACAGCTCTTCCTCTTCTCTTTCTTCCTCTGACCGCTTACCAGGGTGAATTTGAATCAAGTAAATTTGAATTGCCATTTAGTAAGACTTCATTTCAATTGTGATTTTATTTTTATTTTTTTAATCATTTTTAATATTTACAACCAGATTAATATTTCATATTTAAAATTAATCAAAAATTATTTTGTAATATACAATTAGCAGGGCTAGATTAAAAACCTATTGGCCTGGGGCTGATAATTACGATTAACCTAATTACAAACTCTTACAGATAGAAACCACTAATAGAAATATTAAAATCAAATTAAAAAATGTAAATAAAAAGCTGTTTAAAAAAAAAAAAAAAATGACTACTACATTAAGATCTTAAAGCACCCACAGCAGGTTCTTTTATTGTAATTGAGCTTGCATAGTTTTTGTAATGTATATAGAAAAAGTAATATTGAAAGCTTAGCTTGTTATTTGAGAATTTTATGTTGAAAACTGTACATTTAATTCTCTCAGATATTGCCAGCATTTCATATATGCCCAATAAATGTTTATATAATGAAATGATGTGTGTGTGTGTGTATGTATGTATATGTATGTATGTATGTATATATATATGTATGTATGTATGTATGTATATATGTATGTATGTATGTGTATGTATATATGTATGTATGTATATATATATATATATGTATGTATATATATATGTATGTATGTATGTATGTATATATATATATATATATATATATATATGTATGTATATATATAAAATGTATGTATGTGTATATGTAATAAAAATGATTCAATTATTCATTGGGGAGGACTGGTGTTCTTGCTGTTTTCTTTGATTCACAAGTATACACAAATAGAGGGTATTGTGTATCATTTTTACTTATTTTTGTGTTTCAGTATATTTTGTGGATGTTAAAACACAGATGGTTCTTCATGGGAATTTCTATTTGCACTAAAACACTTTGTGTCCATCACTGACTTGTGTATATATTGCACATAGTTTTAAAAAAAATAATCTATTTTCTGATTTATTTATATTAGAGTTGCATTAACACTTTTCAAGTTTTATTGTGCACTTTAAATTAATTAGCTCCAACTGCTCACTTTATTATCATTTAGTTTTGATGAATGTTTCCTAGGGAGAAGTAATGGCAGCCCAAGTTGACTTTGCTGAGCCATCACTAGAATGCAATATATTATTTTTTCTTCTGTGGCATATATGACGTCCGCAAGCTCTGTGTTATACAATTAATTCTCTTCTTTAATTGTGATGGCCTTCATCCTGCTTCATTAATGTTGCTAGCTTCTAGAACATGTCACTCAATGCAATAACTCAATACATGTCTTAATACATTATACTAATATTTTAAAAGTGCAACTACTGGGTCAGGAACTTTAACAAGATCGTAGGATTTATACAGTGAGCATACACAGAGAGGACGTACGTATTACTTTGCTCTTATGTACTATTGATTAAAGCTGAAGCCTAGCCTGTAGCTTCTTAACTTTGCAAAGCTAACAGAAATGCTTTGCTTTTTAACTCCAGACTTGTCACATTGAGAGTTCTGACTACATTTAGTGGACATTAGCAAATTCTGAAAGAGCAAACTTAGAATGGCTCTCCCTTCCTGGACCTTACTTGTTTTGGGGGTCTGGTGCCCAAACACAAGGCCTCCGAGAATACATTGTTTGTCATGAACGTTCCAAGTAACACTCACAACAGGTTAATAGGAAAGAAAGCTTTGTTTTTCACAGTTTTTGTGATGGCTGTTCATATTGAAAATGTTGTTAAAATCTGTTTACAAATTTGAGTGCCATACTAATTTAAACCTGTGCTGTGATAAATTGTGTAATTGTGGCTTTTTCTTTACAGGTAGACCCTAAGGACTACATGTTTAATGGATTAAAAGACCAGACGGTAGGCCGATTGCCAGATAAAGTAGCCGGCCAGCAGTTTGTCATACAAGAGTGTGAGAACTGCAACATCTATATTTTAGACCATTCTGCTACCATCACTATTGATGACTGTACAAACTGCCGCATCTTTCTGGGACCTGTAAAGGGAAGTGTATTCTTCCGTGACTGTAAAGATTGCAAATGTATTGTGGCATGCCAACAGTTTCGTACTAGGGACTGCCGCAAAATGGATGTATTCTTATGCTGTGCCACTCAGCCTATAATTGAGTCCTCCACTGGAATTAAGTTTGGATGCTTCCAATACTACTATCCAGAACTAGCGTCCCAGTTTAAGGATGCGGGGTTAAGTATCTTTAACAACACATGGAGCAACATTCATGATTTCACCCCTGTCTCAGGAGAGACAAACTGGAGTCTTCTCCCTAGTGATTGTGCTGTCCAAAACTTTGTACCTTTACCTGATGTGGAAGAGTTAAAAGCTGTTCGAATTTCTACTGATGCGAGTAGGAGCATCATTCCGGTGACCTGGGGACAAAGGCCAAAGAAAAGTGATGAGTCCTGCTTAGTGGTATTCTTTGCTGGGGATTACACCATTGCGAATGCCAGGAAGATGATTGATGAGGTAATATAAATATATATCAAGGCCCAATGTAACAAGCCTGAAAGTTACTTTCCACTGCAAGCCTGAAGGATCAATTACACACAAGGGGGGAATTTCTCCTTGTCAGGGCTACATTTTTACTTGCCCATGGCTAGTGGACGAGTAGAAATTTTGAGTGGTGTGTGTAGATGTTTACTGTAATATTAGAATGGTATGGTGCTGGTTGGAAGTATGCATTAATCACATAGCCTTGTTATACTCTGTGATGGAGTATGTATGCTGCACTTCATTTTCCCATATCTGGGTTGAATTACTAGATCTTCTAAGCCTCAACTGGCTAATAATTGTTTTTTTTCCCTGGACCTAACCAGTTACTGCTCTGATTAGATGAAGGTGCATTTACAATGTCCAGGGAGTTACATTTATTGAAAATAGTCAGTCAGAAAGAGCTCACTTTCTAGTTGCACAAGTCAGGTTCTCACAATTTGTAAAACCTTTTACTTGTAGTCCCAAGCCTCTCCCATTTCTTGCAGGGTTTCTTACAGAGATGTATGTGTTGTAGCAACTAATCCCCAAGGGATAACCTAGGGGTATACTCATGTGTACGGATTGTTATTATGAGCAGTGCTTTTGCCAGTATTTTCTTCAGAAGAGCTCTTGTTTGCATTGAAAATGCTCACAGAATTGCCTGCACAATTACAGTGCATCTGTAAGTAGCTGCCAAGTGAAATAATTGTGGGATCTCTATGTATGTGCTGTACAGAGTGTACAACTGTGCACATGCTGCACAAACCGTCAAACAGAGTGCAATAAAAGTGAAATTTGCACAAATGTCACAAATATTTTGGGATACGAATTTGAACATTGTGTAATTTTTTTTTTAATGTAAATACATTTTAACCTAATTTTCCATACAAAATGGAAGTATTTCTGTGCATCATCTCACGTTAGACGCTTGTAATAACAAAACATACATTTTTGTTTATTTTCTTTCTTTCTTCCTGTTCATAATTAATCCTGCAATGCTTACCATTTCTATTTACAATGCAGATGCTTGGAAAAGGCTTTTCCCTTATTCAGACTAAGGAAGTTGCGATGAAGCCTGAAGATGCAAAAAGAGTATTTCAGGACAAAGCATCAGAATTTATACCTTCCCTGGAGAAAGGTATTGCTGAAAATAAATTCATAATGTGTTCCAGCCAAATGTACTTTAATAGCATGCTAGTGTTGGTCATTTTTACCTTTAGCACAGAAAATGTGATTAAGATATTTAAGGTAATACTTTTGAGGTCTATACAGTGCCTTGCAAAAGTATCTAGTTCTCTGACCAATTTTATTTTACTTTAGTTCTATAGCTTAATTAGTTTTACATTTTAGGTATTGAACAATAAACCCACTACCCATTTATTTAACTAGTATACTGTCCCCCTTAGGTTTTTTATTTATTTATTTTTTATGTCTAACGATTTGCCCTCAGACTGCTAGTACTGCCAGCGGTTAAAGAGTAAAACAATGCGCTTATCAAAAATGTTAAGTTTTTCAAATCTGATGAGACTATGTATTAAGTATTATGTGCCAAATGCTCATGTTATCCAATATTTTCAATGTAAACTGTAGTTATTGATTTTGGGGAGTTAGATAACATATTAAAAGTTCTCTTTCAGTTGGTTGAGGGTGGGTGGAGGGTTTCTATGTTGTTCAAAATTAGTTTTAACCCTATAACTTCTCACAAATCTGGTAAAGCTCTACATTGGGGGCAGGGGGTTATTGTTGTACTAAGGGAAATGGTAGAACTAATGATTATGTTTTCGTTTCAGTGTGTTAAGACAGAAAAGTAAATCTTTGTTTACCATTTGTAATTCAACGTAAATACTTTTAGCCATCCTCTTAACATCTATTGGAAGGGGGTGAATACTGTGGCTCTAATTGTATGTTCAAGCTTATTGTGTGTGATACCGTGTATTCTTTATTCAAGGTTCTGTAGTGGCCCTGGAATTTAATGGAGATGGTGCGGTAGAGAACTGTCAGTCAGTCATTAGCAACACTTTCAGTGGTACAAAGGTTGGTATTTATTTCCTTTTTAATCTATACACCAACACGTCTGGAAATGTGGCCATCAAATTGAGTGGATGTAGAATAGTTGGAAAAACCCAATAGTAACCTGTCACTAGTGTTCTATGTATTACGGTGGGGTTTCTGTTTGCTTTTTTGTAAGCAAATGATATGCGTCTTATGTATGTATTGCATATAGAGTACATGCATTGTATGAAGCACATTGAGAACATTATATGGGTATATTGTACTATATAACAAATATATATATATATATATATATATATATATATATATATAATATTTGATTCAATGTGAAGTGTAAGAAGTAACCTAGCATTCTGAAGTAAAAAAACAAGCTGTAGTCTCAGTTTCATCAAAATGTTTTGTAAACTCAAACAATGAAATATCAAATAAGGAGAATGCAAATATTTAAGGCCACAGAAGCCAAAACTCTGACCTCTGCCGATGCAGGAGCAGCAAAGAAAGAGGTGCTTTTGGTTTATGTATTCTGTATGATATGTGCTGCTGTTGGAGTTAAGAAAAATATGAAGCCTTCTGTCATGTGGTAAAATTAGGTGAAGAGGCTACTGTGCAGTGCCTGAATATTTTCTAACTTTTTGTAGAACAAACCAAGATACACACTGACACTTGCTAACCAAGTATGATATGAACACATCCTGTCCACATCTCAAATTCACAACTGTAATAGCAGCACTTCCCTGGCCCTTTTACAGAGAAGCCCTGTTACATCTCTGAATATTACACTGTTGAATAAAACATTGAAAATCACCTACAAGTTGTTAGTCATTTGTTGGTGTTATGCTCTGTTGTCGTTATGCTCTGTTGTCATTTAAATTTGTTAAAGATTTAGCAAGTTAAATCACAAGCCAGTTTTGTCTGTTCAGTTCGGTATCAAAAATGTATTATCGTTTATAATTTAATGAAATAAAAAAAATAACCTTGTCAAAAATTGTAATATATATCCCAATTTAATAACCGGATTGTATATATCCTGATCCGTCCTAGATTTACTTATGGAGTCTTATTTAATTAATAAGAATCCACAGGGAATTCCAGGATAGATTGACCCATTTGGGTGTAGATTAAAAGTTTTAAAAATGTTAAAACACTGCGGATCGATCTGCTCAAGGAATTTGATTTCTGAAGCACATCTGTGCACAAGTCTACTGACCACCTGAATTGTGATACTTTTCTGTAATTAATGGTAAATGCCCCATCTGTCTTTTCTTCGGCAGTCTTGGTCTCTCATACATTTTTTTTCTTTTTAGAAAAGAGTGCCACAGAGTGGTCTGGATGCAGTGCCCTTGTTTGTTATAAATTCAAAATTTACATTGCAAGATAAAGTGCACCTCTAGTGGCTGTCAGTATGACATCCACTAGAGGTGCTTCAGCTGCACTGGCAGAGTAAAACTGTCATGTGATGCGGAAGCCCCATAGGAAAACTTTGAGTTGTGTACAATAACCCTTTATAAGAGGAGTGGTAAGTAACGCTGAGTGAGCATCAGCGCTGGAAAACTGTATTTCTGACTAGGGACACTACTATAGTGTGAGGAATATAGATTTGTAATCCTAACTCTATAGTTTTCCTTTTTAAGGTGCTATATAACATTAACACGTGTTGAAATGCTTACGTTTATAGTACTTTCATTTTATTTTGTATGTATTGCTTTAAAGTACCCATTTTCTGTTCTATAATTTTATTTTTATTTTTTATATTTCTCAACAGGTGTTTGCATCGGAAAACAAATCATCCTCTTCTCACGATGTAGACAACTTTTACAACTTTGCCGATATGCAGATGGGAATATAGAAAAATTGCTCTCATCATAAATGATCTATTTACTTATAACAAATGTCTGTTTTTAGAACTGTTAACTGTATTACAGATAATTTGGATACTACATGATTTATGAAAGGCCAATAATACAAAATGTATGAAAGCATTTGTACTTGCCAGCTAATGCAGCCATTTAATGTTTCTACACATCTGTTCCTTGCATTTCTCACCTTGCTTTGTCTGGCATAAAGTGATTCTCTTTCTCTTGTATGTTCGATTATTTCTATACTTTGTATGAGGCAAATTGTCATCCCACACCAGATGAAATATATTTAAATACTGTGAGGACATTCCATTGCTTTGTGTCCTAGACCTAGAAGACTCTCAGTTGAATTCATAAGAGATTGTTTTCAAACCTGGGCCAATTAGGGGTGTGGGGAGATATGTAAAAACCATGTTTCTGGTGTATTGGGAAATATGTGTAGAAATAAGAAATTGTATTTTGTTCTTGTTTTCTTGTATTTGTTTTTTTTTTTTTTTGCAAATAAGTACCGTATATACTCGAGTATAAGTAGAGTTTTTCAGCACATTTTTTGTGCTGAAAAACCCCCACTCGTCTTATACTCGAGTTAATGTCTGTATTATGGCAATTTACATTGCCATAATACAGACAAGGACCGCCGGGCTCATTACAAGCCTGGCGGTCCTGTTGGGGGGCTGGCAGGAAGCTGTAACTTACCTTTCCTGCAGCTCCTGTCAGCTCCCTTCTCTCTCCTCCGTTACGGTCAGCTCCGCGAGAGCCGCAGGCAACGCTCCGCGCGGCCGCAAGACTTACAGTGGAGGAGAAGGGAGCTGACCTGAACGGAGGAGAGTGAAGGCAGCAGACAGGAGCTGCAGGAAAGGTAAGTTACAGCTCTCTGCCATCCCCCCTCCTCCACAGCACATCCACTGGACCACCAGGGCATGAGAGCCCCCCTCCCTGGCCAGCTAACAAGCAGGGAGGGGGGACAAAAATAAATATAAATAAAAAAATAATATAATTTAAAAAAAATGTAAATATATAAAAAAAAAAATTAAAAATAATAATAAAAATGCCCACCGCCCCCACCAACGCTCTGCATCACATACACACACACACACACTGCATTCATTATATACACACACTGTAAATAAATATTAAATTAATATAATTTTTGGGGGATCTAATTTTATTTAGAAACTTACCAGTAGCTGCTGCATTTCCCACCCTACTCTTATACTTGAGTCAATAAGTTTTCCCAGTTTTTTGGGGTAAAATTAGGGGTCTCGACTTATATTCGGGTCCACTTATACTCGAGTATATACGGTAATTGTAATAATTCCTTTTTTTATACAGTTTTGTTTCTGTATGTTTGTGGTAGGTACTACTTTGCATAGCTCATTAAGTGATGATAGCAAGCCATTATTCTTTTAAATAAGATTTTTTGGGAATTCAAATTTTTTTTTTTTTTTATGCTGAAAAATAATTCCACAATTCAAGTATGTTTCCATTTTGTTAATTTTGGCTTAAAATTCGATATTTATTTTGAATTCACTTTGAATTTCCAAACAAAACTTGAATTATGAATAAACATGAGAGAATCATAATCACTGCACAGTTGTCATATATTCCAAAATGTAGTTGCCATGAACAATGTAGCGCTAAAAGATTATGAAAATTAGATCTGCAGTTACACAATGTTTGTATGCTATGTTGAAACATATATGTTTATGCTATCTGCAAAATGAAGTTTCATACATGGAAAAAAAAATCCACATTTTCAACATGTTTTTACTTAGGTAATGAAAATGCACTCCGAAACCAATAATTTATACTGTGAAAATAGATTGTCTTCTGAGATCATTAAATCATTTGTAAATTGTTTTGAGAAATGCCTCACTGAGTCATTAATGTTTAATATTACGGAGTCTTTAAAGCAGATCTGTCACTTTTCAGTATTTCTTGCAGAGATATTCCTCTTGAAATACTGATCTTGACTGTGTTGCAATCCAAAGATGTAATAAGGCAAAGTATGTTAACTACTTTGTCTTATGGTGAAGCCTGAGATTGACAAAAGGTCACAAATGACAGTTGTGGGATTCAGGCTCTGCCTATGGAGCATCGTACAGTCACATGGAATCCTCTACAGACCTCTGTGTTGTACTTTTGCGGCTTATGGCAACTGAAGTGCCAGGAGCCAAGGAGGACAGCAGGAAGAAGGTGACGGCAGCCTCGATGGATAAACACTTGGCTCCCCTGCACTCTGTGGCCATAGAACCCCAGGGATGTGGAATGTACATTGCCTGACACCTGGGGCATACAGTTCTGTGCAGGAAGATTATTATTTTTTAATTATTATTTTAGCCGTGCTTTGGACTACTTTGTGGGAGGGAGGGTTGTTGTACAGTAGAGAGTGTGTGTCTGACCCATGTAGAACCAGACTGCCCACCTGGAAATGCCTTACCAGGACTGGCTACATGTCGCTGATGGTTCAAAGGGAGGTGTGAGGATTGTCAGCAGCCAACCACTCCTTACATTGCCTGGAACTAAAGGCCACCAGTATTCAGCGTGATATCCTGGCAGCCAACATGCCCCTAAATAGGTAGAGACAGCATGGAACAGGTTGCTGCTAGTAATAAGTGCTGTGTGTGACACAAGAATGTGTACTTTGTGTATGGGTAGGCCAGTGTTTCACAGTCACATACAGCCAGCACACACACACACATTACACCATACTTGCGTCAAGTACAGTCAGTACTAACCACACGCACATGACACAGCCAGCACATACCGCTAGTACTCACTGCACATACATGGCACACAGCAAGCACACACACTGTGAAAAAGGTAGACTGTGGGAGGGCAGCGGGTCAGACACTCAGGGTAATTTACAATACTCCGAATTTTTTTCAAAATAAATCCAAATGGAAAAAATTATTTTGTGAAAATTGAGTTCAGCAAAGTTTGTCATGGCGGGCAAATAGATTGGGCTACCACTTTAGCCCCTAGACAAGTAGATTTAAAGACACTATAGTCACCCGAACAACTACAGCTTATTGAATTTGTTCTGGTGAGTAGAATAATTACCTTCAGGCTTTTTGCTGTAAACACTGGCTTTTCAGAGTAAATGTTTACATTACATTACAGCCTAGTGATAGCTTCACTGGCCATTCCTCAGATGGCTGTTAGAGATCCTTCCTGGGTCATGGCTGCCTTAAATGCATCCAAACATTCAGTGTCTCCACCTTCTGCATGCAGACACTGAACTTTCCTCAGAGATTCAATTCATCTCTGAGGAGATGCTGATTGGCCAGGGCTGTTTGAATTGTGCTAGCTCTGCCTCTGATCTGCCTCCTTGTCAGTCTCAGCCAATCCTATGGAGAAGCATTGTGATTGGATCAGGCCACCACTTCTGATGATGTCTTCAGACAGCTTGTTTTTCTGAGGCAAGCTGCATGCAGAGCTTCAGGCTTGAATACAAGTAAGATTTTGCCATATTTATGGAGGCATGAGGGGCCCAGGGGGGCTAGATAGTGGTTATAACACTATAGGGTCGGGAATACATGTTTGTGTTCTTGATCTTACAGTTCGTTTAAAAAAAAAAAACAACACACCCCTAACCCAAATCGGATCTGTCAATTTCGGGGGTCTGCGCAAAATATTCAAAGACCTCCAAAGGTGACAGATCCTTTTGAAATGTAATCACTTATCACCAGTGAGATGCTTTTAATATCACTTAAAGGACCACTATAGTGCCATCCGGGCTGGATGGCAAGGAAAGGGGTTAAACTTACCTTTTTTCCAGTGCCGGGCGGGGAGCTCTCCGCCTCCGATCCTCCTCTTCGGCTGAATGTGCATGCGCGGCAGGAGCTGCTTGCGCATTCAGCCGGTCTCATAGGAAAGCATTTACAATGCTTTCCTATGGACGCATGCGTCTTCTCACTGTGAAAATCACAATGAGAAGCACGCAAATGCCTCTAGCTGCTGTCAATGAGACAGCCACTAGAGGATTTAGAGGCTGAATTAACCCGAACATAAACATAGCAGTTTCTCTGAAACTATGTTTTTATATATATATATATATATAAAAAGGGGGTTAATCCTAGAGGGACCTGGCACCCAGACCACTTCATTAAGCTGAAGTGGTCTGGGTGTCTAGAGTGGTCCTTTAACTTTGTTTTGTTATCTGTAGTTTTTAATTGTTCAGTCCGAAAATGTAGGATAATATCATTGCAACTAATACATTTGAGCTCACAGTGAGCAAGCTCCGGGGTTACTCCAGAACCACAAAAAAGACCCAGAGGTCTGTTGATTGGTCCAAAGGAGATCCTTCTTGAGGAAAAATAGCTTAAAATTGAAGCAATGAATTTCCTTATTTGGAACAAAACACAAAAAGGGTCTCCATAAAGGAGGCATCATTTTGAAATTTTTTTATTTTAATCCACACAAGTAGACAAGTATGTGAGTCGGTTTCTTAAAATTCTAGTTACATCAAAACTACAGCTACCACTTTAATTTCCTTTCATGTTGATTGCCTTTGTAGTTCAACTGGTCAGCATGCAGTAGTGAGGCCTAGAATGGTGAAGTTTGCTTATTAAAAAGCAAAGATACATGCTAAAAACAGAATGGTTAGATTGCTTTCCTCTTTCACTTTAATTTTTTTTTTTTACTTTTTCCAAATACACCGGTGACCTCAGAGAACTTCTGTTAAAAATTGTTCTAAAATTATATTAGTCTTATCTGGACCATGGAATCACTTTAAGTGTAGTTGTCTGTAAAATCAAATTCACTTTGCAGCTACTGCCATCTTTTCCACTCGATTGGCACTTATGCATGATTGTTTCAAAGTGTGCCAGCTTGGAAAATCCAAAAGATTGGGAGATGGTCCTAGTTTTATTTATTTATTATTATATCAGCTTGCCTGATACCTAGAGAAAATCAGATGTCTTAAAATCCAGAAAGACGTTCTTTTGTCATCCCCTGCTTTAGAGCCAAAATGCCTGCTGAGCAGAATCTTTTCTCTGTAGCACTGTAACACATTCCAAATTACATTATTGTTACAATTTCAACTTAACCCTATCTAGATTTCCTTTGCAATTATGAACACCGAAAAGATATAGAAAAGTATTTGGAAAGGATAATATCTCTGTAACTTTAGATCCAGAGATGTTACTGACCTTTTATAAAAGGCCAAAGTTGGCCTGCACCACAAAATGGCGACTACGCCAACACATTGCTCATCCTCTTCTGAGAATCCAGCTTTTGATGAACTGGATAATAGCCCATATAAAGGTGTCCTGAACCATTTATCCTTGGATGAGGAATCTTCTCCTGTGATAAAAGCTGATAGTAAGCAGCTCCTAAGTGATATATCGGAGTGCTACTTGATGCTCGGGTCAATGTTATTTCACATGATGACAATGGCACATTCGGTAACGGCGGTCATCTCTTCCACAGATAAACATCGAAACATAGAATGTGACGGCAGATAAGAACCATTCAGCCCATCTAGTCTGCCCAATTTTCTAAATACTTTCATTAGTCCCTGGCCTTATCTTTTTTTTTTTTTTTTCCAATTTGACAATTTTTTATTTTGACATTTCAAAACAGTATAAGGGGGGGTACAGAAATAAAAAAGGGTGAGGGGGTACAAACAGTAGTGCTTACATTGACAGGTCTCCACTTTTAGTATTGTTAACAGTTTGTAACTTTTATCAAATTTGGCTTGGAAATGTCCTCTACTTAGGTGTAAGACCGAAAGCATGAAACTGTTGGGTAGGGAGGGGGTTCCAGAACGGAAGGGGGAGGGGTTGGGAGGGGGTCCATATCATACCTGTACCTCAGGGTTAACAGTCACCGTTATTAGGATTCATTAATTGTGTCTCGTACCTACGTACACCCTGTGTCTTCCTACAATCAGCAGGTTATTGTCTACTCTTGAGGTTCTGTTACTTCTCGCTCGGTTATCTATCTTTGTCTAGAGGTTGTCTTTTGGGGCTTATGGTGTCTGGTGGTTTGGTTGTCTGGGGTCTCTCTTCCCATAACCTCCATGCTTCCATGGCCGTGTCTGTCATGGGGAGAACCCCTCTATAACGGGATTCGTATATTTGTTGTGTGTCGATGTCCCTGCACACCTCCTCTACCCGTGGTGGTCTACGTTTCTTCCATAGTCTGGCTATTGCTCTCTGGGCTGTCAAGAGGATGTGAAAGGTTAATTTCTGCACCTCTTTAGGTGTGTTGTCTGGCATGTGTAGCAGAAGGTATGCTAGGGGTGTGTATGGGAGCTTAGCTTGTGTAGTGTCTCGGATCAGGCAGCCAATTTCTTGCCAGAAGCTGGTTAGTTGGTCGCATTGCCACCAGGTGTGTAGTACTGTTCCCTCCTCTTTCCCACATCTCCAGCACTCTGGGGGGGAGCCCGGGTATAGCTTATGTAGCCGAGTTGGTACCATGTACCACCTATATAGGGTTTTCCTGTACTGTTCCAGGAGGGTCTCTGACTTGACTAGTTTTGCGGTTGCTACTATGGCACGTTCCCAGTGGTCCTTGCTTATGTGGCCTTGTAGGTCTTGTGCCCATTGCCTGGCCGGGTTAGAGTCTGCAAAGTGTTGTGCGGGTCTGAGAAGCTGGTAACACCAGGAGAGCGGTTTAAACGCTGGTGTCCATGCACCTTTGGTGGTCTTTTGTTCCAATGCTGTCATACTGGGGGGACTTCCGTCTGTGGTGGGAGTTTTATCTGTATGTTTATGGAGGAACGATCTTAGTTGCATGTGGGAGAATTGTGAGGCCGCTGGTATATGGTATTCTTCCTGTTAGGTCGGGAAGGGTTTGAGCTTATTGGATGTGAGCAATTGGTGCAGGTGCGTGACCCCGTTGGTTATCCACGGCCTGGCATTAAATGTTGGGATACAATACGTGATAGTGTTAAGCGGGGTGGCTGGAGATAGTGGAGTAGGGGTTGTCAGTTTATGCCTAACCTTGTCCCAAACCTTCAATGCTGTTTTGACCTGTGTTGGTAGCTGTGGCACTGCTGGCCTGAACTGAGTCGGGAGCCACATTAATGTGGGTATGTCAAAGGGCTTAATAGCTATTTTCTCTAGTCGTACCCACTGCGGTGCAGTCGTGTTTGTGAAGTGGGGAAGGAGTGCTGCTAGTGCAGCTGCTTGGTAGTACGACTTAATGTCTCACTGGTGCTCGTAGTAGTGTGTCCCGTACCCGGGCCTTTTGGCCCCCCCACACGAACTTGTTAATGTCCTTCTGTGTTTCTCTGAGGTAAGAGGCGGGTACCTGTATCGGTAAATTGCGAAATAAGTATTGGAGCCTAGGGATTATGGACATCTTGACGGTTGCTACTCTCTCTGTCCAGGTCAGGAACAGTGTGCCCCATTTTTTCATTAGTTGGCGACATTCCCCCCATGCTTTAACATAGTTAGCCGAAAGTGTTTCCGTGGGGTTTTTTGTGAAGGTTAGTCCTAGGTATTTTATTGTGTCTGTTCTCCATTCGAAAAGGTGGGTCTCCTTGAGGGCAGTCAGGGTTTGTTGGCTAAGCCGTATTCCCAGCGCCTGCGTCTTGTTGGCATTAAGAGAGTAATATGACATCGTGCCATATTCTCTGATGAGGTCTAAAATGGGTGGGGTCGATTGTTCAGGTTCGGTAACACAGATAAGGATGTCATCTGCGAATGCGCTAATTTTGATGTCCCTACCATACAGGTCTATTCCTTTAATACCCTTCTGGTTCCTGATTTGGATCAGAAGCGGTTCTAGGGCCAGGACATACAATAGTGGTGATAGAGGGCACCCCTGTCGTGTACCATTCGTTAGGGGGAATGGATCCGAGAGGAAGCCGGCTTGCAGCACCCGGGCCGTGGGACCTTTGTATAGGGCGAAGATCTGTTTAATAAATTCGGTGGGCATATCATATTGTAGAAGCGTGTGTTCAAGGAATGACCAGTTTAGACGGTCAAATGCCTTTTCGGCATCTAAGGCTAGTAAGAGCCCGCCCTGTCCTGAACCCCTCAGTTTATCTAGCACCAAGGAGAGCTTTCTAGTATTGTCCCTGCCCTGCCTGCTCTTGATGAATCCTGTTTGGTCATCCCCTATGATGGTTGGAAGAATATGTGCCAATCTATTGGCTAAGATCTTAGCGTATATCTTCGCATCGGTGTTGAGAAGGGAAATAGGTCGAAAGTTTTTGCAGTTATCTGTAGGTTTATCTGGTTTTGGAAGTGTTACTATTGTGGCCACCAGCATTTCGGATGGGAGGGCTCCTGTTTCTGCTGCCTTGCGGTAAACTTTTAGCAGGTGAGGTGTTAGTGTATCTATGAACGTTTTATAATAAGCGTTCGAGAAGCCATCTGCGTCCGGGGATTTGCCCAGGGGCAGAGTCTTAATTACCCCCCGAATCTCCTGTATGGTGATCGGTTCCAGCAGGGCGTTCACTGAGTTCTGATCTATTTTAGGGAGTTCTATATCTTGTAAGTATCTACGAATAGAGTGTGTTTCCGGGGCTTTTGCGCCTCCGCTTGAATCTAGGTTGTATAGCTGTTTGTAGAAGTGTGCAAATTCCTGCACTATGTCCGCGGGGTTCATGAGCTTATCTCCCGTGTGTCCTATGAGATATGGGATTCTATTGGCGGCCTGTCTGGTTCTGAGTCTATTGGCCAGGTATTTGGATGCCTTGCCACTGTGGTGGTATGTGGTGGCCCTCAGTCTGTGCAGGAAATATTGGGTCTTTTGGGCATTGAGTTCCGTGAGATCTCGGTATAGGTCTCTTAACTTGTCTGCTAAGGCCGCCGTGGGCGTCTTTTTATTCTGTGCTGTGGTGATCGCTATTTGTTTGTGGCAGTCTAGGAGGGTGGTTTGGTGGCTTTTCTTTATGAACGATGCTTGTCTAATGAACTGGCCCCTCAACACCGCTTTGTGTGCGGACCATACTGTGCAGTCTGAGACCTCTCCTGTTGAGTTTGCCAGGAAATATTCGCTAAGTTCTGTCCTCATACGTTCTACGAATGGTTTGTCTAGGAGGAGAGACTCGTTGAGTCTCCATGTGCCCCTGCCCCGGGGTTGGTACGTGTCCTCTAGGTCAAGATAGATCGGGCTATGATCTGACCATGTTAACTCTCCTATTTTACAGTTTGTCAGTTGTGGTAGGGTCTTGTTATCTAAGAAGAATGTGTCTATAAGTGTATAGGAGTTGTGTACCCTGGAGTAGAAAGTGTAGTTCCGGTTTGTAGGGTGTAACATCCTCCAGCTGTCATATAAGTTGTACAGAGTCAATGTGTTGGTGAGGGTTTTGCAGAGGGCTTGAGTCCCTTTTTTGTGTTTTCCCTGCGGCGAGGCGGTGGTATCAAGGGTCGGGGACTGGATGAAGTTGAAATCTCCTCCTAATATGAGCCCACCTTGTTTACATGTATCCAGTTTAGACAAGAGTGATTTGAGGAAGGAGTTTTGGTTGTCGTTCGGGAAGTACGCTGTGCTTATGGTGTATTGTATATTGTTGAAGAGCCCCACCACTATGATATATCTCCCTTTAGGGTCTATGTAGCTGCTTTGCAGAGTAAAGGCGACGTCCTTATGTATTAAGACGGAAACCCCTTTTGTCTTTGCGTCTGATAGGGCATGATACTGTATAGGGTAAAGAGTGATGGGGCTATGGGGTGTCTAAAGTGCGTTTCTTGGATGCAAGCTATGTCTACTGCGTTTTTCTTGAGTTCGTGTAAGAGCAATCTGCGTTTTCCAGGGGAATTTAGCCCTCTAACGTTGTATGACACTATTCTCATTTTGGTGAGTTTTTGTCAGGTAAAACTAGTTGTGATTTCCGTGTAGGTAGGATTACACCCTTTTTCTCGTGGGCAGTATTTCCGTACGTGTCGTTGTATAACAGTTCAGTGCGAGTGCCTATTACAAGAGAAGATATGGAGGCAGGAAGGGGACGGGGTATGGTCAACCTTGACTGTTGGCCTAGTGTAGTGCAGTCCGTGGTTGAGGGAAAAGGGGGGGGGGGGAAGGAGGGCAAGGCCCTATGAGGCTCCTCTGGGTCGAGCCGTTTTGCGGTGCCCCTGGGGCGCCCGCAGTTTAGGGGGTTGGTGAACTTGGGACTTCCCGTTGAGGTATATGTCCCTTTCAGCCCGCACACACACACACCCTGGGGCACAATGGGTGCTGATGCGGTTAACTTGTGTTACTGTTACTTTCCTTTTTTTTTTTTCTTCAACAACCTGTGGGTCTCCGGTGTCCTGACTCCCCTACCCGTGGTGATTGGGCAGTGTCATGATCTAACCGAGAATACTTCTCGTTGTGTGCCTGTCGGGTCTGAGTGGAAGGAGGTCGGGGGGGCCCCGGTGATTACCCATGCATGTCTCAAGTGAAACAATAGGTTCAGAAAGCATAAGATTACATAACAATAAGTATAACAACATAACTGGTAACTTGATTGTGCGTCTTACGTATACCGCTCAAGTATGGAGTTCCTTTAACGGGATGCCCAGTCCTGGGCCAGGCGGGGAGATTTCGTCAGGCCCGAGTTTGGCAATTCGGCCAACGGGATACCCCAGTCTCTAAGCAGCTTTATTCCTTGCGGCGCTGATGTGATGGAGTGGAGGGAATCTTGGTGATATATTAGCAGCTTAGCCGGATATCCCCACCTGTAGTTTAGTCCCTGGTTTCGCAGTGACAACGTGACTTGTGCCACGGATTTGCGGTATTGTAGGGTCTCTGCCGAGAGATCGGAAAAGATTTTTATATTAGCGAATCTCTCTGGCATTCCTCTGTTCCTGCTTGCCTTGATGATTTTTTCTTTGGCCTGAAAGAAGTGCACTCTTGCTATGACGTCTCTCGCAGCCGTGTTGGGTAGGTGACTGGGTCTTCTGAGTTGATGCGCTCTGTCTAGCAGCAGTTGGTCTGGGTGCAGTTCGGGGGTCATCTGCTGGAACATGTCTTGTAGATATTTTTCTAAGTCAGCATTCGTTACTGATTCTGGTATTCCCCTAAATCTGAGGTTATTCCTCCTGGATCTGTCTTCCAGGTCTGCTATTTTGAGCTTTTGGGCCGAAACGGCGTCTTCCAATTCTTGCACTTTATCTGCCACACTATTATGGGCCATGGAGAAATCATCCATCTTGGACTCTAGGTGTTCGGTGCGGTGCGGTTTCCTATGTCCTGTATGTCTTTTCTGATTTCCGCCGTCATTGCCAGCATTTGGGCCTTAAGGCCCCTCTGCACAGTGCTTGTGAGTTCAGCCATCATGCTCCTCATAGTAGCCACTGTGAGGGGCTGTTCCTCAGTGCTTATGTCTGGGGAGGCTGGGGACGTCGGCGAGCCCTCCCGCGATCTCTGTGGGCCGCCATCTTGTTCGGCCTCTTCCCGCGTTTTTTTGCGGCGTGGTTTTAGCCATAAAGAAGGCTGCTTTGTCTGCCTTCGTGGGCTTCGTTTTTAGCCTCTGGGACATGGTAAGTATGTGGGAGATTACTTGCTCTTGTTTGGTGCTCGGTAGACCGTTTAGTCAGTGCCCTGTGTGTTCCGGGCGGCGGGAGCTTCTCCGGCATGCGACCGTGTAGCTCTAGCGTCAAGCCACACCCCCCCCTGGCCTTATCTTATAGATAGTCTCATACGTTACTGTGTTGATTTCATTTATGTATTTAAATGTTTCTACCATATCCCCGTGTCTCGTCTTTCCTCCAAGCTATACAGGGAGTGCAGAATTATTAGGCAAATGAGTATTTTGACCACATCATCCTCTTTATGCATGTTGTCTTACTCCAAGCTGTATAGGCTCGAAAGCCTACTACCAATTAAGCATATTAGGTGATGTGCATCTCTGTAATGAGAAGGGGTGTGGTCTAATGACATCAACACCCTATATCAGGTGTGCATAATTATTAGGCAACTTCCTTTCCTTTGGCAAAATGGGTCAAAAGAAGGACTTGACAGGCTCAGAAAAGTCAAAAATAGTGAGATATCTTGCAGAGGGATGCAGCACTCTTAAAATTGCAAAGCTTCTGAAGCGTGATCATCGAACAATCAAGCGTTTCATTCAAAATAGTCAACAGGGTCGCAAGAAGCGTGTGGAAAAACCAAGGCGCAAAATAACTGCCCATGAACTGAGAAAAGTCAAGCGTGCAGCTGCCACGATGCCACTTGCCACCAGTTTGGCCATATTTCAGAGCTGCAACATCACTGGAGTGCCCAAAAGCACAAGGTGTGCAATACTCAGAGACATGGCCAAGGTAAGAAAGGCTGAAAGACGACCACCACTGAACAAGACACACAAGCTGAAACGTCAAGACTGGGCCAAGAAATATCTCAAGACTGATTTTTCTAAGGTTTTATGGACTGATGAAATGAGAGTGAGTCTTGATGGGCCAGATGGATGGGCCCGTGGCTGGATTGGTAAAGGGCAGAGAGCTCCAGTCCGACTCAGACGCCAGCAAGGTGGAGGTGGAGTACTGGTTTGGGCTGGTATCATCAAAGATGAGCTTGTGGGGCCTTTTCGGGTTGAGGATGGAGTCAAGCTCAACTCCCAGTCCTACTGCCAGTTCCTGGAAGACACCTTCTTCAAGCAGTGGTACAGGAAGAAGTCTGCATCCTTCAAGAAAAACATGATTTTCATGCAGGACAATGCTCCATCACACGCGTCCAAGTACTCCACAGCGTGGCTGGCAAGAAAGGGTATAAAAGAAGAAAATCTAATGACATGGCCTCCTTGTTCACCTGATCTGAACCCCATTGAGAACCTGTGGTCCATCATCAAATGTGAGATTTACAAGGAGGGAAAACAGTACACCTCTCTGAACAGTGTCTGGGAGGCTGTGGTTGCTGCTGCACGCAATGTTGATGGTGAACAGATCAAAACACTGACAGAATCCATGGATGGCAGGCTTTTGAGTGTCCTTGCAAAGAAAGGTGGCTATATTGGTCACTGATTTGTTTTTGTTTTGTTTTTGAATGTCAGAAATGTATATTTGTGAATGTTGAGATGTTATATTGGTTTCACTGGGAATAATAAATAATTGAAATGGGTATATATTTGTTTTTTGTTAAGTTGCCTAATAATTATGCACAGTAATAGTCACCTGCACACACAGATATCCCCCTAACATAGCTAAAACTAAAAACAAACTAAAAACTACTTCCAAAAATATTCAGCTTTGATATTAATGAGTTTTTTGGGTTCATTGAGAACATGGTTGTTGTTCAATAATAAAATTAATCCTCAAAAATACAACTTGCCTAATAATTCTGCACTCCCTGTACATGTTAGGTTCCTTTAACCTTTCCTGGTAAGTTTTATCCTGTAATCCATAAACCAGTTTAGTAGCCCTTCTCTGAACTCTCTCTAAAGTATCAATATTCTTCTGGATATACGGTCTCCAGTACTGCATACAATACTCCAAGTGAGGTCTCACCAGTGTTCTGTACAATGTCATGAGCATGTCCCTCTTTCTTCTGCCAATATCTCTCCCTAGACAACCAACGCTTCTGCTAGCATTTCCTGCTGCTCTATTACATTGTCTGCCTACCTTTAAGTCATCAGAAATAATCACCCCTAAATCCCTGTCCTCATATGTTGAGGTTAGGACTCTATCAAATATTCTGTACTCTGCCCTTGGGTTTTTACGTCCAAGATGCATTGTCTTGCACTTATCCACATTAAATGTCAGCTGCCACATCTGCGACCATTTTTCTAGTTTACCTAAATCATTTGCCATTTGGCTTATCCCTCCTGGAACATCAACCCTGTTACATATCTTAGTATCATCAGCAAAAAGACATACCTCACCATCAAATAAACAATACACACACAGCTGGCCATTCACCTGATCTAAAAGAAAATATAATTCATCAGACCAGGCAACCTCCTTTCATTGCTCTAGTTTTGATACTCATGTCTCCACCGAGGTCTGAAGCCCCATACACAGCAAACTGCAATGCACTGTGCGTTCAGTTACCTTTGTGTCATGGCCAGCATTAAAGTATCACTATAGTGTCAGGAAAACAAAGCGGTTTTCCTGACACTATAGTGCCCTAAGGGTGCACCCAACCTCAGGGCCCCCATCCCATGGCGCTGAAGTGGTAGAGGTTAACACAGTAAAAGAGTTTAAGCATGCGTGGGATATGCATAAGGCTATCCTAACTATAAGATAGGGCCAGGGACTAATGAAAGTATTTAGAAAAAAATTGGGCAGACTAGATAGGCCGAATGGTTCTTATCTGTTGTCACATTCCGACGGACTCACTTGGCATTTAGGTCACATCTTCACACCAAGGTCGGACTTTTATTTTTATTTTTGTCTACTTTTCAAGTTTTTAGTCTTTGGGCTTTTAACTTTAACTTTTTTGACTTGTTTAGCATTTTTTCCTCATTTTGCACCCTCTTTCTCTCTATTTTGGGAGCCCAAAAGTGTGCACACTTGGGTTTTAAAGTAACAGTGGTACAAGCAGGGACGTATTAGCCGCGAGGCAAACAAGGCATTTGCCTTGGGTGGCATTTTTCAGGGGGCGGCAAAAAACGCTGCCCCCAAATGCCCAGGGCAAATGCCTAGTTAGCCTTGCGGCTAACAGACATGTTGGCTGATGGGCGGGCGGGCGGCTGGCGGGCGAGGGAGCTCTTCCCCTGAGCGGTCTGCTCAGCTCCCTTGCGCGCCGCAGAGTGAGGCTGGGAGCCGGAATATGATGTCATCAACCCGGCTCCCAGCCTCACTGTGCAGCGTGCGAGGGAGCTGAGCAGACCACTCAGAGGAAGAGCTCCCTTGCCAGCTGCCCGCACAGTAGCCAGCCCATCAGCCCGACAGGCAGCCACTGGACCACCAGGGAGAAAGAGAAACCCCCCCCCCCAGCATTCCCAAAGGTAAGGAGGCTGGGGGGGGGGGTTAAATAAAAAAATTAAAAAGTGTAAATGTGAGTGATTGTGTGTGTGTCTGTGCGTGTGTGTGACTGAGTGTGTGTTAAAAAAAAGTGCTAATGTGAGTGATTGTGTGTGTGTGTGTGTTTGTGCTGTGTGTGTTTGTGCTGTGTGTGTGTCTGACTGTGTTTGTGTCTGACTGTGTGTGTTTGTGTCTGTGTGTGTGTCTGTCTGACTGTGTGTGTTTGTGTGTGACTGTGTGTTTGTGTCTGACTGTGTGTGTTTGTGTGTGTGCATTTACAAGGTGGGGCGGGGGGGAGGGTGCCTGAGTTTTGTCCTGCCTAGTGCAGCACAAAACCAGGATACACCACTGGGTACATGCTACTTTTTTCACATAATATATGTTTTAAGACAAGCTTTTATTACAATAATACTAGTAATTTTTATCATTCTACTTGATGTTATATGATTGAAATCAGACTGAAATAACATTCTGTATATTTTATATCCTCTGTCTATGCATTGTGTATATGCTCTTCACTTGTGCACTTCTGTATAATCAAACCACACGGGCTAGCCTTCACTCCCCATGTGCATCAATGATCCTTGGGTGTCCATGACTCCGACGCCGGTTCTTGCATCACATTTTGTAGGTACTAACCACTACATACCGAGAACACCCCACAAGACTTGCCATTTTGGAGATGCTCTTACTCAGTCATCTATTCCATCACTATTTGGCTCATGTCTAAGTCACTTAGATCTTTTCAGTTGCCCATTCTTTCCTCTTTTAACGCAAGAAATTCAAGAACTGACTGATCACTTCCTGCCTCATGTTTCCAGGGCTGTTGCAAGGATTTTTGCCGCCCTTGGCAAACAAAAATTTGCCCGCCCCCCATATTCTCTGCCCACCATGTGACATCACAATGCCCCACCCATATGATCTGCCATATGAGCAAATGCCAGTGCTGCACACGGTGTCTTTTCTCTGAAAGGGCAGTGTGTTTACATTAAAAAGCCTCCAGGGACAGGCTATAGACACCAGAACCACTACATTAAGCTGTAGATGGTTCTGGTGACTATAGTGGCCCTTTAATGTGAGGTAAATTAGGGATTAGTGCCACTAATAATATACTGGGTTGCCTACTTACCACCAGATGAGGACAAGAGGATGATGATGGGCTCAGGCTGCAGTCTGCCTCCACTGGTCTGGTGTTAAAACAGGCTCTCTGGGGGCAGTGCTCACAAAAATCAACGAAAAGGAAGCAGCTCAATTTTATGGGGCCCCTTACACAGATCACAGTCTGGGCCCCGAGGGCCTGACTGTGAGTATGTCTACAAGGCCCACTCATGAGTTCACTCACAGAGATGTGTTATGTGTTATTGTAGAGGATGTAATGTATGTGTGTTCTTATGGAATGTAGTATATAGGGATACCAGTTTGTGTAAGGGATGTATTGTGTGAATCTGTGTTTGTATGTGTAAGGGTTGTAAGGTGTGTTTCTGTGTATGTAACATATGCATTGAGTGTTTGTAGGAGATGCATTAAGAGAAGCAGTGTGTGTGTGTGTGTATCTAAGGGATGCATTGTGTGCTTCTGTGTATGTGTGCAAGGTTGGCATTGTGTGTGTAAGGGATGTATTGTATGTTTCTGTGTGTGTAACGGTAGCATGGTGTGTTTCTGTGTGAGTGTAGGATGCATTGTGTATGTGTGTAGTGTGAAATAAAGGGTTTGTGGGGTAGGATAGGGGCAAAGAGGGGAGCAGCTTTTTATTTTATTATTATATTTATTTTGTTAATATCATTTTTTTTTGTATATTTTTTCTTTGTTTTGTGTCTTACACCCCACTTTAGTGTATCTCTTACAAGCCCTTTGTGTGTCTCTTATCCCTCCTCCCCCTCTTTGCATGTCTCCTACATCCTCCAAACCCGTTTGCGTGTCTTACTCCCTCTTTTGTGTCTTACTCAGGGGCGGATTAACATAGGGGCTGATGGAGCTGCAGCTCCAGGCCCCGGCCTCTGGAATAGGCCCATTGATTGACAAAAAAAAAAAATATATATTTTTTTTAAATACTCTTCACATGATTTTGCTTAAGTATGGAAACTTAAGAAGGATGTAGGGGAACAAAACTGGTGTGAACTGGCTGACAATGAAATTAGTTAAGGTAAAGCTGACTTTGCGCACTCTGTGAATGCTCTTGCTGCTTCAGTCTCTCTAACACTGTTACATGTTCCCTTTCTTCTACACTCAATACATACACCTTTTCTCTGTCCCATAGTGTATAAGAGGAGCTTCTGTCTGCTAGTAAGAAGGTTAGGAGAGGAGTGACACAAGTGAGTGCTTAGAAAACATAGAGCTAGCATATCATTAGATGCATTTATGCCAAACCCTTGGCTTGTCATCCTGCATTATTGGCATTCACGCCTGGCTGACCATCTAATCCTTCGTTCAGACGTGCCCTCTTTTTGGCCATGTTTGTCCCTTTGGGCAGTTCGGGTTACGTGATTCGCGTCAGTGGCCCGCCATTGTACCCTATCCAACGAAATCCTGCTTTACCGGACACTGCTGTTAGTATGGATTTACTTGAACAATGAAAGTGAGAGATTAGCATAGGTTATGTTATTTCTTATATCTATGTCCTGTGAGTTTCCCTCCAGCTCCAGATACATGGCGCTTGGGAGGTAAAACTGTTTAAGTGTTTTCATTCGATAAGATTCTGTAATTGGGCCCATCATAATTGTCAGCACTATGCCCTTTGGCAATTTTAAATAAATTGTCACTGAAAAATAAAAACAAAATTAAAAAAAACAATATTGTACAGACTTATTTTTATATACAATTTTTAGTTTTAGACAACTATTAAGGATAAATAAACCCAAGACATTTGATGTGCCTATTTACTTTATACGGATACAACTAAGCAGTGATGTCATCATGCATCATAATAATCTGAGAGTATTTTACAAGAGTTTGAACAATCTGAAGCCAGTCAGTGTGGAGCTGGGACTACAGGGTAAACAGGATCTCATCAGAACAAACCAAAACCTTCTGGATAATCTGCTGCATGGACCTAAACAGGATCTGAAGAGGATGGTAATGTATGGGGTAAATGATTCATACGAAATACATTGAATACAGATCCAGGGACAGACTTGTAACTGATCGCCTTAATATGGGGTCAGGAAGGAATTTTTTACTTGGATATTTTACCCATTGTATGTCCAAGTTTTTTCGCCTTCCTCTGGATCACTAATTCACTAAATATTGAATTGTAGCAAATTAGTCTGACCAGTTTATTCACTAAACAACAAATTTTATCCACATGTATTTTTGTAACTCTTAAAATAATATATATATATATATATATATATATATATATATATATATATAAAAGCTTGGTACAAATGTATTAAAGACAAACACTAAACAAAATTAGAAGACTGGATTCATTATAAAGTTACTTTTTAATTACATATCTTACACAAATACAAAGATAAACAAAATACATTTTAAACACCTTAAAAAGGTGAAATAATATTTAATTGATGAATTGCCATATAAACTGACACTAAATATATATTATCCTCATGCTTCTGTAAATATGCAGTCACAGATATAGTGCCATCAGTGGCGTACTAAGGGGGAGGCGGTCCGCCCCGGGTGCCACCAGGGTGGGGGGTGCCTTGGGAGGGGGCGCTGCCAGGAGCGCCGCCCCCCCCCCCTCATGCTGCAGCCGCCCCAGCTCTCTGCAGAGAGCCTCAGGCGGCTGCAGCTTTGCCCGCCCGGGCGCAGCCTGAGGAGAGAGGCTGAGCGCTCCCTCCTGTCACTCCCTCCCTGTAGCGTGGCCAAGCCCTCTTTGGTCCACGGGTACAGGGATCATCTGTCTCCTGTACCCGGCCAGACTAACAGGAAGTACACACTCAGTGTGCACTTCCTGTTAGTCCGGCCGGGTACAGGAAACAAAAGCTCCCTGTACCCGTGGACCATAGAGGGCTCGGCCACCCTACAACAATGGTGGGGGGGGGGGATAAGGAGAGATGGGGAGGGGATAAGGAGAGATTGGGTGGAATAAGGAGAGATGGGAGGACAAAAAGGAGAGATGGGGGTGAATAAGGAGAGATGGGGGATAAGGAGAGATGGGGGGTAAGGAGAGATGGGGATAAGGAGAGATTGGGAGGGGGATAATGAGAGATTGGGGGGATAAAGAGAGATTGGGAGGGGGAAGGAAATTGGAGAGGGGGGATAAAGAAAGAAATTGGGAGGGGGGAGAGAGAAGGAAATTGGAGGGGGGGGGAGATTGACATTCATCACACACAATGCACCCCTTGCACACAGAAAAAACACACAATGCATTACACACACTGCATTACACACACAGACACACATACACAAGCAATGCAACCGTTACACACAATGCATCCCTTACACACACAGAAACACACAATGCATTCATTACACACACTCAATGCACCCCTTACACACATTCAATGCATCCCATACATACACAGAAACACACCTTGCAGCCCTTACACATACAAACACAATTTCACACAATGCATTCCTTACACACATATCAGAACATCCCCTACACACTCCACCCCCTGTGAACAAACTCATTGGTGGAACATGAAGGTGGACCCTGGGACCCAGACCTTGAGCTGTGTAAAGGGCCCCCAAAAAATGGAGCTGCTTCCCATTCTCCCAGAACATTGATTTTTGTGACCACAGTTACAAACCGCCTTCAGAGAGCCTGTTCTACACCAGCCCAGTGGAGCCAGACTGCAGCTAGAGCCCATCATCATCATCTGGTTTTAAGTAGGCAATCTAGTATATTATTCGTGGCACTAATCTCTAATTTACCTCACATTAAAGAAACACTACAGTCCCCAGAACCACTGCAGCTTAATGTAGTGGTTCTGGTGTCTATAGCCTGTCCCTGCAGGCCTTTTAATGTAAACACGGCAGCACTGCAGCACTGGCATTAGTTAACATGGCAAATCATATGGGTGGGGCATTGTGATGTCACATGGGGGCGGCAAACTTTACTTTTGCCTAGGGCGGCAAAAATCCTTGCACCGGCCCTGGCTGGAGGGGGCTGTGTGAGCTGTGGCCGCACAGTGCCCCATGGTAGTTAGGAAAAGTGGGGTGGAGCTAAGCAAAATCAGAGGCGGAGCCAAACTGGCGCCGGGGGCGGGGCTTTTGTGGGGGGGCAAGGGGGTGCCAAGCACAGGATCCGCCCCGGGTGCCAAATGCTCTAGGTACGCCCCTGAGTGCCATGTCCCAATAGTGGGGACAAAGCATATTATGATTTATAATAATAATAATAAGTCCATTCTGACCACAGCTCATCACATTTTAAACCACAGTTTTGCACTATATATTTTTTTATGATCAAACATGGCAGCATTTACTCATGGATTAGCTCATCCCCTCACAGCAGAAAGGACAGGAAATAGAACTCTGAAATTGGTATAAATAGATTGATCCCCTTCCCATCAGGCAGTCTTTTTTCCCTGTCCTTCACAGCAGTGAAAGGAGTCTGCTTAAGCAGGCCTAGATTTTTCTTCTTTTTCTTAAATTCTTTATTTTTACTCAATAGAGTTAGCAAGTGCACATCAACTTTCGGGCTTACGCAGAAGCCAACATGGTCAACATTTTGGAATCATTATACAGTTTGACAAGAAAAACAGTATGTGCCCCATCTTTTTCTTAAACCATTGGCACCTGCCATCTATCGAGGTGTTTTTTAAATTTCACATTACCCCCTTCTAGGATATACATCATTGAACAATCGATTCAACAATTATACAGTCACTTTCGGGCTAATAAAGAGGCCTATTAAATTACAAATCAATATAAGGGAACGTTAGTCATTGTAAACATTGCAAGCCTGTGTCGTAACTTAGCTTTGGCACTCGCCGTTTGTTGGGGAAACGTATGGTAGATAAGGGTACAGGCTAATAAGCAAAAATAAGTAGCCATCATATGTGCTAATCAACCTCCTAACTGTGCTACCTTGTTCCTCCGACCGCTTGATCTAGCCTGAGAAAAACCGCATAAAACGAAGAAAGAAGAAAAAAAGAAGAAAGTAAAAGACAAAGAGATAACGTAAGAAGTACATAGTCAAGGCAGAAAAGGAAAAGGAGGGGATGGGGGGAGGGCGGCGGGTCTACCATCACTCCGTTGGCAGCGACGCCCCTTCCAGCGGTATATCATTTTGGTCCGTACCCGCAGGGGTATGCCTTCAATCTCCACTCGAGCCAACTACGCTATTGTCCCATGGTTCCCAGAGTTTTTGGAATGTTACGGCGGTCCGTCTCACCCTTGCTGTCAAATCATCCATAATTCTACATTCTTTGATTCTGGAGATAACCCCTGTGAATTCTGGGCCCTCTGAAGTGAGCCATGCTGTCGCTATCGCTCGGCTCGCACATAAAGTAATCTTGTGTACTAATTTCTGTTCCCGAGTGGTCCATCCGTCCACAGATCTGTTTAATAAGTAGATCCCGGGGTCTAATCTCAGCGGTCTAGCAAATATCTGCTTCAACAGAACCTCCACAGACTTCCAGAATCCGCGTATCTTTGAGCATTCCCACCACATGTGTATATACGTCCCTTGGGCTCCGCATCCCCTCCAGCAATCGTCAGTTTCTAGTTTGTGCATCCTATGTAATTGCTAGATTTTTCTTCTATGCTCACCAGGCCAGTATTTTTGTGTCCCTGCCAGGGTTCAGCCTCTAAGCCCTGAAGACCCAGTAACAGCACATCTTTATAAGTCTCCAGCCTGGGTAACCCTTTACTGACCAGGGGTCAGGCCCACTCTTTCCCTCAGGGGATGAAAGCGGTCCACTCTATACATGCCAGGGTTCAGCCTTTTATCCCTGAGGACCCAGCAACATCACATCTCTATGAGTCGCAAGCCTTGGTACCTCCTTTCGTGACCGGGGGTCAGACCCAATCGCTCCCTCAGCGGATGAAAACAGTCCATTGCATACATGCCAGGGTTCAGCCTCTTATTCCTGAAGACCCAGCAACAGCATATGTCTATGAGTTGCTAGCCTGGGTAACCCCTTTAGTGACCCAGGGTCTCACCCAATTCCTTCCTTGAGAGGAGGAAAGCGGTCTACAGCGTACCTGAGGCCCAGCCAGGGTTCATCCTCTTATCCCTGAAGACCAATCTCTTTGAGTCACCAGCCTGGGTACCCCCTTTCGTGACCGGGGGTCAGATCCAATCGCTCCCTCAGGGGATGAAAGCAGTCCATTGCATACATGCCAGGGTTTAGCCTCTTATCCCTGAAGACCCATCTCTCTGAGCCACCATCCTGAGTACCCCCTTTAGTGAACGGCGCTCTGACCCAACTCTCTCCCTCACGGGATGACAGTGGTCCACTGCATACATGAGGTCAAACAAGGGTTCAGCCTCTTATCCCTGACGACCCAATAAACAGCACTTCCATAAGGTGACTACCTGGGTATGCAGTAGGTTTGTTTAAAACCTTCCCCCACTGGTGGTGACGAAGGGCATGTTCTTTCTAAACTGGGTGATATTTAGGAGGTTTCTGTGGTGAGCATTTTGGAAGGTTTATACATGCAACAATGCAACTTACAAAAGAGCGCTGATAATGCAACAATGCATTTAAAAAAGAGTGCTGATAATAATGCAATCATGCATTTTACAAAAGAGTGCTAATAATGCAATTTACAAAAAAATGCTGATAATCGATATCCTGTTTGTATAAAGTCTGCCTGAATACCACAGTCTTGGAGACAGAGAAGAGGCCAATACCCTCAGTAATAGCAAGCTTCCCTGGGTGACTGAGCCAATTGTACCTGTACACACAGTGCATATCAAAGCTGAATGATTGTGTAGTGATAATATATACTTACCAGCAAGCGCTCCACTTATTTACTGATGTTGGAGTCATTATCAGGTCAGTCAGTATAAGATCTTTTTTGAATAGTTCTGGTGTGGTGTAAGGAACGAACAAATCCAAGTGTTGTAGCAGCTTATTCTATGTATCTTTCTATTATTCATAATTTTTTTGTAAGAGCCTCTTTTATCACAGATAGGTTCTATAGCATGGGCTCCATACTGTAATGAATAACCCTGTGAATATTCAAATTCCCTCAAAACAGCCAAGTTGTGACTAGTTACTCTGCCCACATTTTGCCATCAGACTTTAATTTGCTACAAATCAAAATGTAATGATTAAAACTGTTCATGAGGATTTTTTTCTTTTTCTATAAAATTTTTTATTTTCTTCACTATAAATAAATAAATTAATTAAATTAAAAGAAAATATTTTTTGTCTATCATGTTCTTTCAATGCAAAACAACTCCATGGCCCATTTACTACATAATTCAAACACCAGAGCCACTACAGGATGGTTATTGTACCCAGGGCCGGATTAACATAGGGCTGATGAAGCTGCAGCTCCAGGCCCGTGCCTATGGAATTTTTGTTTTGGCTACTCTTCAAATGCTCTTGCTTAAGTATGGAAACTTAAGAGGGATGTAGGGGAACAAAACTGGCGTAGAGTGGCTGACAATGAAATTAGCTCCGTTAAAGCTGTGCACTACTTGCTCCCATACTGCACAACAAAAGCTTCTGCCTGCTAGTAAGAAGGTTAGTAGAGGAATGGACCAGCAAGTGGTAGGGGACAGTCCTTAGAAAGCGTAGAGCTAACTCATCATTAGATGCATTTATGCCAAGCTCAGGATGCTGTCTGCACAGTATGCCCTTGGTTGGTCATCTTGCATGATTGGTAGGGAGCCTGACGTGCATTTCCGCCAAGCTATCCATCTAATTCCTTGTGCAGACACGCTTCTTTTGGGGCATATTTGTCCCTTTGTGCAGTTCTCGCTACGTGATTCACATCAGTGGCACACCCTTTTACCCAGCCCACCGAAATTCTACTTCACTGGACACTGCTGTTAGGGGGGTATAGATTTACTTGAAAGATGAAAGCAAGAGATTAGCATAGGGTTTGTGTTTTTCCGATAGCTATATCCTGTGAGTTTCCCTCCAGCACCACCTCCACCAGATACATGACGCTTGGGAGGTATAACCGTTTTAGTGATTTCTGTCGATATGATTCTGTAATTAGGCCCATCATAACTGTCAGCACCAGGCCCAATGGGCTTTTAATCTGGCCCTGGTCTTTCTCTTCCCAGCTCCTTGGTGTGTCTCTTTTCCCCCCAGGCCTCTCTGTGTGTCTTCCTCACAAGCAACTCTTTGTGTCTCTGTCTCCCCTACCAGCCCTTCTGTGCTTCTTTTTCACCCCTTCCTCAGCCTCTATGTGTGTCTTACACTGCTCCATCCCTTAATGATCTCTACCACTTCTCCCGTCCCTTAGTGGTCTCTCCTCCTGTCCCTTAGAGGTGTCTCCTCCTGTCCTTTAGTGTTCTCCCCTCCCCTCCCATCCTGCCCGTTAGTGCTCTCCCATCCCCTCATGTCCCTTAGTACTCTCCTATCTCTTAGTGATCTCCCCTCCCCACTTGTCCCTTAGTGATCGCCCCTGCCCCTTAGTGCTCTCCACTTCCCCCGTCCCTTAGTGATCTCCTCTTCCCTCCTGTCCCTTATTGCTCTCCTCTGCCCCTATCCTTTAATGCTCCCCCTGACTTTAGTGCTTTCCCCTGCACCCTGTCCCCGTTCCCATAGTGCTGTCCCTCCCCCTATCCCTTAGAGTCTGCCCCCTCCCCCATCTTTTCCTTGTTGGTCTCCTCCCCATCTTTCCCTTAGTCATCTCCCCCCATCTTTCCCTTTGTGGTCTCTCCCCCCCTTTCCCTTTGTGTTCTCCTGCCTCCCCCATCTTTACCATAGTGGTCTTTCCCTTCCCCCCAACCATCTTTCCCTTAGTGATCTCTCCTCACACCCCAATCTTTCATTTATTGGTCACCCCCCATCTTTCCCTTAGTTGTCTCTCCCCACCATCTTTCCCTAGTGATCTCTCCTCCACCCCCCTCCTTCTTTCCCTTAGTGGTCTCTCTCCCCACGCATCTTTCCTTGAGTGGTCTCTCCTCACCACCCCACCTCCATCTTTCCCTAAGTGGACTCTCTTCACACCCCCTCCCCCATCTTTTCCTTAGTTGTCCCCCCGACAGAGTCCCTTAGTGCTGTATCCATGGGTCCTCCCCCCCAGTGTCCCTTAGTGCTGTCTACCCCAATCCCCCTTTCCCTTAGTGCCATCTCCCCTCCCTTCCCTTTTGTGCCTCCTACCTCATTGTAGCGTGGCTGGGGTACAGTGTGCGCAGTACAGGAGCTTCAGTTTCCTGTACCCGGCCGGGCTGGCAGGAAGTGCTCACTGAGAGAGCACATCCTTTCAGTCCGGCCGGGTACAGGAAGCTCCTGTACCGCGGTCCACGCCACCCAGCCATGCTACACTGAGTGTCAAGTAGGAGGGAGCGCTGTGCGCTTCCCTCCTGTCGGGTCACTCAAATCTGTGTCGTCTCTTCACATTTGTGAAAATTGTCTACACACAGTCCTTCTGTTTTTTTAGCTTGTCTTAAGGACACAAGTCATTTTTGCATTTTTTGCTGTTTGTGGTCAACCGCAATTTTGCATCTCTCTCATTTATTGCACCAACACATATTACATACCTTTTTTTAAAGGGGAAAAGGGGCTTTAATTCAATGTCACATATACATATATAAATTCTCATTAATTATAATAAAATGGGAAAAGAAAAAAACATTTTTTTTCACAGTTTTGGCAATAATAGCGTGTGCATAATATATCCAGCTTAGAAAAAGTAATTTAAAAAAAAATTCATTAATGTGTCTTGATTTATAGAATACATAATGTGTATAGGATTTCAACTTATTTTGAAAGTTACAGGTCACAAAATACATGGACTAAAATAAAATTTCAATGTGAAACTGTTTTTCTTGTAAGTTTAGTAGCCATCACAGAAAGCAAAATTGACACACAAAAGTATATATTTAGGGGGAGGGAGGGGCCTGATCGCAGCCCAAGATGGCCGCACGTTGCTGAAGCTCCTAAGGGAAATCTTTTATACTTAGCCGAAAATCTGACTTCTACTATCAGACCGTTGGCACAAAACTGCTTACCCTCTTTGTGAGGCACCTAGGCACAAGTTGAGCCTGAAAGTGCTTGATTGGGACGTGCATAACCCATGTAAGGCTCCAGCTGCGGCCTTCTGGAACACTCGAGGTGGAGGAGGCAGCCGATCCTCTGCCCGCGTCTGGCAAGCATCGGATTAAGAGCCCTGTTCCCCCCTTCTAGACTGGTGGGGGTTATCCCGGTCGCCACTGGTATCCTTGTGTGACTAACAACTACAAACGGCGTTGCACAGTGATGTAGGAAGCTGAGGCCTACAGAATCAAAATGGCTGCCGCGACTAGCCCTGCAGGGACGGGTCTCTACCCGGGACAGCCCACCCAAGCTGACCCGCTACTTCAAGCCTTTGACAAGCTTTGTGCCCAATTCTGGCCGAAGCTGAGGGATCGGATACCCACCACTACTCCCATCAGTCAAAGCAGTGTACCTGAGAGCCGACCAGCGTCCCGAAGCCCAGTAACCAGCCATCACCCCTGCGGCCAACGCTGGACGACTCTGAAAAGGAGGCACAGGAGACCGCAACATAAACAACGCATGGAGGTGAGAAGAGCACAGGGGGCCGCGACTGACACACACTCACAGCGCACCGACCATGGCGGCCCATGGACACGACCTTGCATGGACCCCGAGAACACACCAAACAACCCTGTGTAACCTGCATAGTAAATGGATTCCCCCTCGGCAGGAACAGCGGCACGCGCCACGAAGGTCCAAAAGGCGGGCTCTCACCAACACATCGTGCTGCGGGGGGCCTCCCCATGCCTCCATGAACTCTCAACTCCCGATGTCCATAGCCCTCCGTCTGTGGGCATCGGTTGAGGGGACAGACTTTCTGCACTGTATTACTAATTTCCCGAATCTCTCTTTTTCTTATTTACTTGCTCACTAACCCAGTGGTATTAATAGCTCATTCTCATGTCACTACATATGTTTTGAAGTTTTTACCTACAATCTTCTGCTGACATGTATTCTACTCTTCCCTAAACCTATCTTTCAGATACTATAAAATGTGCTGTATGCTGACATTTCCTAATCAATATTCACTTATGCAATGCTTATACTTACACTCTTGTGGAATGTCACTATTTAGCCAATTGTTATGCTACGCACTATCAAAAATAAAGAATAAAAAAAAAAAAAGTATATATTTATATAAAGTAGACATCAGAGGCTTTTTAGCCATTTCATTGCCAATCTCTGTTAAATATTGGAGTAAAATAGTTTTTGGTTTTTTTTTTTGGCATATACACATATAACAAGGTTTTTGTAATGTGTATTTCTTAAGATTGGTGTGTGCCATTCCTGCACAGAACCCCATATTGTGTTCAGCTACATCTGCTGAGTACAACGATACCCCCCTTTGGCACTATTCTGTGAAGCTACAATGCCATATAAGAGACAAGGTTATTTCAGTTTCTGTAGTTAGAATTTTCATAGATGGATTTAATGGACCTATGTCTCATTTTGGGTTATTATAGCAGGTTAACTGTTCAAATAACCCCACAAATAACCCCATTTGAGAAAGCACCCCAGCGTATCTTATACGGCAAATATTGTGCCTTAACTTGTCACCATTTTTTCACCAATTTATGTCAATGTTTGTGGTGAGGGAAAAAAAAATATGGCATTTTTACATACATGTTGCATCTGTGCTGTATTTCTTACACTTGATATGTGCCACTGTCATACAATCTCCCAAATTATGCTCAGTTACATCTTCTGAATAAAACAAAATGCCCAATGTATGACCTAGACACATGGATGTCCACAGGAATTTTTCCAGGGGGGAGAGAGGGGGGGGCATAGTAATTACCACATAAAGCCAGGGTGACCAGATTTTGGAAATAAAAAACAAGGACACCCATTAGGCAAGGGGATGAAGAGATTGGCTGGAAATAAGGTAAATAGTGTTAAGGAGGGAGGCAGGATACGTAAATAGTGTTTTCACACTATTTGACACTGACACTATCCAGATCTCCAGGTCACTGAGATTCGGCTTCTGAAACGGAATGTCAGGAAGTGCATATTGATGTCAGACATGAGTGTCGCTGATTGGCTAGAGTGGTCAGCTGACGCTCTAAGCCAATTGCTAGTTCCCAGTTCAAAACAATGTTTTACTTTTTTATGAATGGAGAGCTACTGATTGGCTTAGAGTGCCAGCTGACTGCTGTAGCCAATCAGCGGCACCAGTGGTGTATCCTGGTTTTGTGCTGCCCTAGGCATGACAAAACTCAGGCGTCCCCCCACCCCGCACCACCCCACCCTTCCTCCCTGCCCTGCCTTCTAAATACACACACACACATTCACTGACAGACATGCATACACTAGCTAACACACATACACACTCACTAACAGACACATACAGTCACTAGCAGACACATACACTCTCACTAACAGACACACACACATGGTAACACACTCCCTGACATACACACACTTACTAACAGACACACACACACTAACAGATACACACACACACACACTAACAGACAAACACACATTCACTAACAGACACACACACACACTAACACACACACTCACTTTTTAAAAAATAATAATTTTATTCAACCTTTCTCCTTTTTACCTGGGGTCCAGTGGCTGCTGGGCTGCGCTGGCGAGGGAGCACTGATTAGTGAGCACTCTGCTCAGCTCCCTCGCGCGCCGTTGAGTGATGCCGGGAGCCGGAATATGATGTCATATTCCGGCTCCCAGCATTACTCTGCGGTGCGCGAGGGAGCTGAGCAGAGAGCTCAGGGAAAAGTGCTCCCTCGCCAGCGCCGCCCGCCCGACCGGATTTTTAGTTAGCCGCAAGGCTAACAAGACATTTGCCCTGGGCATTTGGGGCAGCTTTTTTTTTGCCGCCCCCAGAAAATGCCGCCCAAGGCAAATACCTTGTTTGCCTCGCGGCTAATACATCCCTGAGCGGCACCCCTACCCAGCAGCACTCTATGCTTCCTGACACTCAGTAAATAAAAGTGAACACATTAACACTGATATTTTCTTTTAACTGGGGAGATGAGTAGGTCCAAAGTTTCCCTGCCAGGCCCAGGTACCAACGTCTTATGATGTGGTGCCCAGAATGAAATGGAAGGATTACTTAACGTGTCTTTTTCTTCTGACACCGTCTTCTCTCCTCCTTGGCTCCTTCACCTTTCTGCTTCTTTTGCGCCCTTCTGCTCCTTTCTCTTTATGATCCCTTTCTGCTACTTTTGAATCCTTCTGGTCCTTCTGACCCTTTCTGCTCCTTTCAGCTCCTTTCTGCTTCTCGATGACCCCTCCTGCTCCTTTTCTTACTTATCCTTTCTGCTCTTTGCTGCCCCTTTCTGCTCCTTGCTGCCCATTTCTGCTCCTTGCTGACCCTTTCTGCTCCTTCTCCTACTTTTCCTTTCTGCTCCTTCTGATTCTTTCTGCTCATTTACCTGTGTGCTCCTTCTGTCCCTTACTGCTCCTTGCTGACCATTTCTGTTCCTTGCTGCCAATATCTGTTCCTTCTCCTACTTTACCTTTGTGCTCCTTCCGATTCTTTCTTCTCCTTTACCTTTGTGCTCCCTCTGTCCCTTCCTGCTCCTTGCTGACCATTTCTTCTCCTTGCTGCCTCGTTCTGTTCCTTCTACTACTTTACCTTTGTGCTCCTTCTGATTCTTTCTTCTGCCCTTACCTTCGTGCTCCTTCTGTCCCTTATGCACATTTCTGCTCCTTGCTGACCCTTTCTGTTCCTTCTCCTACTTTACCTTTTGTGCTCCTTCTGTCCCTTTCTCCACGTCCCTGCTCCTTGCTGACCCTTCTTGCTCCTTGCTGACCCTTTCTGCTCCTTCTCTTACTTTACCTTTGTGCTCCTTCTGATTCTTTCTGCTCCATTAACTTTGTGCTTCTTCTGTCCCTTCCTACTCCTTACTGCCCCTTTTTGTTCCTTGCGGACCCTTCCTGCTCCTTGCTGACCATTTCTGCTCCCTGCAGACCCTTTCACCTCCTTGCTGACCCTTTCTGCTCCTTTTCCTACTTAACCTTTCTGCTCCCTGCAGTCTATTTCTGCTCCTTGCTGACCCTTTCTGCCTGTTCCTGCTCCTTGCTGACCCTTTCTGCTCCTTCTCCTACTTTACCTTTGTGCTCCTTCTGATTCTTTCTGCACATTTACCTGTGTGCTCCATCTGTCCCTTCCTGCTCCTTGCTGCCAATATCTGTTCCTTCTCCTACTTTACCTTTGTGCTCCTTCCGATTCTTTCTTCTCCTTTACCTTTGTGCTCCTTCTGTCCCTTCCTGCTCCTTGCTGACCATTTCTTCTTCTTGCTGGCCCTTTCTGTTCCTTCTCCTACTTTACCTTTGTGCTTCTTCTGATTCTTTCTTCTGCCTTTACCTTCGTCCTCCTTCTGTCCCTTCTGCATCTTTCTGCACCTTGCTAACACTTTCTGTTCCTTCTCCTACTTTACCTTCGTGCTCCTTCTGTCCCTTCCTGCTCCTTGCTGACCCTTCTTGCAGCTTGATGACCCTTTCTGCTCCTTCTCATACTTTACCTTTGTGCTCCTTCTGATTCTTTCTGCTCCTTTAACTTTGTGCTCCTTCTGTCCCTTCCTACTCCTTACTGACCCTTTCTGCTCCTTGCGGACCCTTCCTGCTCCTTGCTGACCATTTCTGTTCCTTGCAGACCCTTTCACCTCCTTGCTGACCCTTTCTGCTCCTTTTCCTGCGTAACCTTTCTGCTCCCTGCAGACCATTCCTGCTCCTTTTCCTACTTTACCTTTGTGCTCCTTCTTATTCTTTCAGCTCCTTTACCAATTTGTTCCTTCTGTCCCTTTCTACTCCCTTCCTGTAGGTTGTCTCCTCCCATCCCTCACTTACCTGATCTGTAGGCTGTATCTGCAGGCTAGGAGTTGCTGGCTGCACTCTGTGCTGCTCCCCTGCGGATTCAGTCAGGAGAGAGAAGCAGGGATAAGATGTAGCTTCCTATCCCTGCCTCTATCCACACACAGGCTGGCGCCTGTATTGCAGTTTATTCTCAATCACACTGGCACAAGTTGAAAAATCCACATCTTGCCCCCTCCTGCGGACGCCCATGACTAGACACTATTTTGTGAAGTTACAGTGCTGTGAAAGAGATGTGACAAGTTCAGGTTCTTAAGTGTGAATTTTCATAGAGGGTTTTGATGGGTCTGTGTCCCACTTTGGAGCACTTGAGCAGGCTACATATTACAACTACACCATAAAGGCATACCATTTCTTAAAGAACACATCCCAGGGTATTTCAAAAGGCCTATTTTGAACCTTAGCATGGGATCATTTTTCCGCTAGCTTGTACCAAGTGTAGTGGTAATAAGCATTTTTTCTGCCTTTTTGACACACAAAGTGAGTTTGCGCAGTATATTTTGCAAACCTTATGTATACTAAGAATGTATACTACTTCATAGGTTGCTTAGCTATGTCGGCTGAGTACAGCAATACCCCGGTATGTACCTTTGCCAGGTATATGTGGACATTGAAGGGGCACATTTGAGACACAGCCATTCCAGTTCTTTTCAACCTTTGAATTTTTACGCTGTGTCCATGTCCCATTTTAGAGTATTTTACAAGGCTATATAATCCAATTACCCCATAAAGGCATACCATTTCTTAAATAAGACATCCCAGAGTATTTCAAAAGGCCTATTTTGAACCTTAGCGTGGGATCATTTTTCCGCTAGCTTGTACCAAGTGTAGTGGTAATAAGCATTTTTTCTGCCTTTTTGACACACAAAGTGAGTTTGCGCAGTATATTTTGCAAACCTTATGTGTACTACGACTGTATACTACTTCATATGTTGCTCAGCTATGTCGGCTGAGTACAGCAATACCCCCGTATGTACCTTTGCTAGGTATATGTGGACATTGAAGGGGCAAATTTGAGACACAGCCATTCCAGTTTTTCTAACAATTTTGAATTTTTACGCTGTGTTCATGTCCAATTTTAGAGTATTTTACAAGGCTATATAATCCAATTACACCATAAAGGCATACCATTTCTTAAAGAAGACATCCAGGTTAATTCAAAAGGCATATTTTGAACCTTAGCGTGGGATAATTTTTTTTGGCAGGGAAGGGGTTAATTTTATTAAAGCAGGGGAAGGGTGGGATTTAACTTTATTTTATTTTTTTACACAGGGAGAAGAGGATCAGCTCTTCACACAGAACCCGGAAAATCAGGGAGGCGGAAGGTAAGTAAACTGAGCACATGTGCTCAGTGCTGGGGCAGCTCGATCGGGTGCTCCCAGTCTGCCTCTAATACTTTTCGCGCCGCGATCTGGGGTTAACTTTAGTAAATGACGGAAATTTTCCGTCAACGGTCCTTAACTGAAGAACAAGGTTGACGGAGAATTTCCGACTTCGGTCGGGAAGGGGTTAACATTTGGCTGTTTTATTGGTTTATACGATCAGATTATTCTCTACTTTTATATTTCATGTGAGGTGCGCATGTTGTGAAGGTGTCATTATACAAACACTGAACAAAATTATAAATGCAACACTTTTGTTTTTGCCCCCATTTTCATGAGCTGAACTCAAAGATCTAAGACTTTTTCCATGTACACAAAAGGCCTCTCTCAAATAGTGTTCACAAATCTGTCTAAATCTGGGTTAGTGAGCACTTCTCCTCTGCCGAGATAATCCATCCACCTCACTGGTGTGGCATATCAGGATACTGATTAGACAGCATGACAATTGCACAAGTGTGCCTTAGGCTGGCTACAATAAAAGGCCACTATAAAATGTGCAGCTTTATCACATAGCACAATGCCACAGAAGTCGCAAGTTTTGAGAGAGTGTGAAATTGGCATGCTAAATGCAGGAATTTCCACCAGAACTGTTGTCCGTGAATTGAATGTTCATTTCTCTACCATAAGCCGTCTCCAAAGGCGTTTCAGAAAATTTGCCAGTACATCCAACGCCTCACAACCGCAGACCACGTGTAAACACACCAGCCCAGGGCATCCACATTCAGAATCTTTACCTCCAAGATCATCAGAGACCAGCCACCTGGACAGCTGCTGCAACAATCGGTTTGCATAACCAAAGACTTTCTGCACAAACTGTCAGAAATCGTCTCAGGGAAGTTCATCTGCATACCTGTCATCCTCATCTGGGTCTCGACGTGACTAAAGTTCGTCGTCGTAACCAATTTGAGTGGGCAAGTGCTCACATTCGATGGCGTCTGGCACTTTGGAGAGGTGTTCTCTTCACGGATGAATCCCGGTTTTCTCTGTACAGGGCAGATGGTGAGCGGTTTGCTGATGTCAACGTTGTTATCGAGTGGCCCATGGTGGCGGTGAGTTTATGGTATGGGCAGGCGTATATTATGGACAATGAATACAGGTGCATTTTTATTGATGGCATTTTAAAATGCACAGAGATACCGTGACGAGATCTTGAGGCCTTTTGTTGTGCCATTCATCCACGACCATCACCTCATGTTGCAGCATGATAATGCACGGCCCCATGTTGCAAGGATCTGTACACAATTCCTGGAAGCTGAAAACATCCCAGTTCTTACATGGCCAGCATACTCACCGGACATGTCACCCATTGAGCTTTGAGTTCAGCTCATGAAAAATAGGGGCAAAAACAAAAGTGTTGCATTTATAATTTAGTTCCGTGTACCTGTGCTCCTGAAAAGATTCTAAGTGATTACTTTCTACATATCCCATGACAAGGATTGTATTGTCAGGTGCTGATGCATGAGAGCTAATATATAGCTCCTTGTTTTGTGAGTGCATTTTCCATTACTTTATTCCTCACCTCTGTCATAAACAATATTACACTATTTTGTCCTCCTTGTCATTTCATATCACAGAATCCACAAAAGCTGGTAAAAACACAACATCTGCCGTACTTCACCTCTTCTACTAAGAATTCTGCTATAAAATATTATTTTATTACCTTTGATTACCTTGATTATCAGGGTTGAGATATATATATATATATATATATATATATATATATATATATATATATATAACAGATGAATCCCAGACACTTTCAACTAGGAACATGGGCCTATCATCTGTAGTCAGAAGGACTCTATTTGTAGGGTCGTGGTCATCAGACACTGCCTCCAAGACTGCCTTATGTGAACTTCCATTTGGAAGAAATAAGCTTTTCAGTGCTCCTGTGGAAGAATTATTATTTTTTTTAATTCTTTATTTTGTTTTCAGTACATAATAATTAGTCATAACATTTCCATAACGCCATATAACATATAGGCCGATAGTCAATAGGTGTGGGACATGTCCGGCCTAGGGATGGTTTGCACTTTTTGAAGTGGTCTAGTTGATCATAGGGATCTGTTCGGCTCTATGTGTTTGGAATGGTAAAGTGGGCTCGTCATAGGTGGACAGAGGGCGGGGCTTCTAGTGGTATAGATAAGTTGCGGGTATGGTACCGCCTGATGGGGTTACCCTGGGTGGTATAGGCCTATGTTACGAGCGGGTTGGTTGCCCTCTTGTTTTGTGGGGACTATGTTCAGCCATGCTGTGTGTCGATGAGATAGTTTTTTGATCTTTGCTAGGCAAATGTGTCACTAGTGTGGTGATGGTCTATGCGGCGCCTGCTAGGATTGTGGGAAAGGGAGAGTGTTTGTCCTCTTCGGGTAGTTTTATTGGGTACTTGTCGGTTGGGGGTACTCTCGCCACTCCCTTCCCGGCTTTCCTCCATCCCTCTAGGGTATTGGAGGGGTGGAGGTGTTGCACCCCAGAGCCAGCTGGTTTTGCCCAGTCAGCGTAGACTGCGGTGGGTCTACAAGTGGATGGGCAGTGCTTCGGCGTCAGTGAGGGGAGTGTTGTGCGTTCTTAGGGTGTCAAACTATAAATCAGAAATATAAGGAGATAAGAGCAACATAAACAGTAACAAAATATTGGTTGTGTGATCGGCTGAGGTTGTGGGCCCAGGGTGCGTAGTGGGTAGCCCTGTGTTGCTGTTGGATAGTCCCAGCGTGGCTAATAAGGCAGGACCTTCTCCCAGGATAGAGATTTTGTAGGATTGATCGTCCTTGGTCACCCAGAGCGTTGTGGGGGTTGCCCATCTGTGTGTGGAACCTGCCATTTGTAGGGTAGTGGTTATGGGCTGCATGCTCTTGCGCCATAATCTGCTCAGGTCTTGGAAAAAGGTGATTTGGTGCGTTTCGAAGTTGTGGAGTGTTTTCCCTTTAATGGCTGCCATTAGGGCTATTTTATCCGTAAGAGTTTGGCATTGCAAGATGAGGTCGCGTGGAGCTGTCTTTGGTGCTCGCAAGGATTTGGCGATGCGATATACGCCATCAAACGTGAAATGTTTTGTTTGCCTGTTGGGTAGGAGCGAGGTCACTAAGCGCCTTATAAAGTGGGGGAGTTCCTCCAGTGGTACTGCTTCTGATACCCCCTGATCTTGACATTTTTCCTCCTGCCCCTGTCATCTAGCAGGTTAACTTGCCTGGTAATATTGGAATGTATGGCTTGCATCTGGGTGACTGTGTCTTTCAGTGCGTTTAGGTCTTGGCGTGAATCTCTCACCTCCTGTTCTGTAGCTTGAGTGAGGACTGTCACCACCTGTACCTCAGCTGCTAAACCCTATAGATTCTATAGTGTTAGGAATACAAAGCTGTATACTTAACATTATAGAGCCCTCTGTCCCCCCCTCGTGCCCCTTTACCTCAGCATGTAAAGGGATAAAAATCTTTTATTTACTCACCCAATTCCAAGGGAGAACAACGATTGGTTGGCGCTCCACCTCGTCCAAAGAAGGGCATGGCCGTCTTTAATATCAATTGGACCCTGAGCAAGCATTTGCTTGGGCCCCTGTACCCTGCCCTCCCCTCCCCTCCCCCCACTCCTAGCTCCCAGGCATGCAGTTGCGGCCTTCACCACAACCTACTGATGGAACTAATGTAGAGAGGGCTGTGGTGTAAGAATTTTTTTTGGGTCTCCCCTATAGCGCAAGAGTGGAGAAAAGATAGATACCCATCTGTCTTACAACTTCCGCGATGCTATGCCAGCTGGGGATCTATCATTTTGCCATTCTTGTAGGGTTGTATTTGTGAGCAGTGTTTGTGAATTTGAATGTAAGCATGTTTTTGTATAGAGTATATGTGTGCATGTAGAGGTGTAGATGTAATGTTACCATTGGAATGCAGCTGTGTACTTGTGTGTAGTGTTTGCATTTGAATGCAGGGGTGGATGTGTGTTTGTATGTAGTGTTGGATGTTACATGCAGTTGGGCTTCTGTGTATTAAGTTGGTGTTGGTGTATATAATTTAAGTGTTTTAATAAAGGGGTGTATTTGTATGTAACATTTGTAATTGCATGCAGGGGAGTGTTTAGATGTAGTGTCTTTTAAATGCAGATGTACATTTGTGTGTAGTATTGGTGAGTGAAGGGTGTGTTTGTATACAATTTTGGAGTTTGTATTCAGGGGTGTGTTTGTATGTAATGATTGGGTTTGCAGCGGTGTGTTTGATCGCCTGGATGTATGCACATACATACTAACACATTGACACACAGATACACACATAAACACACTGATACATGCACACACCTGGACACATCTATTTTTTTTTCTATTGTACTGATCGTTTTATTTCAATATGTAATTACCAGATTTTACTATTAACATGACGTAAAGTCATGATTTTATTAATGACACGGAGGTGAGTATTATGCATTCTCTTTCTTTATTACACTCCCAGCAGCCAGAAAAGGGAATTATAAGAGAATCATAGAAAAAAGACACAGAGGCTCCTATTATGCTATTTTAAAGCTGAGCAACCACTGAACTGGAAATGTGTTGCACTGGGCGGAAATAGAAATTACGAAATGTAGACTCATTCGACCAGTCGGCTGTCCGTAGTATATCCTCCAATTTACAACCTATCACGGAAGCTTTAGAGGCCATAGCTCCGCGAACGGAATGTGAGGAAAAAATTGAGGTTTCTATGCCTGCCATCGACAGCAACCATTTGATCCAACGAGCTAAAGTAGCAGTAGATACTGGTAGGTGAGGTCTTTTGAATGAGATGAACAGTGGATGGGTTTGTTCTGGACGGAGTGATGCCGTGCGATGCTCGTATTCCTTCAGACATAGCATAGGACACAAATTTGGGTTGTCCGGCCATGATGGGTAGAAAACTTCCTTAGTCGAGGATTTTGTTCTACGTGAAATATTAAAGGATACTCCGTTTGGGACAAAAACACGTGCATGCCAGTCTAGTGCCCTGACATCAGCGACCCGTTTACATGAAAGTAAACAAAACAGCATCAACAGTTTGGTCGACAATTGCTTCAGTGAAAGTTCCTGGTTCATTGGCCAAGATTCGATAGAACGCAACATCACATTGACATCCCAAAAGGAAGAATATCGAGTTTGAGGAGGTCGAGTAAGACGGATGCCTTTGAGTAAACGACAGATAAGGGCATGTTTACCTAATGGGGTGCCATCCAACCCCATATGTCTCGCTGATATAGCCGATCTGTACATATTTATAGTACGAAAGGCTTTTCCTTCCTCAAAGAGTAGAGTCAGAAATTGTAGGATTGCTTCTGTAGAAGCTGATATGGGATCCATTGACCGTCCCACGCACCAATCAGACCATTTTCTCCAAGCCGATCCGTAGGCACGTCTGGTACCAGGTGCCCACGACTCTGCCAAGAGACTGAGTGTCGTCTGCGAAACCTCCTCGAGGTTCCATGATCTCCTGAAATGAGCCATGCCATCAGTTGCAATAGGCCTTGGTTGGCCAGATCGTGACTCATTCCCTCTGGGTTGGTTAAGAGGTAGGGAATGTCCGGCAACAGCTGTGGGAAATCTATTGACATTTCCAATAATTGAGGAAACCAAGGTTGTGACCTCCATAACGGGGTTATCAGTGCCAGCGTCCCCTTGGAATATCGAAGGGCCGCTAGGGTCCGAGAAATGAGGTTGAACGGGGGAAAAGCGTAGTTCCTGCCCTTGGTCCAGTCCCGTAGGAATGCATCTGTTGCCAGAGCATCTGGATCCGGTCTTCAACTGAAGAACCGAGGGAGCTGGGTGTTCAGTCAAGACGCGAAGAGGTCTATATTGAAAGGTCCCCAGAGTCGAGAGAGGCGCTGGAAAATCATTGGGTGGAGATGCCAATCCCCTGCGTCCCGAAGGTATCGGGAATTCCAGTCCGCCATTGTATTGTCCTGCCCCGGAATGTATTCTGCTATTACAGAAATGCTGTATTTCAGGCAATGTGCCAAAAATCTCGAGCCATCAATGCGAGAACCTTCGATTTCGTCCCCTCTAGATGGTTGATATAACGTACCGCTGAGATGTTGTCCATCTTGATTAATATAGAGCATGAAATGCCTATGGGGGCCATACTGCGAATGGCAAAGGACGCTGCTAATAGCTCTAGGCAGTTGATGTGCAACAGGGACTCTTTGTTCGACCATCTGCCACCGGTGGAAACTGACCCGCAATGCGCGCCCCAGCCGTGTAAGCTGGCGTCTGACTCTATTACCAGGTCCGGCGTCGATCCAAATATCGCTCGCCCGTTCCATGCCTCCATGTGTGCTAACCACCAGTCTAGTTCCTCCCTGGAGTCTTTGTCCAGTGTAACGCAGGTTTCGTATGAGTGACCGGAGCGTAGATATGAGGCTTTGAGTCTTTGTAGGGCACGATAGTGTAGCGGTCCTGGGAAGATCGCCTGTATGGACGATGCCAACAGCCCTATGATCCTCGCAAGTTGTCGGAGGGAAATAGTCGTACGATGCATAAGCCGTCTGATCTCTTTCTTGATCTAAATCATTTTGTCTTTGGGTAGACACAACCTCTGTTGAACAGAGTCGACTTGGAAACCCAGAAATTCCATCTGTCTGGAGGGTTTCAGTATTGATTTCTCCCAATTCACCAAGAATCCTAAGTTTTGGATAAGGTGGGTCGTCCAGGATAGGTGAATGCGAAGTTGGGATTGAGATTGGGACAGAAGAAGGATGTCGTCTAGATAAATTATTAATCTGACCCCTCGTGTGCGCAGTAAGGCAATCACCGGTTTTAGCACTTTTGTGAAGCACCATGGAGCGGAGGATAGGCCAAATGGCAGACATACAAACCTCCATTTCGTTCCCTGCCACTGAAACTGTAGTAGGTTTCGTAGCGCTTCTGCGATCGGGATTGTCAGGTAAGCATCCCGTAAATCTATTTTGACCATCCAATCCGATGGTATGAGGAGGTCCCAAAGGCAATGAATACCCTCCATTTTGAAATGGTGGTATTGGACAAACGCATTTAGGGGCCGGAGATTTATTACTGGGCGTACCCCGCCCCCTTTCTTGGGGACCAGAAACAAGTTGCTCACGAATCCTTCTCTGTCCCATGGGATTTGTTGGATAGCGTTTTTTTGACGCTAACTCTGTGATCTCTGTTGAGATCATCATCTGGTGTTGGCTGGCCATATTTAGTTCCCGAGGGAACTGTGTCTGAACCGGGTGGGAGGTTAACTCCAATAGGTACCCTTGTATCGTATTTAATACCCAAACATCTGCGGTTAAAATTTTCCAAGCATGATGAAACAAAGCCAGTCTGCCCCCCACTTTTACATGGGAAAAACGGAGATATTCGGTACTCACCATAAGGTCGTCTGCTTGAAACAGACCCCCGTGGTCCACGGGAATTCCAGGGCCGTCCCCGAGATGGGAAGAAAGGGGTATAGTGTCTCTCTGGTACTGGTCTCTGGCTATGAAAGGAGCCTCTGCTGGCTCTAGTTGAGCCTCGAAATCCACGGCCGGGTAGACGGCTCCTTCCTCTGCCGGCCCCTCCAAAAACCTGTGGTGCAAATACTCTCTTAAGAGGATGTCTGAACTTTATCAATTGCTGTAAACGTCTTAACGTACAGCCCAAGATCCTTAATAAAGGATTCACCAAATAGTAAGCCTTTAGCCGCTGGGCCCGGCTCGTTGGTCGCCATGCTGGGCTCTATTTTTAGGAGAATCGCCTTGCGGCGTTCGGTAGCCATAGCCGTATTGGCGTTACCTACCATGCAGACTAATCTCTGCAACCAGCCTATCGCTACTTCGAAATTAAATTCGCTTTCGCCCGATTGGGCGGACTCCACTAGCTCATATAGTTTAGTTATGGGTCCCAATGTATCAAGAAATTTGTCTTGGCAATTTCGGAGGGAAAAATCTAATCCCTTCCTTGGTTTCCAACCAGACTTGTTCAAGAATTAGACCAACTGAGGGTCCACGTCCGGTGTTTTTTCCACCGAGTCTGGAAGGATGGGTAGTGGGCATTCTGCCCGTAACTTATTGCGCCCTTCCTTAGATAAAGGCTTGCGCACCCGAAGTGCGAGATACTTAGCGATGTAAGTAGGCGGCTCCCATGCTGCCGAGCGAGGATGACGAAGGTCATCTGGGTCAAATAATGGGTTACCCAGTGGGTCCCGCAAATGGTCGCCCTCGCCAGAGTCAGGAGGCGCAGCGCCCTGAGCCGTATTCTTTTGGGTAGCAACGCCTGGTTGGGTGTCAGACCCGGAATCTGAAAATTCCGCACTGTAGTGGTCCATATAGGAGTCCTCATACTCCTCCTCCACACTCCAGTCCGAATCGGACGAATCCCCATGGGCACGTGCCCGTTTCCAAGTTCTGGTCGATTTTGCCCGGCCAGGGGCTCTAGTGCGCGGTGGTATCGCGCCATCTTTGACAGCCTGAGGCGTGCCATTCGATGCAGGCTGAACCTGCAGTTCTGAAGGGGAGGTCACATGTCTGCTCTTTGCCAACGCCTTACGTCCCGGTTGTGCCATTTTAGTGGGTACCGGGTTGCGTGTGTTCTGCATGCCACTAGTCTGTGTCTGTATCAGTGCCTCTGTAAAAGACTGAGTGATAGAGGACGACATGACCCCCATCGCAGAGATTAAAGCTCTGTTAATGGATTGTGCCATGGTAGCGTCCAGGAAGGATTGAAACTCCTCCGATGTCATGAGGCTGGCGTCACTTTTACCTCCCTTATTAGGGGGGGAAACGCCTGGTGTGGGGCACATAGACCCTGAAGGTCTGTCACTCTGATCCTGCATAGCAGATAAAATCTTTATAGGGAATATATAAACCCTAGTTCAACTAGTGGAAAATATTGGGCCCAGTAAAATCAATTATACACTTGGTACCTAGCACTACTAAGAGCAGAGTGTTGTAGCCTGTAAAGGAAAACTAGCTTGAGAGAAAACAGAAAAAAGGGTGTCAGGATAGATTAATCCTCCACACCACACTTACAGTTTGGTAGAAATCAGTACAAGAAAAAGAACCTGCAATAATATCCCAGTCTGGGTCTTAGGAGAGTGCTTGGGCGGGTAGGAGAAGCCGGTATGAGTGTAAGCTTGTACACAGCAGATTCCCGCCGAAACCGCGTTTAAAATGGCCGCCGCGAGTGTAAGTTACACTCCCGGCGACATAAACCAAAAAGATGGCCGCCGCGCTACCAACTGCGCATGCACGACCGGACCGCAAGGGGGAAATGAAATTCAATGGACGCGCATGCGCGGCCGCCTGAAAAAACGCGGGAAGACCGCGGGCATAAACCGGAGGTGCAAAGGCAAGCACCAGAAGCCAGAAGAATAGCCCCAGTTACCCAACAGGGAAAACAATTAGGTGAGGGCAGGGAGGGATCACTCCCCTGATAGCAGATAGGAAGCACTCTCTGACACCAGAAGGGTATACACTACAGAAGACAGGAATAACATAACAATACTATGACAATAAAATAATAATGCCCAATCTAATGAACATCCAATTAATGTGTAGGAATTAAATACAAATAAATGTATAAAATATCACAGGAGTAGCAAGATGAGGTACTTAACTTGTCTGAGGGAGCAGCAAGAAAGAGGAGGAGTCAAGGAACACTACACCTATATGGATTATACTGTATGCTAATTGGTGCTACTGTTACCAGGCTACTGTTATGGTTTCTTTTTTCGATGGGATTACATTATACTCTGCTGCAGTATCTAGAATAAAGAGCAAATATCCAAACAGTACTAACCATCCATCTTATCTTTAGTATTTTACAATACGAACATTCACAATTAGGCTTAAAATATATGTATTTTATTATTTTTTTTTAATTCTTTATTTTGTTGTGCTCAGATTTACTGTACATGCTTGTCTGGCCACAGTAGCGTCCACAAGCTCAGTTATAACAATTATTGGTGAGTACCAGTATGGCATTTCGAGTGACAGCACATTTTTTTTTTTTTGTGAGAAAACATTGTGAAGAAACATGTTGGTTAACATAAGAAAACTTAATCATGCAGTAGGTAGCTTCTGAGTTAATGCTAACACAAACGTCAGATTGCATAGTATAGGCTGCATCTCAAATGTTGATAAAAACATAATATAGGCAGCTCACACTGTAAAAGACACAGTCTAGACAGTAGTAAAAATACAATTATGAATTTGCCATATTCTTTGTGCTAAGCCTGTATGTCTTAGGTTTAAAGTTAAACTAGTATTCGGAAGCATAAACGGCATGTAGTGTGAAAAGATTATGTTCTAATAGCAAGGTATCAGCTGTGTGCGTTAATTATAACATGTATGTGAGAGTTGAACATATGCATTTAAATGCAGAGACAGTGGCATGCCTGACGTTCCTACGTGCCATGGTTATGTGTAGTAGCAGGCTTTTTTGATACATATGGCGTATGTGAGTGGTCATGGCGGACTCAGTGGGCTCGTGAGTTGCGAATAAAGCAAAAGTAAAATTAAAAATACATTAGCTGTGTTGTGCCCCAGAAATACATATTATGGTGGGCCTGCTGGTTATGATATGGTGTATGCTGGATGATACGGCTAATATATAGGTGCACAATGGAACTGACTGACATGTATCGTTAAACTCGTATGACTGTTAAGTTATGTGAGAGTAGGCTAACGTGGGTAGGAAAAGTTAAAGCGGGCCGCTATAGTTCAGCCACAGTAGTCTAAGTGTCGGGCTTCACATGCACACATCTTAACACACAGATACACACTAACACAAACACACTGGCATATACACACACACTAGCACATGCACACACTCAGATAGACACTTTGACACAGAGACACGGTTGAAAAACACACACAAATACACACACTGGCACATCCACACACAGAGATACACACTGTCACAGATATGTACACACAGGTTTACATGCAGGGGTGTATTTGTGTGCAGTGTTGGCGTTGGAATGCTGGGATGTATGCATTGCCACAAACACACAGATGCACACTTACACAAACACTGAGATACACACAGGAACACAGACACATATGCAGTGGTGTATTTGTGTGCAATGTTGTTGAAACACTGGGGTGTATTTGTGTGCAGGGTTAGCGTATGTGTGTGCAGTGTTGGCATTAGAATGCTGGGATGAATGCATTGCCACACACATAGATACACACTTACACATACTGACACACACACACACACATATGCTCAGAAATACACACACTTTGTCACACAAGTACACATACACAGGTATGCATTCATACAGATACACATACACATAGATGTACATACACACAGCCAGATACACACACTGACATACACACAGCCAAATACACACATTGAGACACATATAGCTAGAAGCAATGACTCAGACCCAGGTACACACACATATATCAATTTACATCATATTTTAGCCACCCTCTTTTCTCCTTCCTTTTTGGGTACAAAAGGTTGGCTTCCCTGGGGTCCAGTGTGAGCTGGATGGCCAAGGCTGATGGGAGTCTGACTTCCTCAGTCCCTTTCCTCCTCCTGTGTATGCTTCCTCCGCCTCCCCATCGGCATTCTGTTACTTGTTATATCACCTCACTTCCTCCCAGCAGGCAACATCAGGTGCTGCAGTCCACAGGGTTTGGATGCCGGCAGGGGTCCCACAGGGCAACTACTTTGGGCCCCCAGGGCAGCTGCCCTTTTTGCCCCCCTTTAACCTTTAAGGACCAAACTTCTGGAATAAAAGGGAATCATGACATGTCACACATGTCATGTGTCCTTAAGGGGTTAAAGACGGCCCTGGCTATGGTAAACGCAGCAATGCACCAGGTTTGTGAGAGGAACCCGGCGAAGTAGCAGGTTAGAGCCCCCAAGTCCTCCTTTCTCCTGCCCTGGATTTTCAGTGCCTTTTGGCCCGCACTGACCCTTCATGGCACACAGTAGGGCCGGCGATTTGATCTCTTATGCTGGCCTTGGCCCATCACAGCCCACTGGGCATTTGCCTGATAGCCAGTCCGGGCTGGATCCCTTGTATGTCATGAATCAAAGCATAGTGTAACTGCATCTAGTTCCCTTATTTAACTCTATAAGGTCTTCAAGCATAGAATCTAGCAGGGCTTACCGAATATCTTAGCTATAATTTTATATAGTTAGTAAGAGTTCCTCTATTTAACATATATAAATAATTGAGAATACAATTTTTAAAAAGGGATTGCCTTGGAAGCAATAGTTTTGTCTTTTAAAATATTTTAATAAAAAATATAGATATAAAAACTTAATATATTATAATAATTTACAGCAGGGTTTATAAGATTAATGTATATGCTTGCTCTATCAGTAAAATAGAATAACATACCCTCTTGAACATGTCAACCTCTTGATAAAATGAAGCAGGGTGTGTTTCCTGGATGGAGATGGCAGAGGGGGTGTTTCAGGGATGGAGATGGCAGAGGGGGTGTTTCCTGGATGGAGATGGCAGAGGGGGTGTTTCAGGGATGGAGAAGGCAGAGGGGGTGTTTCAGGGATGGAGATGGCAGAGGGGGTGTTTCAGGGACGGAGATGGCAGAGGGGGTGTTTCATGGATGGAGATGGCAGAGGGGTGTTTTGGATGGAGAATGGCAGAGGGGGGTGTGTTTGGAGATGGCAGAGGGGTGTTTTAGGGGGATGGGAGAGGATGGAGAGATGGCAGATGGGGTGTTTCAGAGATGGAGATGGCAGAGGGGGCGTTTCATGGATGGAGATGGTAGAGGGGGTGTTTTAGGGATGGAGGTGGTAGAGGGGGCGTTTTATGGATGGAGATGGTAGAGGGGGCGTTTCATGGATGGAGATGGCAGATGGGATGTTTTAGGGATGGAGATGGCAGAGGGGGTGTTCAGGGATGGAGATGGCAGAGGGGATGTTTCAGAGATGGAGATGGCAGAGGGGGTGTTTCAGGGACAGAGTTATAGCATAGCAGTTCTGTTATAGGCGGCATACTGACAGAGGGGCTACAATAAAGGGATGGAGCAGAGACAGGGGTTATGTTTAATCAACGCAGTAGGCAATGCGTTGATTAAACATAACCCCGTTATGTTTAATCAGGTTATTCATTAAAGTGAGACCCCGTTATGTTTAATCAGGTTATTCATTAAAGTGAGACCCCGTTATGTTTAATCAGGTTATTCATTAAAGTGAGAATTGTTGATAGTTGAAAGAATTTAAGATTTATGTCCAAAGTTACCAATTTGGAAACCTGGCTGACTAGTTGAATATTTACAGAAATGTTATATTCTCCCTTTAATGACTGAACCCGGTATGTTTCAGTGATGGAGTGAAGGTGTAATGTTTTCGGAATTAAGCTGCGGCGGGTTGGTGGCTGGGAGCAGTTTATGGAACGGTGGATGGTTGACTGTAAGCGGTGTGTTGGCTGGCTGGGAGTAGTGGCTGGCTGGGAGTAGTGGCAGTCTTGGAGCGGTGTGTGGCTGGCTGGGAGCGGTGTGTGGCTGGCTGGGAGTAGTGGCAGTCTGTGAGCGGTGTGTGGCTGGCTGGGAGTAGTGGCAGTCTGGGAGCGGTGTGTGGCTGGCTGTGAGTAGAGGCAGTCTGTGAGAGGTGTGTGGCTGGCTGGGAGTAGTGGCAGTCTGGGAGCGGTGTGTGGCTGGCTG
>OW240912.1:270665927-270690927 GCA_933207985.1 Pelobates cultripes
GGGGTTAGGGACGTGGTGTGTTTCGGGGTTAGGGACGTGGTGTGTTTCGGGGTTAGGGACGTGGTGTGTTTCGGGGTTAGGTTTTGGGGTTAGGGACGTGGTGTGTTTCGGGGTTAGTGTTTTGGGGTTAGGGACGTGGTGTGTTTCGGGGGTTAGGGACGTGGTGTGTTTCGGGGGTTAGGGACGTGGTGTGTTTCGGGGGTTAGGGATGTGGTGTGTTTCGGGGGTTAGGGACGTGGTGTGTTTCGGGGGTTAGGGACGTGGTGTGTTTCGGGGGTTAGGGACGTGGTGTGTTTCGGGGGTTAGGGACGTGGTGTGTTTCGGATGTGGTGTGTTTCGGGGGTTACGGACGTGGTGTGTTTCGGGGTGTTTTTTTTTTTTTTGGTCCAGGTAACCATAAGCCTCTTGCTAAAACTGGAGTGTCAATGGTTACCCATACTGCTGTTAGTGCCGAATGGAATATACAATACCATTAAGTTGCTGTGTGTTTGCCAGTTAAAATGAGAGATTCTTTATATGTTTAGCTAATTCAGTGAACTGCAAACAAATTCCATTAATGTTTGATCCAGTTGACTCTTAAATGAACACTATAACATTGGGAATAACCATGTATATTCTTAACACTATAGTGTAGGGATCAACCAATATTGATTTTTTTTTTTGATTTTTTTAGAGCCGATAATTTGTGAACTTTCAGGCCGATAGCCGATAACTTGCCGATATTCTGTACATTTACCATTTTGAAAATGTAGTGGATGAAGTGTGTTTAGACAGGGGAGCTGTGTGTGTGTGTGTGTAGTGTGTATTTGTGTAGTGTGTGTGTATAATGACTGCAGAGTGTGTTTGTGTAGTGTGTGTATAGTGAATGCAGTGAGTATTTGTGTAGTGTGTATATATAGTGGATGCAGAGTGTGTGTGTATAGTGATTGCAGAGTGTTTTTGTAGTGTGTTTAGTGAATGCAGAGTGTGTGTTTGTGTAGTGAATGTAGTGTGTGTGTAGTGAATGCAGAGTGTATTTGTGTAGTGTGTGTGTTTGTGTAGTGAATGCAGTGTGTGTGTTTGTGTAGTGTGTGTGTAGTGAATGCAGAGTGTGTGTTTGTGTAGTGTGTGTGTAGTGAATGCAGTGTGTGTTTGTGTAATGAATGCAGAGTGTGTGTTTGTGTAGTGTGTGTGTAGTGAATGCAGAGTGTGTGTTTGTGTAGTGTGTGTGTGTGTAGTGAATGCAGCGTGTTTGTGTAGTGTGTGTATATAATGCGGTGTGTGTGTGTGTAGAGATGTAATTTGTGTAAAATGGGGGGGGGGGCATTTTTTTATTTTTAATTATTTTTTTTCAATATTTAAATGTGTTTTGTTTTTTTTAGTCCCCTCTCCCTGCTTCTTACCAGGGAGGGGGGGATATAGTATTCCCTGGTGGTCCGGTGGCTTGTTAAGTACTGCGGGGGCCGGCAGCAAGCTGTTACTTAACTCCCAGCAGCTCCCTTCAGCTCTCTGTGTAAATCTTGTGGCCCTTAGTGCCGCACGGAGCGTTGCCATGGTAACCCATAGCAACGCTCTGCTGCCGTGAGACTTGCGAGGTTTACACAGAGAGCTGAAGGGAGCTGCTGGGAGTTAAGTAACAGCTTGCTGCTGGCCGTCCAGGACCGCCGGGCCCATTACAAGCCCGGCGGTCCTGGATGGCCAGCAGCAAGCTGTTACTTAAGTAGGAGGTATTATCGGTATCTATATTGGCCGATACCGATATTGCCGAAAATACCGGATATCGGCCGATAATATCGGTAAAACCGATAATCGGTCGATCCCTACTATAGTGCCCTGTTAAATGCTTAATGCCTCACTTGTAAGGAGTTAAAGTAAAGTTAACAGGCCTTTCCTCCCACTGCGCGCTGCCCGTTCCTCGGAAAGCATTTGGAAGCTAGGCTGAATGTGCGGCAACAACATGTTGCACCAATCACAGGGTCTCTCTGTCCGTAGCCCTTCGCGTGACTGCCTGAGTGACTACCACCAGAGGTATTTAACCCCTTAAGACCGCAGGGCGTTCTATGCCGTCCTTATTTAGATGGCTCTAAACGCTGCAGGGCGGCATAGAATGCCCTGCGATCTTATGTACTTACCCGGTCGCCGGCGATCGCGTTATGGAGACTTACCTGGGAGCCCAGGGAGTCCCCCTCCGTCCTCTTCGCCCCCCCTGGGCCATGTGATCGCGAGCACCTCGCGATCACATGGACGGTATAGCCTTCCATAGCAATGCCAGCAGGGGGAGTGCCTGTAATGACATAAAAAAATAAAACCGTTTAAATCAGTGTAAAAATAAATATATACTTAGATCATATATATTTATATATATGATCTAAGTATATATACACACATACACATATATACACTGTGTATTTTAATATTAATATATGCATAATTATATATATAATATATATATATATATATCAAAATACACGTACACTGATATTGATTAAATATATATAATTTTATATATATATATATATATATAATAAATATGTAAATACGTTAATAAAATTAAAAAAAAATATATATATATATATATATATACATGTGTAATTTCATTCTAACTGTATTTTTAAATTATATATAGATATTAAAATACATGTAGAACGAAATATATCTATATATGTCAGTATATACGTATATATCACTATATATATATATATATATATATATATATATATATATATATATAATTAAAAATAATTTTGAAAAAATTATATAAATATATATATTTACGTAATAATTTTACATAATTAGGTCATTTTATTAATTACAAGTTGCAGGAGCTGCCTGACAGCCCAGGCCGAAAGTTCAGGGAATTTAATTTGCTAGCATTATACCATGTAACTTTCCAAGACACCATAAAACCTGTACATGGGGGTACTGTTTTACTCTGAAGACTTCGCTGAACACAAATATTAGTGTTTCGAAACAGTAAAATGTATTACGACGACGATATCGTCAGTGACAGTGAAATTCTTTGCATTTTTCACACACAAATGGCACTTACACGGACGATAGAATTGTTGTGATCCATTTTACTGTTTTGAAACACTAATATTTTTCTTCAGCGAAGTCTCCTGTGTATAACAGTACCCCTCATGTACAGGTTTTATGTAATACATTTCATAAGTTCTCAAAAGTTACAGCGTCAAATATAAGGCTTGCGTTTCAGTTTTTTCACATTAAAATTCGCCAGATTGATTACGGTGCCTTTGAGACCCTATGGTAGCCCAAGAATGAAAATTACCCCTATGATGGCATACCATTTGCAATAGTAGACAACCCAAGGTATTGCAAACGGGGTATGTCCAGTCTTTTTTAGTAGCCACTTAGTCACAAACACTGGCCAAAATTGGCGTTTTTTGCATTTTTCACACAAACAAATACTAACGCTAACTTTGGCCAGTGTTTGTGACCAAATGGCTACTAAAAAAGACTGGACATACCCCATTTGCAATACCTTGGGTTGTCTATTATTGCAAATGGTATGCCATTGTGGGTGTAAATTTTATTCCTGGGCTACTATAAAGTCCCAAAGGCAACGTAACCAATCTGGCGAATTTCAATTTCAAATGTAACATGCTATATTTGACCCTGTAACTTCCCAAAACGCCATAAAACCTGTACATAGGGGGTACTGTTTTACACGTGAGACTTTGCTGAATACAAATATGTGTATTTTATTGCAGTAAAAGCAAACAGTATTATGACATTGACAGTTAAAATGTCATGTAGAACTAAAAAAATCAAAAAATCTTATTTTCTCCCATTTTTTTCATATTAAATTATGTTTCATAGCTAAATATTTGATATTAAATGAAAGCCCTGTTTCCCCTGAATAAAATGATATATAATAAGGGTGGGTGTATTTACTATGAAAGAGTTGAATTACGGTTGGACAGACATGTAGCGCAAATGCCAGGTTTTGTTTACATTTTGTTTCGTTCACAACGTGTACATTTGGCTCCGTTCTTAAGGGGTTAAACCCTGCAATGTAAATATTGACGTTCTGCAGAAGGGCAACATTTTTTTTACAGCAGCATATGGCACCCAGACTACTTTAACTTAATGCCACCACCATCTGAAAGGCATACTCAAAGCTCCATAATCACCTGTTTTTCCCTGAGTAAGGGCATAAAAAAATTATTGTTAGTATCAAAGGGACAGTATAAGCAACATTGCCACTCCAGTGCGCTGCAGTGGTTCTGCTTTCAGGAGTCCTCTGACAGGTTTACTGAGGGATAGCACCAAACCATTTACTAGCAGTTGGATGCATATTTGGTTAGCATGCCAACTTTGGACTTTATTCATTGACTGAAAGCTGTCCAATAGTTTTGTAGTTATTAGGTAAAATAGGACATATTGACTACATTAGGGTACTTATGTGCTTATATGATTTCTTTTAGGTATTCAATAAATGCTTTTATTTTCTTTGTGTGTGTAAAAATGCTCAACTTGCTTCTCTCTACTAGGGCTCGTGGCTTCTCCTGCTGGAGAAGGCCACATCTAGATCCTAGTTGAACCCAGGTAAGTTTTCGGTTTTACATCTTTCCATGAGATGGTGCTGGTTGTGATTTTTTTTTTTTCTTTATTATTTTTTATTTTATTTTATTTTTTTATAAAAATTTTTTTAAGGAATCCCACCAGGCTGAACTGAGCAAAATACAAACATCAGAGATACTTATTTTTACATATCCATATTTTGCTACAAATCTGCTGCTGGAGTGGGAACTACTAAGATTTTCTTTTTTGTGCCAATCCTGTGCATTCACTTGTTTGTAATTGGAGCATTGTGTCTATTCCATATGTAGTTTTATAACCCTAGTTAGTTTCATTTATAAAGACATGAATGAAATTACATGGCAGGCAAATAAGAAGCCTCAGTGTCAACATGTGATAGGAAAACCGACCATAAGCTGGTGATGGTGGGGAGAGGGGAAATCAGCTTGTAACTGCTACAGTTATTGACCGTTGTTGCAGGTTTAATTAGCAGACTGGAGGAAGGCAGAGACCTGTGATCACTAATACCATAAATTTTTGGTTTTTAGGTGCGTAGGTAGCTATGATGCTTGGTGTTTCTGTTGAAGGTGTAGGCAATATTTGTATTATATTTTATATGACAAATTACTCTGGGAGGGCACCAGGGCATTCTTGGTACTATAACAACTACAGTGGGCTGTAGTTGTTAATCATGCTTGGAATGTTTTTTTTTAATGGTTCTGACCTTTAGGATGAGTTGTCTCAACAACCTCTCCATAATTCGAGTGTGTTCTCATTTTCTTGGATTTTTCCAGTATCCTTTCACAATTTAAAGTTCACTGTGTGTATTTATGTATTGTGTTTACTATTGTGTATTCACAGGGTCATTTACTATGTTGAGAATTCAAAGAGAATTTCAAATTTTAAGTGACACTATAGTCACCAGACCAACTACAGCTTAAAGGGATACTCCAGGCACCCAGACCACTTCTGCCCATTGGAGTGGTCTGGGTGCCAACTCCCACTACTCTTAACCCTGCAAGTGTAATTATTGCCGTTTTTTTATAAACGGCAATAATTACCTTGCAGGGTTAACTCCACCTCTAGTGGCTGTCTACTAGACAGCCACTAGACACCTCTAGTGGCTGTCTACTAGACAGCCACTAGACACCTCTAGTGGCTGTCTACTAGACAGCCACTAGACACCTCTAGTGGCTGTCTACTAGACAGCCACTAGACACCTCTAGTGGCTGTCTACTAGACAGCCACTAGACACCTCTAGTGGCGGTCTACTAGACAGCCACTAGAGGGCACTTCCTGGTTTCTAGCACAGGAAACCTGTGCTAGAGCGTTGCTGGACGTCCTCATGCTGTGTGAGGACCTCCAGCATCACTCATTTCCCCATAGGAAAGCATTGAAATGCATTTTCAATGCTTTCCTATGAGGAGTGCTAATGCACATGTGCGGCATTAGGTCTCCCCGGCCGGTTGGCGGGATCAGTCTCGCTCACCGGCCGACGTAATCAGAGGGAGGAGCGGCACGGAGGAAGCAGCGACGTGGGACATCGTCGCTGCCTATGGTAAGTGACTGAAGGGGTTTTCACCCCTTCAGCAACCGGGGATTGGGGGGTGGGAGGGAGAGGGGACCTGCAGTGCCAGGAAAACGGATTGTTTTCCTGGCACTGGAGTTTCCCTTTAATGAAGTTGTTCTGGAGAGTATAATCCATCCCTGCAGGCAGTGTTTAAATTGCCAGTAGATAACTGAAAACAAAGCTGCCTTAAAGAATGTTTTCATTTTGACCTTAAATTTCACTTTGAATTCACCTTGAATTTTCACTTTAGTTAATTAGTTAATAACCCTGATCATGTCAATGGTTTTCACAGTATCGGATATACTAATAAAATATAAAATGTTCATTTATTACCCTATTTATGAATATATATATACACACACACACACACACACACACCGTATTTACTCGAAACTAATGCGCACTTCGAATTTAAACCTTGAAGTTTAAAAATATTTTTCCTCCCGAATCTAATGCTCATTTATACAAGAAGATACTACTATACAACATTGTGCTACAATGAAAATGTTTATTGCCATATACCATTGTAACATTGATGGTATTTCAATTTTATTTTTGCATGTTAAGTTTATTCTTTCTTAAGCCCTCTTTCAGGAACAAAGTTTGCCTGTGTGAATATGCTGGAATGAAATTTGCCAGAATGCTATTCGCCAAAATATTTCACATTTTGCCTCGAATCTAATGACCTATCGAATCTAATTCGCATTCAAATTTCAAAAGCAAACTTTGCTTTTGAGGTAGCTATTTATGATTTTTGTGAAATATAGGTCACGGTAAAATTTCTTATGTGTGAGCTTACTGCGACTGATTTTTGTAGGCTTTTATTTTCTCTTTCTTTTTGTGGTATAAATTGATAGAGGGAACTTGTTGATAGGGGCAGATCTCTAGCCCTCGAGAATGCATCTTTTTAGAGCATCATTCAGAATCAGAAATATTGGCTGAAACCAGGGGAAGTCAAGCTTTTAATACCTACTGCCCACTTATGAATCCTTTTTGATGGTAAAATTTCCTTACCGCTCACCGATGCCGCAGTAACTACATTTTTTAGCGCAAGTACGAAAGGTTTTTTTAAATAAAGGAGGGTTTAAAAAAAACAAAAAAAAAACACACGTAGTTATTTTTTTTATTTTTTGAGACATGGGTTCTAAATTTGTTGCACAATTTAACAACTGCTTTTACTCTTACCACGTTTTTCCTTCAACTCCAAAAATTTTTTAAATTCTTTATTTTCCTGTCGTGAGTGGCAGTACTGCAACAAGTGGGTTGTCACATCCTTAAGTGGACAAGTAGCTCTGCAAATTAAAGTAATGAAATTATTTCCTCCTCCCTGCCTATAAAAGGCCATACCTACAAAATATCCCTAGTTCTTCTTGTCCCGGCATCGGGACGGACATGTAGCTCAGATCAAGACTGGTGAGGCTCATGGGATGACACCTGGGGGAACAGGACCTGAAAGCTCTACAGGTGGTTGAGTTGAGCGGCACCCTTCCACTTCGCGTTACAGAGTGTAAGTGGAGGGTAGATTTTATGCCGGCTAATGCTTGTGATGTCCCAGGCGGCCCTCCAATCCCGTGAAATCTAGGAAAGGAAAATTACCAGATGGCCTTGCATTCCACTGAAGTTCCGTCTGCGCATGCGCGGTTCGAAACTTATGTTTTTGGTGCATGGCCCTGCTTTCACCAAGAGTGTTTGTAAGCAGTGGTACACCGTGTCACCAGCCCTCACACATGGTAGTGAGGTTTTTGAGGTGAGTCTCTACTTTAAAAAATCCTCATGTTATTTATAATGCAGGTTTGGATATTTTAATATTTTCTTAAATAGAATATGTCCAACCCTGTATCTCGGCGGGAAAAAAACGGATAAAGAGAAAATGCCAGCCCCAGCGCACAAAAAGGCTACTTGCAAGACCAAACATTTGTGTTGTAGTGAATGTGCAAAACCGCTCCCAGACTGACTTAAGAAAATTTTTTGCAACCAGTGTGCTGCTGAATTCCTGGAAAAAGCAAAGCATCAAGAGATGCAATAATTTTTAAGTTGGTTCCAAGACAACTTGTCCCAGACTTTCACATCCTTTACAGACACGGTGAAGAAAGATAGCGGATCTGTTAAAAGACATGAGCAACACGATAAAAAGCATAAAAGGCTGACGTCTTCATCATATTCAGACCTCTCTTCGATGGAATGTTCCAGCTCTTTATCAGAAGGCTCTAGCCTAGACTCCAGTGTGGACAAATGCTTTTTGGCAGTGGGTATTGAAGACAATAGCGTAGGGTTACAGGATAAAATCTCCAAAGAAAGGAAATATCAGCAGCCCTTACCCTGTTAAAGAAGGCCGTTATAGAAAAGGTTCAAAAACGTCAAGAATACCAGAGAGTGCACTCTTGCCTTTAACTGGTCCAAAAGCCAGACCAAACTTTCCGGCCTATTCTGGACCTGAAGAGGGTCAATGCCTCTATACCTTACCAGAGGTTTCACATGGAAAGTATTCTCTCTGTGACACACATTCTGAAACAAAAGGATTACATGGCAAAGATAGACCTAAAGGAGACCTATCTCCATGTGCCGATGTCAGTGTCTTCAAGGAGATATCTCAGATTTACAGTGAAGTCTAGGAAAGGAAAACTACTACATTTCCTGTTCAAGGCGCTACCTTAAGCCCCACGTGTCTTCACTAAGATCCTTCCTCCATTAACAGCGTCACGAAGACTGAGAGGCATCGCAATCGTCCCTTACCTGGACTACTGGCTCCTGAAAGCAGAGTCAGTAGATCACCTATGCAGGGACCTGCAGAAGACCTTCTGTTTTTGCAAATCCATGGCTGGATAATCAATTACGAGAAGTCCAAAATGTGTCCTTCCACCCACATTCAGTTTCTGTGTGTGGATTCAAAGCTCTTTTCCATTTCCCTACCAGTAGAGAAACGGAAAAGAATCAGGAAGGAAGTTACCCTTCTCCAGAGAGGAGACTCCTGCTCCATAAGAATGAGTGTTAGGCCTTTTTCATTCTAACTGTGAAATGGGCAAGGTCTGAAATCAGGCCCTTACAGTGGAAAATCCTTTCCAAATTGTCAAAAAGGGAGGAAGATTTAGATTCAGCAGTCAGTCTTTCATCCATTGTAAAGACACAGCTGCAGTGGTGCAAGCAGTCAAGATTTTTAGAAATCGGTCTGTCCGTCTAACAGAGAAATTGGATTGTCATTACCACAGACGTATTGATAAAAGGCTGGAGGGCACATCTAGGATCCCATTTTCAGCGGGGAATATGGTCTACGGAAGAAGCTGCCCAGTCCTCGAATTTCGGAGAGATGAAAGCTGTTTGGAACGCCCTTGTAGCTTTCAAACCAGTCATAAGGGGAAAGCCTGTGAGGATTCAGTCAGACATTGTCACATACCTAAATCGATAGGGCGGTGCAAAGGTGTTTTCTCTCCAGTCTCTTTGTTCAGAAATCATGACTGGTCTCAGGAAAATGTAGAATCAATCTCCGCAACATACATCAAGGGATCCGCTCAGGACCCCTGGATCTTTGAATGCCGCAGTCCTGAGTGATGCGTGGGGATTCACTGGGGGACAAGAGATCACAAGAACGCAGATGGACGTGCAGTCACTGCTCATCTTCAGTCTGAGTTCTCGCAATCTCTTGGATGTCAACGTCACGGGATTTGGTTTGGAGGCAGGGAATGAAGGGGCATAAAAAAAGAGAGAAGGGGCATAAAAAAAGAGAGAAGGGGCAGAATAAAATAAATCCAAAGTCCAAATAAATAAAGACATTGTATTAAATCCCTCCCCTTGTTATACATCACCCTGTTCCTTCTCTATTTTTACACACAGCTTTACCTCTTGCCCCATCATACACATTTTTGAACTCTCCTGTCATCTCTCCTCCCCATTATCCACCATCCTGCCATCTCCCACCCCCCGGAATAAAAGAGATAAGGGACAGAATAAAAGAGAGAAGGGACAGAGTAGAGACAGAATAAAGAGATTAAATGAAAAGTATGCCGCTTGCAATAAATTTTGTATAAAATAGTTCATTTGCATTTATTTTTAATAGTTCAAAGAATGTCAGGCAAAATGGTTGGTCCTCACGCATGTTCACTTGATCAAATCTGGCCCTCTTTGAAAAAAGTTTGGACACCCTGATCTAAGCCGACTGGATACAGTCGGAATGGTCTCTTCACCCTCTAGTCTTTGCGAAGCTGGTCAAGCACTTTGGTCTACCAGATATCGATCTAATGAAGAATTGTGAAGGTTCAAAAATTTGCTTCCATTTGGAGGGAAGATCATCCTTACATCCTGGACAGGTTCTCAATGTCATGGAAGTTCAGCATGGCGTATCTTTTTCCTCCAGTAGTTTTGATCCCCCGCATTGTGCCGAAAATAAGATCAGATGTGGTCAGGATCTTAGCGGTTTTAACTTTTTGCCTAAACAGGAGCTGGTTCTCAGAGGTCGATCGGATGGCAATAGACAATTGGGAAATCCCTTGTTCGAGCGATGGAGACGATAGAGATGTTCCGACTGATGGCATGGTTGCTGCAAGGATGATCCTTAAAGCCCAGGGCGTGTCTGACAGTATTGGTGATATTCTTCTGTCCTCTACTCGCAGATCCACGAACAAGATTTACCTCCGGTTCTGGCAGAAGTTCCTGCATTGGTGTTCACAGAAGGGGTGTCTCTCTTTTAATCTATCTGTTCCGTGCATCCTTTCATTTTTGCAAGACTGGTTCTCTGCTGGTCTTAGTGTGTCTACTCTTAAGGTGCAGGTATCAGCCCTCTGCCATTTCCTGCTTCAAGATTTGGCATCCAACAGGCTTATTTGTAAGTATTTTTAAAGCTGTTTTTCTATAACGTCCTCCAAGGCTTTCTTCTTTTCCCACATGGGATTTGTCCGTTGTTCTCAAGGCTATGTGCAGTCCTCCTTTTGAACCATGGGATACTAGACCGTTTGAAAATGTTATCACTGAAAACAGCATTTTTGGTTGCAGTTACCTCCGCTAGTAGGGTTGGAGAATTGCAAGCTCTATCATCCTCCTCTGAGTTTACAGTTTAAAGTGGTTTTACACCCGAAGCCATCTTTTATGCCGAAAGTTCTCTCCAGACGTAACCTTAACGAACCTATCACTCTACCTTCTTTCTGCCAAGCTCAATCTTCAGAAATGGCACTGCCTGGATGTTAAGAGGATGTTAGAAGCTTAACTCCTCCGTTCTGCTCCTCATCAAAAATCAGATAATCTGTTCATCAATTTGCAAGGTGCTTTTAAAGGTAAAGAGGCTTCTAGACCAACTATCGCAAGATGGCTGATTGAATTTATCAAACTGGCTTATAAGGTCAGTAATCTCTCACTTCCGTTCTCGGTCAAGGCTCACTCTACTAGAGCGATGGCAACCTCATGGGCTGAGCGATCTTTAGCATCCCCAGAAGATATCTGCAGAGCTGCAACTTGGTCTTCCCTGAATACTTTTATAAAATATTACAGGCTGGATATATTCTCTTCCTCAGAAGCTGCTTTTGGGCGAAAGGTGCTCCAGGCGGTGGCCTATTGATTTCCCACCCATTGTAGTTGTTCAGGTATCTTGCTATATCCGACTTGTTACAGTACTGCCACTCATGACAGAAAAAACAGTAATTTTACTTTTACTTACTGTAAATTCTATTTTCCTTAGTAGAGTGGCAGTACTGCATGTTTCCCTAAATAGAAATTACGGTAAGTAAAATAACTTTTTTTTTTATTTATTTTTTTTTTTTAATGTGCATGCAAAGAACAGACAGACTCACTATGCCCCAACAGTATCATTAAGGAAAGTAATATCATAAAGCATATTCGTATAAGACATACTGGAATAATTGCACATATCTCTTTTTTTTATTATTTATTGTATTTTTTTTTAATTTATTTTTTTATATAGAAAACAAGAGTAGCAATCAGAATTACATTTGTTGGATGCTAGATGGACATTGTGTAGTCACAAAGATTAGTCATGCCTCTATTTAAAATTAAATGAAGAGAATAAAATGGACAGTAGTCTATAGAAGTACATGTACTAAACATCTGATAAATAGCTTAAATCACTTTGAAACAAAACTATGGACTAAGCTAGGCTTCAACACTGTAGCAGATTGAGTAAAATAAAACGATAAGATTTGTACAGCTTAAACAAACAAAAATATAACCACTTGAGCATCTAAAAGAGCCACATATGATATAAATATAATAATTTTGGGTGTGTATAATAAGTAGACTTGAAAAGATTCCTCTACTCAAACTCTTAATGCATATGTGTCCGCTTGTTAGCCGACTCCTAGTGCTGGAAAGACACCCTCAGGCCTTCCCAGGATTCCAGTATTCCAGCTCTGCTTATAGAGGTAACCAAATGGGGTTTCTCCCTTGGGATCCAGTGAGCTTAAAAGCCTCAATAGGTAGCTGCCATCGCCAAGTAGAAAGAGACCTCATATTGAGCTGGAGACGTCCCCTTATGAGATAATGGCACCGAACTATATGTGCCGTACAAAGCATCCGGTCAGGCTTAAAATACCTCTTTCAGGAGGCCTGTGGATTCCTGGGGGTTGGAAGCGCGTCATGCACCGGAATCCAAGTCAGGCTGTGGCTCCAGTTTCGCCCAGATCTTGTCGCATATGGCCTTATAGGTCTCCCAAGCACACTCTGCTTTTTGCCGACTGTGGGGACTGTAACTGGAAGTCGGTGGCCATCTTGGCAGTTTGCTTTCTTGCTGGGTCACTGAGCTGAGATAGTAGCTGGAGGATGGTGAGTATAGTGATGCCCCAGGGTGGACCGGAATAACCCCTCCAGTCCAAAAAGGGGGAAGACGGGGCTGCGTTGCAGGAACTCAGGCAGATTGGATTGCTGTAGTACAAGGGATCGTCCGCCTCCCTGCACACATTGGCACTCCAGACTAGGTCGCACTGTCAAGAACTGATCCAAAATAGTCAATATCCGATGAGAAGGCTCCAGTTTAGCTCCAGCTCGGTCTGCTATATGATAGGCCAGCTTAGAAATTGAGTTTTAGCAGACTGGAACAAGTCTAGAGATTTGCAGGAGCTAGTATGCTAAGCATCCTGTCAGAATGGCAGTCAGGCCCCACCCTCCAAATCCTTTAAAAAAAATTTTTTAAATAATTCTATTTTCCCTTTTATTACAAATACCACTAACAAAGCTGTATTAGGTGGCCATTTTTATTACGTGTCACCATAAAAATAAGTTCCCCCTTTTTTAATTTTTTCCTTTTTAAAATTTTTCATTCCTCTTTGCTCCTTCCTTATTGCAATCACCAGCAGGAAGGCTGAACTAGGTAGCCCACTTTATTATTAGTCAATAACAACAAATAAAACAGAAAAAAGGAATATCTATATAGCAGGGTTCTCTTTTTCTTTTCTCTTCTCTCCTCCTTCCTTTACTTCTTTTTCTTTTCCTTCTTTCTTTTATTTTATGTTAAAGGACCACTATAGTGCCAGGAAAACATACTCGTTTTCCTGGCACTATAGTGCCCTGAGGGTGCCCCCTCCCGCCCGGCTCTGGAAAGGGGTAAAAACTTACCTTTCTCCAGCGCTGGGCGGTGAGCTCTCCTCCTCCGATCCTCCTCCTCTCCGCCCATTCGGCTGAATGCGCACGCGCGGCAAGAGCTGCGGGCACATTCAGCCGGTCGCATAGGAAAGCATTTACAATGCTTTCCTATGGACGCTTGCGTGTTCTCACTGTGATTTTCACAGTGAGAATCACGCAAGCGCCTCTAGCAGCTGTCCATGAGACAGCTGCTAGAGGCTTTGGGGGAAGGCTTAACCCATTCATAAACATAGCAGTTTCTCTGAAACTGCTATGTTTATAAAAAAAAAAAAAATGGGTTAACCCTAGAAGGATCTTGCACCCAGACCACTTCATTAAGCTGAAGTGGTCTGGGTGCCTAGAGTGGTCCTTTAAGTAAACCGAATTTGGGGTATACCTGAGGCCGGACTCCGGAGTCGCATGCTGGCAGCGGCAATGTCAGTAGAGTCTGCTTGTTGGCTAGAGGGGGGGTTCAGGGATTTAGTATATGGGGGGGAGGGGAAGAGGAGGGACTGGGATTTAGTAGAGGGGGATGCTGGTTTTTTTGGGGGGGGTTGTTTTTATACTGGACTTCTCAAAATAAACCTACGTTTCTATGAAAATGTAAGGTTTTAAGTTTTTTTTTAATTATTTTTTTTACGGCCCACATTAACTTAAACCTTGTTTATGTGGCCCGTGCGAGACTTTGAGTTTGACATGCTTGATGTAGGTTGTTTGAGCAAGGCCTTCTTCATGGCTTGCTTCGTTACTTTGTTTGTAATTGCCTGTTTTGTATTTTTATATCCTCTTTCTAATTGTAAAGCACTCTATAAATTCTAATAATTAAGAATAAGTTTGGTGCTGACTTTCCTGTCATTGGCCTTGTAATTTCTGTGACTGCATATGGCAGTACCAGCTGTTTGCAGTGTTAGTTTGCCATTGAGGAACCTATGATTGCCACATTGATTGCCATTGGGGAAAACAGAGGGATGCTATGTTTGTCAGGGAAGGACTGGCAACTGTTTTTGAGATGTGGGGGGAAGTAAAAATGAATGGCCTTTTTGGTGCTCAAACTAACACACAGTTACTCACACAGAGCATGCAATATATTGTCTTGACACAGTCACTGAAAAAGTTGTGAGGTTAAATATTCTTGCAATCTCCATCAGAATTATTTGTGCATGTTTAAAAGACAGACTGTGTTTTCCACCATGGACAACTGGTGTGTATTCTGAATTCATGATCACTGTCTTCTCTCATCTTGTAAACACTTACTGTCCACCTCTTCTTTAACACTTTCCTGACGTTAGGGCGTAGCTCGGGCCCTCCCTGCAGCCTCTATACTTACCCTCGTCACTGGATCCGATCAGGGGGACCGGGCAGTTCCCCTTCAGGCAATCTTATTGAAAGATTGCCTTGGTTGTTTGATTTTTATATATATATATATATATATATATATATATATATATATATATATATATATAAATGGTAGGTAACAGCACTCTAAGGACTTCAAAAAGTAAATGGTGAAAAAAACTTAGCTTTTATTCAGCAACTGCCACACACAATCGACGTTTCAGTTCTTAATACAGAACTTATCCTGATGAAAGTTCTGTATTAAGAACTGAAACGTCGATTGTGTGTGGCAGTTGCTGAATAAAAGCTAAGTTTTTTTCACCATTTACTTTTTGAAGTCCTTAGAGTGCTGTTACCTACCATTTTTATTTTTATGTTATTTGCTTTATTAGCACCAGGCATTAATCTATCTCTACAGGAGTGCAAGTATTTGAATATTTTATATATATATATATATATATATCTCCTCCTCCCTTTTTAAAGTGTATTTAGATATTAAAATAAATTTAAATACTTTTGTACTGAGTGTTTTAGAGCAGTAATGATGACTATATCCGGGAAAGTGCCATTTTTGTGTGAAAAATGCAAAAAGCCAATATAAACACTTTGGTTACTTAAAAAGGTTGGACTTATACCCCATTTTAAATACAATTGGTTGTCTAGTTTTGCAAATGGTATGCAATGATGGGGAATAATTTTCATTCCTGGGCTGCCATATGGGCTCAAAGGTACCCATAATCCCAGGAAACCTATTTGGCAAATTTCAATGTGTAAAAACCTAAATGAGCAAGCCCCATATTTAATCCTGTAACTTTCCAAAACCCCATAAAACCTCTCCCTGAAGCACTTAATGATCACTTTTTTTTGTCAACTGTGTCATTTCCTATGTTCCAGGATCCAATCAAATACTTGTCTTAGAGAATCATTTGCTGATTCTGTCCAGAGAGAAAGTTGGGGTGGAGAGCTGGATAATGGTAGTTATGAAGATTAGATTGGAGACAGAGGTTCAGTGGCTAAAGTGAATTGAGGAGGAAGGGAAAAACTTGTAAAGTGGGAAATGCGTGTTAAGCGTGCACACAATCCTTAAGGCTTTATCTTGCAGGTGTGCTCTGCACTGTGCACAAGCTAATGATGTCTGCTGCCAGCGAGCTGACGACAGAAATAATTTAACAGATTTCTGTGCTGCCTATGTCATGTGTGCTTTGTGGTGCAATTACACTCCTACACAAAATTACATAGTTGCCTGTATGTGAAGCATTTCAAGCTGAATCGCTGCACATATGATTTGCTATCTAATAGCTGATAGATTAAAAAAAAAAAAAAAAAAGTTATAGCTGTTGAGTAACTTTGTAAAAGAATGTTAAGGGAAGGCAAATAACTTTCATTAACGGAACACTCAAACTTAAAAAATATATTTATTTTTAAGTTTTTTGTTTTTTTTTGCTTGCCATTATTAAATTCCTCCTTCAACTAACATAAAATTAAAACAAAATCTTAAATTCAATCCAGTGCCAAGACAATCCCCTTGCAGCAGCTGCCCCTCCCCTGAGGAGCTATACCTACATGCCTGGCATCATCTAATGCCACATGCATAGTTGTCCATTGACAAAATATTTAGCTTAATGTAGTAGTGTTCAAATTAAAATTTGCTTGTAACTTTTGCTTCTTTCAAGTGAGATTCCAGGTATTATAACAAGTGAATTGAAATGTTATTATGGTACCAGAAGGTCCCTGGCATCTGCTTACCTTTTAGGGATTAAACTGTTAACAAACGGTTTAACCCCAAAGTATTGAATCCAATGCCATTTAGGTCTGGCCCTTCTACATTTCTCCAATTCTTAAACAGGAAGACTTGGGCAGGGGTGCTGCTGATTGTTTGAGAGCATCAGTTGACACATTCAGCCAATCGGCAGCACCACCTTTGTCTGAGGCTTCTGGTTTGCTAGATTCAAGACTTTTAAGTTAAACTTTTTGTTAATGGTTTAATCCTGAAATTTAAATTGACACAAGGCACCTACTGCCACCATAACTTCATTCTGACTAAGTTGCTATGGTGCCTGTAGTGTTCCTTAAATGGAAACAAATTAAAAACTTGTTGCTGCCCACTAATTGATCCAACACATTTCTGCTGCCACTCAAAAAGTAATTTTGAAATATTGGAAATCCACTCCAACTGTTCCTGAATATTGAAAATAAAGTTTGGTCCTTTTTTTACAATGCAACAAATTTCTGCTACTTCTAATCACACTTAAAGGACCACTCTAGGCACCCAGACCACTTCAGCTTAATGAAGTGGTCTGGGTGCCAGGTCCTTCTAGGGTTAACCCATTCTTTTATAAACATAGCAGTTTCAGAGAAACTGCTATGTTTATGAATGGGTTAAGCCTTTCTAATCTCTAGTGGCTGTCTCATTGACAGCTACTATGCGCTTCTGTGATTTTCACAGTGAGAGCACGCCAGCGTCCATAGGAAAGCATTGTAAATGCTTTCTATATCGGCTGAATGCGCGCGCAGCTCTTGCCGCGCGTGCGCATTCAGCCCAGGAGGAGGATCGGAGGCGGAGAGGAGGAGGAGAGCTCTCCGCCCAGCGCTGGAAAAAGGTAAGTTTTTACCCCTTTCCCCCTTCCAGAGCCGGGCGGGAGGGGGTCCCTGAGGGTGGGGGCACCCTCAGGGCACTATAGTGCCAGGAAAACGAGTATGTTTTCCTGGCACTATAGTGGTCCTTTAACCAAACTTTCATGCTTTGTAGTCTCCCTGATTAGATTCACAAACAACACTCTTTTTTCTTGCTCTTTGGAGGAAGGTGCTCGCTCTTTAAAAAAAAAAATAAAAAAAAATAATAATAATGATATTACTATGCCATGGTCTCATATTGGACCTGAAGCACTGTTAAAGTTATGCTAAACTCTCCTAATATTTCTTTTTGTGTTTTCCTGCCCTTTTTTATTGTACATATTCTTGAATTTGCTCAAAAACAATTATACACAAAAGAACGTGTTGCTGCCTTTGTAGATCAGGTATTTATTCAAATGCTTAAAGTAAACGAAAATTGAGTGGATAATTTAGACTATAATTGCCACACTATTGACTACGCTAATTTTGCAATATGGTTTACAATTGTGGGTTTAATGAATAAACCTCTTACCAACTGTTGCCTGATTGTTTGTTTGTTTGTTTGGAGTGTGCTCGGTCAGCATCTCTAGCCAACAGAACTGGATGGTGAAGTGTTTTTTGCCTAATGATATTCTCCTTGCTACAATTGAAGTGGAGTCTTTTTCTAAAATACACAAAATACATACAATCCAATTGTTTTGCTTGTCATTTGCATACCTTAAGGGATTCTATAGGTATAGGAAAACAAACCCATTTTCCTGGCACTGTAGGCTTCTGGAGTGCTCCACTTTTTTGGGGCCCCCTCCCGCGGCGCTGAAGGGGTTAAAGCCCCCTCAGTCACTTACCTGAATCCAGCGCCGTTCTCTCTCGGCACTGGCTTAGGCTGCTCCCACGCATCGACACCTGGCGGAGGAGACCTAATGAGCATATTCAATGCTTTCCTAGGGGGAAAATCTAACGCTGGAGGTCCAGCATCAGATAACGGACCAAAAATCTGTTTGAATTCCGGAAGCCCTCTACTAGTGGTTAGACAGCCACAGAGGGCAGACTTAGAGCTGCAATGTTTTAAGGGGGCAGTATGGTCACCAGACCAACTACAGCTTATTGAATTTGTTCTGGTGAGTAGAATCATACCCTTCAGACTTTTTGCAGTGTTTACATTGCAGCCTAGTGATAACTTCACTGGCCACTCTTTAGATGACTGCTAGAGCTACTTCCTATCTCAGTCTTGCCTAGTGTGCATCACAACAAATCAGTATCTCCTCCCTCTGCATGCAGACATTGAACTTTCCTCATAGAGATTCATTGGTTCAATTCATCTCTATGAGGAGACGCTGATTGGCCAGGGCTGTGTTTGACTTATGTTGGCTCTGCCCCTTATCTGCCTCCTTCACAGCCTCAGCCAATCCTATGGGGAAGCATTGTGATTGGCTCAGAACAACACTTCTGTTGGCTAGGTGGTGGTTTTAACACTATAAGGTCAGAAATATGTTTGTGTTTCTGTCCCTATAGCGCTTCTTTAACATTGCAGCACTAAGTGCAAAAGGGTTGCAGCACACAGACCACTTCAATGAGATAATGTGGTCTGGGTGCATACATTGTCCGTTTAATAGAAATTTCGTTTATGAGAGAAAAAAAAGGCTTCTTACCCATGTAAATAATTACAATGGAATTTTGAAGAAAAAAATAAAGGTAATAATGATTTCCCTCTTTGATCTCTTGGGTATATATATACTGTTACAGTGCTGATATTTGATCTTCTCATTCTATTGATTTAGCAGCCTGTTTACTTTCCCCATGAATATTGTTGTCCAAAAGTAATATTCTTAATCCTCTGTTTCTGTTGATTGATACATGGGGAAACTTTGCAGTGTCTATAATGTGTAAATATAATTTGTCTCCAAAAGTATTTGCTACAAAATTAACTCCATAGGCAAAAGTAAATAAAATAAAAAACAATAAATGGTGGCTATGTGACTATCTAATGGAAGGAATGTTTTGGTAATTTAATGTAAGTTCTTCTCATCACATGTCTGCAAGATAACTGGCTTTTAGTACATTAATTGTATGCCTTGAAGTATTATTGCCCTTTTCACTGCTCCTGGAAATACACCACACTACCAAGCAGAACATTGCAAGCTGTTTGACATTTTAGCACTGTTATTCAAATGGCACGTTTCATTCTGTGCTTTAAAATATGTGTTTTAAGAGATATTAGGCTTATGCTGCAGGCTTTTAAAATAAGTTTTAATAGTCAACGGTGACATTTTAAGTACCAGATAAATTTGGCATTTGTGGTTTATTTGATGCTGTAAATCCTATCACATTTTGGGTTCTAACTAAGTCAAAACTCTGTGGCAATATACCAACCATTTCTTGTTACTGGTCCTTATAATGTGGTAGTTTTCTGTGATAAACATGCTTTAAGAAGAGGCTGCTGTCACTGTGTACATTCATAACTCTCACATGGTGCCTTTCATTTAGGAAGAGCATGAACACTTGATAAGGCTTTTTCTAGTGCGGAAATGGCCTTGTAAACCAGGAGAATATGTAGTATTAATGACCTTGGCCATGTATCAGAGGCAGTCTAGCTCATCACTGTACTGCACGTGGCTCTATTCTACGTAAGCATGTTATTGAGTTAAAAAGAGCAGAATGTTGTACGTCATTTCAGTATTGCTGTTCCTGTCATTAGATGGAAGTCAGCGCTTCCAGATTTGCTGTATTAAGGAGAAAGGAACAGCTCTTTCAAATTCTTGCATAATCTTTCAGAAAGGAGGGATTAGCACTGGCTTGTTCACAGACTTGCTTGGGAATAATATACTTTGGCATGAGGCCCTTGGTGTATTTAAAGCTGTTTTGTTCCTGTCGCCGGTGAGTGGTCAATTATTGTTTTTATTTTCTTCAAGACAGTGTTGTATAACTATAAGGTGTTGATACTTAAAATTCTGCTTGAACAATCAAGAAAATGAAACGTGTATTTTAGCCATCATGTACTTGTTATACGTATATTAATTTCTTTTTTTATAGATCCCATTTCTCTATTTTCTTCATAATTTCCAATTCTTAATGTTCCTGTCAATTTTCACAGAAGCTAGAAGCAACAGCAGTAAAAAAAAACTGAATCCTTATTTTATTTCCATTTTGCTAGGATCTCCTTCATCTACAATAGGGATTTTATTTAAAAAAAAAAAAATTTAAGCCATCAAATCCACTTTGAAAGCCTTTGGTTTGTTTATTAAGTTTGTACTTATTTTTGTATCTATTTCCCACAAATGTAATTACTTCCACTTGAAGTCGGTAGATGGTCAATACATTGTGGTGTTACTACTTGCAAGAGATTCTGGGTGGGCAGATATCTATTTTCAACATGGATTCCTTGGAGTTTGTTTGCTGTATACAACAGCTTTGAAACACAACTCAGGAAGTGATGCAAAGCCTGTGAACCACTCATGGACAGCTGTTTCGTTGTTAAAGGGAAACTCCAGTGCAAGGAAAACAAACGTATGGCACTGCAGGTCTCCTCTCCCTCCCAATCCCCGGTTTCTGAAAGGGTGAAAACCTCTTCAGTGACTTACCAGAGGCAGCGACATGTCCCACGTCGCTGCTTCTGTCGCTCCTCCTCTGCATTACGTTGGCCGGTGGGCGAGACTGATCCCGCCCGCCGGGGAGACCTAATGCGCATGCACAGCAATGCTGCGCATTAGAGCTCCCCATAGTAAAGCATTGAAAATGCTTGTCAATGCTTTCCTATGGGGAATTGAGCGATGCTGGAGGTCCTCACACAGCTTGAGGACGTCCAGCGACGCTCTAGCACTCTAGGTGGAGTGAACCCTGCAAAAAAACTGCAATAATTACACTTGCAGGGTTAAGGGTTGTGGGAGTTGGCACCCAGACCACTCCAATGGGCAGAAGTGGTCTGGGTGCCTGGAGTGTCCCTTTAAAGGACCACTATAGGCACCCAGACCACTTCAGCTCAATGAAGTGGTCTGGGTGCCAGGTCCATCTAGAGTTAACCCTATGCTTAATTAGGGTTAATCCAGCCTCTAGTGGCTGTCTCACTGACAGCCGCTAGAGGTGCTTCCGCACTTCTCACTGTGAATTTCACAGTGAGAAGACGCCAGCGTCCATAGGAAAGCATTGAGAAATGCTTTCCTATGGACTGATTGAATGCGCGCGCGGCTCTTACCGAGCATGCATATTCAAGGGAAGACGTGGGAGGAGAAAGGTAAGTGTTTAACCAATTCCTCGCCCTTCAGCCCGTCGGGAGGGGGACCCAGAGGGTGGGGGGGACCCAAAGACCGTATAGTGCCAGGAAAATGAGTTTTTCCAGGCACTTTAGTGGTCCTTTAATGCAACTCATCAGCATGAGGTTGGTTACTGGCTTTCTATTAATGCTTGGAGTTACTTGTGGAGCACAAACCAAAAACGTTATTGGGGGGGGGGAGGCTTAGTGATTGAAAGTGGTTTCAAAGCTGTTGTATAATTCAGCAAACCTGAATTCCAAGGAATCCATGTTAAAAATATATAGGCCTGGGTGTCTAAGGGTTCTGCGCAGTATCTTGGCTGTTTCTAGAACTGCACTCTTCTGGACAGCGACTTCCGCGATGTCCCACCTGGATTCTGTTGAAGCCCATCCCCCAAGTTATAGCCCTAAGTGCTCCTTTCACAACTCGGACTACTACTGCCTTCACTTTCCACATCCTTTTAAGCTATTCTTTTGTCTATGGTATTTGTCTATCTTCTCATGTTCATTCTTCCTGATGTTATAGTCCCTTGGTATTGCTGGATCCACCACCACTGCAGTCTTCCATTCCTTGTCTACCACCACGATGTCAGGTTGGTTGGCCAGTACTTGCTTGTCTGTTTGGATCTAGAAGTCCCATGGGATCTTGGTTTTTAGGAGCTTTGATTTTTTTTTTTTTTTTCAAACCAATCTCTTTCTTTACACCTTCTGAAGGAGGTCAAGTCACCTCTCACATGTCCATTAAAAAGCTATTTTACAATTACTGTCACACACTCATAGCTGCCCCACCAGATCAGCATTCTCAAGGTATTGCTTTTAAAAACATAAATACTGTGATGTGCTGATCTCCATTCTGCAGCTCTGCCTTCCTGGCTGAGATCATCAAGATTAATCAATCCAATGGTAATGAGGAACATTGGAAGGCTATTTGCAATACGCTATGCTGCACCAATAAAATGTTCTCTTGGATAGTAATTTGGACTCTAACCGAGTTTAACTCGATTATTGCTGCAGAAGGACCTTGTGTGACTGTCTTTTTATTTATTTATTTTTTCCTCTTTTCTTATTTTTTGCTGGGTCTTTTAAGTGTTGTTGTGAATTTGGCATTACCTTTTTGAAACGTTAGATTTGTTGAGTAAGTTATAGAAGCACATTTTCATTGTTTCACTTCCATACTGTCAAATAGTATTTTCTACAGTTTTATTTTGTATGCACTTACTCTGAGAAAACAATAACTTGTCCAGCAATAGTGTAAAATGGGTATTTCTTTTTATTATTTGACAGTGAAGTCTATTTTGAGCACGTAGGGGATTTTTATGTTTTGTTATTGCTTTTGACTATTTTTTATTTAGCAGTAGATTGAGTGTAGTAGTTTAATTTCTAGTCAGTGTACTTTGTATATACATACAGATGTACGTATTATAATGTTTTTGTTTTTTTTCTGTTTTCGAAACCGATTAAATTTTTTATTAAAGCAAATCCGTATGCATGACAATGCAAATCAGATTGAAGAAAGGTCTCTTGATATAGTTGACATTAACTGGATTTGCCTAAACCTTCCCTGTTAATCTACATATGCATCTATTTCATATCAAACAAGATGTTGCCTATGTCATTTGTTAAAGGGACATTCCAAACACATTAACTGCTAGAGCCCATCCTACAGTAGTGAAACAATTTAAGAACAGTATGACAACTTGCCTGCAGGGAGCCATTTGGTGCTGGGTGATGCTCTATGACTGAAAGCTCTCAGTTGACGCCTTCAACCTAAGAGCTGGCCGTTCATCATAAGTTGGCAAACCTTTTTGAAACTATTTGACTGTTTATTGTGCTTTTACTTTGAGTGCCCCTTTAATGGCTGAACATAAGTGGGAAACTTAATCAGAAAGTTGTGCCTTAGACATAGTAATCATTTCTTTGTCTTGATGTGTCTAATAGTGTTAGTTATGGGTCTTGGAGCAAATTAGACCAGTGCTCTTAGCATACCACAGCCATCCAAGCTGAGTGGAATTACATTTGATAACCCAAAGCATAGTTTCCATTATCAGTGCACTACAGAGAATACAGACTATGAAGCTTAGGTGTTTGACAATTTATTCTAAAACCAATGATGCCCATTGAATTGTTAAACCTTAAAGTAAGACTCAAGCATTATAAATACGGACAGCTAATGGGAAGTGTATTTGGCCAACTAGTGAGTTTCCATAGCAACCATAGCACATGCTCTGTGGTTGCTATGCTTAGAAAAGCAGAAGGACCACCCATGGAACGTCTTTTCTGACCTTCCTTGTCAAGCAATTCCTGGTAGACAATGACTTGTCATGCCAAGACTGGGAGATAAACTTATTTTAACTAGGGTTTACTCCTAATTTATATATTTACTAGCAAAATTGTTACCACAATGTATAGATAGAATTGTATGCTCAATCTAATGAGCAGAAGTTATATGGGCCTTTAAATTTGCAATTCACTTTGAATTCCTGAAAATTCTCACTTGAGTAAATACCCTGTGATATATCAGGCACAGGTAAATACACAATCTCAGTTACAGTCCTGCTTGGCAGTAATACAAGAAATAGTTTGGGGAAGACTCTTTGCTATTTTTAATAAGTAATAGAGTGAACTCTCATCAGCAACTCCAGATAGATACTTCCTTGTCCCCCTTGTACTTCCACACTGTGTACCGACTTGATTATATTAATTTGTATTTATAGTATTTAAAATTGTTCCAGTACAGAATATATAAGTAGAAAATTGTCTAATATTTTCATTCTTTGTTTTAAGGATGTGTCAAAATGAAACGTCACAGGCATCTCAGCAGCAGCGACAGCTCAGACAATGAGAGTGAGTACATTCTGTTATTCCTTTATGGATCAGACTTTAGACTTGATTAAAAGTAAGATTTTGCAATATTTAAGGGGGGCAGTGGGGTTAGATGGTGGTTATAACACTATAGGGTCAGGAATACATGTTTGTGTTGTTCCTAACCCTATTGAGTTCATTTAAATGCAAAACCTGCAAAGCGACAGAGCTGCATTAACTATTGCCTCTATGAATTGATCTTACTTGAACTTTCCCTCCAGGTTAACCCTTTTTCTTTAAGCATAATTTCTGCTTTTTTGGGGGAGAGTTGGGGGGGGAATTACAATGACCATATT
>OW240912.1:270695558-270910403 GCA_933207985.1 Pelobates cultripes
GAATCAAATTTTTCAACCGATGGAGGTCTGGATTTGGAGTCACACTTAAAATTAAAGTGGAAAAACACACTACAGGCTGATCCAACTTTAATGTAATGTCTTTAAAACAAGTAAAAATGAGGCTCAGTAGTGTGTGTGGCCTCCATGTGCTTGTAAGACCTCCCTACAATGCCTGTGCATGCTCCTGATGAGGTGGCGGATGGTCTTCTGAGGGATCTCCTCCCAGACCTGGACTAAAGCATCTGCCAACTCCTGGACAGTCTGTGGTGCAACATGACGTTGGTGGATGGAGCAAAACGTGATGTCCCAGATGTGCTCAATTGGATTCAGGTCTGGGGAACGGGCGGGCCAGTCCATAGCATCAATGCCTTCATCTTTCAAGAACTGCTGACACACTCGCCACATGAGGTCTAGCATTGTCTTGCATTATGAGGAACCCAGGGCCAACCGCACCAGCATATGGTCTCACAATGGGTCTGAGGATCTCATCTCGGTACCAAATGGCAGTCAGGCTACCTCTGGCAAGCACATGGAGGGCTGTGCGGCCCCCCAAAGAAATGCCACACCACACCATTACTGACCCACTGCCAAACCGGTCATGCTGGAGGATGTTGCAGGCAGCAGAACGTTCTCCACGGCGTCTCCAGACTCTGTCACGTCTGTCACATGTGCTCAGTGTGAACCTGCTTTCATCTGTGAAGAGCACAGGGTACCAGTGGCGAATTTGCCAATCTTGGTCTTCTCTGCCAAATGCCAAACTTCCTGCACGGTGTTGGGCTGTAAGCACAACCCCCAACTGTGGACGTCGGGACCTCATACCACCCTCATGGAGTCTGTTTCTGACCGTTTGAGCAGACACATGCACATTTGTGGCCTGCTGGAGGTCATTTTGCAGGGCTCTGGCAGTGCTCCTTCTGTTCTTCCTTGCACAAAGGCGGAGGTAGCGGTCCTGCTGCTGGGTTGTTGCCCTCCTACGGCCGCCTCCACATCTCCTGATGTACTGGCCTGTCTCCTGGTAGTGCCTACATGCTGTGTACACTACGCTGACAGACCCAGCAAACCTTCTTGCCACAGCTGGCATTGATGTGCCATCCTGGATGAGCTGCACTACCTGAGCCACTTGTGTGGGTTGTAGACTCAGTCTCATGCTACCACTAGAGTGAAAGCACCGCCAGCATTCAAAAGTGACCAAAACATCAGCCAGGAAGCATACGAACTGAGAAGTGGTCTGTGGTCACCACCTGCAGAACCACTCCTTTATTGGGGGTGTCTTGCTAATTGCCTATAATTTCCACCTGTTGTTCTATCCCATTTGCACAACAGCATGTGAAATTGATTGTCACTCAGTGTTGCTTCCTAAGTGGACAGTTTGATTTCACAGAAGTGTGATTGACTTGGAGTTACCTTGTTCCCTTTATTTTTTTGAGCAGTGTATATATACATATACAAACAATTTGTTGGTGTTTTGCACTCCTGCTTTCCTCTTGGTTAAATGCCCAGTGCTCAGCTGCACAAAAATACAATCTGCCAAATGAAGCCAGCACTCAAGGACTTGTAAAAAAATGAAAAGGGTTTTAATCCATAGAACTTGTCAATGTTTCAGTTTACATCAGCAAACTTTCATCTGGACATCAACCTGTTGAAAGTTTGCTGATGTAAACTGAAACATTGACAAATTCTATGGATTAAAACCCTTTTTGTTTTTTTAGAAGCTCTTGAGTGTTGGCTTCATTTAGCAGATTATAATTAATCATAGAATCTATGACAAACACGTGGTGTGGTGTATATGGTAGAAACATTGCCAAGTCTGTCTGTGATGATAGAATAAAGGCCAGTCAATGAAAATATGTATTGGTTTGCCAAGTCAACATTGTGGATCTTGTGCATTGAGTATACATTATATATGCATTAAGCAACAGCAACAATTAAGGGACACAGTAGGCACTATAACCATTTCACATCCTTGAATTGTTTCCAGTGCCATCCCTCTCTTGGCACTGTCCTTCCATTCAGTGTTAAACCATTTTCAAGCCTTTTAACACTAAATTCGTCACTAGCCACCCATCACCCAGGCCCCTATAGAGGGATGACTTATACAAAGCTTACACATTACCTTCTAGACATTCCAATTCATACCAGCAATGGATGCTGAGATAGGTTGAAAGCAGTCTGTTGACACACTCACCCAATCACAGGTATCCATTAATGCACAGGCTAATGCTTTCTTAGTGGCCCAAGCAACACCGATTGAATGGGCTGCTAGGGATTTTTGTTTTGCATTAAAACTTTAAAAAAACGTTTAAACTGAATGGAAGTAATAGTGCTGGGGAACTCCAGACAGTATAACTACTTCAATGAGATGTGCCTACAATTGCCCTTTTAATGCTATTGAAATGTTGCTTGGTATTCAAAATATGCAGCTTTTAATAGGCGTCTCTTTTGTATTTTTTAGAGTGTGAAAGTAATAAATCTAAAACTATGCAATATAAATTGTATTCTAAATTATTGTTACATTTCCAGGTCCGTCAACATCCTTTTCCTCTTGCTTCCAGTACAGAGGTAAATCAAAAAATGCACCTGATGATTCAAAGAAATCTGCAGAGGTAATTGACAAAACAACTCAAATCTATGTTTCATGATTTTTAATACCATCATCGCCATGAATGGGACAGAAAAAAATGTAATGTGAAAACCAATGATGTGTGTGTAACTTTCTCTCTTAAAATGCTTAGGGCAGTTAGTATCAATCTCCTCACAGAGGCTTCCATGTATCCACAGATGAAATTCCTTAAATTTCACTATTTATTAACATAACCATGTCAAAGTAATTTTTACATTTGTAGTGCAAACTAGCCAAATTTGAACATCCTTGAAGTCTATCAGGGTTACAGGGAAGCTCCTGCGCTGTTTCCAAGTGAGCGGACTGTGCCTGGTGTCCCCAGTCTGGGCTGCCTGGCGGGGAGGACCGGGAGGACCCTCGGCCGGTACCTATCACCCCACGGGGTCACCAGTCACCCCCTCCCTCATTCACTGTCACCAGTCACCCCCTCCCTCAGTCACTGTCACCAGTCACCCCCTCCCTCAGTCACCCCCTCCCTCAGTCACCCTCCCTCAGTCACCCTCCCTCAGTCACTCTGTCACCAGTCACCCCCTCCCTCAGTCACTCTGTCACCAGTCACCCCCTCCCTCAGTCACTCTGTCACTAGTCCCCCTCTCCCTCAGACACTCTGTCACCAGTCACCCCCTCTCTGTCACTCTGACACCAGTTACACCTAAATGGTGGGTTTAGCACTAGAGGGTTTGTGTTCCTGACCCAAGATGTAACAGGACCACTATAGGGTCAGGAACACAAACTTATTCCTGATCCTATAGTGTTAAAAGAACCATCTAACCACCCTTGCCTACCTTTATATAGTAAAATTTTAGTTTTGTTTAAGTCTGCCGCTGCTGGCTCTACCCTGATCTGTCTGCTTGGCTGACATCAGAGGTGATTCTCTATGCCAATTACAATGCTTTCCCATAGGATTGACTGAGACTGTCAAGGAGGCAGATCAGGGGCAGAGCCAGCACAAGCCAAATACAGTCCTGGCCAATCTGCATCTCTTCATAGAGATGCATTAATTCAGTGAATCTCTATGAGGAAAGTTCAGTTTCTAAATGCACACTGTGCAATACTGCCCCAGGAAGCCTGCACACTGAACGAACCAGACGCCATTCTGGCTGGCTCCCAAAAAAGATTCGAAACCCACTGAAAATCGCTCTACCAAATGCCCATCCAGCCTTTTCGAGGTGATATCTGCATTGAGCAACGAACCCTGCACCACCCGATACCACTCAATGCCATTTTTCTCGGCACCCAACCAGCCCAAACGGAGGCGAAAAATCGGGGCCTACCCCGCGCTGACCATACCAAGCCTGGAAGCACTGCTGGCTAGACCCACAGAAAGGGGAACAGGCTCGGAACCTGCACCCACGACATCCCTCCCTCTAACCCACAGGCCAGCTATGGGAAGACGCTCCCAAAAGCCTACTACGGCAGCAGACACCAGGGACATTGGAGACATGCTGCAAAGGCCTACACAGGCAAAGCCCGCTCCCGCGGAAGGCCCGCGAAATGCCCCGCAGGCCCACCCGCCCGAACAACACACGCTAGAGGAGCCTCCGGACCCCCTAACAACACCAGCAACACCCCTGGACCCCCCCATGGACTCAACCCCTACCACCAAACATGATCTAAAGATCTTATTGGCGGAGATCCAGAAAACGCTGGCAGTGGAACTTGCTCCCATCAGAACGGAGGTAACAGCCATCAAAGACCGGGTGAAAGCCTCAGAGGAGAGCATCTCTGACCTACAGGGCCACCTGTCCACCCTACAAGACTCAGTAGATCGGGTCTGGACCCTGCAAAGAGCCCTGACAACCCAAGTAACTGCCATAGAAGACAGGCAACGCCGCACTCACATAAAGATAAGGGGAATACCCACGGCAATCTCAGGGGAGGAATTACCCCACTATATAAGACGCTTACTGGCAACCATACTACCTCACGCCGTGGCCAAAAAGCTGTCCATAGAGGGGGTATACCGCTTGCCCAGCAACACCAAACTGCCACCCAACAGTGCTCGGGACGTTATTCTCCGATGCCTCACAGTTCCTGACAAAATCCAAATCATGTCGGCACTCAGGGGAAGAACACCTCTGACCTTCGAGGACGCATCTCTTACATTTTTCCAGGACCTAACAAAAGGCACACTCATGTGGCGAAAAACCCTTGGTCCAGTCACGAGGCACCTGCAAACAGCAGGAATGACTTACAGATGGGGGACAGGAAGATCCCTGACGGTGCAACACAACGGAGCCACACACTCCATCTCATCAATGGAAGAAGCACCCACCCTTCTCCTGACACTGGGACTGCGGACCACAGACACTGGCCAAACCTCAGCGACATGGGACCCTGAACATGTTGTACCCTTTGTCCCAAGAGCCCAAAGCTCCCTTGTTATACCGCTCAAGGGCAGTTAGAACCACTGACCCAGCAGGGCAAATACCCACTTCCGTTCCCCCCGCCGCCCCCTTGGTTAGGGGTATTCCACTCAATGCATAGCAGTGCACTACTCTCAGATCTCCCGACTAGGCACGCACAACACACATGCTAAATCCTGATGTAGCTCAACACACACATATATGCCAGGGCACACTCCACTCACCTTGATTTTACCACTCAGCGCATATATGATATCTCACGTACTAAGTAGGGAACAATCTTGCTTATAATCAGACACATATTAGACCCTCCTGATACTTAGCTTAGAATATACCTGTTGTTGTTAATAAAAAAAAAAATGTGCAATGTTTCTCTCATGTAATGCATGTATACTAAACTTAACTAAATTGTCAGTGTACAACGTTTGACTTAAGAAATGCACGGAAAAATAAAGAATAAAAAAAAAAAAAAAGAACTATGTGAAAAATAAATAATGGATATTTATGTAGAATGCTTGAAAATAAATGCATATAAATTGTACACACATTTTATGTGGTCCTTTATTTAGTAAAAGCATTTGTGCAAGTCTCTCACTTGGACACAGCTTTTCTATATGTAAACACATAGTCGTTTATAAAGATGGGTGCATAATTACACTAAGGGGAGGCGGTGCCAGCTGCCTGATCGGAGGCATCCTGCGGGAGCTCTGGCTAAGCCTCGAGCTAAAACTGCTATTTCACCCGTTTGGACCCACAAAACCTACCCAAGAGAGAGCTGCTATCTCCAGCTAGTATGGGGTGTAAGTCTAAGAAATATTGGGCAGATAAGCCCCCGAAAACTGCCGATATCGGCAATTTCTTATGGAGGCCCCATAGCTCCACGAGGCCTGTCATGGCAACTCTCTCGGATGGGCCGTCCTGCTTGTCCAGTGAAACGTCCCTACCTGATATGAGGGAACTGGAGGTACAGACTAGAGGCAGGTAAGCTGCTATACAGTCTGATCAAAAATCTGGGACACCAGTGACAGAAGGTACCCTGAAGGCCCTCATACACGAGTTACGCCGAAATATCGCTGGTGACATCTCTGCATTTAAAGAAGAGGTCAGCGGAGTAACGGCCCGCCTACACGAAACAGAAGTTACCACAGCAGGCCACGAGATACGGCTTACTGCCCTAGAACGGGAACTCTCCACGTTACGGCGCGAGCAGGCGCAGGTACAGTACCACATGGAGGACCGGAGGGGCTGGAAGAACATAAAGGTGCGAGGCCTTCCTAACCATATCGCCACAGCTGAAATACCTCACCTGTTCCAGAAGCTTCTAACCCAACTATTCTCTGCCAAACAAGCCAAATTAATGACTCTGGAAGGATGCTACAGGCCCCCGGCTCCTCCGGCAAGCGCTACAGGAGTGCGCAGAGACATCATAACCGCTTCCAAAACGGCCCTGACAAGCAGGTGTTAATGACCGGCATTCGCAAAAAGACACCCTACTCCTTTGAAGAAAATCAGCTGGCATTCTTCCCAGATCTATCCAGAGCTACCCTGGACTGGAGAAGGACTCTGAGACAAGGTGCTTTATAGATGGGGTGCACCAAGGAGTCTTCTGTTCCCCCACGAATCCGGGACATGGAAAGTACTAGAGGGTTCAGAGCTTCAGATATACCCAGCACTCTACAGAAAATCTGGTTGCCCGCTGCTGCAGAAGGAACGCCGCATACACTAGTCTGTCTGAGATCTCTCGAAGGTTCGTCCGTTTGTGCCTGCCACACTGAGGGGTAGCTGTTTCCTGAACTACTCAAGACCACCTGCAGTGACTGTAATATTTAGTTTGTTTTGATATTTCTTTCGTCTTATGTTACACATAACCTCAGTGTATCACTGCACCAATATGCTACTACCACAATGACTGCTCATTGGGATGCATCCCTCTACTCTAAATACACCTGCTGGCATGGGGATTATTCCCCTTTACCCCCCTCCACTCACTCGCCTTTTTTGTAACTGTGTTTCTACTAAGTACTGTGAGTGCTAACCTCTAGCCAAACTACTGTGGCTTATATGCTTACATTTCAAGACGGCGAGAGGTATATAGCCTATGCTACCCCTTAAAACCAAATTCTACCCTACACCACTTCTTATAGGAATAGTGGGCTCAGTCTTTGCTGATCGAATTTATTTACTTTTATTTTCATTTACCCTCTCGACATATAAAACTCTTAGTCCATTAGTTCATACTACTATTCACAATAATGGCTTATGTTGTGTATTGTACCATGTTATTTTAACAATGCTCCTGCTAGCAGTCAGCCAGTACTTTTAGTGGATTATGCACGCAGTAAGAATTTAAATAACAAAAAAAATGTGCATATGTAATCTACAGTTTGCCATGCCACTGTTATACCGTGTTAATAATTGCTTTACATGCAGCTGTTGTCATGGCACTGCACGCATCTATGTTCTCACTGGCACTTTCAATATAAAGATTGACAAAAAAGAATTACACATAAGTAACAGCACATAATTACTTGGTGGATCCAAAAAAAGAGAGATTGTTCAACATATATTACTATGTAGTAGTATAAATATTGCCATATAAATATGTATCTCTCTCTCTTCCCATACCCTTTTAGGATTTAATATAAATACCAGTCATACCAATGTTTGGTCCTCTGCTTTACCTGGCCCATAATAATAATTGTTCAAGAGGCAAATATCAAAGTGTATGTTTACCTATAATGTCAGATCGATCATTATAAACTACTACATGTTTACATGTCAGAAAGTTATATCCAAGTGAGAAAACTTGCACAGATGGTTTTTCAAGGACCAATCTAAAATGGTGAATAGAAATTTGCAGGTTTCTGTGTATCAAGCACATGACTTGGAAATAAATGAATTGTAATACAAATACAATGGTGTTCCTAGGTGTTCAGGAAAGATCTTATTAGTGCCATGAAGATTCCAGACTCTCAACATGTGAACACGGACGAATATTATCACTTTACAGACACTTGGAAGCAGGAGTGGGAGAAAGGGGTTCAGGTACCTGCCAGTCCAGACACAATCCCTCAACCTTCACTCCGGTGAGATTACCACTCATGCTCTTTCAATGCAAATAAATCTACCACTTGCTATACTGAATGTTAAAGTAGCCTCCTTGGGTTACCACAAGGGGAACTACCATTTTTATTTATTTATTTATTTTCATGGGTATCTATGGAAATGTATCCAGTCTAAAACCCATATTTAAAAACAAAGAAACTTGATGTTATTTATTCTACTCCTTTTTCATTATGTGCTTGCAATAATATATTGTTTGAGAGTGCTTTCATTTTTATTTTTTATTTACTATTGTCAGGATATTTGCAGAAAAGGTGAAGGAGGTGCTATATTCACGTCCACGAAAGTATATCCACTGCTCCAACCAAGAACCATCAGAGCCTGGATATATAAATATCCTTGAGCTGGCAGAGAACATGTGCAGATATGACCTGGATGATATGGACCTCATCTGGCTACAAGAATGCAACCTAGAGCTAGCCGACATGGGTAATAAAAAGGAGGAAGAACGTGTTACAACGCTGACATGCTGTAGTCTTCATGTACCTCTGAAATTTTTTTACAGATAATTTAAAATAAAAGGGGGATGGGAGGGGACGATGACCAGCACAACTTGGTTTTCTTCCCCATCCTATCACATACAATTTTAATATTTACTTTACATGCAACATGTATTGCATCCATTATTGTAAATGCACACCTTGGTGTTATCAGAAGAAAATATTATAGAAATGTCAAAGCTAATTGAAAATTCATAAAATAGGCTTAGTGAATACATGTTTTCTTATACAAGAATTGGAACTTCAAACAGATATATATGGGCCTTTAAATGCAGTTTTTAACATTTATTGCATATCATATTTTCACCTGTATTGGTGGACATAATGAGCTTGCATTGTATTCTGTAAACAGAGTGGGAGAAACCTGACCGTAAATAATAGGACTGAGAACGTTGTACGAGACAGGCCCCGCTGACTCTCTGAAAGTTCCTCATGCTGCCCCTCCGGGTCCTGCTGTCGTTACAGGATGTGCTCCTGTCGATGAGAGCACCATGGAAAAAACACTGGAAGTGTTGGAGCGCCAGTGCCATGAGAACATGAACCATGCCATTGAGACAGAGGAGGGTCTTGGGATAGAGTATGATGAAGATGTCATTTGTGACGTGTGCCGCTCCCCTGACAGCGAGGAAGGGAATGACATGGTGTTTTGTGACCGATGCAACATCTGTGTACATCAGGTGAGCATCAAATAATTCAACAAGTTCTAACAATATGAATCAGATTTGTATTTGTAATTTATTTGTTTTTATAATGTTTGTGTGTGTGTCTGTTAACCATCCTTATATTCAACAATCTTTAAAAGCATACTGATGGACATACTGGTGAAGAAAATGCAAAAATAAATGCAGTACATGAAAATGCTTCCCATTACAAGCTAATTATGTAGAGATATGCCAGTACATGTCTCAAGAGATGAGCAATTAGGGGTGACAGAAGTTCTATTTGCTATGTTTTCATTAACTTATGCATTCTCCGTCTCTCAAAAAATAAACTGCAATGTATTTTTTTAAACAAATAATTGCAAGTGACAGTATAAAAGTACGGTTATTACTATACCAGAGACGATATTATAGCAAGGAGTGTACGATCCACTTTGTAAACAGTAACTTAATGGCGAGTCTAGGTCACCTTTGGAAATTTATCTTGGTTCATATATTATATTGTATTTGACATATTGTATAGCAGGCACAAAATGAAGGATTGTATGTGACTGTTATGCCTCGCAGAATTGAAAATATATTTTTTGGGAGGGTATGCAAGTAACTCAATTGCACAATTTGCACGTCCGTTTTAACCATCTGACAATTGTTACATTGAAAATGATACCAGTGCTAACTTGACATGCATTAGCTAACATGTTTGTAGATTTATGGACACTGCATTTTTCCCTCTCTGCTTTGAAAGGCATGTTACGGTATCCTGAAGGTCCCAGAAGGCAGTTGGCTATGCCGCACATGTGTTCTCGGGATTCAGCCACAGTGTATTTTGTGTCCAAAGACTGGTGGGGCTATGAAAGCTACAAGAACTGGAACCAAGTGGGCCCATGTGAGCTGTGCACTCTGGATACCAGAGGTAAAATAGTTTATTTTCAATTGGTAATAAATTTCTGCCTCCGTTTTAGGTTTATATCTATGGTAATTATATTAAAGTGTGTGTGTATGTATATGTAATATACTAAATTGCCCTTTTCTACTGGATTCTATCCTCATCTGTAATGACATGCATAAAATGTGTTATATATATTAATATAATTATTTTTTTTAATATTAAAAATGCAGTATAAATATTAAAACTTCTCTACCATTGTGTCCCTGCCTTCTCTGATGTCACGGCATGTTGTCCTCTTCTTGCCAGTTGTCTGATCAAATTCTTCTCGTACAGAATCATTGTTATGCCACAAAAAACCACACAGTATTTGCATTTACAAGAGGCACGATGAGCTCATCTCACTGCTAAAGCCCGCCCTCCTCTCAATCGCTGAAGTGGGGAAGGAGGGCTGCACAGACGATGGTGGACAAGGGGCTGGCTGGAAGGAAGTTGAGTTTCTGCTCACAATTCTACCTGCAAGTGAAGATTTTTAATTACATTTGTAGCCAGCATGCTGATGGAAAAAAAAATACACTTTTGCACAGCATTTAGGGAACACTATAGGGTCAGGAGCACAAACATATATTCCTGACCCCATAGTGTTAAAACTACTATCTGGCCCCCACTTTCCCCCTAAAAAAAGTAAAATCTTAACTTTATTCCAGTCTACTTGTGCTGGCTGTGCCCCTGATCTGCCTCATTGGCTGACATCATCAGAAGTGGTGATCTCAGCCAATCACAATGCTTTCCCATAGAAAAGCATTGGATTGGCTGAGCTTGTCAAAGATCAGGGGTAGAGCTTGCACAAGCCAGTCACAGCCCTGGCCAATCAGCACCTCCTCATAGAGATGCATTGAATCAGAGGAAAGTTCAGTGTCTGCATGCAGAGGGTGGAGACACTGAATGGCAGCTGTGCACAGTAATGTGTGCAGCACTGCCCCAGGAAGCACCTCTAGTAGCCAAATTAGGAATGGCCAGTGGAGGTTTGACTAGGCTGCAATGTAAACACTGCCTTTTCTCAGAAAAACAGTGTTTACTGCAAAAAGCCTGAAGGGAAGGATTATACCCACCAGAACAAATAAGCTGTAGTTGTTCTGGTTACCATAGTGTCAATTTAACATTAGTCAGACTAATGTAATTACACCCCTGCACAAAATGATGAATTTCTCTGCATAGGCAGTGTTTCAATCTGAAACACTGCACACACAGATTGTTACAACCATGACCTCTTCTAAAAGCAAAAGTGGTCATGGTGGTTGGAGTAACCCTTTAATAAAAAAATATTAAAGGGAAGCCATATTGCAAAAATCATATATAATTGTTTACTTACCCTTTTCCTGGTATAAGACTCTTTATACCTGATAACATCATGCTCCAACAGTCAAAAACCTTGCTTGCACATTCAGCGTCTTCATGCAACCCGTGAGGATGTAGAATGTTAAGGCTTGGTTCTCACTGCGGAAGCTCCATGTAGTGGTAGTCTGTGTAATAGGACTAGAGGTATGTTTAGCCCTGAAATGAAAACATTGCCGTAATTCCAAAACAGTAGTGTTTTACGTTGCTGAAGCAATGTGGCACTGCACACAGACTACTTCAACGAGATGAAAGATAAAGTGGTCTGAGTTCCTATAATGTCCCTTTTAAAGGACCACTATAGTGCCAGGAAAACATACTCGTTTTCCTGGCACTATAGTGCCTGAGGGTGCCCCCACCCTCAGGGACCCCCTCCCGCCCGGCTCTGGAAAGGGGAAAACTTACCTTTTTCCAGCGCTGGGCGGAGAGCTCTCCTCCTCCGTTTTCTCCTGCATGGCAAGAGCTGCGCACGATTCAGCTCGTCATAGGAAAGCATTTACAATTTTCTAATGGCTCTCACTGTGAAAATCACAGTGAGAAGCACGCAAGCGCTTCTAGTGGCTGTCAATGAGACAGCCACTAGAGGATTAGGGGAAGGCTTAACCCATTCATAAACATAGCAGTTTCTCTGAAACTGCTATGTTTATAAAAAAAATGGGTTAACCCTAGAAGGACCTGGCACCCAGACCACTTCATTAAGCTGAAGTGGTCTGGGTGCCTAGAGTGGTCCTTTAAGAACGGGGGTTAAAATATACATTACTTTAGTGTGCAACATTTTTTTTTTAAAAACTAAAATGTATCTCACCAGTGGTTTAAATTGCAAAAAAAAAAAAAGACTGAAACAAGTAGAATAATCTTTCTTTATAAAATGTATGTTAGAAATGTGTTTAATTTATTCCATTATTTATATCTTATTCCTGTGCTGCACGTCATGCCATACACAACATCAGCTATGGTGGATCCATTGTACAGCGCTATGGAATTTGCTGGCGCTATATTAATAATAAAATAATCATAATACATTTTGATTTTTAAACGGGGAAGAGTCAATTCAGCAACATTGTAATGTTGCCTAATTTTAACTGACGTGTTGCCATTATTGCATTATTACAATGATGCGTCTCAAACGGTGTTGTGTACCCAGTGCTCTAATGTTGCAAGGTACAGTAGTGCTGTAGTTTTTGACGGAAGCTCCATTCGACTTGCGGTGGTTGCCCTTTCAGCCTGCTGTTCCAGGGCCTCAAAGACAGCCACTCCATTTCATCACTCACCTACAAGGGAAAGACTGTATGATGTGCATAGAGACTTGGGAGCTATCCTCTTGGTCACATGTTATGGGCCATTCTTGGTATGGTCTTAAACTGAACTTTGATTCCCTGATCTCAGATCCTGTGGCTAACTGTGGGGAGGGTTTTAGAGTGTGGGATAAAAAAAGAATTGTTTTGTAATTGTGTTTTTTTAACTTTATTATGTGTGTACATTTCCCTTCCCTGTTTCATTATGCTTTCAACATGGAATTGCTAACATTGTTTTAGGAGAGGTTTTTCAGGCTGGTTCAAAGAGACACCCTTTTCTCACAGCGTAAGAAATTTACTACTTGAGGAAAGCACTGCGATCAACCCCCGTTCATTGTTAGAGTGACTTAAGGAGATGGGGTGTTTAGTGTTGGTGGGGAGTCAGAGGTATGATCTGGTATTTTTGAAGGAAGGTAACCTCAGTGTTGTGGATTGTAACTTATTATACCCAATAAACCTCTCCCACACCACAGCCACTAGCAGTGGCAGCATTTCAGCATTGCTCAAAGAGCACTTTACATTTAAGCATTTCAGCTGTGGCATATCAGAAAGTATATGATGTGGCGGCTGGATAGTCACATGCACACTCAGCTCCTGCAGGATTACAAGCCTAAAGCCTTAAAATCAAGATTTTTTAGCTTCAAGAACGACCACCAGCAACAATCCTCAATGCAGAGGAGAAACGGGAACCAGGGTGAGGCTGGCTCCTCGAGCTGCAGTCCCCTGGTGGAGCGGTCTTCGATATCCCGACTGAGTCCTACTCCGGCGGTGAGTGGGGCGGACGGCCGCAGCCCCACTATCCTGCCAAACGGAACCCAGCCAGGGGCCCAAAGCCGGGCAGACCGGACCCTGTCTCCCCAAGTCTGCTGCAAGCAAGGTGGCATCCAAGCACAAGCCGACCCAACGCCCGCCACTGCAAATAACAAGCACCCACAGTAATACCCAGAAGAGATGCATACCCCTCCAGTTGCAACACAAGACCGTGGCTCCAGAACAGGGGCAGGCCCGAAATGGAAGGAAGGGTCACAGGCTCAGAGGGCCAGATAGCACAATGCAACACAGACTACCGACACCCGGCAAACACCAACTTACCCTCAAGACGCATCGGGGAGCAGGTCCCTCAAACGAGGTACAGTACTGTCCACCTGGGATCCCTAGGGCCGACAGCCCCCAGCGGCATTCTCTCCAAAATAGCTGGACACTATTTCTGGCGGAAATTAAAACGCCTCATGCTCCAGCCCTAGCTGCCACATGAAGATATCCACTAACCCAAACGCTCTCCAGTTAAACACACAACCCCTGCTGCGCGATTCCCATCATGGCGGCAGAGTAGGAGAAGCTCAGTGCCGAGCCTTAAAATGGCGCCAAAGAAATCACCCAAGCGCACTCAGGCAGGACCACAACCTAAAGGGCTGAGCAGCAATCCACACAAGCTACGAGCCCCAACCTACCGGAGCATATCGTGGCAAGATGACTGGCAGTGTACCTCTGCACTCTGGGACTGCGTTGTACCCCCTGCTGGCATAGGCTGAGTCCGGCTATGGGACTGATCCGTGAGGGGAAAACCCTGAGCTACACACTGCAGCAGACCAACTACGAGACTGTAATGTTGTGTGAAAATATTTAATAGCCTATGTAGTTAATACTGATGATCTTTACTTAGTAGTCTCTCTGCCCACTGACCCTCATAGGGCTCTGACCAGTAGTAACAAGCCTGTCATACCTCCCAGAGTTTTCTTCCCTGGTATTGTTACACATGTTATTTGCATTATTGTTTGTATTTTCATTAAGTGTTGCCTTACTTATTATTTATTGAAGCATTAACCCGGAGGCAGGCTTTGAGGGAACACCTCTGGCTCAGAATTACAACTGCTTAGCTAAATATCCCCAGAGCAGTTAGCTCGACCCCAGGGTCTTCATAATTACTCTCGTCTTCTCAGCATGTAACCGAACAACTAATATTTTAAATTTAAACAAAACAACCGCGATGTGCTTAGCATGCAACTAAACAGCAACTAAATAAGCAAATACAGTAGTGACTTAGCGTGTAACTTAACATATAGTACATACCTAAGCAGTCCCATCCATGTTTTTATCTATTTTACCCTACCTATAAATGATTAGTCATTGCATTATATCTACTAGACACTACATCGTGAATAATCGTATAAAACTGTATATTAAACATAAAATTATGCACGCACGAACATTCCCCTTACTGTTATAAATGTATAAAAAAAGCATGAGGAATGCCGTTGGGGCACCCCATGCACGTTGTTATATCACATGCACAACAAAAATAAAGAATTTAAAAAAAAAAAAAGAAAGAAAGTAGATGTGGATAATATTGATGACTTGAGGCAGAACAAGTATTTGGCTTTTTTGTTATCATTTGGGGCTTGGGGGGGAGCAGGGGGGCTACATGCTTGAGGCCTGATTATGTTCATTTGACGGAAATCCCATGCACATATTTTAAGATTTGTTTTTTAAATTATAGTTGAAATTTGAAAGGAAAGTCCTGCTGTAAACTCTACACACTGTTTGTAAAAAAGACAAAAATATTGGCAGTTTCTGAGAAACAACCACACGTGGCACCAACGATCATTCTGCAGCCAAAGTCATTTACATAACATTTGTATTCCCTGTTTTGATGTTTTAAACAATGAAACTCTCAACCACATCTCCATGCTTTTTTGCATCGAGTTGCTTCTACGTAATTTGTTGTGAAATATTGAAATATTTGTTGTGAAATATTTTTCCTACTTACAGTGAAGATTTGCTTGCATGTAATCATATATGCAGTGTAAACAGTGTACTTTTTTTTTTTTTTAATATCGTTTTATTGAAATGTTTGCAAGGTGAACAATTCGCAGTTAGGTTATGAGCAGTGCGAAACACGCAGGTTTCAATCATTTAGAGTCTGCGCAGATCTCTGAGGATGCAAAAGTAGTTGAGACTCGCAGGTCTCCGGGCACAATAAGTTTCCATTTACGATATTCACATAGCATGTTGTAGATTAATTAATTACAGTCTGTCAGGTGCGTTAGCTATGGTCATGTGGTTTGAAATCAATCGCTCTGCGTTATGATATTATTTGTGATTATAGGTCCTATCGTTCGCTTATTCTTGCAGGTTGTAAGTGTCTCTCAGTCTTTAATGTCGTTCGTCTGTAATGGGTCTAGATTGTGAATAATGGGAGGGGTGGGGGGAGGGGGAGCGGTAAGCATGTCGTGTCTTTCAGTTACCCTCTTCTCGCCTGTATCTTCTATGGCCCCGTCTCAAGATGCCGATTGGCATGTGTTTGGGGTTGCGGGGGGGTGTCATTGTGCTTTTGTGTGTTCCAGTCTAGGGTTTGATCCCTAGGGTCTGTGTGTCTGTTAGTTCGTTTTATGAGTTCCCCTCTCAGTCTCCTCCATCATCTATATGCATTAATGTTGTAATGTTGCAGTGTTGCTGAGGTGGGTGCAGTGTGTTGTCTCCTCCCAGCGTGGCTCCCATAACCCCTAGGTCATGTTTAGTCTGCCCTCTGGCCGTGTAGCTTTCATTTGTTACTAGTGTGATTCTGCCACTCAGGGGGTCCTAGAGAGATTCCCCGTGTACTGGTCTCATCCGCAGGGGCTCTGAGGCAAGGTGGGGGTGTGGGAGGGCCGGAAGGGGGTGTTTTACTTGGGTTTTGGGATGTCGTGCGTATCTCGGTTCCCTATGTGTCTTGTCTCCTTCCTTCCCGTGTCGGTGTTTGTGTTAAGTACAGGTACCAGGATCCCCATATTTCCGTATGTTTGTCGCTTCTTGGATTTCTTCTACTCTCTGTAGCCATTGCGTGATTGTGGGTGATTGGGTGCTTTTCCACAGTGTCGGAATCAGGGACTTGGCTGCATTTAGCAGGTGTCTCAGGATAGATTTCTTGTAGTGTGCGAGTGTTTTTTCTGTGAAGTGAATCAGTGCGGCTTCTATGCTGAGGTCTGGCATATCCCCTAGGATCTTGACCAGTTCTTGTTGGATCCCTTCCCAGAATGGTTTTATTATGGCACAGTCCCACCAGATGTGCCTCACTGTTCCTGGTTGAGTTCCGCATCTCCAGCAGGTGTCTGGTGTCCCCGGGAATATTCTATGTAGTAGCGAGGGTGTGCGGTACCAGTGTGAGATCAATTTAAAGTTGACTTCTTGGTATCTTGAACTGATCGAGCTCTTGTGCTGAAGTATGAGTATCTGCTCCCATTGGGCATCTGTGTATGTTCTGTCTGTGAGGTCCTCCCATCGCCTTTTGAAGGCTATGTTCCGAACTCGGTCTCCTAATATAATCCGTTGGTATAATATGGATACTCTCCCATTCGCTTCTGGTTCATTCACACACAGGTTTTCGAACCACGTGATGTCTCTGTGTACTGCTAGTCTGTTTGGCAGGTTGTAGTAAAAATGTCGTAGCTGCATGTATCGAAACCTGTGCATGAGTGTGGGGGTAACACTGTACTTTTAAAGTTGATCTATGCAGTTTATGTAATAATTTTTTTTTGTTTGGTTTTTATCTGATGATTAGAAAATTGTCATTAATCTTTAAAAAAAAAAAAAAAAAATTCTTCTATTTTTGATGGATTGGTTTTACAAAAAAAACAAATCACTTTTGTATTTCATTTTTCAGGTCAGCATTGCCTGTCCAGAAAGAATGGAGCCGATTACTAAGGTTTCTCACATTCCACCAAGTCGATGGGCTTTGGTCTGCAGCCTCTGCAAAAGAAAGACAGGAGCCTGCATTCAAGTAAGTGCAGTAAGATATAGTGTATCTGTCAGGAAAAGTTTGATCACTAGCAAAATGTTTAATGCTTGCCTGTAAATTGCTAGAAAATTATTTTATTTTAATCCCAATAGTTTGTGTGGTTTTTATTTTTAGTCTTTTGAGCCTTAACTTGATGCCATTGGCATAGAAGTAATGGAAACATGGTATTCTCATGTGGCTTTGATAAAATAAATAGCAAGTATTTTTATAGCACAAGTCTCCACTCTTAATGTCTTTGAAATGTCACATAATCACTGCTCCAATTTGTTTCTTCTTTCTTAATGATTCTGTTTGTACCCATACAGTGCTCTGTTAAAAGCTGTATAACAGCTTTCCATGTCACCTGTGCTTTTGAGCATAGCCTGGAGATGAAGACCATATTGGATGAGGGGGATGAAGTCAAATTTAAATCCTATTGTCTGAAGCATAGCAAGAAGAAGCAAAGCTCATCTTCTGAGCAAGAAGAACCTCCCAAGATTCCCATAGAAAGCAGACAGACTGAGAGTGAGAAAATCAGCCTGCGTGCTCAGAAGCTGAAGGAACTTGAGGAGGATTTTTACACTATGGTGAAAGTAGAAGATGTGGCATCTGAGTTGGGCCTGCCCAACCTCACTGTGGATTTAATTTACTCCTTCTGGAAGCTAAAGCGGAAGAGCAATTTTAACAAACCATTATTGCCTCCAAAAGAAGAAGAGCAGAATGGCTTAATGCAGCCCAAGGAAGACAGCATTCATACCCGTATGAGGATGTTCATGCATTTGAGACAAGACCTGGAACGAGTAAGTGTAGTGCTTTTGTCATCTGACGCTAATGCTGCGTGTAAATGAAAGACTGAAGACATATAGGTATTTTTAAGGCACCACTTTTTCTAAAACAATTTCCTTTTTTTTTTTTTTTTATTCACTTTGGCAAGTTACAACTTATTTTAAACCTGCTGCTGTTGTAGTTTGTAATATTGTGGTTATAGTGCTTTTTTAGACAGTTAAACCATTTGAGGCTGTCCCTTTTTTTTTTTTTTTAATGATTTAGTGTTATTTTTTTCAGTGATACAGCAGATAGTATTTTAGAATAATCTATTACACTAAAGGTGTAATGACAAGCTGTTGTAACAATTGTAATTGCAATGGTTCTAGTGAGATAATACCAGTCACCATTTGGTTGGTGCTGACCCAGTACTTTCTAATGTATGCACTAGTGAGAACTCTAAATTTCATGACCTAAGCTACTAGCCAGATGTAAAAGTATTTGCCATCCCGTATGTGATATATTTTTCTTTTTTCATTCTGTCTTCTCTTTACAAAGCATGACAATGTTGAGCAAACTATTTACTCCCGTGTGGGTATTTAGGGCCAGTGGTTATGGTGCTTTTAGTATTTCTTTAAACATGTACATACATAAATAGACACACACAAACTAGTTACTTACAACGTGCTGCCTACCTGGTCACTCACAGTGCAGGAATCCAAAATAAACAACATTGTGTGGCATAAGGATAGGAAACAATCCACAGGTACAACAGCGATAAAAAGAAAAAAAAAATATTTATGGTGGCACTCACTCCTCGCTCACCCGATGTCGGTAAGTTTTGTAGCTATGTCTGGGTTGCCTGCTGCCGCTCCCGGAGTCTGTTCCAGAAGCAAGTAAATATTTCGTCCAGACGCTGCATGGTGTCGCTGTGAGTCTTTTGGTTAGATAGCAGACTCTGCTTGCGTGGTGTGCTGGCCACTGCCATCTTAAGTGCACTGTGTGCTAGGCTGCTCCGCTGTTGCGGTACATCAGGCCTTGGGCTCGATCTGTGCTGACTGCTCCAGTCGCCCACTGAGTATCGGGATGACCCCCACCGGTCCATAAGGGGAGAAGGTGAGATCTCTGAGGAATCCATACTCTGGTCTGTCAGCGTGGAGAGCGGCTGGTTCTCCTTGGCTCGATTTCCGGTAGGCCTCGGGTTAGTATTCTGGGTTCCTGGTTGGCAGTAAGCTTGATTTCGGTATCCGGAGATTCACCCAGGTGTCCCCAATTTGTCTGCAACACCTCAGAGTGCGCTCGTGACTATTTTTGGGGGGTGTTACCCCCTAAATGTGGGAGTTTGATCAGGAGCAGATGCTCGGCACAACTGGTCAGCCTGGAAGCTAGGCTCCCCCACCACCACCCCGAAACTTATTTTTTGTGTTCCTATTTTCAATGAACTACATGATGTATTTTACCTGTTGAACTTGTGGGTTCACAATGCAGAAATACTACATATAGAAACATGACATACATTTAATGCGCATTACTTACATGTGGCTGAAATATCACATGACATTTATTTTGTCATTCATATAAAAATATAGTTTCTATAAAATATTAGAAAAATTTTAGAGAAATCGATAGTGTTGTTGTTATTATTACTATTACGTTACAGTATTATTATTCATATTTGGGTATGCTGAAATACTGTCCACACTTGTACTTTCCTGTTGCCGTGTACCTGTTTGCAGAATTCTCACAAGCACGTGCATTCATTGTTCGTTATTGTAGCTAAAGGTATTCTGGTCCTTTTTTTTTTTTTTACCAGGTCAGGAACTTGTGCTACATGGTGAATAGGAGAGAGAAACTCAAGTTGTCCCACAGCAAAATCCATGAGCAAATTTTCAACTTGCAAGCACAGCTGGTGAACCAGGAGATGGCAGCAGGTAATGTAATGCAGCTGTATTAGTGCCAATAGAATGTGGTGAGCGTTGACTGTTGCTTCATAATAGTCTCTTTGACTGCATAGCCCAAGTAACTTGTGCAGTAAGAGGGGCTATTAAAGTCAACAGATCTTGTGGTTCACATTTAGACAGTTATGGATACCTACTTCCTCTAGCTAGTCTACCCCATAGTCTCTTCCTGCTGTTATACCTATGAATATCTTTTTTCCAAAAAAAAAACTCTATCTACACTCAGTGGCCCACCTCACTGAGACATCACTCCAGAGTAGGCTTCCCCAAACTCCAGCCCTCTAGATGTTGCTGAACTACAACTCCCATGATTATCTGCCTATCTATTTCATTCATAGAATCATGGGAGTTGTAGTTCAGCAACATCTGGAGGGCCGGAGTTTGGGGAAACCTGCTCTAGAGGGTGTTTAATTGGTATTTGCATTTTTATAACAGCTCACATTTGTGAGTCTTGACCAAGTAGACAAAAATTAGCCTGAAAACCAATAATAGTCATATGAGAATTTGGACCTCAATCAGGACATGTCTGTCTGGCATGAACGTCAGACCCAGCCCCCAGAATACTTCATTTTAATTGTCCAGAGGCAGCACAATTGATTAAATATTGAGTAGCAGCTGCCAGCGCCAAGAATTTATGGGATACCAAGGATCTGTCTTTGAAGAATTAAAGCATTTTATTGGTGCTGCAAAACACAATATAACATAATCTGTGTATGTCTTGCAAGCTTTCTCAAGCCCTGCTTTTAACCAAATATCTTCTCCAGCATTTAAACATATAGCCAAACTTACGGTTACTCCAGACACCATGACCGCTTCAGTGCAATGCTTTGCTGGGAAATGCTGCACATTTTGAGTTAAACTCCTTTGCTGCCAGAGGTGTAACTCCATCTCCAGCAGTGTCATAGTGACCGTTCTGGGCTTGCTGATGATGTTCCTGAGTATACACACCTCCAAAGAGGATCGTATTCTTTTACGCCATTTTGCATGTCCAACTGAAGAATAAGTGCAGTCACAATGGACCGGAATAATCCATTTTATTTACTTTGGCCAATTACACTTAAAATTAAGCATACAGTTCTATAGTGTTACCAAGCAGCTCTAAGGAGCATAGTACATCTCTTCTCTCCAAGTTGTGAAAGAGAAAGAATATGTGTACTGCTCCTGAGACCTGACTGCCTGTAGTTACTGTGCATTCACTCTAAAGGATTGCAGGCTGATCAATTTACAGTGCGCCCCCTAGTGGGGGAAAACATTAGAGCATCTCAATCCAGCTGCTGAAGCAGACCAATCCAACCTCAGATGAATAGCTGGGTAGTACACTGATGTAGTACCTATCCACACCGCAGGAGCTCAGGTTTCTGGCAGTGTTGATTCTGCAATGTACACTGTCGGACATGCTGTGAGAGTTTACATATCCTAAAAGTTTGTGAATATGGTATATAGGACACTCAAGTGGTTGTTGAATTAAGTAGATGTAGCACTTTTACATTTTTATTTGCATTTTCATGTAGTGTATTGTTTACTTCTCTGTTCTTAGTGTCCACGTGTTTGCATGGGTTTTTTAAAATAGGGCCTTGATTTCATATTTTTAGATAAGCTTTGCAAATGGTTTAATATTTGTAGATTAATTTCTAAAATGGTTTAATATTTTTATTTAATTTCTTAAAAACCTCATTATAAATGTTTATTCAAAAATATGAAATAAATTGAAAAGCTTATCCAAAAATATGAAATTAAGGCCTATATTTGGTAATGGTTGCACTTATTTGATAAGACTTTTTGCACAATGTCAAATATACATGGCAGATAGATTTGCATAATAAAGTATAAAAGGAGAAAACATACTCGTTTTCCTGGCACTATTGTGCCCTGAGGGTGCCCCCACCCTCAGGGTACCACTCCCGCCGGGCTGGATGACGAGGAAAGGGTTAAATCTTACCTTTTTTTTTTTCCTCCTCTTCGGCTGAATGCGCATGCGCGGCAGGAGCTGTGCGCGCATTCAGCCTGTCTCATAGGAAAGCATTCATAATGCTTTTCTATGGATGCTTGCATCTTCTCACTGTGATTTTCACAGTGAGAAGCACGCAAACGCCTCTAGCGGCTGTCAATGAGACAGCCACTAGAGGCTTTAGAGGCTGGATTAACCGTATTATAAACATAGCAGTTTCTCTGAAACTGTTAATTTTATTTTTAAAAAAAGGGGGGTTAATCCTAGAGGGATCTGGCACCCAGACCACTTCATTAACCTGAAGTGGTCTGGGTGCCTAGAGTGGTCCTTTAATGATCGCAAGGAAGGTGTAATATTTTTTACTTCTCCAGTTAGACTTCAAATCTGTCTTGTGTAGGTTAATTTTTTTTTATTTATTTTTTTGGTGAGATCCCATCTTCTGTAACATAAGGCATATGAGTCTTCGGTATTATTGTATATTGGCATCCACACAGAGCTCTATGTGTGACTAGTAGTTTGGCTGCAGTTTGAGGAAAAGTAAACTAATTGATATTCAAGAATTGACTGCATCATATTATAATTATTCATTTTTCTTTTAACAAAAAACTGTTTTTGAAAACTTAATATATTTTAAAGTATTATATATTTTTTCTGCTTACTTCACCTGTATGTTGACAGATTTTATTGAAAGCTACTTTTTTTCACTTTTTATAATCACTTTCACTTAATCATCAAAATCAAAGTTTATTTTTAAGCACCATAATCACAGCAGGTAGCTGTAGTGCTTATGATGCATATATTGTCCTGGTGCTATATCCTGGTTTAAGTCAAACTGTTTGGAAGGGCCTGTAGAACCACCCCTCCTTAATCACATTGATATCACTTCTGCGTTAAAAATGTATATTATGTCCAGCCTTGAATGAAAGGAATTAGATCTTTATTTCATTTGGTTTTCCCCTTTTAATAATTGTTGAAGGGTACAAAACTAAAATAAGTTAAAAAGGTTTTATTTTAACTTCATTATTAATTAAGTTCAGTGTTGCTCTATAATTTTAATTTTTTTAGAAGTCTATTATCATTATTTGTATTGTGCATGTATATGTCAAATGAATTGTTCAATTTGCTTAATTGAGTGTGTGTGTATATGTAAGATATATATATATATATATACACACACACTAAAAGGCATAATTAATGTGAGAATTGAAAGTGATGCTATGCTTCCAGTTCAGCTACTTTTGGCTTTTTGCAATTCTCACTATAGTGGATAATCTTCATACAGTTCTATTAATACATATTATGAGTGAGCTGTAAATCAGTTTCAAACATGCACTGCAGAGCTTTTTCTGATCCATTTTGTAAAAAAATAAAATAAAAATGAATAAAGGTACTATCCAAATATATTAACTTACATGCTTTTCATGAATTAAATTAATCACATTTTAGACTTAGGGAGCTGTGTGATGTACTTTATAAACATTTTTTGTGCAGGTTGTGGATATATTGGCTATTTACAGCACCCTTACTGAATGCAATGTGCCTTCAGTCACTGCACAAAAAGCAAATTTTGGGGGTTGTTGTAATTCTTAATTTGAATACATTATATCCAAAATACATTAAAAGAGAAGTATGGTGGTCATTCCTTGTCTGGAATGGTTATATGCTGACTGATCCATTCAAAACAAGAATTAGTTTCTGATGAAATGTTTAATGTCACTGCAATTTATCAAGATGTTGCAATATTTGCTTAATCCTCTCTACCTATGTTTTCTATTTTTACTGTAGGACAACCCTTATCAAGTGCACTGGAAAACACACTGTTCTACCCTCCTCCCCGAATTACTTTAAAATTGAAAATGCCAAAATCCACAACTGGAGATTGCAAAAATAGCTCAGTGAGAACCAGAAACCGATCGGGTCTCCCTGACAAAAACAGTAGCTCTCATTCCCAAGACGAGTCCCCTGATATCAGTAAACATTACATGAGGTACACTTCTGAGCAAAAAAATAATGGTTTGATAGGAGGAACCATACGTTCACAGAAGCCAGATCTAGAATATCAGCAGACATCAAAGTTTCCTACTTCTGGAAAACCATTGTCACTGCAAGCGGTAATTCATGGGCAGTCTTCAAATGGCAGTGGAAAGGTTCAGCATGAACATGTGATGATGAATAAATCTAACGGTGTACTAGGTACTAGTGCAGACAGAATTCAGAGGGATAACTCGAGCCAAACTTCTCAGGAGCATGACTCTTTGCTGACAAGTCACATGTCTAGTCAGAGTAGTTTTAGAAAGTCCACCATGGAACACTTTAGCAGGTCTTTCAAAGAAGCAACCAATAACCTTGTAAGGACCACGGATGACCTTCAGAGCAATGAAAAGTCTCAAAGGAAACCATCTGCAAAAGAGCGTATTTGGGGCAAACAATCATTTGACTGTCAAGCATCAGGAACACCATATCAAGACAATGATGGCTACTGCCCGGACTTGGAATTAAGTGACTCTGAAAATGAAAGTGATGAGAACAAGGACCATATGCGGCTAAGGAGGAGCAGTTCCAGTCGAGAAAGTCCTACTACAGACACTAGTAGAAATAATCGCAGCAGGAGCAAAAAGAACTCAATTTCTCACAGTTCTGTGCAAAGGTGATTAAAGAGAAAGCATAGTTTGTACCACCTCAGAGACTTGTTTGTGCTTGCTTATATTTAAATGCCAAAAATGGGGGAGAGGGAGGGATTGTGGAACTCTGACCGTAAAGCAGGAGATAAGTTAAAAGTAGGAGAATTTGTTTTTTATATATCTATATATTTTTCCTTTTCTTTTCATATACATACACTAGGGTTTGAATGAATCTTTATAGAGAATTGCTGGAAAAATGCACAGGCTAGACACATGGTAGAGTGATGTTTTTAGTTAATGTTATTTTGGATTTTTATGTTTAATAAGGGCAACCCTATATAATCAAAGGGCAGTAGAATAATTTGCACACATGTGTTAAGCCTTTGTGTATTCAATGAATGTGCCACACTTGTTAGAGCTGTATGCCATTCCAGTACACAGTGGGCTAAAACAAATTATCATTGTACCTCACACAGTTCTTGGAACTGCAGCCTTTTATAGGGAAAGCTGTACGTTTGACTACTGAAAAAATAGAAAAAGATTACGGTCACTTTTCAGTTACATTTACTAGGTTTATGTGGCAGCACTGCCAAATAAGCTGATAATGGTCATCCATTGTTTTCTAAAACCTGTAGGGGAAAAAACAAAACATCACTTATATATGTAAATATTCTGCTTTCATTACTTGTTGTCTTGATAGCAGTGTACAGATTTTGCTTATTGTGCAATGCACCTGTAAATATATTTTATCCGGTGATGTACCAGATGCCAATATGTGAATACTGTTTACAAGGATTATCAATACTTTCAAGTAATATTGAGCTATACTGTCATCTTCAGCACACGTGTTGGTTACAAAAATGGAGTATGAGTAACCAAGATAACATGCGTTTCCTTAATGACCAGCTGTATCAGTTCGAAAATATAAAGCCTCCGCAACTTACACACTACAATATACAAATTATTGTTTATATTTTTTTTTCTGTAATGTTGCATTATTTTTATTATTATTGGACTAACGGTTCTCATGTCTTCCTAAGAATGTAACCCCAGGCAAATTCAGTCTATCCAAAAATATATTGTATTTAAGAAAGATAACTTAAGGTTTATTTATGCCTTTTTTTAAATTTTTATTCTCAAGTTGATATCGTATTTGCACTCGGGTTGTCCATATGTGTATTTGTCATAATGTGCGTTTGTTGGCCACAAACATTTTTGGTAAACAGAACTTGCCTGCATGTGCTTGAACTTAACAGTTTTTTAAGGTGCTCTGAAAATCCAGACCTACTGTGGCATACAGAAATGGTACTTAATATCACAGTCACCATGTTAACACACAAAATTTAACTTATAGAGAAGGAAGTTTTGGTAAGATCTACTGTGTATACACTTAGCTGTATAGTCTCCTAGCATGTTATTTAGTTAAATTACCAGCTATATGTAACTTGAAGAAACACGAACATCCGTTAGATAATGTTAGATTACCTTCCACATATTGGGAATCCCTAAAGTTTTTTGAGTTAAAAAGAAACATTTAGGCATCAAGTGATAACACTTTCTAGGCTGTCATCATTTATTGGTGATTTGTGATAACCATCCTTTTCTCCATTTAACGGTGTGTATTTGCGGTAACCTACATTTATTTCGAGACCATAATTTCCATATGTTTTGAAGGTTATTGAGGACACAGTCAACCTCCTGTGCATCACTTGTTGACTTGTCCTTGATGGCAGTCAGTGGAGCACCATGGTTTGTGGGTAGGCTTGTAGTTCACATGATCCAGCATTGAGAGTTGCGTATTGGCCATGTCCTGCAAGCATTGAAGGGACAGTACAGTCACCAGAACCACTACAATTTAATGATTTTCTGGTGTCTATAGCCTGTTCCTGCAGACTGTTCATTATAAACAATGCCTTTTCAGAAAAAAGGCAGTGTTTATATTGATGCATAGTAACACCTGTAGTAACACTTTTTGGTAAGGTTTTGTCAAACGATAGCAAGCCCAACCATACTAAATGGAGCACACATTCCATTAGGCTATTGTTCATTCACAAAAATATTTTATCTTTCATTCATGCACAGTATTAAGCCCAAATATCTTTCAGAGTTTAATGCAGCTCATAAGCAAAAGAGAAAGTTAGTTGCATGTGTGTGTTTATGTAGCATTGTTTCAGCAATCGCTCAGAAGACTACTAGAGATGCTTTCTATCTCACACCTACGTTCAGCATCTCCACGCTCTGCTGATTGGCGCAGAGTGGCATTTTGCCACACATGCACAATAGCCTCCCAATGCCATTGGGAGATTGATGATCTCAGCCAAGGAGGTGTGGGCCAACTGCACAAGACCAGCACAGTGTGAGGGGGAAAAAAGGTAAGTACATTCACCTTTTCCATGGGATCGAATAGTGCTGGGGACTTAAATAGTCCAACACTATAGTGTCAGGAATACACTATAATGTTCTTTTAAAGCAGAACTGTTACTAGCTTACTAAAAGTTGGCTATGGGTTGTGCAATATTCCCATTCCCCAAATTTTGAAAGTTTTTTTTTTTTTTTTTTTATTTACACTATATGCCTGGTTGTCCTGCCATCATATCCTGCCCCCGTGGCACTGGAAAGTGCTTCATAAATGTGTTATCTAATTATCGTGAAGCACTATGTACCCAAGTAAGTAGTAAGCAGTTGATAAACTTTTAACTTACTAGTATTTGACTATAAACAAGAATACTATTTGAACACAAACCTTTCTGCATCTAGGAGGTTTTTAATGCCAATAAGCCCCTGCTGTCATTTGTCAGTTTACCAGTTTTAATGTATATAACATTTTGGTAAAAAAACAAAACACTTTTATATTTCAGATGGTTTTTGTTTAATGTGCATTTTAAATATGTATTCACTATGGTGGTCGATGGTTCCTTTAGAAAAAAACCCTACTAAAAAAAAGTATTTACATTTTGCTCTTACAACTTTCTCTCGTTTGGTTTTGAGCTTCCCCATGCACTGTATACCAATGTCCCACCTGGAAATTATAGTGATTCCGTAAGCAGATTGATAAAATCCATTAACAACCTAGTATTTGCTCCATTATTTATATTTTTATTTAATTATTATTATTTTTTAATTTTGTCATGGGTAACCATGAGAGTTTATTCACTGAACAGCGATTTATCATGAAGGGAAAACCAGACTGCAAAATTGAAGCCAAAACAGCAGAATGTGTGAATTTTGGCCTAAATTTTGAAATTATCTTGCTGTCAGTGTTTGCTGATTAAATGCCTTCATTTTCATCTTTGCATTTTTATTTTAGATTTTGTAAAGACGGGGAAAATTATACTTTTTTTTTATTTATTTTTTATGGCTCCAGTTAACCTTTAAATCCTGAGCAAACTCCCCTAACAATATATATATATATATATATGTATCTTGGCCCAAAATATATTTTCTTAATCTAATTTCTTTAAAGATGTATTGTATTCTTTTTATCCCTTTTTCTTTGCTAAACCATTCAAAATGTATTCCCCTGCACTCTTGTAAATCCTATAAAAAATGGCTATATTCAGCAATCTCTCTAAAAATACATTCTATACTCAACTAGTTTTGCATCTTTATGATCAAAATAATTTCTCAAAAAGGGGTAGCACACAGTAATAAAGCATAAAATAAAGTGTTTACAACACTATTGCTGTGTATTAAACAGCTTTTAAAATTCACTTACAAAACATTTTAATTCGGTATACTTTTTTTTTTTCCTTTTTTTTAATTCTCATTCACGCAGTCTTTTAGTGCTGCTCCATTTCAATTTCCTGTTATATTTGGCAAAATTATCAAATGTAAGCTAGTAAATATCTCACTTTACTGTTGAAGCCTTGAAGTTATGAAACTATGCTCTGATTCTACAAAGGGTCCTAACATTTTTATCACAATAACAAAATTGTTCAGTGGATACTTTGCAGCACTTAAACTTCTAACCCAATGCATTGCAATTATAAAACAAATATTTAAAAAAAATAGAAAATTACACATTTTATAGATATAATTTTACAATGGATCTTTAACCCAAGTAAACGAGCAATATTGTCTTTTGCATGCTCCAAAACAGATGTATTTGCTTCTCAAAAGACTCCAGCGGATTTGAAAATGTTAAATGTACAACGCAGAACAGCTTTCACTGGACTATGTTTCATATTCCAAATGTATTAATCAATTTTATTGTCTGATGTGTTACAATGACACAGTGGTGCTACACAGTTTGATAAGCGGTGCCTATAGAATAATTAGTCTGTATATCAATCCCTAAGATTGGCTGTACCTCCCAAAACACAACAGGATTCTGGGAGTTTTAATACGGTAATACTATTTTAATACAGTTTGTCTGTGTTAAGGAAGGAGCCCTGTTAAAGGTAAAGTCAATAATTTGTTGAAGTCATTTTATTTTTCAGCTTTTTTTATTTTTACACACACACACACACACACACACACTCAATTTTGAAAGACGGACTGAGCCTTTTTCTGATGTCCCTGTTTTACAAAATACTTTTTCATTAAATTATGTAACTGGCAAACATGTTCCTTTTGTACAGACCTCTTTATTTTACTTGTTTAAAAAAAAAAAAAATTACATTGAAATATTTGATTCCTTAGTTCTACTGTCTTTATTGAGCGTACATATTGGAAGTATGTAATGTACTTGATGTAATCATTGGCTAAAAATGCTGAATTCAAAGAGAGTGTCAAATTTTGTGCCAGAATATGTGATTTAACCCCTTAAGGACACATGACGGAAATATTCCGTCATGATTCCCTTTTATTCCAGAAGTTGTGTCATTAAGGGGTTAAAGCACATAGCTGACATTTGTGTTGAATTTCTGACAATTCATACTTGTGTGATTATCCTTTTCATAGTACACTTTTTAGTTAAGAATTTTTTTTTTATTTTTTTTTTGCTTGTCAGCGTTATAAGGGTTTAGCATAGTTTTCAGTGCTTTAAAGGGACACTATAGTCACCACAACTACAGTTTAATGTAGTTGTTATGGTAAGTATAATCATTGCCTTCAGGCATTTTCATGCAAACACTGCCTTTTCAGAGAAAAGGCGGTGTTTACATTGCCCCTAGGAACACTTCCAACTGGCCACTCCTCAGATGGTCACTGCACATGCTTCCTAGGGCAGTGCTGCACAGTAGGCAGCACTACAATTCAGCGTCTCCACGCTCTGCATGGTGAAGCTGAATTTTCTTCATTGATATGCAATAATTCAGTGCTGATTGGCCAAAATGGTGTTTGGCACCGCCCCCTTGCCAATTTTAGCCAATCCAATGCTTTCTCTATGAGAAAACATTGGATTGGTTAAAAATCTGCAATTCTTATGTCATTAAGGAGGCACATCGGGGGCGGGGCCAGTAACCGACAGACCCGCATAGCACTGGAAATAAGGTGAGTTTTAATTCTTTTTAAGAGGGCTGAGTGGGTGCAAGCCACCTTAATGGTGGGTTTCACACTATAGGGTCAAGAATACCTGTTTGTGTTCCTGACCCTATAGTGTTCCTTTAAGTAAGGTTTTGTCAGACAGCTTTACTAATCCACCCAGCCCGAGCAGACTAAACGCACATTATATTGGGCTATTGTTCATTCACAAGAAGATTTTATCTTTCATTCATGCACAGTATTAAGCCCAAATATATTTCTGAGTTTAATGCAGCTTATAAGCAAAAGAGAAAGTCAGTTGCATGTGTGTGTTTATGCAGCATTGTTACAGAAATCACTATTCCAACTAGGCACTGGATTTACACATCTTATTGTCATTTTTGCAAAATACTTAACCATATTCCCACCAAGAGCACTTTAAGTGCTTGCTTACCATCAGAGTGCTGCCACCAAGTTACTGTGGCAGTGTTCTGGCACATTTAATGAGCAGCAGACCAGAAGAGCACTTAATGTGGTCTGCAAACACCAGAGGTGCAGACCTCACACCTCTCCAGGGATGTAGTCAGCAGCACCATGGGACCACCGTAGATTACCTACAGGAAGGTAAGCAGGAGATCGTTAAAAATTTTTTTTTATGTTATTACACACACAGCTCCCACACATACACCACTCAGGTGCATGGTTTGGAGGGAAGAGTAAGTCAAAGAGGAATAACGAGAGATGCCCTTGTTTCGTTCTAGCACTTGGACCCAGCTGGTCTTAGTTATGCCCCTTGTGTTCAGCATAATGCAGTACCACATATACATGTTTTGCAATTATTTTTCCTTAATGACTCCCTACACTCCCATAAAATTTTATATATATATATATATTACATAGAATAAAGTCTTCTGTGCCTCTCTGCACAGTGTCACTTATAACAGCAGTGAGTTACAAAAATCGCTACAACTATAGGGGGGAGGGTGTCCTCAAAAGGATGTTTAGAAGAGCAAATTGCAGAAGTGAGGTATTGTTAGTGTTTTGAAGCCCAAGTATTCCACACCTGAAAGTAGTGTTTAGAAGAGGTTATTGCAAATATAGGTAGAACCTAATGTTCAATTCGAAGTTGTAATAGTTTGTTTCGAGTGTTGTTAAATTTCCAACCTTATTATGTAAAATGCTGCTGAATAAGTTAGTTGCTATTCAAATGCCAATGATTATAATGGTGGGTATTCAAAAGAGGAACTATTTAAAAAACGCACATTAGAGCACAACTACAAAGAATGTCTGTATCATTCCTGCCTAAACATGAGTGGTGAGGTGTCTGTGCCTCCTTTTACGCTCTACAATCTCTGTTTGGTGTGTACATGTAACAATGGTATATTATAATGCTATTTAATACAGGATGGATTGGTAAATTCCAGATATTTCTCTTATCGAGTCTTACACAAAGATTGTATATTGTTTGTTTATATAGGAATTTATTGTATATTTGACAGTGATTATAATTTTTTTTTCTCAATTCCGCACAATAAAATGTGCGTGCATGCGTGTGTGTATGCATGTTGTTCTCCTGTGTGGATTTCGGAATAGTTATTCCTTTGTGTTATAGCTTGTTTTTCAATATGGATTATTTTGAGCTCCCTCCATAACAGGTTGTATATTTAGAGGAGCCCACGAGTTGTCATTGTAAATATGGTGACATGGTAGTTTTCTGTGCAAGTCCACATTGGTGAGTTCAAGTTGTTGATACTTGCTACAGTTTGTGCTAAGGAATGTGTTGGTCATCTCAAGCCACCCATAAGGGAAAGTTTTGTTTTTTATCCATGCTCCTGGGGCCACTAATCAGAGATTGAAAGGTATTGTGATCATTGCATACACGGTAGTTAAAAGAGAAAGTACAACTGTAGACATCATAAATGGTCAACAACATAATGTACATAAACTTGATGGATTGTAGACAATAAGAGCACGGTATACCATTCAAGAAGTCATATACCAGCAAATGTAGGTACATTTTGTGAGAGTAGTAAAGAAATGAGGGGAGGGGACAAGTGGTAGACTTAGAGCACGTGATATGTCTTAAGATAGATCGGTTATACTGGCCACAAGGGCCAGTTAGTCAAAGTTCTTCCAGAAATCTGTCTCTGGGTGACATTCTTTCATCAAGCATCCTCTCTTTAATCGTAACTTAGAGAAAGTGTTCAGCCTGGAACAGTGATGCCATTCATAGATTGTGACCCTGTAGCATTTAAAAAAAAATATATATTTTATTCTGGAGATACATAGTTACATAAACGTTATTTACCACTGCAAATCATAGTATACTCACCAATGGTAAATTTCTACACGCCAGAGCTACAATTTCACTTGGTAGTGGAAGGTTTGAGCCCTGCTGAGCCTTTTGCATTCTTGCTTGGCCCAACTTAGTGTAACCCACTATTTTCAGTGACATGATGCTAGGAAGCCATCCTGGTTAAAGAGAAAGGGCAAAGAAAACCTAACAATAGAGGTGGACTGAATTAGGACTGGTACCTGTTACATAAAGTAGGCTGTCGTGCAGATACACATCTCCCTTGTTCAGCCAGTTAGTCTTCTAAATTGCTGCAGGCCCATCACTGAATAGATCCACGGTCAGGCCCCACAACTATTGGAATTTTTGTTTTGTTTTTTAATTATTTCCCGTTTTCATGCATTATCTTAATAAGTGTTTTATGTCAACCACTTGAGTGTAGCTTTAACCATGTTAAAAAAATATAGAATATAGAACGTTGGAGAGAGAAGAACTAATAAAATAAACTTTATTTCCTTGATAGGGTACACATGAGATGTGTGTACCCTTATCAAGGAAATAAAATTTATTTATTTTGTTCTAAAGTTTTTTTCATTCTAAAGTTTTTTCGTGATTTTAGAATAAGGGCACTTTACGCCTATTTTCTACTCCAACTATTATATATTAGGATAGTAGGACTGACTTCGGGTCTGCTCTTTTGCGGATCCTGTCTCAGCCCTTTCCTTTCATGTTGTTAATATTTGATTATTTGCTAAGACTTCTTGTATTTGCATTCTGTACTATAGTGAAAACAGCTACTGTAGAGTTATCGAGGCATCAACTGAACAGGTTAAATATTATTGTAGATCTTAGTATTAACCTTTGATCTAGAGTTCCTTGTTTCTTGTTTCTCCCCTTTCCATGTACTTTTTATTGGCATTTTGAACTAGGGTATAAAGCAAAAAAAAAAAAAAACACATATGAAAAGTATTAGAACATAGTTCTCACAAGTGTAAACTTCTAACTGTTGATTACATTTAAAACCAAAAACATCAAATTGTATAGCATCCAGACAGTTCTATCTACTTTCCCACATTTTCTTTTTATAACAGTATAACAAACCCTTTATTTCAACAAGTCATTCCAGTTTATAGTGTTGTGTGGGTTTTTTCTTTCTCTAGTGCTTTGTAACTTTGTACTTTCTTCTTGGGGGGGGGCAGAGCCTGAGCCTTGAAGCGAGAGGTTGCATTAGCTTGTAGCTCTGAGCTTCACACGGTGAAAATTGGTACCATTCCACTCCCAATAGACTGCGGGGACTTCCCTGAATGACCTAAGCCACGTGGGACGCAAAACCAAGAAAGCGGTGCCAGATAAGCCTACCACGGGGCTGACAATCAGTGACCTGTGGAGGCATGTCCACAGTGCTATCGGGATCAATATGGTGGGTTTGCATGACTGCTGCTCAGACTTCTCCAACCAATTTTCTGGCATTGCAGAGGAAGAATTCAGACCTGCTCCAGCGCTATTGGCAAGACAAACTAAATCTGCTTCAGACTCCTCGCCGGTAACCACCGCGGTCTTAAAAACGCTACTGGCAGACCTTCAAAAGAACATCGTAACGGATGTCACTGCGCTCTGAGGTGACATGCAAGGCCTGACAGGCCAAATTGGCACTCTGGAGGGAGCATCCGAAGCAAGCGCTCAGAACATTGCCATGCTCCAACAGGCCGTACATGACCTGCAACAGCAGCACCAGATGCATGAACACCGTTTCGCGGCTCAAGAAGACACCAGACGAAGAATCAATCTAAAGGTCAGAGGAAATCCCAGAGGCCGAATTGCGCACGTTATGCAACGCCTGTTAAGAGCCTTATTACCACCCAGGCAAGCCAAAGCTGAAGACCTCTTTCGAGTCCCCAAACCTGCCAAGGCGCCAGCTATGGCCACAAGGGACATAAGTCAGTTTCCGCAATGGGAAAGCTAAAGCAGCGGTCCTCATGGCCCTGTGGAGTAAAATGCCTCTCAAATTGAGAACACGACGCTGACATTCTTCGCCGACCTCTCAAGTAATACCCTAGCATGGCGTAGGTCGCTCCGACCACTAACCTCCCTGCTTCAATGAGAGAACATTCACTACCGCCAACCCGAATACTTATCGTCCAGCATGGGACTGACTCACATCAGCTCCAGGACGCAGCAGCTCTAATGCAGGCTCTGGGTCCTACCCCAGGACTCACTATCCCCTTAACCTGTACCTGGGATCTGTCCAGAATCACAGCGTTTATCCCACAAGGCTCAACACCAGACCCTTATGCAGCGGTCACCACTTGAACGGAGACTAATGGCAACACATACTATTTCCAATGTGTTCTATTTTGTGTTTCTTTTAGTTAATCTGTTTAGATCCAGTTTGGCACACTTCAAGTGTCCACTTGACCCACTCCAGAGTCACCTGTCGCAATAACCGACCCCACGACGAACACCAGATCTTAAAACTTTTCCACCCTACCGTCCCCGTAGAGAGGGGCCTTACCAGTAACCCTACGGCTTGACTACAGGGGTATTAATCACGATACGCATCGTGGTCCCTACAGAGCACACATCTATCTCATGCAACATTTCCTATGCTTAGTGCTTCAAACCTTTTTATCTTAAATTTAAATTGTTATGCTTTACCCATTAAATTATATATAAATGGCACACTTCTCTAAATTAAGGTAATCGCTCCCCCCTTTGTCCCCCCCCTTCCCCCCACTATATTGGCAACCCCCAATCGGCACCAAGCCCCCCGTTATAGTGACAGAACTTTTTTCCCAAACTCCAATACCGTATAGCTGCTGGCCACTTACCCACTTAAACTCTTATACCCCAAGACAAAATCCTTATTAAAACTCACCTTTGGGAACACTTTGTATCAGAAACACATAGAATGTGATGGCAGATAAGAACCATTCGGCCCATCTAGTCTGCCCAATTTTCTAAATACTTTCATTAGTCCCTAGCCTTATCTTATAGTTAGGATAGCCTTATGCCTAACCCACGCATACTTAAACTCCTTCACTGTGTTAACCCCTACCACTTCAGCTGGAAGGCTATTCCATGCATCCACTACCCTCTAAGTAAAGTAATACTTCCTAAAATTATTTTGTAAACCGTTGCCCCTCTAATTTAAGACTATGTCCTCTTGTTGTGGTAGTTTTTCTTCTTTAAAATATAGTCTCATCCTTTACTGTGTTGATTCCCTTTATGTATTTCTTTTTTCCAAATATTTAAGTGTTCTTGCATAGCAAGACCACTTAATGTTATCTCACATATATATTATTATTAAGTGTTCTTGCATAGCAAGACCACTTGTTATCTCACATATATATTATTATTATTATTATTATTATAGCCAAATTTGCCACCCTAACTCCTCCCACAGTTTTTACACTAGATAGACAAAAATTTACCAAAACGTGCAGATTGTTCCCGATCGGATTGCTATTACTTTGTGGAACGTTTCGCCAAATGGTTCACGGAATATCATCGTTCTTGTGGCGCAATTTGTCCCATAGGAATGAATGGCAAAGCTAGAGTGGGAGCTGGCAAAAGCTGAAAGATCAGGACATGATTTCTAAACTGCCACCACTCCCTTATTTTCAGGCCCACCTACACAAACGTTCAGCTATCCCTGCTGCCACTAAACAAGTCAACAGCTAAGCCGTAGTCCTGATAGTTTTCACAATATAATCATTTGTTTGCAACTAACGCCGTCCATTGACGTTCATTGAAACTTCACTCTACAAAGCTCAAATTTGAAGTGCAATTTCTAAACTGCGACTGTGCCTTCATTTTTAATACTTCAGAAACATACTATGCATCAAAATGTAGGTCTGGGTCTTGTGATTCTCACAATATAAAGCTCTTTGCTGTAGGATTGATAGTTTTTAAAATACGACCGTTTGAAGATGGCAACCGCCAAAATACTCTGACCTGTGCCAGGCTGCAGCAGCAAGTGATGTCATAGGCAGGGCCTTTTGAACACCTGCTAATGTTTTTATAAATGTATGGTTTAATGTAACTGTGCAACAACGTTGCAATTAACTGTGCTATATAAATGATGTTACTCCGCCCACTCCAGTTGTAGACTACTGGTGTTGGCAAGAACACTTCACACAATTTCCCCAGAAATGTAATTTTACAGAAAACTAAGCATAAATGTTCAACAGCATTTATACATTATTTCATAAAATGTGGTAAATTGGCTTATTCCATTGCGTTACCATTTAAGTCCATTCTTAAACAAATGGTCATTAGATTTGAGTATCTAAAAGTTAATATTGTCTAGGAATAAATTACTTATCCAAAATACTGCCTTCAACGAGGTATATCTTACACAACATATATTGGGAGCTCCAATATAGCTTCTTTAATAATATTGAATCAATCAAGAACCATTTTAGGGATAATATTGATAGGATTTTGCTAAGTCAATATAGCTAAATATAGTCTTGCCAGGGATTTATTTATTTGGAGAATCTATTCTTTATAATAATCAAACCATTTTTTCCATATTTTGTTATAGGTATCAATATTGTTATCTTTAAAATAGCCATCCTTTTTCATTACACCTTGATATTGGATTTGGGCTTTGATCTCTATTAAGGATGGAGATTCAGTAAGTCCAGGCCAGTGCAGTCCCACCAAATATGTTTAAGTGAACCTAGTTACCCATTTATGTATTTAAATGTTTCTATCATATCCTCCCCGTCTCGTCTTTCCTCCAAGCTATACATGTTAAGATCCTTTAACCTTTCCTGGTAAGTTTTATCCTGCAATCCATGAACCAGTTTAGTAGCCCTTCTCTAAACTCTCTCTAACGTATCAATATCCTTCTGGAGATACGGGCTCCAGTATTGCGTACAATACTCCAAGTGAGGTCTCACCAGTGTTTTGTACAATGGCATGAGCACATCCCTCTTTCTACTGCTAATACCTCTCCCTATACAACCAAGCATTCTGCGAGCACACATAGTCCATAGGCTGTCTAGCTTCATTTTTCAAATTGCCTCTCAAAAGAGAATAGGGCATTGCCTAGCGGTATGAGTCAGATGTGAACACTGCTTACTTTTCTAAATTGTGTCTATCTCTCCTGACACATGACTGATCTTAATGCATTTTCTTCTGTCTATGCGTTTTAGTTACTCTCCATATATATATATATATATAATATAAAAGGGGTACTACAATCTCAATGCCATGCCTATGTTATACTCTGTTAATGTTACTGTGCCTGCTTTTGCTGTCATGGCGAAGCTAGCTGCTTTAACGTATGCACAATAAACATAAAGAAAATGGGGGGAGGAAGAGGGAGGAGAGTATTTTGTTTTTTCTCTAATAATTTTCATTGAGCAAGTGGCTGCCATTGTTCATATAAACTTCTTTATTTCTTTTGTGACTATTACACTTGGCAGCATACAGTTAGGTCTGGAAATATTTGGACACTGACACAAGTTTCATTTTGGATGTTTACCAAAATAAATTCAAGTTACAGGTAAACAATTAATATGGGTTGAAAGTGCAGTCTCTCTGCTTCAATTTGAAGGTATTCCCATTTCCCACCCAATTGGAGAAAGGGTTTTGGAATTACAGCTCTTTTAGATGTAGCCCTATCTTTTTCAAGGGATCAAAAGTAATTAGACAATCGACTCAAAAGCTATTTCATGGACAGGCGTGGGCTATTTCTTCGTTATTTCTTGATCAATTCAGCAGGTAAAAGGTCTGGAGCTGATTCCAGGTGAGGCATTCGCATTTGGAAGCTGTTGTTGTGAACCCACAAAATGTGTTCCGTTTAGGTCTCAATGCAAGTGCAACATGGCTGGGAAAAATAAGAATCCTTTCCATGATAAAGAAAAAAAACCTTTCCAAATTCCAGCCAAGTAAAGGACTCCCTCCAATTAGTAGGCATATCATGATCCAAATCTACCATAAAGAGAATAATTCATATGAGCAAATACAGAGGGTTCACTGCAAGGTGCAAACCATTCATAAGTCTTAAGAATAGAAAGGTCAGTTTAGACCTTGCCTAAAAAAAAAAAAAAGCCAGCCTATTTCTGGAACAGCCTTTTTTTGGACAGATGAAACAAAGATCAAACTGTACCAGAATGATGGGAAGAAAAAAAAAGTATGGAGAAGGCTTGGAATGGCTCATGATTCGAAGCATAACACATCATCTGTAAGACACAGTGGAGGCAGTGTGACAGCATAGGACTAGGGTTTATTGATGATGTGACAGAAGGAGCCAGATTAATTCTGAAGTGTATAAGGATATTCTACAGCAAAGTTGATTAAATGGTCCTTCACTTTACAGATGGACAATGACCTAAAACATACCACGAATGCAGCTCTGGAGTTTTTTTCTGCAATGAAGGAGTCAATCACCTGTTCACCCGAAAACAGCTGCAGTAAAGGCCTGCCAAAGCATCACAAGGGTTGAAACCCAGTGTTTGGTGAGGTCCATGCGTTCCAGACTTCAAGCAGTCATTGTCTGCAAAGGATTCTCGACAAAGTATTAAAAATTTGAATTATTTTTCTGATTTAGTTAATTTGTCCAATTATATTTGAGCCCTTAAAACAAGGCGACCGTGTATTGTTGCAATTCCTAAACGGCTCATACAATGTTTTTGTTAAACGAATTAATGCTAAAAAGGCTGCACTTCAATCGCATCTCGGTTGTCTCATTTCAAATTCATTGTGGTGGTGTACAGAGCCAAAATTTTGAAAATTGTCAGTGTCCAAATATTTCTGGACCTTACTGTATGCATCTGAATCAGCTGTATCTACACACAGCAAGTAGGACAAAAATACAAACCCACAACAAAACTTTATGTACACCTCTATTAATTGTGATCTTCAGTCTGTGATGGAAAAAAACTAAATAAATATAAGTGTAATTAAAAGATGGAAAGCATATCCTGCTATGGAACAGCCAGAAAATGTAAATCTAGGTGAGAAATATTTTTTCTCCTATTCCTGGCTAACCATGGCTGATAGTTTCCATAATGTAGCTTACTATAACTAAATATAACTTAGTATCATAACTAAGCTACACAAAGAATGTTACTTTCCCAAGGTAAAAATACTAGTTCAGTCCCATACTGTGACAATACTGCTAAAGGCATTAACAGAATACAAAGAGTGCACCATGCATGATAAGTCTTCTCCACTGCATCTCCCAAAAATAGATGATGATCTGGCCAATACTTGATACCATTATCAGGGCATTTGAGTCATCCTGGATGGCAATAGGGGGTGCCACGTAGCCAACACAGCTGGCAACCAACCCAGGTACTGCTGTGAAAATGACAAGCTTATTTTTATTTAACATAGTGCCGAATCAGCAATATGTAAAAAATAATTACACCCTGGAGTCTGTGGTGGAATGAATGGTCTACTATATTAATCACAGACCCTCGTGGTTCTGGCACTCTGTGAAAGAGTCAGAGTGCTGGATCAGAAGCGGCAATTAATATGGGCTGCTCTATTCATTCCACCAGACTTACACCATCACCTCATGAAACTCACATTGATTCTACTGGCCCATCAGGGATTGTATGATCTTCTCCCTTCCTGGTTAGAAGATAAGCAGGAGGGGGCAAACAAATAAATACATTAAAGGCATTACAAAGTGGGGAGACTGTGTTTAACATGTCACGTGCCATCACTCCTCCAACACCCTCCCACATTCCTCCATGCCACACTCATCCAATGACAGTCCTCTTTTACCTGCAATTCTCACCTTGTCACAGTCAACCCCTGAAGATAGTCATTGCCATACCTTAGGTACCTATCTCTGCTGTGGTCCAATCCAATACTACTCATGGAAGAGCATTGTGGACCCAATGTGCATGTGCAGCGAGGGCCATGCACAAATTCAAGCTTACCCATGGGAAAGCCTTGTATTCAATGCTTTCATATTGGCTCCTGTTTTAGTCAGTGCAGCAGAAGCACCTCTAGCAGATGTCATTCTAACAGCCACTAGAGGTGGACTTAATCAAGCAATGTGAACTAAAGGACGAGGCAACTTCACCCAGTCCATTTCATTCAGATGAAGTAGTCTGAGTGACTTTAGTGTCCATTTAATACCAGTGGTGACCCACGGAAAAAGCTTGTCCCAAATTTTGGGCTGACACATGGGTTAACAATCATTGGTTCTAAGAATGCCCCAGTAAAATAAAATATACCAATTATGATCTGCTTCCCTTTAATGTACTAGCTTCATAAAACCAATAGATATAACGGTCCACATACATATGTAATTTTCTTAGTGACTGGGCAGTTACTTGGTCATTACAATTAATGCAAGTCAGCAGAAGTTTGTGCTGTGTTCGCAAATCTGTCCCCCTGTTGCCCGCAGATAGCCCCCTTCACTTGGTCTCATTCAGCAAAGTGCTGAAGAAAGCTAAAGCGTTAGGGATCATTAGCCAAGAAAGCCCATGTGTAATGAAAAAGGCTAATGTGTGTCCAACATGTGTCAGAGGTGAATTAACCACTGGGGTTAAATATTAACAAACAAATCTATAAACCGGGATGTGTAACTCTGTGCCGTAGCCAGCCAACAGAACTATTCTACAGCAGCTTCCAGTGGGTAATGTATCCTCTACTCTAGATTATTGTATGCTTGTCAAATACATCATTTTATTACCATTGTGCTAGTAGGACAAGGTCATCAAGTGCCTTAAGTAAGCGATACATTCTAATAGAGAAGCAGAGATACAATGTGCCAGACTACAGATGGCCTGATATCAAATATTTGGATTGGATCTTTATTCAATACAAATATTAAAATATTCTGCATGAATGTGACATAACCTACTAGAAGAGAAATACATTTTGTAAAGGAATAGAACTTTCATAATCTGCCCAGGAGATTTGCACAAATGTGTAGCAGCCATCATTTTATTCTTGTACATTGTCTAATCAGAAACAAGTTATCTGCAATAAAATTGATCACTGCTACTTTGTACTTTAGAGTGTGATGGCTGTGGGAAAAGGGCATTATCTCGCTAATTGCGAGACAATATCTATGGAGGCTCCCACGGTCTTGCAGGATCGTCTACAGCCATCAGTGCTGTACTCATGCACATATGTGACATGGGCTCTTGTTGGATGGAGTACCAAGACCTTAAGAAAGAAGATGGCAGCCCCCATGGCATGCAGCGTTGGGTTATAAGGTCTCACTTGCACTCATGGGACACAGCACACCAAGTGACTGGTCTCTCAGGGGTCCCTTTAATGTGTGCAGCATGCTGGGAGGAAATGACTACCTGTAACTTCCTTGCAGTTTACAGACTGCAAGAGCGAAAACAGAGCAGGCACCTAGAGGAAAAAAGGGAGCACTGCAGGCAGCAAGCCTCAGACTCTCATCAGCAGCTCCAAGCCCCATAAATTGCAATTTGTGTGGGTGTGTAGGTATGTGTATCTGTAGGCATTTGTGTGTGTGTGTAGGTATGCACGTGCATTTGCATGTACTACTTTGTTTCTGTATCTGTGCATCTGTAGGTTTTATGTTTGTGTATGTGTGTTAGTTTGTGTATGTGTAGGCATATGTTTGTATCTGCGTATCTGTGTGTGTGAATGTATGTGTAAGTATGGGTACATGCAGGGCTGTATTTACCACAAGGCAAACAAGGCATTTGCCTTGTTGTAAATACAGCCCTGTTAAACTGCTAATATTCTATCCGGGTGGTGAGGGAGTGCTGTCCTCCGCTCTTCTTGCTCCCTTGCGCTCCCTTCTGTGATGCCAAGAGGCAGAATATGACATCACTCTGGTCCTGGCATCACTAAGCGCTGCAGATGGAGCAGAGCAATAAGAGCTCAGCTCTCTCGCCGCCTCCATTGAGCGCCAACAACCCCATTAGAGTCAGCAGAGCCAGCCCAGTCAGCAGCCCCAGCCCAGTCAGCAGCCCCAGAAGAGCCAGCCTAGTAAGCAGGAGCCAGCCCAGCAGCTGTCAGGCACAACATCCACTCCAGTTCTCCCAAGTAGGTAGGGAGACTGGGTGGATTTAAATTTTTAAAAAGTAATAATAAATTGTGAGTGTAATGAGTGTATGAGAAAATGTGTGTGTGTGTGTGTGTGTGTGTGTGTGTGTATATATATATATATATATATATATGTGTGTGTGTCTGTCAGTGAGTGTGTGTGCGCGTATGTATGTCTTTGAGTGAATGCATGTAGCTGTCAGTGTGAGAGAGAGTGAATGTGTGTGTGTCTGTCAGAGTGTACCAAATCAGTGAGGATGTGTGTGTCAGTCAGTGTATGTGTATCTGAGAGTATGCGTCTGTCACTGAGTGTGTGTCCCAGTGAAAGTGTGTGTTGGTTAAACAGTGTGTGTGTACCAATGACTGTGTAATCGGTCAGTGCATATATCAATGTGGGTGTGTGTCTGTCAGTCAAAAAAAATGGCCCTGACATAAATTGGTGAGGCAAAATTTAGATTAGGGGGGTGCCGTAATTTAGTTGTGTCTAGGGCAGCAAAATTCCAAAATACACCACTGGGTACCTGTGTATATATGTGTGGCCGCATATGTGCATACCAGCATTCAAACATCAAAAACTACATACAAATACACTCCTACTATCAAGTACTACCACTACATAAAAACACATTCCTGTATTAAAACACCAACATTATAAACAAACACCCAAACTACACACGTATAGACCCCTGCATTCAAACACCAACACTACATACAAACACACCCTACATTCAAACGCACTACACACGTACACCACTGCTTCTAAGTAGCAACAGTGCATATTAACACACAACTACATTCAAATGTCAACACTATACACAACTAAACCCCTTCATTTTACACACACACTCTCTCTCCCTCAGTAAACATGCTTACATTCAAACACACAAAAACCTACTCACAAGTAAAACCCTGCATGGATGAACAAATGGTTGATCCCCAGCTGACAATCATGGGTTATGTACAACACATGGGAATCTGTCTTTTGACTACCCTTGTGCTTGAAGAAGGGGGGCCCAAAATAATTTCTTGCTCCTGTCTCCATTAGTCCCGCCACTTCCAGCTCTGCTGAACGCCTGTGTCGTCAAGCGCTGGCATGCAGCATGGTATACCAAAGTCCTCTCCCCCAGCTAATAACAACCTTGAACCTCCCACTACACGAGATTTGGTTCTGGATCCGACTCTGCCCCCTCACCCTATTATATACCATTAACCCCTTAAGGACCAAATTTCTGGAATAAAAGGTAATCATGACATGTCACACGTCATCTGTCCTTAAGGGGTTAAAGAATGTACTGTGGTGGTAAGTAATAAACATACTTACTATGGCTGCACTTGAAGGACACCCCATGATACCTACGGTGTGTTCAAGCACAGTCAGGAACTTGCAGAGAATGGTTTTATAAGTACATGTGAGCTCAGTCAATCCTTCAATACTGTCTTATATGTGCACAGAAGTGCCGGGGTTAACTTAAATTGCATGTCGTGCCTGACAGCCAGACAGAACATGTAAATCTGTAAATGAAACCATAAAATCTTGTGAGAATTTTAAAAACAAATTGCACCATCCATAGCTAATGTTCGGTTATTTACTGGCTTTTGAATAACTCTGCGCTGACAGTTCTGCTTTAAAAGCACCATTTATATAATCACTAAAATTAAGGATCCTATATAACTTTAAATGAATACTAGTGTTAGAAATACAAACATGTATTCCTGACATTATAGTGCAGGAATCGCAGTTTAGGTCACCAGCCCCCCTCCAGATGGGGATTAAAGGTTTAAAACTGACCTTTTCTCACTCCCTGCAGCTGGCCCCGCCTGGTGTATGGCTGAGATGATCAATCTTAAAGGACCACTCTAGGCACCCAGACTACTTCAGCTTAATGAAGTGGTCTGGGTGCCAGGTCCAGCTAGGGTTAACCCATTTTTTCATAAACATAGCAGTTTCAGAGAAACTGCTATGTTTATGAATGGGTTAAGCCTTCCCCTATTTCCTCTAGTGGCTGTCTCATGGACAGCCACTAGAGGCGCTTGAGTGCTTCTCACTGTGATTTTCACAGTGAGAGCACGCCAGCGTCCATAGGAAAGCATTATGAATGCTTTCCTATGTGACCGGCTGAATGCGCGCGCAGCTCTTGCCGCGCGTGCGCATTCAGCCAACGGGGAGGAGAAGAGCTCTCCGCCCAGCGCTGGAAAAAGGTAAGTTTAACCCCTTTTCCCCTTTCCAGAGCCAGGCGGGAGGGGGACCCTGAGGGTGGGGGCACCCTCAGGGCACTATAGTGCCAGGAAAACGAGTATGTTTTCCTGGCACTATAGTGGTCCTTTAATGATCTCAGCCAATCTAATGCTTTCCCATAGGAAAGCTGCTTCAATCAGCATTTCATGCTTGAGATGCATTGTATTAATGCAGCAGTGGACTAGGAAACACCTCTAGTGGTCGTTTGAGTGGCTGTACTGCCTAGTAGGCAGCAATGTAAACACTGACATTTCTCTTAAAAGGCAGTGTTTACAGTGCAAACACTGCAAGGACAGACTGTAGACACCAGAACCACTACTTTAACCCCTTAACGCCGTTACGGCGTTCTATGCCGTCCCGCATTAAATGTGCTTTAAAGCCGTTGCGGCAGCATAGAACGCCGTAACGGCTTGCAGCCCCAAGAGGTGAGATTTAGTCACCTCCGCCGCGATCCTCTTCTGGAGGGCTGCCTGACAGCCCAGGCACCCTATAGCTGGCTGTGGATCTGCCAGCAGGGGGACTGCCTGAAATGTCAGACAGTCCCTGTGCTGGTGAAAAAAAAAAAAAAATATTAGACAAGTTTAAAATTAAAATAGAAATGCATTTATATAATATATATATATATATATATATATATATATATAAAACATATATATATATATATATATGTAACGTCATACGTAATGTATTTTAATATTTATATAAGTACATATATTAGTATTGAAATACACTTAGAATGACGTTACATATATATAATATGTATATGTAATAGATATATACACATATATTATATAGATAAATACGTATAATTACAATAATATATAAAATATTGAAACAAAATTTAATATAAATTATATATTCATATGTAATTTCATTCTAACTGTATTTTGTTATTAATATATATATATATATTGGTAACAAAATACACTTAGAATGACATTCTATATCTATCTATATATAAAATACAAATAACCGCAAATATATATATATATATATATATAGATAAATACATATAATTACATAAAAGTTACATTAGTATACACGTAGAATTTAAATACCTATAAATGCATATGTATTAAAATTCTACATGTATATTTAAGTAATCTTTTAACATAATTATGTGATTTGATTAATTAAAATTTGATTGACATGCTGACAACACAGGGAGAAAGTGCAGAGAATTTAATTCGCAAGCACTATATTTGACCCTGTAACTCTCCAAGACAACATAAAACCTGTACATAGGGGTACTGTTTTACTCGGGAGACTTCGCTAAACTCAAATATTAGTGTTTCAAACTGGTAAATTGTATTACTACGATGATATTTTAAGTAAAAGTGACGTTTTTTGCATTTTTTACAAACGAACTGCACTTTTATGGACTATATTATAGGGTTTGGTAGCCCAGGAATGAGAATTACCCCCATGATGGCATACCATTTGCAAAAGTAGACAACCCAAGGTATTGCAAGTGGGGTATGTCCAGTCTTTCTTAGTAGCCACTTAGTCACAAACACTGGCTAAATATTAGTTTTTTGCTATTTTTTACCCAAAAACAAATATGAACGCTAACTTTGGCCAGTGTTTGTGACTAAGTGGCTATTAAAAAAGACTAAACATACCCCACTTTCAATACCTTGCGTTGTCTACTTTTTCAAATGGTATGCCATTATGGGGGTAATTCTCATTCCTGGGCTACCACACCGTCTCAATGGTAACATTACTAATCTGGCAAATTTCAATTTGAAAATGAAACGTTCTATATTTGACCCTGTAACTTTCCAAAACACCATAAAACCTGTTAATGGGGGGTACTGTTGTACTCGTGAGACATCGCTTATTACAAATATGTGCATTTTTTTGCAGTAAAACCTAACAGTATTATGACATTCACAGCTAAAATGTGAGGCGGAACTACAATTTTTTTTAAAAAATTCTCACAGTTTTTTTTATTTTATTCATAATAAATTATGTTTCATAGCTAAATATTTGATATGAAATTAAAGCCATGTTTCTCCTGAACAAAATTATATATAATAAGTGTGGGTGCACTTAATGTGACAGCGGTGAATTACGGGTGAACAGACATATAGCGCAAATTCCAGTTTTTGTTTACGTTTTGTTTTGATCAGAACGTGCACTATTGACTCCGTCCTGAAGGGGTTAAGCTGTAGTGGTTCTGGTGACTATAGTGTCCATAAAGAATCCTTATTTTGCCAGAGAAATGTAAATTGAAGATAAAAGTATTTGAGCTGAAGACAAGTTTAGAGAAGGTGTCCATCTTTGAAATGTTCCAAACAAAATAACTCTGGTGCTCTGCTGCTTTTTCCTGAAGATGGCACATTTTACAAACAGAGCCTGTTGGGAAGCTTTTTAAACAGGAAGTGGACTGACATAAAGAAGGCACCGAAAAGCATAAACATTTCACTTGCAGTATTTGCAGATTACATGATTAGAAATGCATATGTTGCTATATGGTGTTGTTATAGGGGCACTATAGTCACCCAGACCGCTTCAGCTCATTGAAGTGGTCTAGGACGCAAACTGCCATCACCCTTAACCCTAGAGTGGTAATTATTGCAGTTTTTCCAAACTGCAATAATTACTTGTTAGGGTTAAAGGACCACTCTAGGCACCCAGACCACTTCAGCTTAATGAAGTGGTCTGGGTGCCAGGTCCCTCTAGTATTAACCCTTTTTAAATAAACATAGCAGTTTCAGAGAAACTGCTATGTTTATAAATGGGTTAATCCAGCCTCTAAAGCCTCTAGTGGCTGTCTCATTGAAAATCACAGTGAGAAGGCGCCAGCGTCCATAGCAAAGCATTATGAATGCTTTCCTATGAGACTGGCTGAATGCGCGCGCAGCTCCTGCTGCTCATGCGCATTCAGCTGAGGAGGAGGAGAGCTCCCCGCCCGGCGCTGGAAAAAAAGGTAAGATTTAACCCTTTCCTTGCCATCCAGCCCGGCGGGAGGGGGTCCCTGAGGGTGGGGGCACCCTCAGGGCACTATAGTGCCAGGAAAACGAGTATGTTTTCCTGGCACTATAGTGGTCGCTTTAACTCCTCCTCTAGGCTGCCTACCAGACAGTCACTAGAGAGACTTCAGGGCTTGAAGGCAACTTTTGGCTATGCATGAGGACTTCCAGCATCACTGGAATCCCCATAAGAAAGCACTGAATAATGTTTTCCTATGGCGAAATCCTAATGAGAGTAAGGCCACTGATGCGCATGCACATTAGGTCTCTCCCACCGGCAGATGTCAACGGGGGAGGAGCATGGGCGGAGCTAAGCCAGCGGTGAGTGATATCGGCACTGGACCCAGGTTAGTGACAGAAGGGGTTATTAACCTTTTATGCACCACGGGGGTGTGCCTTGACAAAGAGGGAAGCTATAGTGCCAGGAAAACGAGTTTGTTTTCCTGGCAATCTAGTTTCCCTTTAAGACATGTTATCCATCCTGAAAAACCACATTAAACTAAAAATACTGCAGTAATGTGTGTTAGCTGATTACACTGAAAGCACTGTCTATAACTGGTACGCATATTCACAGTAAATTTATTTCACTCTGTTCTGATATAAAAATATATATATGTAAATTGTAAACATTCATTTCCAGTTAATAAAAAAAACTATTGTGGTTTTATTTGTTATAACGTGTATTATCAAGATATGTGCAATTCTTGATTTGCTGAATAAACTCCATATGGGTTTATTCACTAAACCTTGAATTGTATTAAAAATCTAAATGCAAAACTGGCCAAATGATCAGGGGTATTTACTAAAGGGAGACTTCAAAGTAAATTCCAAATTTAAGATTCAAAAAAATAAAAATAAAAAGTGAAATTGAAAAATTATCTGCCAGCTTTGCTTTTCAGTTCAGCTACTCTGCCCACTGTAGGCATCCAGACCACTTTAGCTCATTGAAGTGATCTGGGTGCACTGTCTCATGTTCCTTAACCTTACAGTGGTAATTACTGCAGTTTCTGAGAAACTGTTATAATCACCTCTCAGACTCCTCCTCTAGTGACTGTCTGCCAGACAGCCACTAGAGGGACTTCCGGGTGCTTAGACGACTTTTGGTCATCTTAATGGCGCTGGACGTCCTCACGCTATGCATGAGGACTTCCAGGGTCACCGGAATCCCCACAGGAAAGCATTGATTAATGCTTTCATATGGGGAAATACTAATGCGAGCGCGGCCATTGCCATGCATGCGCATTAGGTCTCCACAGCTGACGTGGGCTAAACCTGACCCAGCGCTGAGGGACATCGGCACCGGATTCAGGTAAGTGACTACCCCCTTCAGCACCAAGGGAGGGGGCACGGTAGGAGCCTATAGTGACAGGAAAACATCTTTATTTTCCTGGCACTACAGAATCTCTTTAAATTTGAAATTTACGTAAAACTTTCTTAAAATGGTCACTTTAGTAAAGAACCCTATATGATTAGAACTAAGATTGAAACTTTTTTTTCCACTTCAGCCCTTTTATCTTTAATTGTATCAGTTGGATTTCTGTAGCCTGCACAAACCTGCTGCAACGAACGAATCAGAATCCTGTTAATCTACACCTGAACAAATCGATCTGTCTAGGACTCTATGGGTAAATCTTGGATGGATGAGATTGTCCCGACGTATTTTTCAATCTGATTCGTTTGTCATAGTGGATCTGTGCTCAAGTCTAGTTTCCAGCTCACTGTAATGGGAACCTACAGGGTTCATTTTAGAGTAAGTGACAGATGTAATGCCATGTTGGTTTATTTTTTGGCAGATATTATAATTATTGTGTATCTTTAGTTATTAGTTACACTCGATGCTATTCCAGCATTTTTTTTTAACACATGAAGTGATTTGCCACCAAGGATCAAATTCCCTTCTCAGCATGAAATCTGCTGAAATCAGTGTCACATGATTTGATCATGTGATCAGTCTGTGCCACAGGAAGACATATGTACTTTCCAGTTTGCAGTAAACTGCTATGTGAGACAGAACAGTCACTGAAAAGTATCTGTAGGTCTACAAGAGATTAACAGGCTGCATGTCTAATCAGGTTTTACTAACCTACCAAGAGGGGAAATTGGTAATTTAGTATCCTGATTTATTATATGAAATTTGAAACACCCTGTCAGGTCACTCTTAAAATGGCTTTGAATTGGGACTTAATTGCATTATAATATATTTTTATGACTTTCTTTCTAAAAACAAACAAACAAAAAAAATCATGTTAAATGTATAATATTTTGCACTTAGAACCATGACTTCCATCAATATTGAGTGTGTTGTGAAAGAGCGCTACAGGATTGGAGAATCTCCAGTGTGGGAAGAAAAGGAAGGTGTGCTGGTATATGTGGACATCACAGGACAAAAAGTTTGTAGATGGAACCCCACAACTAACCAAATCCAGAGAATATCCTTAGGTAAGTAGCAAATCTTCCAACTGTTACAAAACATGGATGGAAAAAAAAGAACCCAGTTTATCATAACTATTTATTACACTTGTGCACGGTGAAAACGTCGATGTAGATGAACCACTTCATCTGAAAAAGAAAAATTGGTACAGTAGAATTTCATGCATGTGGTGGTTTAGCTTGTCAGAATTTCACCTGCCGAAAAAAATATCTGTGCAAATAAATCAGATGAACCAAGAGATTGCGAAAATGCAGCAGTGTACTGCAAAATAAATATACAATATAAATATTCTGCATATATTTTGCAGTTCAATATTGCATTTTCCCACCATTTGGTTCATAGATCAAGTGACAAAAGCAAAAGGGAGAAAAAGTAACAGTTAAAAATCTATATTTATTAAAGGACCACTCTAGGCACCCAGACCACTTCAGCTTAATGAAGTGGTCTGGGTGCCTGGTCCAGCTAGGGTATTTACCCATTTTTTTTTAATAAACATATGTTTATAAATGGGTTAATCCAGCCTCTAAAGCCTCTAGTGGCTGTCTCATTGACAGCCGCTAGAGGCGTTTGCGTGCTTCTCACTGTGAAAATCACAGTGAGAAGAGGCAAGCGTCCATAGGAAAGCATTGTAAATGCTTTCCTATGACACTGGCTGAATGCGCGCGCAGCTCCTGCCGCACATGCGCATTCAGCCGAAGAGGAGGAGAGCTCCCCGCCCGGCGCTGGAGAAAGGTGAATGTTTAACCCCTTCCTCTCCCCAGTGCCGGATCCAGAGCCTGATTTCAGGAGGGGCACTTGTAGATTATTTAAAGAAATAATCCAGATACAATAACCACTACAGCTCAGTGTAGTGGTTATGGTGTCAATAGTGCCGGGACCCCCTCCCAAAGTAAGTAGTCAAACAACTTACCTGAGGTCTGCTGGGAAATGGGGCAGTAGTAGGGCATAGGAGCAGTGGTGTGTGAGTGATGCAATGTGTAAGGGGTGCAGTGTATGTGTGTGAAGGGGACAGTGTGTGTGTGTGTGAAGGGGACAGTGTGTGAGCAGTGTGTGTGTGTGAAGGTTGTAGTGTGTGTGAGGGCGGCAGTGTATGTCAGGGATGCAGTGTGTGTGTGTGTGTGAGTATTGCAGTGTATGTGTTAGTGTGGGCAATGTGTGTGTGTATGGGGGCAGGGCAGCGTGTGTGTATGGGGGCAAGGCAGCATCTGTGTATGGAGAGCAGTATGTGTGTATGGGGAGCAGTATGTGTATGGGGGGAGCAGTGTGTGTGTATGGGGAGCAGTATGTGTATGGGGGGCAGTGTATGTGTGTAGAGTGTGTGTGATAAGGGTAGGGGGGCTTTTTTTATAATATATATATATATATATATATATATATTTTAATTTAATTAAAATATATATTCTATGTCCCCCCTCCCTTCTTACCTTTACTAGGGGGAAGGGGGGACGTTTCCCTGGTGGTTCAGTGGTGATTCCCTGGTGGTCCCAGTGGGGAGAGTTCACTCTCGCGAGATTTGGAGCGTTGGCGTGGTAAGCGTAGCAACGCTCCAAATCTCGCGAGAGGAGGACCCCGGAGGAGCTGCAGGCTGAGCTCCCGGATCCTCTCTCTGTGATCTCCCCTCCAGTCTGCAGGCACATTGCCGGGCTAGCACCTGCATGTGCTGGCAGGGGAGAGGGAGACCGTCGGAATTCTCGGGGGGGGGGGGCCAATTGCCCCATTGCCCCCCGTATCCGCCATTGCCTCTCCCCAGAGCCCGGTGGGAGGGGGTCCCTGAGGGTGTGGGCACCCTCAGGGCACTATAGTGCCAGGAAAACGAGTATGTTTTCCTGGCACTATAGTGGTCCTTTAATTATAGAATATTTCAAAATGGGTTTTATTTAAAAATAAAATTACTGCCCCTCCTTTTTTCCCTTGATTGGTCATTTTTTACTTGATCTGTGAATAAAACCTTCACTTGGTACTGTATCTCATGAAAGATATAGATACCTTAGACAGAGTTCAGAGAAGGGCTACTAAACTGGTTCATGGATTGCGGGATAAAACTTACAAGGAAAGATTAAAGGATCTTAACATGTGTAGCTTGGAGGAAAGAAGAGACAGGGGGATATGGTAGAAACATTTAAATACATAAAGGGAATCAACACAGTAATGGAGGAGACTATATTTAAAAGAATAAAAAGTATGCGTCGGATAGACATAAGGCTATCCCAGCTAAAGGATAATGCCAGGGACTAATAAATGTATTTAGAAAATTGGGCAGACTAGATGGGCCGAATGGTTCTTATCTGCCGTCACATTCTATGTTTCTATGATAGCTGTCCCTTTGCTGTCAATCATCTTTTTCTTTTTTTTCAATTAATCGGTACTCAGAATCATGAATCAAACGAACATACTCATCTATTGCAGTCATTTGTTTTGTGCATAGTATATATGGAGGTTAAGAGAGCAGGAATTTGTTTTAAAAGGTTTTTATTTTTAAGTACATAAAATGAGCCCTCATACAGCCAATTGAGATATAAAATATTCGGTTGCTTACACAGAGGCATATTTAGGCATCTTGATATAGTACTGAGATACTCCAAGAAGCAGCTTTCACAGAGATTCCAAATTACATATGCTATCATAAGTATAGATATAACAAAAGGTGAAGCGCTACATACAGATCGAAATCCAATTCTTTAGTTGTCACTCTTGTAAAACAATGGTGTGTAAATTTATTTCTGAAAGAGAAATTAAATATTCATAGTGCAACACTGTAAATTAAAATTATTACAATCGTAGCTCTATATAACGAACCACTCACATATTACTGAGCTTACAGCCAAGCTCAGGGGTATATGCCTTCAGGTCCGTCAAGGCGACCTTTCCCCTTCTTGTATCCAAAAAGCGACACCCACGTTGTGGCTAGAGCTCAAGCAGAAGTATATATAGTGCAATATAGTCTGAAATCCGTATGGATATAAACAATATGTGTATATATACTCACAAATATGGAGCCTCTCTCATAGGCTCTTTTCCAGCGCGTTGTGTAGTTAAGGACTACACACCTATATAGCAGGAACCAATAGCCCAATAAAATTAATTCAAATATTTATTGAGGTTTACTGAATTTAAAATTCTAATGGCCAATTAGAATGCATAAAAACAAAGTATATATAAAAGAAATAGTTGTAACAATAATATTAATTGTATAATAACAATGGGCATAAAGGTGATGATATTAAAGTCCCCAGAACGCGTTTCGCCAAAATACTATTGGCTTCATCAGTTAGGTCAATATAATCCTCCTTCTATCTGGAGTCCTGCTATTATACCTTATCCTTGATTTTGAGCACGGCGTTCAGCTGTCTTTTGGCGCGCTGGTATTACCTCCTCTTCTCGTCCGGTATTGCATGCGTTCCAAGCCTCCTTCTCGTTGCGGTTCACTTCCGCGTGTGACGTCATACGTCAATCCTGCGTTCTCCCTTCACTCGACCTTTCCCAAGAAGGGGAAAGGTCGCCTTGACGGACCTGAAGGCATATACCCCTGAGCTTGGCTGTAAGCTCAGTAATATGTGAGTGGTTCCTTATATAGAGCTACGATTGTAATAATTTTAATTTACAGTGTTGCACTATGAATATTTAATTTCTCTTTCAGAAATAAATTTACACACCATTGTTTTACAAGAGTGACAACTAAAGAATTGGATTTCGATCTGTATGTAGCGCTTCACCTTTTGTTATATGTATATGTTTGTGATTAGTGTATAAGGAAAGATTACACATGGTGATACAGCAGCTATTATATGAATATTGTTATATAATGTGTGATAATTAGGTTTTGTATAGAGCGCCAGTATATTACTATTTTCTATTTGTATCATAAGTATAGAGCCACAGGCTACACAGTGCAAGGTGAAGAATAAATTATATTTAATTATGGTCCAAATGTCAAAAGAAAGATCATCCATGATTAGGGCCTCGCGGCCGAAACTTATTTTGTTTTGTCACCTGGACCATATTTAAATATACTTTATTCTTCGCCCTGCATGGTGTAGCTTGTGGCTCTATACTTCTGGATTTATATTGGGGTTAGAGGACCTCCCGCACAGAACTCCAGTTTATCAAGACACTAGTGTGCAGTACTCCACTACTTGGTTATATATCATAAGGAAGGCATAGAAAAATATGATATGCATCTTGCTAAAAACAATCATCAACAAATCAAGACATCTGTCTATACTTGGGTTCCAGTAAATTAGATATACAGCGGTGTCTGTCATTCATAGTATAGCTTGATAGAAAATAGTGATATAAATTTGGCAACTTTGCAAAAATGTAACCCATATTCAAACTACATTATCTTGGGGTTGTTAATATATGTGCAATACCGCTACACCATGCAAGCTAGTATGTAAATACAATGTGTGTATCAGAAGTGTTCACCAACATGGCGGCAGAAGCCAGGGACGCCACAGTGGGAAAAAAAGGGGTTTAAACTAAATTAAAGTGAGCTGCAACCTCACTGAGTGCCACCGCCATTGATAGTATAAAAATGAAAGCAAGCACCCTGTGCTGTTGTAGAATAGATACAAAGTGTCGACTTAAAGGACCAATATAGTGCCAGGAAAACAAACTCGTTTCCTGGCACTGTAGGGTATTAGGGTCCCCCCCACCGTCAAGGCCCCCCTCCCGCTGGGCTGAAGGGGTTAAAACCGCTTCAGCCACTTACCTTAATCCAGCACCGGGCTCCCTCAGCGCTGGTGACCTCTCCTCCTGCCAACATCAAACTGCCCATAGGAAAGCATTACTCAATCCTTTCCTATGGACGTCCAGCGTCTTCTCACTGTGATTTTCACAGTGAGAATCGCGGAAGCGGCCTCTAGTGGCTGTCACTGAGACAGCCACTAGAGGCTGGATTAATCCTCAGTGTAAACATGTTTTCAGCTGCAGGGTTAAAACTAGACGGACCTGGCACCCAGACCACTTCATTGAGCTGAAGTGGTCTGGGTGTCTATAGTGGTCCTTTAACTTGTGTTGAAAATGAAAACGAACTCAGTCAATTAACATACTAAGCTGACATACCTGATAAATAAATGTGGAAGTAATAACTTGTCAAACTCATGTATGTCTGAGCTGTCTTGTATATATGAAAGTATAGACATGAGGGAGAGTAAGCTGGTTTTATATTTTTTTGCATCTCTGTTGAAGGATATGTTGTTGCCCACTAGAGAGTAATGGGTCGTGGCCTCAAGGGCATATAGAGGTAAAGAAAAGTTCAGCCAACACCCAGCAGATAAGGGACATTGCCCCAGTAGTGTTGATTTATATATATTTCTTAATTTCTCATACTTTTTATATTTCATTCATATTAGATTATGCTTGATATCTAAATATTTGATGTGGAATGAAGGCCCTGTTTCTCCTGAACAAAATTATATATTATAAGTGTGGGTGCATTTAAAATGAAAGAGGTGAATTATGGTTGTTCAAACATATAGCGCAAATTTCAGGTTTTGTTTACAATTTGTTTTGATCAGAACTTGTACAATTGGCTCTGTCCTTAAACAGTTAACTCAAGTGTAACATTTTCCTAATGAGATTATTTCTAGAGAGAGTATAAAACAAGGATCCAAGCCATAACAACATGTAACACTTTATATTTTGTTTGACTACAAGGCTGCTGTTGTGTACAAACCTGCTTAATGGGACACTCCAGGCACCCAGACCACGTCTGCCCATTGGAGTGGTCTGGGTGCCAACTCCCACCACCCTTAACCCTGCAAGTGTAATTATTGCAGTTTTTCTGATAGTAGTAAACTACATTGTTTCTTCAAGACATTAATCACACAATAATTCTGTTTAGTTCTACTGTATCCCGTACATTGAAAAGCTGGTAAACATAGAAACATAGAATGTGACGGCAGATAAGAACCATTCAGTCCATCTAGTCTGCCCAATTTCTAAATACTTTCATTAGTCCCTGGCCTTATCTTATAGTTAGGATAGCCTTATGCCTATCCCACGCATGCTTAAACTCCTTCACTGTGTTAACCTCTACCACTTCAGCTGGAAAGCTATTCCATGCATCCACTACCCTCTCAGTAAAGTAATATTTCCTGATATTATTTTTAAACCTTTGCTCCTCTAATTTAGACTATGACCTCTTGTTGTGGTAGTTTTTCTTTTTTTAAATAAAGTCTCCTCCTTTACTGTGTTGATTCCCTTTATGTATTTAAATGTTTCTATCATATCCCCCCTGTCTCGTCTTTCCTCCAGGCTAAACATGTTAAAGGAACACTATAGTCACCTAAATTACTTTAGCTAAATAAAGTAGTTTTAGTGTTTAGATCATTCCCCTGCAATTTCACTGCTCAATTCACTGTCATTTAGGAGTTAAATCACTTTGTTTCTGTTTATGCAGCCCTAGCCACACCTCCCCTGGCTATGATTGACAGAGCCTGCATGAAAAAAAAACTGGTTTCACTTTCAAACAGATGTAATTTACCTTAAATAATTGTGTCTCAATCTCTAAATTGAACTTTAATCACATACAGGAGGCTCTTGCAGGGTCTAGCAAGCTATTAACATAGCAGGGGATAAGAAAATCTTAATTAAACAGAACTTGCAATAAAGAAAGCCTAAATAGGGCTCTCTTTACAGGAAGTGTTTATGGAAGGCTGTGCAAGTCACATGCAGGGAGGTGTGACTAGGGTTCATAAACAAAGGGATTTAACTCCTAAATGGCAGAGGATTGAGCAGTGAGGCTGCAGGGGCATGTTCTATACACCAAAACTGCTTCATTAAGCTAAAGTTGTTCAGGTGACTATAGTGTCCCTTTAAGATCCTTTGCTGGGGAGGTACATTATTCTCATTATTAGTAGTTTGTTTTATTTTGATATATTTTTTATAATTATTTTATCTGGATTTGAATATGTCTGTTTTATCTCTATTATATAGATGCTCCTGTTGGTTCTGTTGGACTCAGGAAGGGAGGAGGTTATGTTGTTGCCATGGGTACAACTTTCTGTGCTCTAAACTGGGAAGACAAAAAAGTAACCACCCTTGCTCGTGTTGATGAGGACAAGCCCAACAACCGCTTTAATGATGGCAAGGTTGATCCAAAAGGACGATTCTTTGCAGGTACTGCATTTTTTCTGATTGTTGTCTTCTTATCATGTGATATAGTGCCAACGGGAAGCATACAAAGAGCTTAGCGTGTTTCACAACTGAAGTGGAAAACTAATAAAAGGGGAACACTAATAAGATCTCATAATTTATTACTTACAAATATATATATACCACCAATTGTTCCCCAGCAGTCGCTGAAGGTTAAAAAAGGCTGTGGGCATACACAGGAGCGCTTCGTTCACAATATGCAGTGATGAGTCTCAGTATACAATCCAAAGTACCACTCTGAACTGCATATTGCACTGCATATTGTGGACTAAGTGCTTGTGTGGTTATTCTTACTGTGTGTGGAGCCAGGTATTCTTTTTACCTTTATCGACTACTGGAGTATGATTGGCAGTGTATATTTTTGTTTTTATCTATGTAATGAATTATGAGATCTTATTAGAGTTCCCATATTTATTTGTTTTCCTGTTTGGGTACCTTACTGTGGTAGCTACTAAGGTATTGTCACTCACTGATACATGTTTTAGTGTTATTTGTAAGTCCTATAATTATATATGCTAAGGAAGCCTGGATGTGTCTTATGAGGTTTGGGTGGGCCCAGGGTAACTAAGAGACACACAGAGGGGCTGTGTGCCTTTGTCCCCCTAGTCCTCCTGTGTGTCTCTTTGTCATCCCCGTAGCCCCTCTGTGTGTGTCTCTTTGTTGTCATCCCCCCCAGCCCTTCTGTGTGTCTTTATCCTCCCAGCCCCTCCATGTGTTGCTTTGTCCCCTCAGATCCTCGGTGTGTCACTTGGTTCCCACCAGCCCTCTGTGTCTCTCTTTGTCTGGTCTCACCCAGGCTGCAAAACAATGTAGCACTGACCCTGTCTTGCCATTTTCTCTTTCATAATATTATCAACTTTCATTCCAGAGTGTAATCCCAACTAATCTCAGGCAGACTGACACATTTATGTACCAGTGCTGTTTTAAGATTAAAGGAAGAGTAACATTAGCACATGGCCCTAAAAGTAATGTAATATGAAAGATAGATAAATAATTGTGAAGTGTGCATTATGGTGAAACACTCCATCTTTGTTCTTATGGACTATTTTCTCCAGAAAATTACATTTCCATTATGTTATTCCCCAAAGTTATATTTATGAATCATTTCTATATACTTTAGATTGAGACTGTTTATTATTTTCTCATTTGTAACATTATATACGGTAATGATATGCCCTTGACTTGTCTTTGTACTAATCAGGTACCATGTCCCAGGAAATCCGCCCAGCAGTCGTGGAGAGGAACCAGGGCTCACTATACACTCTCTATCCTGACCATACAGTGCTCAAGCACTTCGACCTAGTGGACATTTCCAATGGTATAGATTGGTCCCTAGATCACAAAACCCTCTATTACATAGACAGCCTCTCCTATACTGTTGATGCATTGGACTATGATGTGAATACAGGAAAAACTTGTAAGTACTCCTTTAATGATTATATAAACTTTCCACATGCCCTTCTTTGCTTCAAGCACACTGACCTATGACAACATATATAACCTGTATCTGTGAAAGAATCTGCAGGAGTGCCCATCGATTTTTTTTTTTTACATTTGGATACTATTTATATGGTTGTGATCTTGAGTGTATTGCTTCTGGTATATTGTGGCCACCCAGACGAACACTTAGAATACTGTGGTGGATATAGCTGTTCGGTTCCTGAACCAAATATAAAATCCTACCAACCAAGTCTGTTCACATAGTTTTTTTTAAAGGGCCCATAGTCTTTTGGTAAGAGGCTGACCAGCAGTCATGTCGAGACTCAGTTCGTCACAGAGGGTATTTAAAAATCCTTAACATAATAGATTAAAAGCTTTTATGATCTGCTAATTAACATGTTGTTCCTCAAGTTGTTAGGCTGACTGCCGTTTCATAAAAGGAAATTGAATATAGCATATCTATAAACAATATCAGGGCTCCACAATCACCATATAGTTACCAATTTCATAGAGGTTGAATCTCATGAATGACAGAGATAGGAAAAACAGCAATACAAATTTTTTAGAGTGATCAATAAAAACAATAATAATTAAACACACTCTCATTAAGAAATAGGCACGTTAAAATCAATGTGCAACAATCACAATATTGCAGTGATTGCCTAAATAGGCTTTGACTGCAGTATTTTCATACCTCCAAACTGTCTCAGATTCGGTAGGACTGTCCCACATTTGGGAACCTGTCGTGCTGTCCCAGTTTGCTGATATCTGTATTTGGGGACACTAGATAAATATATTGCGAGCATGTCTAATTATGAATAAGGCATTGAGGTCATGCTGAAAGAGCTTCAACAGTGCAGTGAGCATGGGCAGCCATGAGTGAGGCTGACAAGAAAGATTGTCAGTCAGTCAGTCGGCCGCCATGTTACCAAGTGAGCTCAGTCGTTGTCACCAATCACCTTTCTGCCTCACTCATGCTCTAGGAACCATAAGTGAATACTAATGTTAAATGAATATATTTTCAATGCTGTTTAGCAAATAACCAGTGCACCCCCTTTTTATATAACCTGTTACAATATGTCATTAAGTCTCACAGGAAGAAAAGTGCTATAAAAACATAAATATTTAGTGTGGCACACTAAGCACCATAAACACTATAGCTCAATGTAGCGATTAACACTATCCCACGTTTGGTTGTTTTTTTTCTCAAGCTGTTGGGCACTGGTGTGAATAAAACCTGGGCATCCTCCGGCAACCATAGCCTGCTCTTGAATTTACACTTCCATATTACCAATACCAATTTCATCCAACTTAGATGACGATGATTGGCTGAGAGTGATGGCAGTGGAATAATCCTCATCCAAACAGCATATCTCTTTTGTAATTTTGTGAAACTTCTTTTACAATATTCACAATGTTTGTTCTTTTCTCCAGCAAACCGCCGACACCTCTATCGGTTAGAAAAGGATGAAGGGATACCAGATGGGATGTGCATTGATGCCGAAGGAAAACTTTGGGTAGCCTGTTATAGTGGAGGAAGGGTGATCCGTATCGACCCTCAGACAGGTAAGCTTTGCCTCGTAAATCTTTTGTTTTTCAACTATTTGTACATTTGCATGCTAAAGACAAAAAAACACTCATTTAGATGCAATTTTTCTCTTTGGATAAAATAACCAGTTATTGTTTGCATAGGGATATACATGACTATCCTCAAACAAAGACCTTTATTTAATATTGCTGGATAAGCTTTACAAATAGTTTAATATTTGTGGATAAACTTTTAAAATGATTTAATATTACAAAAAATATTTAATATTTTTGGTTATGTTATTTTTTTTTATCAATAATATATGTGTAGATATTTTTAATATGTTGAAAAAAAAATAATTTAAAACGTTTTTCCAAAAATATTAACTGATTTGGAAAGCAACAATTACGGTATAAATAGAGGCCTGGGTTTTAAAAAATTGCGTCATTTGGTTGGCAGAAAAAAAAATTCCATTGTATAACTGTGGCCTTGATTAAGTATTGTTGGATAAGCTTTCAAAATGATTTGGTATTTTCGGATAAATGTTTGTTTATTTATTTTTTGTTTTTAAATTTTTGTTGTGCCTATGCAGGTCTCAAAAATAGACAGCATTATTATTCATATATGTATAGCTTGTGATAACTAAAAGCATGTTCAACACACGTTGAGACGATAGCATATAATAAACAGGCAGACTTTTGTCAGACATGTATGTGTCAAAGATTAAGATACAAAGCTATAATTATAGGTCGCTTGCATGCTGCTGTAATGATTAATATAAAAAAAAAAAAACTCCACTGTACTTTTAGAATGAAAAAATAAAAAATAATGATTCTCCGCATTTGATAAAATATCTGCACGTCCAGAAAGCAATTGTTATCTCTTAGGTCGCGCTATCTAGTTACAGTTTTCCTAGTGATATGTGAAATGCAGCAAAAAGATTATAATATAATAGTTAAAGAATTGGGCTGAGGGAGCTTTTTGCATAGAGCCAAGTCTGGGGGTATAGCCAGTGAGCAAGCCATGTACTGCAAGTCTAAGCTCACGGGAACTAATGGAAGTTCTATGCTAAAGCTTCTAGCTATCTTGGAGACCAGCAAACGACAGACTGTAAGTTGTCAGACAGTTTACACTTTAATTATACTCTTGCAAGTGTCAGTGTGGTCTCCACTGCATTGGGGGAAGGTAAAGCATGTCTACAAAACAACTTATTGTGGGTAGTTGTCTTGGTCCTGACAAATGATGTGCCTGGTGCCACCAAGTTAGAACTACATACCGAGGTTTCTTTAATATAATTTCCTACATTATAAAACATCAGCATATCCTATTATTGCAATACATGTAATTTTACTCTATTCCAGGAAAGCGAATTCAAACTGTGAAACTACCAGTGGACAAAACCACATCCTGCTGCTTTGGAGGAGAGAATTACTCGGAAATGTACGTGACTTCAGCCTGTGATGGGATGGATGAGGAATTAAGCAAACGCCAACCCCAGTCAGGAGGCATATATAAGGTACATTTCTATTTTTATTGTAAAATCTGAATGCCAGTATAAATATATTGAAGTTTTCAGTACATGTTGCAGTGAATATGGTGGTGTATTTTATTTTGTAGTGTTTTCCTCCATGCTGTATCTGAAAGAGTTTCCTTTAAATAACCTGAGATGGCAATTCTGGATATCTTTTAATCTATTAGTTATTTGTTGGCCTATATGCATTCTAGAATTCTTAGCTGTGACAACATTCAGCTAGAATATTAAAGCTATACAGGTATTTCCATATAATGACACTTATTGACACATTATATGAGGACAAGGCCGCCATCAGTGGGTACAGCCAATACAGCTGTAAGGGGCCTGGGTCCTATATTCCTAATGTGTACATATTGACGTACACACTACGGCACGTCTTCACATGTATAGTGAAGAGGGGGCCCAGGAGACTTCAGATTTCACCTCCAGCAGAGCTCCAGCTGTCAGTGTTGTCGCAGATTACCATGGCACTGCTCTGATGCAGCATACATGATGCAGGGGCTTGCGAGAAAGGATGAGGCTACCCTAATAGGTGTCTAAAACGTGCATACCAGAGAGCACTTGACTCAGATCGTACCATGCTACTGAGTGGGGACACCCATAAATCAATAAAGACCCCCAAGCAGAGTATACGCCTAATTGCAACTTATGATGCAGGATGGGAAAATATTAAAAGTTCCCTTAGACGCTTCTGGCCACTGCTAACCAACGATCAGCACCTTAAAGAAGTATTGGCTCCTAATGTTTCCATCACAGCTAGGAGAGGCAAAAACTTACGAGACCTCTTAGCTCCAAGTCATTTCAAAATTGAAACTCCATCCCCTACAACATGGCTCCAGACCCGCCTGACCGGTACTTACAAATGCGGGAGATGTATCTCATGTAAATTTATGCAAAAAGATTCCAAAACAGTCAAAGATAGTTTGGAGAAAGAGGTTTTTACGTTAACCTCCTTCTTCAACTGTAATACATCAGGGATTGTATATTTACTTACGTGCGAATGCAACAAAAAATATGTGGGCAAAACATTCCGCCCCTTTAAGAAACGCATACAAGAACATATTAGATCCAGTAAATATTCAGTTGAGACTCCCATTTCCAGGCACCTTCGTGAATACCATAACAGCGACCCTAAAGGGTTACGCTTTTGTGGTTTAGAACTGGTCAAAAAGAATCCCAGACGAGGCGACTATGATAGATTCCTTAGGCAAAGAGAGTGCTTCTGGATCTATCGATTGAAGACTCTGAGCCCTAACGGTCTGAACGAGGGTTTCTCCTTTTCTCCCTTCTTATAACTATTACATAGATTAACATACATTTCTGCCTGTCCTAAGGTGTGTGCTTTAATTAAAAATGTCTCAAATAATGATTTAATATAGTCTTTAATACTATTTCCAATTTCCCACTGGTTTAATTCAATTCTTTATATTTATTTTTATTTTTCTTTCTATCACTTTAATGACTTTTAGGCAGTCCTGTTGTATGACAACATTGAGAGCAGAATTTTTCTTTTTCTTTTTTACAACTGCAATTATATTATACATTTTATAATTTCCACAGGATGCCTTGTTTCTTGTCTTTTGAGATTGCACCGTTCTCAAGACTTGCCCTCTGAATATATTATATCGTGATACTAAATTTTCACGCTGTTTTCTAACCGGCAGATATGCCGGATCGAAAACACTCTTCAGCTCCTCCCCCTCCCGTGACGTAACTTCAGCCGTTCGGCCATGACGTCACGGGAGAGGCGGGCACTTGCCCTTTATAAACTTCAGGGAGTGAGAGGATCTCCTTATTACTTTTGAAAAAGGCACCACACAGCGCCGAAACGCGCGTCAAGTTTAAAGTTATTTAGAATCTTAGCCTAGTCAGCTGTACTCTTTACGTTTATGTACGAAGTTAGATTTAGATCTAGGCGGATCTCCTCTTCTACCATCTAGAGCTAGAAGCTCAGTATAGCGCCTAGTCAGTTTACCCTTTACCTTTATGCATTAAGTTGGATTTAGATCTAGGCGTTTTTTCTTCCTTTTTTCTTCTTTCTTCTTTTTTATTACATTTAGTCAGAATAATGATTGACTAGCCTAGTTTAGTCAGCCATCTTTCACTTTGCCGTCTGACTTTAGATTTAGGTGTACACTTTGAGTGAGTAGCTCAATATATCTAGATTTTCTCTGCATATTTGTTACCCATATGGTTACTATTTTTTATTTCTTTTTTATTTATTTTTCGTTTTGGGCAGCATGGGGCTGGGTATTTGGGGATGAGTTGCCTGTCGGCTGAGAACTATGGTTACATACCTGATAATAGTTTGCTACAAACTAGTAACATATCTCTAATACTGCACTTTTTGATCTATATCTGCAAGCAGCCCATTAACTTTTGAACCATGGGGCTGACTTCTATATAGATGATCTGAGGTATCTGGGTATCACCATATACAAGAGGAATCCCTGTTTGATTGTATTTCTCTCTACTTAAAACATATATTTCTGGTTCCAGTCTACCTCACTGTTAGTAGTCAGCAGTTTTCCCGCTCGATTTTTCTACCATTCCACTAACGGATTTATATGCTTGCTACAAACTCCATGGAATTACACCCCATCTATTCGGTGTTATCCCCACAATAGGAGTTTGATTACACTTTGTGCAGATATTTCCTGCTCACTAAGGAGCCTTTAGAAATATGTTACACTATAGATACATGTTACTTTGAATACATAAGCTCACACTTACCTATTGGCTTATAGTATCGTTTTTTCTCTCTACTTAGAACATATATTTCTGGTTCCAGTCTACCTTACTGTTAGTAGTCAGCAGTTTTCCCGCTCGATTTTTCTACCATTCCACTAACGGATTTATATGCTTGCTACAAACTCCAGGGAATTACACCCCATCTATTCGGTATTATCCCCATAATAGGAGTTTGATCACACTTTGTGCAGATATTTCCTGCTCACTAAGGAGCCTTTAGAAATAAGTTACATTATAGATACTCTGGTATAACATGTTACTTTGAATACATAAACTTACCTATTGGCTTATAGTATCGCCTTAGAGCGATTCATATCTGCCTGGCTGCCTCCTTTCTGTACCATTATAATCTCACGAATTATGGTCCATCCCCTCATCCCGGACCCCATGCATTGTATTTTACCTAATCTCATTTTTCAATAAAGTATTTTTTATTTCTATTTTTCATTCATTCTTTATTTTATTTACCTTTGCTTAACCAGGGGATGTTATATATACCCTCTTAGTGGGCATACCCTTAGTTGAGTGTATTGTGAGAGATAGACGTTGGTTCTTCCCTCCATACACCCTTATCTTTGGGTACTTCTCTATTGATGAGGACATTCCACCTGCTGGAGGTGGAAGCTGGTGTATCCTGGGCCCTGTGTTTACTCTATAAGGCCGCTGGCAGCTTGTACAATGCCACCATACCACCATGGAGTGTAATGTCACCCCTCCCTGGCCACAGGGGTGTTATGAACGCTGGTATCCCGAATACCCGTTCTTCCAGACACTCCCAAATCGGCTAGGGACTTTGTGGTTATAGCCCTGTTCGCCTGGAGCGCTGAGTCGACATAGCAATCGCATACCCAAACATCAGTCGTAACTAGATGAAGGGCACAAAAGGAATGTTTTATTCGGGCCAAAGGGCCGGCTTTTATGCAAGTCTGAATACATAACACATACCCACAGAAACTCCCACAACACTCATGAACAGCTTGAGTTATCGTGACTCAGCAGAAATATGAAAATATGAAATAATGCATAATAAACATGTTCAAACCCCAACATATTTTACATGACCTGATAGCGGAAACACCACTGTGGCAACGATTCAACCGACCGCGCATGAGGTGTATGCCTACAATACTTCCATAACGTTGCGGTCGGTCAGTTCGAATGGTCGGCAAATCGACCCAAAAAGGGTTTCTGTTCCCGGGGTTCAAATGTAGCAATGGCTCAACTGGGTGCTAAGAGTCTCCATGCCAGGGCCGGACTGGGAGAAAAATTCGGCCCGGGCATTTTTTTAACACAGCGGCCCACTAAAAAGGGGGCGGGGCAGAGGAGGTGTGTTTTGTCATCACCAATGACAAACACGCCTCCTCTCAAAGTGAGCATGTTGGTTCAATGCTCTTCCAGGGCAGACCATGCGCAGAGCTCTGCTGAAGAGCTCTAGCATGAGAAAAAAGTCCTGTATTTGTTCTGCACAGTGCAAGCAAATTTAATAACATGCTTGCACTGTGTTTCCTTGCAACTTGTCTCTGGTGTCTTTATAAATGGATACCAGAAGACAAAAGGCCAGGAAAGAGTATTGTGCATGTGTTTGGAGCCTGCTTGTGGTATTGCGTGTGTGTAGAGTGAGCTGGTCGTGGTGTGGTATTGTGTAATAAGGTCGGTTTTAGTCGTGTTGTGTTTGTGGTGTAATGTGATGCATATGTGGCTCAGGGACCCCCTCCCGCCCGGCTCTGGAAAGGGGTTAAAACTTCCCTTTTTCCAGCGCTGGGACTGGGAGGGGGGAAGGCGGGGTACCCTGGTGGTCCTCGTGTGTGAGTGAACTCTAGCCTGTGAGGCTAGAGTTCACTCTCGCGAGATCCGGTCGTTGCCATGGCAACGCGCCAGATCTCGCGAGAGGAACCCGGTGGAGCTGCAAGTTAGAGCTCCGCCGGGTCCTCTCTCCAGCCTGGCTGGCTGGATCCCTCCCCGCCGGTGGCCGCATGTGGGCCGGTCAGGGAGATCCTTGATCTCCCCACCGGCCCGTTGTGGCAAACAGCGGGGCCGGCGCTAGGAGAGTGCCGGCCCTGCATAGACCGGCAGGGGAGATCCTGGGACCTCCCCTGCCGGCCTCGACCCCACGGACACCGCGGCCCACCGGGCATTTGCCCGGTTTGCCCGATGGCCAGTCCGGGCCTGCTCCACGCCAAATAGCACTCTCCTGGCAATATGGGAAAGAAGAGCAAAGGTCCATGGAAGATGCCCCGGGGAATCGCGCGGTCGAGTGTCTGATCTAGAAAACCAGACACTCGATGACCAAGTCCCGCTGTTATTATCCTAGTGACAAGATGGCCGCCATTTTCTCTGGCACATGGCGAACAAGTATACGAATGGCTGCCACCGAACAGGGCACTTAAATACTTTGCTCCCATCTGAATAATTGGGCCAAAAGGGACAAATGTATTTGGTATCAAAGTCCAGATACAGGGTTTTGTCACAGTGGGGGGTGGGGGGAATAAACATGAATTTAAAAACAAACAAAAAAAACACAAAAACTAATCACTACCTACAGAACACCCTATCCTACCTCACAAATTTACACACACTGTATCCACTACACAACCACACACCCTGCATCAACTGGACAAACACACACTAAATCTACTACACACACACTCTACATCCACTACACAAACATACATTCTGCATCAACTATACACACACTGCATCCGTTACACATAAACATACTGCATCACTTACACACACGTACTGCATCTTTGTGGGCGGACTCAGGTGTGCATCCTAAGGACAGACTCCTGTGGACGAGGACCCAGGCCTTGAGCTTTTTAAGAGGCCCCAACATTTCTGACTGTATCATGTTAGTGCTGATTTAAACATTATCTCTCTATGTGTTAAGAATGAATAAACATTTTATTTTATTTATTTTTTTATTGCAGATTACTGGCCTTGGAGTTAAAGGAATACCACCCAATGAATTTGCAGGTTAAATAAGGAAATAGCTGTTTTTAACAAGAAACAAACAAAATTTCCAAAGATCCTGGATTTTATATTACATATATTGTTTTACTCCTCACCATTGATTCTGATTTATCATCTCATGTGATGCCTGCAAACATATAACATTAAGTTGAACACAATGTATGATATGGAGGAAGAAGAAATAAAACAAATAGCCTGTTATGATTGTGGTTTTAAATTGTAAATATTGTGAACAGGAGGATCCATAGTCTTAAGAGGGGCACGTGAAGGTTTATTAATAACACTGTGGAGGTTCAAAGTGACTTATAATGCACATTACTGATTGTTGTATTGCTATGGGTCTGTGCATTGTCAATGAGAGCATAATAGAGTTCCATGGCAATCACCGTCTCACCACACAGATTACTGGACCACTAAACACTTATGGGTAGACATGGTGGCAAATAAAATGGTTGGTAATTAAAGGACACAGTATAACTCAAGGCACCCTCTTATTTCCCTCAATCCCTGTTCTTCTTCACAGTGTCCCCTTCTTATTTCCTGCTGTGAAATGTGGGCACAGCGGTACTGCAGGGAAAAAAACTGAGGGTGTGGGAGAAGGAACCCTATGCTTTCTATCGTTTTCATTTATTTATTTTTGGTTGTAACGTTACATAAGCCAAAAAGATAAACTTGCAATAGAGATGCTACAGCACCGAGCGAACCCAATAGTAACATCATGTGTGCAAGTAGTGGGGATTTGTGTATTATGTAACAAAAAACATAATTGGTAAAAAAAAAAAAATAGGCCACAGCTTTTATTAAAATTATTTCACCAATCACTATTACCAATATTAACTTTGTATCAAATATATAATATCTTATTAACCTTGAACATAAATACAATATAACTTAAAACATACTACAGAAATCCTTGCCAACCAATTAGCAACCCATCCTTGCCAACCAGAGGGAAGGAAATGGACCCTTTTTATTCCCCCCCCCCCTTGCCAATTACCCACCATTGACCACTCCCAGCCCCACCCCATTACTCTCTCCTACACACACCCCACACTTGCATATACCCCTTGATCCAGCTAGCTCTGCCTCAGGTTCTTGAATATAATTCAACAAATACAAAAATGAAAAAGGTTTAGGTGCTACGATTACCTTGTGTAGGCTACCCAACCACACACAAAACACAGTGACTAAAACTGGTTAAAAATAGTAGTGAGAGCACACGTGATAAGTATATGTATAAAAATACATATAATAGTAACCATATAAAATTGCAGTGAAAACACACTCAAAGAGTGTAAGTATAAAACACACACATGCAATTTTTACCATAGATTTGATAACCTAGAATATAAACAGATAATAGACCATTGTGTAATCTGTATACAATGATATAAAAACATATAAACACAAAAGGGTACCACTCACATATTGCTGTGCCACTTAATAGTAGGCTCAGACTTTCAACGCCTTTGATGTTAAATGTTGCTGAGATCAGGTACTTAGGATTCCCACAGGATACTGAATTTTCAACACTTGATTTGTGAAAACAAATAAAGGTTAACAGAAAGTAACTAGGAAAATGTATTAAATAAAAATTGTATAAAAGCTTAACGATCTCCACTATACAACAGCACTAATGCGTTTCAACAATAAATGTCCTTCTATAAGTGCTCGATCACTTATATAATTTCTCAAGAGTTGAGCTATTCTGATGTCTTAGGTTCCTTTTCTCTATGTACATATATGAGTTTTAATGGTTTGATTCTGTCTAGAAAGTGTGTATGTGTGTCTGTCCACACACACGTACACACAGTATACCAATGCCTCTCGATTTCCAATCATCATAATGAAATAACCAAATACACAAACTGATCACCACAGCTAATGGTTTGTCTACTTTTCCTGACTAGTAGATCAGAAAGATTTATACTGGTATTTTTTGGTACTTTTTGCCATGGCAGGTTGAGAGAGGTAATGGAATCAAATAGTGACAACTGGAGCCACAAATAATACTGTTATTGTAAAGAATAACCACAGTTACTGAGATTAAAATCTTCATATTGCAGTGTGATCCATATAGGATCTTAATAGGATGGTCTGCAACAGCTCTTTCTTTCTTTTTTCCCTGTTGTAAAAATGCATACCCAATTTCAATGTTTCACAGATGGATGCCTGCTGTAAGGTAATTTTGTCCCCATTTATTTATTTCATCTGTGTAAAATATTTTCATCCAGAATACAAGCTTTCAATGCCCATGAAAGCTTATAGTGTGTGTGTGTGTCTATAAGCAGTGTGTGTGTGTGTGTGTTACAGCCAGTGAGTGTGTATAAGCAGTGCCTGTGTGTTAGAGCCAGTGAGTGTGTATAAGCAGTGCCTGTGTGTTAGAGCCAGTGAGTGTGCATAAGCAGTGCATGTATGTTAGAGCCAGTGAGTGTGTATAAGCAGTGCGTGTGTGTGTGTAAGAGTGAGTGAGTGTGTGACACAAGGGGGTAAAGAAAAGTAGGATTGAGACAAAAACATAAAAAAAGAATTCCAAACAGGGGATACAATCTACAAAAAGGGAAAATGAGAAAGAAAAAGGTGGCAAGATGCACAAAAGGGGCAAAAGAATGGGTAATAGGGGCAAAAGTGAGAATATTAGACAAGTGAAGACAAATTTTGGGGTCAGCAAAATGTGTCATCGCCTATGTAGACAGAAGTCCTTGCACCGGCCCTGAACACAGCCAATGTGAGTATCTCATAAATATTTCATCTTTATAAAATACTAATTTATGGGGAGATCGGGTGGGAGAAAAAAAAAGGGGGGGCGGGCGGGCGGGGTGACAAAGCCATTTTAGGGGTCAATAGACACATTTTCATGTTGTTTTTTAATGATGTTTTTTGGAGGGAAAAAAGTGCTGAAAGGAGAAGTCGAGAAATAATCTATGAAACCGATACACTTCACTGCCCAGGTATTTTGAATGCAGAACAAATGCACTGTTCCTGTTTTCTCCTTATGTCTGGTGGCATCAGTCCAACCCTGGAGAGCATTAGGTCACTAGGTCAGGCACACACTGATACAGTACTAGGCTAGGAAAGGCCCAGTACAATTCCTGCTGACCGCCTCAATTTTACTAAAATTAATTTTGATAGTGGTCATTGCCTTTTCCCTCCTACTATTATTAATGGGGACTAGACCACTATAGTGATGCTAAAAGGTACTGTTTGGCATTGATTTACATGGCTTTCTTATTGACACAATTTTGGAAGTTTATATGAGACCGTTTTTAATATCACATTAATAAAAAGTACAGTTCTTTTTACTTTACTGTTCTCACAACCATTGGTCTCCTATAGTCTCTGTTTTTAGGAGCCTTTCACATTTTTTATTTTAAATTTAGGGTTATACATTCACCAAGATGTAGGTCAAATGCAAATTGTCCTGTCCTCCAGAAAATCTAAATAATTTGTGCATCCCAAGCAATTTTACTCTTTAAATGCCAAAAGGTGTTTTGGCAAAGAGTGTTATCATCAATTTCAATCTTAAACAAATCTTGTACAATAAACAAAAAAAAAAGGATGCACTAACTTCTCTATTCTCCAAATACCAATCTCTTTCGGATCAGCAGCACATTTCATAACTCCAAACTGTCCCTATTTATTTTCTATTCTAATGTCCCTCTTTTGTAGCAGCTCAGTATTCTTGGTGTTGTCTGAATTTATACCAGAACTCCACAGCAATAATATGTCCAGTAATGTGTCTTTCAACTACAATAAATGTGTTTACAAATCAGTCTATGTAAATGAGATATGTTTATTGCACTAAATTACATTTACACCTAAAATTTATTAGAACAGCCACCCCCCCCCCCCCACTCATACTCCTAAAATTAAAGTGTTCCCCTTTGTCTGTTTGAAATGTTGGGAGGTGAGCACTAGGACTAATGCACATGGGGAGGTGTAGTTGTGCCCTGTTTGCTTTTTAAATCGTTAATATAGAACACATAAGGAGATATGTTTTTGTTCTAAAATGTAAAATGATAGGGTCACTAAAGAAATATGACTGGTGATCCCACCGGTTTCCATGGTGATAGATACGCTTTTAGTACTTTAAATCACTTTCTAGAAAATAATACTTTGATAAATCTCTCCCATACATAGAGAGTTTCCAGCTCTATCTGTAGATCCTTGTGTTTAGAAACTGTGTATTGGATTACACTTTATCTAACGTCTCACTTTACTGCATCGGCACTTGCAAAAGATGAACCCCATAGCAGCTTTCCAGGTGTTATCACAATATCCTGATACTAATTTTCATCATTAGAAGAATAGATGGTCATAGATGTGGAAACTCTTTCCTATGCCTCAACTAAGTAATCTCCTAGTGTGGAGTAATTGACAGCCAGTGGTTACTTTAGTTGCCTTTAAAGAAACACTATAGCGACAGGAATACAAACATAGGAAAGCATTGGGAGGCTATTGTGCATGCATGGCAAAACACGTAGAGATGTATTAAATCGATGCATCTCTATGGGGAGCATTCATGACCTCCATGCAGCATGTCAGTCCTGTATACTGTGCAGCATTGCCCCTGAAAGCAACTTCAGTGACCTCCCAGGCCCCCTATGATTCAAATGGAGAGTTCTCCTTTAACTAGATTTCAATTTATTAACGTTCTTAACAGGTGTTTGTCAATATTAGGTATGAGAGATGAAAAGTTTTCCTCTCACTGTTTCAGAATTGGAATGGCTCCAGAGGCTGATAATCTGGGTTTAGATTCTGCAGTATGTGAATAGGCAGATGGGAGTCAGATCCAATCGAATGTAGCGTTTAAAGCAATCTGTTATAGTTAGTGTACTAACTTCTGTCTTTTACAGGTAGAAACGCATAGGTTGTTTTGCTCATTGGTTGCCCATATATCTTTTGGCTCAGCATAGGGCTTCTGAACACCCCTACGGTGTTAATTTGGATTTTAAGAAAGACAGAATTTTCTTTATTCTGGGTTGGTTTAAGGGGTATGCAAGTAAATGATTTATATTGGACAGTTCTAAATAATGCACATAGGTTGCCATGGCCCAATGTTGTAGTGATTCTTTTGTGGTGGAATCTCGGTAAAAATAAATTTAGTAGGCCGAGATTACCACGTGGCATGTGTACGTGCATATGCTGACGTATCGATCAGTTGGTTGCACGAGGCAAGATACGATCAGTAGTGTACGGAGCATGTGCAAGAATACAGGATGTAGTATTCCCCTCCTCCATTGTGCTGGACAAGCCATGCGGTCAAGCAGGAAGTTAATTCTTATTTGTAATGATTGGTCAAGAGAATGTGCGGGTGGAGCTTAATATGGGAGGAGTTATGTGCCTATATAGGGAGCCTGCACTATTGTTCAGGGCTCAGAACTTGCTGTATTTTTGGTGACATTAGTCCCTCTGAGTCCCGATCGGTGATCCAATAAAGAATCTCTTCCTTCCTGAAGAAACCTGTGTCCATCCCTCTGTGCTTTGCTTCCGTCAGTTTCTCCGGTATCACTTTCAGATTCTTTCTTTGTTGGATCCCTAAATCCATGCACATTTTATTTGCTCTTAAATACTTTTTTGAGTTCACGTTAGCTAAATTTCCAGGTGTTTTATCAGTATGGTCAGAAATAATTCTGCAATTTATTTGGCTTCAATCTGCCAAGCTAAAGGCTTTAGGGAGGGTGAGAAGGAAACGGAACGGGGCTATGTTCAAATTCTTACCTTGGATGGATTTTCTTTCCTCCTTGTGGAGTTAGGTGGAATGAGGGCCTTTATTGGAGAGATGGGATTCTGCCTAGAAAAATGGACGGGTAAAAATGTTATATGATGTTATCCGGGCTAATAAAAGGCTGCAATGTGCTGTTTCCCCCTGGGTGTTAAATGCCAGGGATATCTTACAAGTTCTATGATTAGTTATACAGTTGTGTCGTAAATAAAGTATTTGTATTGAAATGGTTTTAAATTATTTTCAATAAAGCCTTTCTCCAAAACATTTATTTCTCTGTGTTTATTGTATTAGTAATGTTTTAAGTTTCCTTGTCATAACACACAGCGCTTATAAATTAACAGACAGCAGGTAGGTGACAGAAATGGACTAGGGCAAAAAATTCCTGCCAAGCTGGTTAATTGTGCCCTCAGGTTCGGTCACAGTGACACTTCCTGCAACTCCTCCGAGGTTATCGCATTGTATCTTGTCATAAACATAGCTAATGGTAAATGTATGGCTTTCTAGTGCTAATATCATATAGTCACCGTGACAGAATTCATTTTACATAAAACCCACAAAGCCGGCTGTCTATGTATTGTAACAGCCAGTAAGTGTTATATTTAAACCAGTTACTCTTGTTTGCTGCTAGAAGCTCACAGAGTTCCAAACACAGTCTCCTCCCTGTGTGTTGTGACTGCAGGAGTCCATCCTCCTCCTCCTCCGTTCCAGGGATCACTGGCTGGTGGAAAAAACCCTGCTACCTGATAGCTGTCTGACGCCCTGAGCGGGGAGTGAGAATACTCGCCCATCAAGGAAGGAGCTCTGTCTGACAGCAGCAGGATGTGTTGGTAAACAAATGGCGAAATGAGGGCTCACTGCTGGCAAGCTGTGTGTGAAACTCCAACAGAGAAGAGAAAGAGAGAGCTACAATTCTGGGCACAGATTATATGAGGAGTCCTGCTTCCCAGCAGCATACACTGTGTCAGAGTGAGTTCATATTCAGTGCTGGCTGAACTTTCATTCTTTTCACTCTTTGTAGTGTTTATAGTAGGAGGATGTATGCTGGACCAGTGCACACACTGCCATGGACACAATATCCTCATGCTCTCTGTGTCTGAGTGTGATGGGGTCTGGCCAGTCTGTGCACTTGTGCCATGCTTCTCAATGTGATCTTTATGACGGTAGTGAGGAAGCATGTTCTCTATTTTAAGATTAATTTGACCCTATTGTTTGCAAAATAGCATGTCATTGGTTTTGTAAATTATTGCAAAGCATTTATCAATGTATGTCACTTTTATTTCAGTATAAAAATAATATACCTATCACTGCTGCCATCGATTCAGCTTAGGAGATGGCTGGTTTAAGGTGACATGGTACGCACCATAACCACTAAAACCAATTGACATTTTGCAAATGAATGCTTTTACAAATTGAATAAAATCGATCTAAGCAAAGTGGAATGAGAACAAAAACTTTAACTGTATCAAGAGTGACTTGCGACACCCAGAGGTGTCCTATTGTTCACATATGGTTTGACCCCTCACTTGGGGACAACACCTGGGGACTCCTGGAACCAAAACTGCTGTAGAGGTTATGTGCTTAGAGTACCCCTTTAAAAGGGCCACATGGATAAATAACATTAATCTTAAAGAGCTCACTTAAAATTGCCAGAAGCCTAACTCCCACTAATCTCATGCATGTTCTGGCACTGTACTGAGATTAAGAGTACATTAGTGTCAGTCAGCATATTTTAGAGTTTCTGTAGCAGGGCGTCTTTGGATGCAAATAGGCTGCCACGGCACACAAAGCCCACCCTCTCAACATCTGATGGGACTTCATGAAATATATTTACTTTAAGTTTAGCATTATTTACTCTTTAACAGGCATCGGACTGATCCTGTCTTATTTGTATGGAGTGTGTGAATGTAGGTATGTATTTGTGTGTGATTCATTTTCATAGCACAAGAGAAAAGGTAAGAATGCTTGTCTAAACATATTTCTGCTGCCATGTTCCTCTTCAGCTAGGCATTCAGCGCCTGGAAGTGTCAGCTGTCATAAGTCAATGCCATTGATGTACTCACAGGCTGTGTGATCCTTACTCTGAACATCTCCATCCCAGCTGTCCCCTATAATGGACTGACCCACACTGTACTTAGTGGAACACTAATATGCAGGGCAGGATTTACCCTCCTGGCTGCCCCCAAGGCCAGTCCTCAATATGCCTTCACAGTCCCTTTGTTTATACATGTATATTAATGGATGTGTGTTATAGTAAATTTATATTCTACTTATATGTATATGTATATATATATATATACATACACACACACACACACACACACACTCTCTCTCTCTCTCACCCATGTAGACACACACACAAGCACAAAAAGCCCATGCAGACACACACTGTTGGTTGTGTTGAGGTTATGACAGTAATGTCATAGCCCTGTCCACTCTCCTCTAATTGGTGCAGTGGCTCAGTGGCTTTGTATAGTGGTAGCTGTAAACTACGTGTTGACTAGTCCTGACATGCTTGAAAGAAGCATTTTAAGTGACCATTCCTGCATTACGCCAATATTTTACCTTCTAAGGTTAAACAGACATGGACATGGCACTCAGACCATTTCATTGAGATGATGCCGTCCATGCGTATCAGATCCCCAAATTCTCCTCTGAGGAGCATTGGTTTGGCCCATCGCTGGAGTAGACTATGCCTCCTCAAGGCCATCACAGGAGGTGGAGAGGAGAGCAGGGCTGATATCAGTCCTGAAAAATAAGGTGAGGAAAATGTTCTGTTGCGCATGAGTGTGTGAAGAGCCTGTATAAAACTACGGGCAGGAGCACTACAGCGGTATTCCTAACACTATAGTGTTCCTTTAATGATTTATATGTCAGAGCTATTGTATTGTTTTTTTTCTTATTATTAGCATTTTTTGTAGCATCAACATTTTCTCTAATGCTAATTTAACATTAAGTAATTGTTATACAAAAATACAGTTGACTGACACAATAGGTGAAGTAGGCCCTGCTTAAACAAGCTTACAATCTAGGAGTATTGTCACATTTTATTGAAATTCTGTACAATAAAATAAACAATGTTACCTACAGGTATATCATGGCAGTCAAACTATTGTAAGAATTGCTTGTGACTCAGATATGTTGCCTGTACGAAAAGGAAGGGGAACAGATTGTATGTTATCCATTGTCAAAATGGATAAATATTACGAGGCAATATGGGTTAGGACCCTAAGGAAGTGTTGGGTAGGTCTACAGGTTACAAGAACTAGAAAATAGGTAGAAACCTAGTATGAGGTGTAAAGGCAGTTTCTTTCAGGATATTTAATTATTTTATTTTTATTTCCCACGTTTTCTTAATGTCAATAGGTTGTGTTTAATGGTTTCATGTAATCAGTCTTGTTCTGCCTGCCCTGTCTTTGCTAACATACAGTAAAACTAAAATTGTATTTTTGTAAATGTGATGGTTTTCAAAAACAATCTTAACTTATATTAGAACATGTGTCTCCATGGCTTTCCCTGTATATTTTATATGTCTATATCTCCCTCTAGTAGCCTTTTCGTTTCACTCATTGCTTCTCTGTCATTTCTTACTACTTGGAAAGCCATTAAATATGCTTGAATAAACTTTGCAAGCTGTTACATTCCACAGATTAGTATATTATTAAGGTCTAGACAAACATTAATCACAGTACAGCTATGAGTTTTTGACTAAACGTAAGGGAATACTATAGTATCAGGAATACAAACATGTATTCCTGACCCTATAGTGTTTAACTATTTAGTTCCCCCTGCCCCCCTTAGATCACGTGGGAAAACGTACCTCTTCTGCCACGCCATGCTGGTCTCACCGTGGCTGGCCATGCCTTGCTCTGCCTCCATGGCTAAGATCATCAATTTTGATAATCTCAATGCTTTCCCATTGGAAAGGGAAACACTGTGCTGCTCCAATCAGCATCTCCTCATAGAGTTGCATTGAATCAATATTTAACAGACTGTGAAGAAAAAAAGTCTGTTCATAGAATTACACAAAAAATCTGAGTTATTCACTGTTCTTCAAAGTGAATTTCAAATGTAAGACTAGAGTAGCTGTACTGAAAGAATAGCTTGCTGTCTTAGAGGATTATTCCAGTTTGCCTATTTTGACCTTAAATTTTAAATTCACTGTCAATTCTCTTTGAATTCTCATTTTAGTGAATAACCCTGTATATAATTCATTTTAAATCAGAAGATTCAGAGCTACTGGTTCAGATGAGTCTTACAAAATTTCAATATTTATACTCTAAATGGGTCTCTCTTGGTATTTATAATATATGCACTTGGCACAGGGCGCGATTACACAAAAGAACAAAACACTGTGATGTTAAATTAGTACATTGTGAAAAAATGACAAAGGAATGGCAGATTTTAGACCAAAATAATCAGTTGTTGAGTTGTTGTTATTTTGAAAACTACATTTTCAGTCTATTTCATTCTCCATTACTTCCTGGTTTAGTTGATACTTTCCAGTATTTCTGTAGATAATTTGAACAAACGTGTTGGTTCATTTATATATACACATCAGACAAAGTTTTCCTTTATTTGTCATACTTAAGTATTTTCTATCTAAACTATATTGTTCTACTCTTATAAAGAAAATTACATAGAAACCATTTTTAAGAATTATGCTATTCCTTTTATCTCTAGACCAAGCATCATACCCACAACAAATGGAAGAGCCTCTGTGTCATTCGGATACCCAGCAGAATGGTAACCAGGACTGGATGTCCAATCTTCCTGCGCGTTTGTGGGATGTTCCGCTCTACAACTTGTCAATTCCAGGTAGTAACACATAAAGATTATTCATTAAACCCATATATTTGTGAGTTAAATTGTAATGGCAAAATGTAGGCAAAAATATCTGGCCTGAAAATTCTCTAACTAATTTTAGCCTGAATTTTGCAATTCAGATTTTATTTGTTACTATTTGGAGTTTAGTGACTAATCATGCATACTTTATAATTTTTTCCATCAAATTAAATACAAACAGTGTAGTGTAGTGATCCAGTTGGGCTGCCTGCTCTGTTGCATGAGAATAGCTTTTAGCTTTGTACAAGCTCACACTTTTAAACATCTGCCAATGCCATGACCATGTCAAGAACATCTTTCAGAAAATAGCCCAGTTGTTTTTACAAGACACCATTAGTTTAATTTATCTACACTGAACAAAATGATAAACACAACACTTTTGTTTTTGCCCACATTTGTCATGAGCTGAACTCAAAGATCTAAGACTTTTTCTATGTACACAAAAGGCCAATTTCTATCAAATATTGTTCACAAATCTGTGTAAATCTGTGTGTCACGGCCCCCGGCTCGCCGCCATGTGCGTCCGTGCCCGACCGACACGACCACACCAACTCACTGAGCTTACCTGCTCAGTGGCGAGCCGGGAACCGCTCCTCCACGCTGCTCCGGGAAATCCAAGATGGCGCCGACCATGCGGTTGCTTCAATCCATGGCTCCACCCCCCAAAATTATGAAGTCACGTCATCGCACGCGCACGTTCTAGGGTCAGAGGTCAACCTCTAACCAATCAGAGCCTAGAGAGGGATATTTAAATCACTAATTCACACCAGTACCTTGCCCTGTCGTGGTTTCCTGTTCCTGGTTTCCTGAGAGTGCGTTTTTCCTTGCGATATTGATATTCTGGTATTCTGATCTTGGTTATTCCTGGTTATTTCTGGTTCCCCTGACTTGGCTTGTTTAAACGGTATTGTGTATTTCTGGCTTCCTTGACCTAGGCTTTTTCCTTTGACCATTCTCTGTCTCTAACGTATTAGTCCAGCCATTCCAAGGTCCGGTTTACGTTCTGTCCTTTTATTTCCTTTCTTATTTCTATGTATAGGTTTACATAGTTTCTGCGTGTTGGACCACACTAGCAGTCGTGACACTGTGTTCGTGAGCACTTTGTCAAGATAATCCATCCACCTCACAGCTGTGGCATATCAAGATGCTGATTAGACAGCATGATTATTGCACAGGTGTGCTTTAGGCTGGCCACAATAAAAGGCCACTCTAAAATGTATAGTTTTATCACACAGCACAATGTCACAGATGTCGCAAGTTTTGAGGTAGCGTGCAATTGGCATGCTGACTTCAGGAATGTCCACCAGAGCTGTTGCCCATGAATTAAATGTTCATTTCTCTACCATAAGCCGCCTCAAAAGGCATTTTAGAGAATTTGGCAGTACATCCAACCGGCCTCACAACCACAGACCACATGTAACCACACCAGCCCAGGACCTCCACATCCAGCATCTTCACCTCCAAGAGCGTCTGAGACCAGCCACCCGGACAGCTGCTGCAACAATCGTTTTGCATAACCAAAGAATTTCTACACAAACTGTCAGAAACCATCTCAGCGAAGCTCATCTGCATGCTCGTCATCCTCATCGGGGTCTCAACCTGACTGCAGTTCGTCATCGTAACCGACTTGAGTGGGCACATACTCACATTCAATGGCGTCTGGCACTTTGGAGAGGTGTTCTCTTCATGGAGGAATAACGGTGTACAGGGCAGATGGCACACAGCGTGTATGGCGTCGTGTGGGTAAGCGGTTTGCTGATGTCAACGTTGTGGATCGAGTGGCCCATGGTGGCGGTGGGTTTATGGTATGGGCAGGTGTATGTTAAGGACAACGAACACAGGTGCATTTTATTGATGGTATTTTAAATGCACAGAGATACCATGACGAGATCCTGAGGCCCATTGTCGTGCCATTCATCCACGACCATCACCTCATGTTAATGCACTGCCCCATGTTGCAAGGATCTGTACACAATTCCTGGAAGCTGAAAACATCCCAGTTCTTGTATGGCTAGCATACGCACCAGACATGTCACTCATTGAACATGTTTGGGATGCTCTGGATCGGCATATACGACAGCGTGTTCCAGGTCCTGCCAAAATCCAGCAACTTCGCAAAGCCATTGAAGAGGAGTGGACCAGCATCCCACAGGCCACAATCAACAACCTGATCAACTCTATGCGAGGGAGATGTGTTGCACTGCGTGAGGCAAATGGTAATCACACCAGATACTGACTGGATTTCGGACCCCCCCCCGGATCTACTCGGACCCTCCCCAATACAGTAAAACTGCACATTTTAGAGTGGCCTTTTATTGTGGCCAGCCTAAGGCACACCTGTGCAATACTCATGCTGTCTAATTAACATCTTGATATGCCACACCTGTGAGGTGGATGGATTATCTCGGCAAAGGAGAAGTGCTCACTAACACAGATTTAGACAGATTTGTGAACAATATTTGAGAGAAATCGTTGTTATATATAGCAAGCTTTCTCTATTACACCTTTCTTTATTATACATTTTGTAAATGGAAACATTTTATATAAATGTTATTTTATACTTTGGAAGTATCTGAACATTAAACTTGACTTTTATTGCTTTTGTAGGGAGCCATGATACAATGAGTTACTGTTTGGACAAAACCTCACCAATAAGTCCAGAAGCACCAAAAGTAGCCTTCCTATTGGATCAGTATGTGCCCAGCATTGTCCGAAACTTTATTTACAAATGGAGCAGAACACAGGTATTTTCCTCTATATGTCGTCCTTCCTGGTATCAGTTGAAAACATCCCAAAGTTTTAAAAGGCCTGATAGTGTTTTTAAGGGGTGTAGCCAAGGAGTGACTCATTTTTGTAAATAAGAAAAAAGTCATTTAGAATTTGGTCAATGTGTATTGCTTATATTAGTTTTGTTAAGGCCTGGGATACACCTCTAGAATATAGGCAGAAACAAGGTTACATGTATTAAAGGAGCACTATAGGGTCAGGAACACAAACATGTATTCCTGACCCTATAGGGTTAAAATAACCATCTAGCCCCCCTGGTCCCCTCATGCCTCCCTAAACATAGCAAAATCTTACTTGTATTCAAGTCTGGAGCTGCTAGCTCTGGCTCGGTTTCCTTTAGACCTGCCCACTGCCTGCTGACATCAGCAGAAGTGGTAGCCTGATCCAATCACAATGCTTTCCCATAGGATTGGCTGAGACTGACAAAGATGTAGATCAGGGGCAGAGCCAGCATGATTCAAACACAGCCCTGGCCAATCAGCATCTCCTCATAGAGATTAATTGAATCACTGAATCTCTATGAGGAAAGTTCAGTGTCTGCATGCAGAGGAAGGAGACACTGAATGTTTGGATGTATTTTAGGCAGCCATGACCCAGGAAGGATCTCTAACAGCCATCGGAGGAATGGCCAGTGAAGTTATCACTAGGGTGTAATGTAAACACTGCATTTTCTCTGAAAAGACAGTGTTTAGAGCAAAAAGCCTGAAGGTAATGATTCTACTGACCAGAACAAATTCAATAAACTGTAGTTATTCTGGTAACTATAGTGTCCCTTTAAGGTCACAAAGTGGTAATTTTCATACTACTATTTGGATTTTATTAATTTGTAGTTTATTGGTAATTCTTGGTATAGTATCACTACTAACAAATTAAAAAATAGCAAGTCTGCTTAATATTGCTAATCTTCCATCAGAAAAAAAAAAAATCACCTTTCTACTACAACATGTTCAAATTTAAAGTGGCACTCCAATCACCATAGGCACTGCAACATGTTTAAGTGGTTAAGGTGCTATGGGCCAACTCTCTCTGCAGAGACTTTCAGGACCCAAAGCCACCCTCCCCCCAGCTTCAGACACCATAAAGAATAAAGAAGAAGTTTAACTTATCTCTCCAAAATTATGTGAATGATACTGATCTATATATATCAGAATGTATACCCATATATACACTATATGTAATGCTTGCTCCTGCCATGCACTGTAGGGGCTTTAAAAACTGAGGTATAGGTGTCCACTGATTACACCTCATCTCTGTAAGGAGTGACAGATAATGAATGCATGCCCATGATGTAACAGTGAAATGTATCATAATGCACAGCATCCTCACACAATATCCACAATAATATTCTTACCATGCATTATAATGGCTATGGTGAACTTTGTGAATAGTTTTATATTAATGTCTTTGTGCTTTTTTGATTTTTCTTAGGTCTACATAGATAGACTGTTCTGCGTCTGCACATACTCAACATTTTAATGTATTATATTAGTCTTATAAAAATGTTCCTCATTTTGTACTCCTTTATAATTTTTTTTTGTAGTATCTAAGCGTTAAAGAGCAGCTAGATTCTGGTATTAGATACATGGACCTTCGAATAGCCATTCGGCCTGATGACCCATCTCAGAATTTCTACTTTGTTCATGGGCTTTACACATCTGTCACTGTAGAGGTAATTCAATTAGTAACTAATTATGTGTGTGATTAAGGAAGCCACTTCCTGGTAATTAGTTATAATGATTTTTATAGAAGAGTTATTTATCTACTTTAACATTTTAGTTTTGTAGGATTACAATTCCCATCATGTATGTTCAGGGCCGGTGCAAGGAATTTTGCCGCCCTAGGCAAAAAAAAATTTGCCGCCCCCTCCACCCCCCCATATGTCCTGCCCACCATGTGACATCACAATGCCCTGCCCATATGCTCTGCCATTCTTCACAAAGTGTCTTTTATCTGAAAAGACAGTGTTTACATTAAAAAGCCTACAGGCACAGGCTATAGACACCAGAACCACTGCATTATGCTGTAGTGCTTCTGGTGACTATAGTATCCATTTAATGTGAGGTAAATTAGAGATTAGTGCCACTGATAATATATTGGATTGCCTACTTACCACCAGATGAGGACAAGAGGATGATGATGGGCTCTGTCTGGCTCCACATTTCTGGTGTAGAAGAGGCTCTCTGGAGACTGTTTTTAACAGTGCTCACAACAATTAACGAACAGGAAGCACCTCCATTTTTTAGGGCCCCTTACACAGCTCAAGGTCTGGGTCCCCAGGGCTTGACCGTGAGTATGCCTACAATGCCCAACCATAAATCCACCTACATGGCCCACCCGTGAGTTCTCTTACAGGAAGTGGAGTGTATGTGATGTTTTATGTGTTACTGTAGAGGATGCAACGTGTGTGGGATGTAGTGTGTTTATAGGGGATGCAGTGTGTGTTTGCGTGTAAGGAATGCATTGTTTGTTTCTGGGTTTGTGTGTAAGGGGTGTAAGGGTGTGTTTCTGTGTATTTAATTGAATGCAGTGTGTGTCTGTAAGGGGTGCATTGATTGTGTAAGAGATGCATTTTGTTTCTGTGTGTAAGAGAATGAGTTTGTGTGAATGTAAGGGATGCATTGTGTGTTTCGGGTGTGTCTGTGTGTGAGTAGGAATGCATTGTATGTTTCTCTGTGTGTGTTTGTGGGGGGATGCATTGTGTATGTGTGTATGTGTGTAGTGTAAAAGAGAGGGTTTGTGGGGTAGGATAGGGACTGAGAGGGGAGCAGCTCTTAATTTTTTGCATAGTGCTCACCCTCCTGTCAATTATTGATTTCCCCTTCCCTCCTGTCCCTTAGTGCTCTCCCTTGGCGGTCTTCTCATTCCCCCTCAGTGGTCCTCCATCCCTCCCCTTAGTGGACCTCCCTCTCCCAAACCCCTTAGTAGACATTCCCCTCCTCCCCCCACCCCCTTAGTGGTCCTTACCCTCCTCCCCTCTCCTTAGTGGTCCTCCCTACATCTGCAACATACACAGGGCCGGCGCTACCTGTAAGGCAACCTAGGCAGCCGCCTAGGGTGGCACCTTAGCAGGGGGCCAGTGGCCAGTGGATCCCTGCTGCCCGGCTTGGCTCCTCATGCTGCGCCGCCTGCCAGAACGCTTTTGACAAGCCTCAGACGGCGCAGCAGGCTGCTGTGGATGGGCTGTGCGCCGCTGATTTGAGTGACCGGCATTTTGGTGGTCCTTTCCCCCCTTAGTGGTCCTCCCTCTCCCAAACCCATGCTTAGTGGACCTCCACCCCTCCAATCCCTCATGTGGTCCTTCTCCCACCCCCCCAGAGGATCTATCTTAGCATCTTCCCCTCTCTTTCCCACTGGCTTGGAGGTAAGTAAATTATTTTACAAAAAAGGTGTGGTCATCTAAGTAAACTTTTACAACAATCAGATTTTTCGAACAGCTGAGAGATAGGTCCATCTGTTGATTAAAGAAAAAGTGAGCCTGAGGGGTGTGTCTTCCTGCCCTTAGTAGAAGATATTCACTATGCCTTGTATTACTGTCTCCTAACCTAATAGTCTCTGATAGAGGGTGCAGCAATACCCTGGTCACATTTGTTGTGGAGGGTTGTATGGTTTTTGGACACACATGCAAATGGCATTTCCTTTATTATTGGTTGCCATGTCCCCCTCGTTTTAACCCTGCAACTAAAACCATTGACATTCTGCAGAAATGGCAGTGTTTACGTTGCAGGGTTTAAATGCCTCTATTGGCTGTCACTCATAAAGACTATTATTGCACATTAATGACACGCTGCACCAATAATGGTGCAGCGTGGCAGTTTGCTGTGCATGTGCATTAACCTTCCAGTACTTTAATATCAAGATTGATGCTCTCTTCCAAGGATGCGGAACCAGCCACGGGGTGAGCAGCGCAGTATGGCAAAAAGGTGAGTACAGTCAATGGTGTGTTTTGGAATTGTGCTGCCCTAGGCACGACTAAATTCCGGCAACCCCCCTTATCTAAATTTGCCTCACCAATTTATGTCAGGGCCATTTTCTTTGACTGACAGACACACACCCTCATTGATACATTCACTGACAGATACACAGTCATTGGCACACACACTGTTTAACCAACACACACTTTCACTGGGACACACACTTACACACCCACTCACTGACAGACACATACTCTCAGATACACATACACTGACTCACACACATCCTCACTGATTTGACAGACACACACATTCACTCAGTCACTCACAGACACACACTGGCAGCTACAAGCACTCACTCAAATACATACATACACTCACACACATTCACTGACAGACAGACACAAACACACTCACTGAAAGACACACACATACACACACACACACACATTTTCTCATACACTCATTACACTCACAAATTATTGATACTTTTTTAAAATTTAAATCCACGCAGCTTCCCTACCTTTAGGCGCTCAATGGAGGCGGCAAGAGAACTGAGCTCTTATTGCACTGCTCCCTCTGCACCGCTTAGTGATGCCAAGGCCAGAGAGACGTCATATTCTGGCTCTGGGCATCACAGAAGGGAGCGCAAGGGAGCAAGAAGAGCAGAGGACAGCACTCCCTCACCACCCGGATAGAATATTAGTAGTTTAACACCGTGGGGGGGCCTTAAGGTAGCCAGCCAGCCAGCTCTCGGGCCCACCAGGACACAAGGCAAAAAAGGCATTTGCCTGGGTGCTTAGGGTGGCATTTTTTGCCGTCCCCCCTGAAAGTGCCGCCCTAGGAAAGTGCCTTGTTTGCCTTGTGGTAAATACAGCCCTGAGTACAGTACTTTCTTTACTCCTTACAGGGGTGCGATCACCTAAGCAGTGACTAGGACATTATAGCGAAAGAAACATATATTTCTATTTCCAACACTATAGTGTTCCTTTAAAGTTACCTAAGTGATTTATTGTTTAATGTGTCGGTGCGGTTTTTGTAGTGGAGCCAAGTGAACTTATGTTTTTGGGATGGCATGACATTAGTAAAGAATACAAACTATTTCTGGAAAATATGATATATAAAAATTACCGAACATTTTATAATTGTTCTCCGACTGGCGGTTTTGTGGCTCCGGTAGATCATGGGCTAAGAAAACAACCAGAACCAAGCCTGAACACAAATGGGCCATATGGAGCCTCATGGAGGGACAGCAACCACAAGTTTATCATGGACACAGCAAGTATTTACTAATGATACCTGAAACAGGCATAGGCTGACAGTCCCCCTACATGCAATTCATAGCCCTCAGTCGGTTTGCATTATTTCCTCTTATTTGCTTTAATTTGTATTCACTCTGGCGACATCAACATACTTGTCTCTTATCTTACCACCCAGTGGACTCTTGTCACATGTAACACCAACCATAGTACCCAGCGGCTACCCTGCTGACAAATTAACTACAGTTTAGCGTGTTCCCTTATCTTGATATATTATACTCGACTACGTTATTGTCAATCCATATAGTATATCTCAAACAATTCTTTTCTTGTTAAGCAACACTATATGCATCACTATGTTTATCTTTAAAAATGTGCAGTACTACTACATGCCACAGTTTAACGCCTCTTGAAATGTCTGTATTTACTGTTGTGGCATGGCAAGCCTGTCTGTCAAACTTTTGCACAACAAAAATAAAGAATTAAAAACAAAAAAAAACAAAAAAAAACATTTTATAATTGTTAACCATGTAATGACAAAGGCGCAGTCTACCCTTGGGACAAATGATGGATTAGCACAAGAGAAACACAAAAGAACTATTACTGAGATTAGATATTTGTGAGGGGTTTTTTTTAACCTCTTTTTTTTTTCTTTTCTTTGTTTTTTGTTGTTAAAGGTAATCTTACAAGATATCTTAAGATGGTTACAGATTCATCCGAAAGAGATGCTTCTTCTATCCTGTCGTGACCTTATTGGAATACCTCCTATACTTTACACCCATTTCATTCGCATTATCCACAAAATACTTGGTCCCAAGCTGTGCCCCAAAAATGCAAGTATTAAATGTTTTTGGCACTTTACAGCTATAAGGTTTGCATGTGAAGCAATGAAAAGTAGATTGTCAAAGGTAATACAGTTAATACAAAAAAAAATATGAGATGCCAGATTAGAATTTGGTATAAGTATGATGATGATGGATATCACTTAAAAAAAAAAAAAAAAGTTTCGTACAACACCTGCATGCCCCTTACGGCATCAAGCGCTGGGTAGACCTGGAACACACGATCTTCGCATCCCTACACATATGGTTGCCTAAACAAGCCAGACCACATATCACTAACACCTCACCGGCAATCACAAACTCCATCAAAATATGGGATAAAATCACGACCAAATGCTCCATGATATTATCTCCCTCCCCACTAACGCCAATTCTGCGGAACACACAGTTTGCCCTCGGTATGTCGCCCCAATACTTCTCCAGATTCGAAGATAACGACCTCACCCGCTTCTACAAATTCTTCCAAGGCCAAACATTACTCCCCTTCCTCGACCTCCCACAACATACCCCACTAAACACATTCGACCACTTTCGCCATCTTCAAATTCGCAGCTTCCTGGAGACACCAACCAACAAAAAAGCAAGCACCACATAACTGACCCCCCTTGAGAAAAACTGCATGATTAACCCAATCCACAAAAGCCAAATCTCTACCCTCTACACAACCATCATAACAGCCCAAAACGAAAACTCCCTAACCTACGTGTCGGCTTGGGAGAGGGACCTCGGGCCCCCAGCCTTCCCTCAGACTGTGGGGAAATATGGGAGGCCACGGCCACGGCCTCAGTCTCAATTTGTGTAAACCACAAAGAGCAAGCATATAAGACCCTAATGCGATGGTACCTCAGGCTAAAACAGATTGGAGTCTCGAACTCCAATCTGTGCTGGAAACAGTGTGGGAACAATGGCACCTACCTCCACGTGTGGTGGGAGTGCCCACAAATAGCCCAATTATGGCTCCAAATCGCATCTAGGGTACTACACACCACAATACCGCTGGACCCCTGGACCTGGCTCCTATCTAAACCGCTACAACATACCCCCTGCATCGCCCTAGCAACCCAAAGAGCGATCGCAGAGGTCTGAAGCAGGCCCGATGTCCCAACACCACAGGTAGTATTACGCAAAATAGAGGAAGCCAGACAGATGGACAAACTATCTGCCTCAGTGCACGACACCATCACAAGCTTTAACAAAATCTGGAACCCCTGGCTATACGAATTCCCAATACCCACATAAGAAACCCAGGGGAGAAAACACACTCGCCCCCACACCCAAGCACACCCGCCTCCGCCAGCCCCCCCCCTTCTTTTTTTCTCTCCTTTCTTTCTTCTCCCCTTCTTTCCCCCTTTTTTTCATCCTTCCTTGTTTCCACACCCTACAGACACCGATCACCACACCAACACACCACCCCCTACACAACACACCAGAGAATGACTACGACAAACATACCTAGACCCCGTCCACACACTTGATCATAAATGTCAGACGATGCCCAACCCAAGCCTCAAGAACCCCCCCCCCACCAGCTGACAAAGACCATAACTACAACGCCCCCACATCCAGGTCAGACCAACATAATGCACAGAATAGACAAAATAGGACCATACCAAACCACTACGGAAAACACTGCAGCAACAGCCAACACCAACTAACGGACCATACCAACAGCCACACTATCAGACACACTCGCAACAGGCTAACCTAGCATCAACGGAGACAGAACCAAAGCAGACCATCGAGATACACAATCCCCCTCTCCCCTCTCCCCAATCCACCAAATAATCATACCGCAAGACAATAACAAGCAAGGGAGAAAGAGGGAGCCGGGAGGGTCAGGGGAAAAATCAAGCAAATCACAAAAAGACCCAAACATGTCTGGGTGACCTGCATAAAAACCAAGTTGATGTTATGTATGTCATATGTCCAAGTTGATGTTATGAACGCTAACTATTGTAAGCATAACTATATCACATTCCCAATCTCTTTTTTTCTCTACCTCTTCCCCTAAATATTAAAATTCTCAAAAAAAAAAAAAAAGGTTTCATCAAGTTATAGGTGATTTTGGGTGTTTAATGATGTTTGTTATTTCATTTTCACATTAAAGGGAACACTCTAATGTTAGGATTGCAAACATGTATTCCTAACATTAAAGTGTTTTGATATATATTCAGATTATCAGACCCCCTGGAAAATCAAGTAAAGCATGTTTTTTTAACTTACCTTTAGTCCCTCGCTATGCTGATTACCATGTGGCCGTTGTTCTACCCCAGCTGATGTCATCAGTCGTGATGATCTCATCAAATCCAATGCTTCCTAACAGGAAGCATTGGGGGCCAGAGCACATGTGCGGCAATCACTGCTCCAATCAACATCTCCTCTTAGAGATCCATTAGATCATTGCAGAGAGCAGGGTATTTATGATTGCCACGAATACTGTCTCATGTCAGTAAAGTAAACACTTCCGGGGACACCATACATGCTACTCACAGTCTGGCAGCCTGGTCATCCCCAAATACTGTAACGGTACTTACCCAGTCCGAGTGCCAGCACGGGTCCTGCCTCCAGACGAGCTGCATGCGTCTCGAAAACTCCTGGCCAGCTGCGCACCAAATAGTCTGATCGGACGGATTGCCCGTACAATATTGGGAATGCTACTCGCATCTCGTGCATGTTCTTAAAGGGGAAATGGGAGTCTAACCTTGCGGTTGGCTCCCATTGGCCCACGACATTCCGGCGCCCCCATTCACGCACGTTTTGGGGTGCATACATGACGTGGACCAATCAAATTAAAAATAAAAGTATTTCAATTTACCTGGCCCTAGATTCTTTGCCCTATTGGGATTTCTGTTCCCAGTACCCTTTAGTGCATTCCTTGTGATTTGTATTGTATTCTGGTATTGACCTTGGCTTTGTTTCCTGACTCTGAGTTTCTCTTTAACCCTTGCCTGTCTTGTTTTCCCTTCTGATTATTACGGTGTACCTAACTCTGGCTAGTTCTCGTTTTCACTGTCTCTCCATTACCCTGACCTCTGCTTGTATTTTGACTACGCTTTTCTCTGTATAATATTAAGTCCGGCCACTCTAAGGCCCGGTAAGACATTTTTATTTCATTAGTCCGTTCCTTGCTACCCTAAACTCTGCGTGTTATACTCCATGACACCATCATTGTTAGTTACTACATTTTCTTCTGTATAGGAAACTCCAACTCTGAGGAATATGTGGAAACAGGGCTACCAAGTTATTGTCTGTGATGGCAGTATTTTACAATTGGTAGATGAATATCTGTGGCCTCCCATTCCATATTTGTGGGCTAACACAACTAGCACTCGTTTCTTAATACACTTCCTGGAGAAGGAAAAACAGAACGGCCGACCAGGTAAACTATTGTATTATACTGTTACTCTTACCTAAATATTGATGCTTGGATTATCGAATCCATATAATGGCACACAAGTATTATTACAGCAGGTTTAAACATTTCTGATAAGCCAATCTTTGAGACTCTTGTGCCATCCTCAGCAATTTCAACAACTGGCTAAAATCTAGTGTGTGTTTTTAGAGACATTGTTTCCTAGAATCATTTGCCCTACAGCAGCACATGCAGAATTAGTTTATGAAACTGAACAGAGCAGGGCTAGGAGGCTGTATTCATTAAACAGAGAACTGAAACCCGAATTGCAAAATCACGATACTGTAGTGGAGTTTGAGAATCTTTCCAAATCTGCTACTTTAGACAAAATGATGTAATACTGTTTAATGAATAAACCATAGTTGTCTTCAGTGGCCCTACACTGGGGTCACATTATTAGATGTTCTGTAATTCATTAGCACAATTTACCATACACAATCTACAATATAGCAATGATTCTAATATAGTCCTGAAAGACTCTATAATTCCTGTATCAAAAACAAACCACCTTACTAGTTCCTCATTAATGTAGCCAGCAAGTCATTAATTAGTGCCCGTACTGCAGTATCTCTGATACCTGTTCGAACTGCAAATTTGAGTTCCAGATTTGGTGAACTCTGCTTTTTATTATTTAGAAGTTATGAAAATCATTGACAGTCTGGTAAAACATTTACACACTAGGACATATGTTGAAACCAGCAAATCCTAAATGTGCCCTTCCTATTTAAATAATTGGAGATTATTAATGCCATAAATGACCTCTGTTTGTTCCAACCAACTTCAGCCAGAATATACCTTACTGTATGAAATAGGGTCAATGGTCCATTTTCATACCGATCTGATTTGAGACCCAAGAGACATCTAATGTTTTGCATAGTACTGAAGGAGCACAACAGCATACTGCCTATAGTGTCCTTATTCAATACTAAAGGAAGCAATAAAGTGAGTTATGTGCCAATGGATCTAACCTATTTCCATCCCCTTCCACCACCAGAGACAGGTCACTAAGCATGCCTCTCATAGATTTGCCATTAATTATCAGAAGAATAAACATTCCAGTTACATGACATCTGTTGATGGTTTGATACTAAAGTTGGTATTTATTACAGTTGGATTCTTTACTGCTGGCCTCAACCTGACTGAGGACTCATTGTACATCTTACGTCACCCCTTTGGATCAATCAGAAAACTGACTCTTCCAAAACTTCAATTTCTTTACAAATGGGTGCAGAATCAACACGCAGGACCTCAGAAGGATGCAATTAACATAATTGCAGAAGACTTAATTGGGGCAGATAATTTTGTGTCTGCAGTTATTAATCTCAATAGAAAGCTGCTTGCTGATCCCTGAGTATATAAACAGGTTGCATTCATCAACATAACAAGAATGCACTTGACTTTTTCAATGAAGCACTCAGGTAAAGAGTTTGTGAAGATGTACATTTCTGGGAAGCTAATTGATGCTCATCATTCAGGAATGCTGATATAAAACATAAAAAGAAAATCAAACAAACCACACTTTCATCACCAAAACAATGTAATTGTTCCACAACAGGGACAATTAAATAATCAACCAGTCACATGGCAAACTCTACTTAAAACACATTGTCTACAAAGACTTTATTTCTGTACAGATATTACAGGAAAATGTATTGTTCTCTTTGCAATAATTGACATCATTACTAGTTCTTTTATATGTGTCACTACAATGAAAGCATTTTAAGCAGTTGTTAAGGACTCCCACTGAAAACGATGTGGAGAGAAACACACGTTGGTTATAAATGAACACTGCTGGGAATTATACCTTGAAACTAGAATGTGGATATTATAATTAGCATTTAAATGGTGCCAACATATTACGCAGCTCTTTACAGTTATACAGAGGGGATATAAAATGACAAGTATTGACGTGTAATGTGATATTGATAGTAATAAGAAAAAGGCTCGGAACTTACAATCCTACACATTCCATGGTGCTGGTGTAATATATTTTGCTGCTATGGAGCCTGCTGCGGCACCTTCATTCCTCTGGTTCTAATTGCTCCTTCCATCTATACACAGAATTAGCTGATGTGGGGACATTACCCCAAGCAGAGGAACCTACCCGCATGATGCTGACCTGTTGGCTTTTCCCTTTACACATCAACATCAGAACAGAGTGACAAAGCATATTCCTATATTCGCCCAGGTAGCACGAGTAGTGCATGCTGGACGAATATCTGTGAAAAAGAGCAGGAGAACCACCTGGGGAGGATTCCCCTGCCCTCCTTCCTCATCCAACCTTTGCCATAGATATATGTGCTAAAAACACCTTAGACACAACTGGGTAATCCCTAAATCCTGGACTTTTAGGGGGTACTTGAGGACTGGGTTGAGAACCACTGGTCTAGAGGATGCCCATCTGTAGAGCTTGTCTTTATCAGCCTTTATTGATGAACAGTAGTTCTTCGATGTGACCTTGAAATGTGGTGGTGATGCACTGAAGAGCAGTATGAAATATTAACTACTGCTTCAAACCTGAGATTGGAACTTACACAAGTACAGTGTGTCCCGTCATACAATATGAATGCGTGCTATGTTAAAGAGAGACAGTACACGGTTTTGGTGGATAGACCGTGCTCTTGCAGCCAACTGCTCAATTTTCTGCCATTTAGTGTATGTTCCACCATAATTTAAGGGTTTCTCTTTTAATGCACCAATACATATATATTTTTTGAAGGACAGACATTGTTTTCTTTTAATATTCTATATGTATGCCTAATGCAACATTAACACTTTTTTTTCACAGTTTGTCTTGAAACTTTTATACATCAAGTCAACTAGAGATGTCTAACTCCTGATAGTCACATATCAGTCCTTGAAGACTTAGGTCAAAACACGTTGTGTTTGTGCTTATGTGGATGGTTTTAAACTTACATGTAAGGTTTTACTTTATTTTGAATAAAATTGTTATACTTTAACTTCCAGCTGTCTATATCCCACCATATGAGCAACACTAAGACACTGAGAAAAATCAGAAGACATATGTTAATGGGGATGCCTATTACTTCCATATACTGATGATGCAACTCGATAGTGAGGAGTGTAACCAGTATGCATATGTACACTTACAAAAAAAATGTTAAAATAAACCACGAGAAGCTTTTTCCTTCACTTATTTTAGCTCTCCAGTTGCACATAGAGACCTACTGACTGACATAGACCAACAATAAAAGGGTCATATTCCTTGTTTTATTTTGTACCTTGTGTGCACTTTCACTTTTATATATTTTGTATTCATTTTTATTTTTTGTTATTCTTCAGTGACTGACTCACGGGTGATATAGCTGGACCATTAATCTATTCATTTTTTTTTTTTTTGTATCTACTGATTGTTAAATATGTCTAGGATCTAAATTGATCTAGGATTTACTATCCCAATTCTAGCACTAAACCTATGCTTACACTATATTCGTTCACCTACCCTAACCTTATACTAATTGTAACCCAGCACTATACCTTATCCTACAGTACCCCTACAGCAACTATAACTGTAACCCTAACTCACATAGATTCCCTCTATGAGTCAGCAGAGGGATTTTCCAGCTCACAAAGTACAGAGCACACTGTAAGCAGCTCTATATTGGAAGATTACATCAAGACAGGTAGATCACAGTGACCAGTGCTGTCGCAGTCAGTAGGGAGACCCTGTCAGAGTTCTTTTCAGTCTCTGAGGTTTCCGTCTGTCTGGCATCAGGGTGAGAATCACTGTGGCTGAACACAATCACTTGCCATGGTGATTTAATGGACTAAATGCAGCACTTACTTTGAGTGCTGCATACAGATCACCTGTTAGTCTTGGGCTACTAAATATGACTCCAGCTGACCGAGGCGATTACGAATAAGGAAAATAAATGAAGGCAGCTCAATCAATTGCTTTGTGCACCAAAAACTAGTGCTACCACAATTTATTTGAAGGATATGTATCACAAACGTTTCGGGGTAACTACTTTCTCAATGCAGCATGTGTAAATTCTCCAGTTAGGGAAGGAAAACATAAGGGAAATATACCAAATAGTTACATGCAAGAAGGCAGTAATTACAAGTCTGCAAACATCAAAGGAGGAACCCAATACGTAAAAGTAATGTGTAGATAGATTACAATGTAATAACAGTGTATATCACAAATAATATAACATGGACACAATATCCACTATATATGCATAAAAGACCCTACCATAAGAGATAAGAGCAGATGACAGAACTCAGAGGGAATAAAAAAGCTAATATATCAATATGTCTTCAGAGAAAAAAAAAAGTTCAGTAAGAAAGGAATAATGGTAATGAAGGAATACTTACAAGACTCACCATCCGGTGGGTACAGGGTGCCGTACCTACAGGAACCAGTGCTACTCAAGCTTCTCATTAAGACCACAAGGGGCCACTGAGTCACAGAAACATAGAATGAGACGGCAGATAAGAAGCATTCGGCCCATCTAGTCTGCCCAATTTAAAAAAAAAAAAAACACTTTTTAGTCCCTGGCCTTATCTTAAGTCTAGGATAGCCTTATGCCTATCCCACGCATGCTTAAACTCCTTTACTGTGTTAACCTCTCCACTGCCCTCTCTGTAAAGCAATACATCCTGAAATTATTTTTAAACCTTTGACTATGTCCTCTTGTTGTGGTAGTTTTTCTTCTTTTAAATATTGTCTCCTCCTTTACTGTGTTGATTCCCTTTATATATTTAAATGTTTCTATCATATCCCCCCTGTCTCGTCTTTCCTCCAAGCTATACATCTTAACATCCTTTAACCTTTCCTGGTAAGTTTTATCCTGCAATCCATGAACCAGTTTAGTAGCCCTTCTCTGAACTCTCTCTAAAGTATCAATATCCTTCTGAAGATACGGTCTCCAGTACTGCGTACAATACTCCAAGTAAGGTCTCACCAGTGTTCTGTACAATGGCATGAGCGCTTCCCTCTTTCTACTGCTAATACCTCTCCCTATACAACCAAGCATTCTGCTAGCATTTCCTGCTGCTCTATTACATTGTCTGCCTACCTTTAAGTCATCTGAAATAATTACTCATATATCCCTTTCCTCAGATGTTAAGGTTAGTAGGGTATCAAATATCCTATACTCTGCCGTTGGGTTTTTACACCCAAGATGCATGATCTTGCACTTATCCACATTAAATGTCAGCTGCCACAGCTCTGACCATTTTTCTAATTTACCTAAATCATTTGCCATTTGGCTTGTCCCTCCTGGAGCATTAACCCTGTTTCAAATTTTAGTATCATCAGCAAAAAGACATACCTTAGCCTTGTCTAAAATAGATTTTGGCAATGTGGGCAGTAGGGTCTACAGTTAGATCTATCTAACAATTGTCTCATGACTTAAGCATGATCCAGGGCAAGAAAAACTATCAATTTTGTGACTATTCCTTTAAGGCTAATTTTTCTTGAAAACAAATGCTGTGTTTAATCAATTGATTATGCTGTGGTAATTGTTCAATTAGGATTTTAACCACATTAGAAAATGTTTGCACAGAGTTATTAGAGACCCTGGTGTGAGATTTATCCCTGCTCACCATAAAATGCAAGCATGTACGATCGGATCAGCATTAAAGCCCATCAATTTTAGGACTGCATAGAATGTCCCAATGTCGTGAATGGAATAAATCATAAGTTTGTGTTAATAAACTGTGAGCAGGATATTGCTTTGCAACAGAGGGATTTAGATAGATTGGGGGACTGGGCACTAAAATGGCAGATAAAATTTAATGTAGAGAAATGCAAAATTATGTACTTCGGGGTCAAGAATGCACAAGCAACCTACACCCTAAATGGTAGTGAATTAGGGATAACCACACACGAGAAGGATTTGAGAATTGTTATAGACAACAAATTAGGCAGCAAAATGCAATGTCAATCTGCCGTTGCTAAGGCCAGTAAGGTTTTGTCATGTATAAATAGGGGCGTAAATTCTAGGGATGAAAATAAAATTTTGTCTCTTTATAAATCGCTGGAAACACCACACCTTGAATATGCTGTGCAATTTTGGGCGCCTGTTCTAAAGAAGGATATCATGGCACTAGAAAAAATGCAGAGACGAGCTACAAAATTGATAAAAGGAATGGAGCACTTTAGTTATGAAGAAAGGTTAAAAAAATTAAATCTCTTTAGTTTGGGGAAAAAGTCACCTCAGAGGGGATATGATAACTTTATACAAATATATTCGGGGCCAGTTCAAACCACTATCCGTAAATCTATTCATAAACAGGGCTGTACATAGGACACGAAGTCACGCATTTAGGCTGGAAGAAAGGAGATTTCATCTAAGGAGAAGGAAAGTTTGTTTTTTTTACAGTAAAAACTAAAGGATATGGAATTTTCTGCCTGAAAAGGATCAGAGTCCATACAGATGTTTAAACAGCAATTGGATAAATACTTCCAAAAACATAACGTACAGGGATATAATTTCTAATTAATGGGGTAATAGCTGCTTGATCCAAGGAGATATCTGCCATTTTGGGGTCAAGAAGGAATTTTTCCTAGTTTATTGCAAAACTGGAATGCGCTTCAGACTGGGTTTTCTGCCTTCTTTTGGATCAACAGAAAAAACATATGTGAGGAAGGCTGATCTTGATGGACAATGTCTCTATTCAGCTTTGTAACTATGTAACAGTACCTTTACACTACACAGGTATAAAAGTTGAGATGTGATTAGAGGTCCTTCCAATGAGAAACACAAAACATATGCCAATACAAACATTTTCTTTTTAACGAACATATGCTCCCAATGTTATTCAATAAACAGATAATTATAGAAATACAAATGAAAAAAATAGATGCACAACATATCCAACTCTGCACAAGTCACAGCTTGACTTTGTTATCTTTAATACTAACTAAAATTAGGGATTATTCTAGCTTTAGTGTACCGAAAATTCTAAATTTTATTAACGACAGGAGACGAATATTTGCTTATCTTTCTTTACTCAACCTCCCAGCAGGAAATAGTTAACAATGATGTAAAACATTTAACCTATCAGAGTGTACAGGCATAGCATATATCATCAAGCTCCTCTCAATTCCTCTTTCTTTCTGTAGGCGAGCGTGATGTAGATCAACCGTGTAAACAATAAACTGTATGAACAATTGACAAACTGGAAGTCCTGTGCATTGGTCAACCATGTAAACCAAACTGTGAACTGCTGGATTCTTCACACTGGAAGGGAATAGAGAAGGATCATGAAAGTATGGGTTCTTGTACCAGAGAAACAGTTTACAGATCACCTAAGGTGGACATCGAACCGGGATAGTTCATACAAATTATCATCAGTGAAAGTGTAATCGTTTGATGTAACCCATGTGTAAACCTATGTCATATGATGTGAGTAAGTCTTATGGAAATGTATGGTTTAGTGTGATCAATACTTACCTCAAAAGGGTGGGAGAAGTTAACAGAAGGGTGGGAAAATATTAACCTCCTGTCGTTAATAAAATTTAGATTAGTCAGTTACTAAAGCTAGTATAATCCCTAATTTTATGGCAAAACAGGAGGCTTCATATTTGCTGTTTTAACGCTCCTATATAATAGAAGATACAGCATGTGGCATGGGTTTAAAATAAAAGGTTTGAAAGGTCGATTCCCTGGACCAATCTGCAGATAAGATGTCGGAGAGGGAACTACCTGCATGGTAGGCCGAGGATGCGGCTGCACCTCTGACTGAGTGAGCTCCAAAGGAGGGGTTAATGCCTACTTGGACGAGGATCCATTTGATCCATTGTGCGATAGCAGGAGTGGAGAGCTGTTGTGCCGTTTGGTGTAGGAAACCAGGAGAGGTCCGGTAGGGGGGCGCAGTATAGCTGTGGAGTCCATGTAGTTTTGGACACAACGCGCTATGCATAGAGCAGATCTGTATGGAAAGTAAGGGTAGAAGACTGAAGAAGAATAATTTTTTTGTGCGCCTGGTGATGTTAAATTTGACCCTTTCAAATGCTTATATATCCGAAACCCTACGAAAAGAAACTAAACATAGAAGTAATGCTAGTTTGACCGAAAGTTGTCGTAGTGTCAAAGCTTCGTTGGGAGGCCAAGATTCCAATTAGTCGAAGACTTGGGTGACATCCCAAAAGGTGTATATCTTGGCTGAGGGGGTTGGGCCATTCAAATCCCTCGTAAAAGTCTACAGATAGAGGGGTGTTTACCTATGGAAGCGTTGTCAATGGAGTTGTAAGCCGCTGAAATGGCGGATCGGAACACATTGATCGACCTATAGGATTTGCCTTGATCAAATAAGGTGGATAGGAAATTCAGAATGGCTGTGAGAGATGCTGAAAGGGATCGATATCCCTTTCCAAACACCAGCTGACCCATGTCTGCCATGCAGAGAGGTAGGCAAGTCTAGTGCCTGGTGCCCAGGAGTCCCCTATGAGAGCCTGAGCTGTTGTCGAAAAACCTAACACATTCCAGGATCCCCTGAAATGGTCCAGGCAACTAGCTGGAGTTTCTCTTGAAGAGCGAGTGGATGACAGTCCCCCGCCGGATTCCTGAGGATGTCGTGGAACTGGGGTAATAGAATTGGATAATTCGCGGATAGCTCCAGCAGAGTTGGAAACCAGGTCTGGACCCTCTATAACAGAGTTACAATGACTATCATCACTACCAAAGTTTTGACCCGGTAGAGGGTGCGTTGTATCATGGAGAAAGGCGGGAACGTGTATGCTCCTGTCTTTGACCACGGGTGTAGAAAGGCACCGACTGCCAGCTGAAAAAAGCCTCTGTCTGGCGGTTTAGCTGAGACGCGAAGAGGTGTAGCGTGAGGGGTCCGCGAAGACCCTGAATTTGGTGAAACAGTCTGGGGTCCAGCTGCCAGTCGCTAACGTCTCTCCAATGGCTGGAGAACCAATCTGCAACTAGGTTGTCCGTCCCCGGAAGGTATTCCGCTCGTATGGATAAGTTCCTCTCGAGACAGAATTGGTAGAGGTCCTTCGTGAGGTCGGATAGCAATTTGGATCGGGACCCTCTCAACTGATTCCCATTACGTAATGCCGAGCCGTTGTCCATGCATAGTACAAGTGAACAATTGAAGAAGTCTTTTGTGACACTGCGTATCGCAAAGGATCCTGCTATTAATTCCAAACAGCTGATGTGTAGGGCTCGTTCCGAGAGGGACCATAGTTCCCCGGTGGACCTTTCTGAACATGTTGCGCCCCACCATAGGAGGCTGGCATCGGATTCCAGGACAAAGTCTGGTTGGGATCCGAAGATGGCTTTGCCATTCCAAGCATCCATTTTGTGGAGCCACCAGTGAAGTTCTATGTGAACTTCGTCAGTGAGGGAACTCTACTGGTCGTATGAAGTGGACCGGTGTAGGTAATACATTTTGAGCCACTGCATGGCTCGGTAGTGTAATGGTCCTGGGTAAATAGCCTGGATGGAGGCGGACAATAGGCCTATTGGTGTTTGCCAGATCGCGTAAGCGAATCTGTTGGGTTGAGAGTAGTTGTTGGAGGTCTCTTTTTATAGACTTTATCTTTGTGGAAGGTAAGTGTAAGTTCGCTTGTATGGAATCTTTTAGAAACCCGAGGAATTGAACCGCCTGTGAAGGTTCCAAGGCAGATTTCTGGAAGTTTATGACAAAACCTAGGTTTTGTAGCAACGCGGTTGTCATGTCTGTATGTTGGCGGAGCAGAGTTGGATTCTGAGCCATGATCAGAATGTCGTCTACGTAGATGATGGATCGTATCCCCTGCAATCGGGGGAATAACGCCATCATTGGTTTTATTCGTTTGGTGAAACACCATGGCGCTGAGTAAAGCCCGAAAGGCAGACATGTGAACTGCCAAATCTCCCCTTGCCAGAGGAATTGAAGAAAAGCTTGATGGCTGCAAGCTACAGTGAGATATGCGTCCTTGAGGTTGAATCTCGAGAACCAGTCTCCCACGCAGAGGAGGTCCTTGAGAAGATGGATGCCTTCCATCTTGAAATGTCTGTATCTGACCTGTCGGTTCAGATCTTTTAGATTGATAATTGGGCAAACATCTCCTGTCTTCTTGCAAACCATGAAAATGTTGCTGAAGAATGTGTGTGGGAAAGGCGATCTTTTGTCCATTAGTTTGTGTAACTCAGTTTGTAATGTGAGGTCGTCTGTCGTGGACATTCTTAGAGGTGTGGGTGGTGTATCCTGAAAAGGAGTGGAAAGGAAGTCTATTTTGAAACCCTTGACTGTGTTTAGGATCCATAGATCCTGTGAAAGTAACTCCCACTGTTGGAAAAAATGGGTTAGTCGGCCTGCTATAGGAATATTGAGAGAAAAGGGGGTTATTACTTGGAGCAGTGCGTCCGCGTAGGGAGGCAGGTCCACGCCCTCGGATGGATCCCCTGTTGGTGAACAACTGCCGGTGGTATGGGCGAGTAGTTCCTGAGTTCCAATAGTTGTCTGTGGGACGAGGCCTGTAGCCTGTGAAGGCTGCTCTGCAGGTCGTTCGGCCCCTGTAACGACCAGCTCTCCCGGAGAAACGCTGTGACTGTGAACGAAATACTCTGCGTAGGGAGGATTGGGCTTTGGTTAAGGTCATAAAGACCGATACGTGTTCTTGAGAGGGAAAGTTTGTGTTGTAAATTGAGCCAGTGCTCACCTTATGTATTCCTGACCTTATAGTGTTAAAACCACCATTTAGGTGGCTAGCCCCCTTCCCCTTAGAAGGGGTTAAAACTTACCTTATTTCCAGTGCCTTGCGAGTCTGCCGGCGCTGGCCCCACCCCCAATCCATGACATCAAAATTTACGCTTTTAGCCAATCCAATGCTTTCCCTCTAGCTGAAATCGTTAAGGAGGCAGGATCAAATGCTAGTTTGGCAAATCAGCACCTCCACATAGAGAAGCATCTCTATGAGGGAAATTCAGCGTCTCCATGCAGAAGGTGGAGATGCTGAATGGCAGTGCCCCAGGAAGCACCTCTAGTAGCCATCTGATGAGTGGCCACTGGAGGTGTCCCTAGGGGCCAATGTAAACACTGCCTTTTCTCTGAAAACAGTGTTTGCATGAGCCTGAAGGGAATTATTATATTCACCAGAACAAATGCACTAAGCTGTAGTTGTTCTGGTGACTATAGTGTCTCTTTAAACATTATATATTATTCCCTGAACTAGATAGCTCAATGCCAACTTAATTTGAGCTATCCAGTTCAGGGAAAACTTATTGCTATTGCAATTGCATACATACCTATAGATCAAGCATGTCAAACTAAAAGGCTAGCACGGGCCAAATAAACAAGATTTCTGTTTATGGAGACCGCAAAAAAAAAAAAAAAAAATTACTTGAATTTTCATAGAAACTTAGTTTTTTTTTGAAAAGTACAGTGTATAAAAAAAAATAAAAAACGAATCCCCGTCTACTAAACCCCAGTGTCCCCCTACCCCCTATACAAAATCTCAGCACCCCCTCAACTAAACCCCGGCCCTTGTTTTAAAAAAAAAAAACAATATTACTCCACTCACATTGCCGCTGTCAGTATGCGACTCCAGCCTCTGGTATACCCCCAATGGCACCGTCCGCACCCTGTGCCAAAGCTGATCCTCCCGTTACTTTCTGAAACCATGTGAAGATGGAGCACATGACGTCACATTGGAATGTGACATGGCGTTGCGTGCCTCCATGCACCTCCAGGTCCTCTACAGTCTAGCTGCAGCCATCGCAACACAGACACACTCTCTGATAGATAAACACTCACTGACACACACATTCTTGCACACACTCACAACATTTTATTTACGTTTGACATGCTTACTGTAGATATTAAAGGATACCACTTACTAATACACCCTAAGGCAACGTACACTATTATGCCATATCCACACATAAACATATGTATTTGTACATCAATTGATCTATGATGAAATCGGATTTTGTAATTTTGTAAACACTTTTATTTTTGAGAATGATGAATTCCAAAACAAATCCTCATCCTTATTGCATTTTAAAGAACCAAATGGGTTCAATTTAATTCATCCACAATAAAGTGCACCTAAACCATGTAGGAATTTATAAACATACTGACCTGCCCCACAAGCAGACACTTAGCTTGTCTACATGCTTTGCAAAGCAGTGATTATTTAGTCCCTTTATATATAAAAGGGGTTAAGTCTCAGCAGGAAATATCTTTCAATGGTCCCACAAGAGGACATAATCTTTTGGCTTTCATCCCTGCAGATATAAATCCTTGCATTACATGCAATCAACTTAATTTGCAGAACAGCTTGATATATCTTCCATATGCAGCTTTCGTTATAATCACTCGAACACTAGCTGTCCCACTTTCTGCAAATACTTTCATTGCTTGCACTGATGCCTCTTTATGTAGCCAACTGAAAAGGAGAGGGGAAAATGATTATGAATGATTTGCAATTTCCATTATTACACATATGCAACTGCTTCTGTGCCATCTCTTCTTGAATGCTACACCACTAATCATTCTTCCATCACCTAAACTCTCCTTGAGTACTAAGGAACACAAAGAACAACATCCTCAGGTCATTCTTAATCATATACAAGAAGAGTGTGTTTAGGCGCTTCACATAAATATATGAGATGGAGACCCACAAATATAGGTAATGTAACGGATATAAAACAAGTGCTTCCCCAACACAAAAAGTTACACGTAAAAATACAGGAAAATATATGTATGTGTACATACAATCCCCAGTGATAACGGGTAGGGATATAAAGCACAAATAATACAACCATATCACTAGTAGATATCAATGGATGCCTAAAACAAAATAATAAAACAACATAGTGTGAACGGTTTTAAAACAGAAAATCTAATGATAGGACTACCACTTACATAGCCCAGAACCGTACCAGGCTCTGTATTCTAGGCTCTGTATTCCAGGATACATAAAAATATATAAAACTTAAGGGTACTTTTAGCTCAGGTGGCTATGTAACCTACTAGTCAAGTCACACTTTCCCCTGAAAAACAGTAACCCACAAGTAAATATAAAGTAAAATAGAAGTGTTTCGGCTCAAATCGCCTTCTTCCAGTGCCGATAGTCTCGTTTGACTCTTCCTTTTATATCCATTCTTACCTTTATTGAAAGGTGTGACTTGACTAGTAGGCTACATAGCCACCTGAGCTAAAAGTACCCTTATGTTTTATATATTTATATGTATCCTGGAATAAAGTAATTATTTTACCAAGCATCTGATGTCCAGTCTTCTACTGTGATAAAGTGGATCCTGTAGCCAGTATTGGCACCCCTGAGCCTGAAATACAGACTCTGGGCCATGTGAGTGGTAGTCCTATCATTAGATTTTCTGTTTTCTGTTTTTAAACTGTTCACACTATGTTGTTTTATTATTCTGTTGTAGGCATCCTTTGATATCCCAATGTCTACTAGTGATATGGCTGTATTATTTGTGCTTTATATCCCTACCCATTATCACTGGGGATTGTATGTACACTGATATTTTCACATGTCATTCTTAATCATACCTTCTCTTATTTCCTCTAAAACTCAAACTCTAACCTCATCCTGCTGCCGAAAACTACATTTTGCAGGATCTCACCTCAACTGTGGACTCTCTAGGTCAACTTTTATATTCAGAAGAATTCGTCCAGTGCTTTCTAACACTACAGCTTCTATTTTCCTCTTCAAATCCTCCAAACCAAAGCCATATAGAGCAGATACAGGAACCACAGCTTCATCAGCCTCGTGACTACAGGGAAACAAAACAGAGAAACATAATGTATCTTGTTATATACGGTTATTTAAGAGTAAAAAAACAAAACAAAAAAACGCTAGTTGGAGTATCCTTTTATGTATAATTAACTGTTCAACAGGAAGTTGTCATAGTAAATTACAAAGTATAGTATTACTGAAGGGCATTATATTAATTTGAAGCTGTCACAGGCACTGCCATATTCTCTCTTAACCTCCTGGTGCTTCATTCACTTTAGTGCACTTTTGCCCATTAGTGAGAGTTCAGCACAGGCATCTAATGAGCATCCTACAGCATGTAGATATTAAAGGGTACCACTTAATGATACACCCTATTATGCCATATCCACACAAACATATTATTTGTACATCAATTTATCTGTGATGAAATCTGATAGAGAAAAGCTAGTCGAGATTTTTGTAATGATGAATTCCAAAAACAAATCCTCATCCTTATTGCATTTTAAAGAACCAAATGGGTTCAATTTATTTTATTCATCCACAAGAAAGTGCACCTAAATAATGTATGAATTCATAAACATACTGATCTGCCCCGGAGGCAGACACTTAGCTTGTCTACATGCTTTGCCAAGCACGATTATTCACTTACTCACCTTTATTCCAGTGCCCACCACCAATCCACCTCCTTGGCTGAGATCATCAAAATTGACAATCTCTGCCAACACAATGCTTTCCCATTAAAAAACATTGGGAGGCTAATGCAGCGCTGGCCATTCAGCATCTCCTTGACTCAATGTATCTCTATAGGGAACATTCAGCACCTCCATGAAGAGTGTGGAGACGCTGAACTTCAGTGCTGCACATTTTCCAGCACTAACCCAGAAAGCACCTCAAGTGGCCGTCTGAGTGACTGCCACTGGAGGTGTCCCAAGGCAGTATTTACATGAAATTGCCTGCAGCGACATACTATACTCACCAGAACTACATTAAGCTGTAGTTGTTCTGGTGACTATAGTGTTCCTTAAACACACCTCACGCCACTAGAGGCGTTTTCATAGTGATTTAATGCTGCTCTTAGGAAGACATTGAATTCAATCCTTTTCTTTGAAAAGCATTTGATTGCTCACGCACCTCATCCAATATTCTTCTACAAGAAGCATTGGATTGGAGAAGCGGAGAGAGGAACGCTTGCTGGATGTCGATGTTGAAGGTGGAGCGGCAGCAGCACAGAAGGAGCTCGCCGCTGAAAAGGTAGTGGGTGCTGAATCAAAAGAAACACTAGGATACAATAGCATAAAAATATTGGTTTGTATTCCTTAAGCTAGTGTTCCTTTAACTACAGTTCATTGAGTTTATGGTGTGTCTAGTGGTGTTCAATGAGAAGATATTACTTACTTTTCCAATAGATCAATTTTGTTATGAACCTCAATCATTGTGTCAAGAAGCTGTTGAGGAACTTTCAGCTTGTCCAGAACCGACAAGACGCTGGCCTTCTGATTGTCAGTTTCTGGATGGCTAATATCTCTCACGTGGACTAATAAATCCTGATAGAGGAAATGTGCATTAGTAAAATATACTATACCCTTTGTGTACATTTTGATAACTTCATTATGCGCATAGTATTTTATATATTAAGAAATTTATGTTTCTTGTATTTCCTATAGGTGATGGAAACAAAATAAATAAATCTCATACAGCTATAGACTGTCCTTAAGCAATATTAGTATAAAAAGGACCCCTTGAAAAAGTACCAAATATACAGTGTAAATGGAAAAGTTTCTGCTGAAAAGATTAAATTCAGGACGGAAAAAATACTTTTTTTAAATCTTAAGACTCAGATGAAAAGATCTCATTTTTAGAAAGTCAGAAACTTTTCTGAAATTTGGCATTACACAGATTTCATGTTTATTACCGAATATGCTACATCTTCCAGTGTGGCAGAGAAAGACTCAATGAGATCATGTGGGAGCTGTGAGAGAAATCCAATGGTGTCAACATAAATAACAGGCAAACGGCAGGGAAGTAAGCCACCGTGGGTCGTAACATCAAGCGTGGCAAAGAGCTGGTCACGGGGCTGGAGGTCTACATTTCCTGTCAAAGCTTTAATTAAAGTGGTTTTCCCTGCAAATTGAACACAATTATAAATAGTTATCCTAGATGCCCCTGCTAGTTTAGAGACGGCTGTGACAGCATTTTGAAAGATCTGTACAAAGCTTCATAGAATTTCAATTTACTTCATTTAGCATACTGAAATAAATTGAAAATTGAGTTGTAAAATATAGCCACAAATTGCAGATTTAAAAAGATTTATTAAGATCGAATTGTAATTGGTGTTTAGTACATACATTCTATACCTACATATCACTGCTAATACAACAATGAAGTGGTTGTGGTTCAATGTGTCCGAAGGCAACCTTCTCCATTAACCAAGGGAGATGCTAAATTTTCCTAATGGCGGTGGACTATATTTTCCACCATGGTCGACAAGACAAGAGTCACTGCAGTCCCTTAACATGTTGAAATAGGATGAATCCACCTTGATTGTTCAAGGTCTGAAAAGCCTATATTAAAGGATCACTACAGGGTCAGGAACACAAACATGTATTCCTGACCCTATAGTTTTAAAACTACCATCTAGCCCCTCTGGGCCCCTCATGCCTCCATAAATATAGTAAAACTCTTACTGTATTCAAGCCTGAAGCTGTAACTCTGCATGCTGTTTGTCTAAAAAAAAAAAACAAGCAGTCTGCTGACATCATCAGAAGTGGTAGCCTGGTCCAATCACTGTGCTTCTCCATAGGATTGGCTGAGATTGACAAAGAGGCAGATCAGGGGCAGAGCCAGCATGATTCAAACTCAGCCCTGGCCAATCAGCATCTCCTCATAGAGATGAATTGAATCAATGAATCTCTATGAGGAAAGTTCAGTGTCTGCATTAAGAGGGAGGAGATACTGAATGTTTGGATTCATTTTAGGCAGCCATGACCCAGGAAGGATCTCTAACAGCTATCTGAGGTATGGCCAGTGAAGTTTACAGCAAAAAGCCTGAAGGTAATGATTCTACTCACCAGAACAAATTCAATAAGATGTAGTTGTTCTGGTAACTAGAGTGTCCCTTTAAAGATAAGTCTGATAAATCTATATTAAAAGATATACACTAAAGAATACAATACAATATAAGTTTATTATTGCCACCCACAAGCTTTATATCTGTAATGCTTCTCTATGAGAGGCACTGCATTGGCCTGAAATCTTTGGGATTTATTTTCTCATCGGGCAGATTGGGATGCAGAGAGGAGACTACCCTGACAATGGATAACTTAAAAGGAGGGTCCTTTCGTTACAGTGCAAAAAATAAAATAAAAAAAATGCATTTCATTAAAATGTTCCTTTGAGTATCTCCACATTGCATTACAGCAGATACTCTGATATTCTAATCAATACATTATATACACTATATGTAAGATCTTGCATAGACCAACTTTCATTGAAATGTCTGGAGTATGTAATACACACCACAATTAGTATAACCCATTACAGAGATGATGGGAAACTCTCTGCGACGACGCTGAGTTCTTAGCAGGTTTCTAGTTTTTCTTAGCTTCTCCAGTGCAATTCGAATCCTCTTCTCTCTGTCCTTCAACAACCTCTGTTGGACTTCTAGGAAGGTTTCACCTAGGGAAATTTATTTTAGTGAAAACACTACAATACTACAAAACACAGTTACAATACTATTTTTAACAAATGAGAAGATGGAGAAAGATCACAGATAAATCACTTTCAAATTCCCATATTGCGAGCAAGTTAATATAATTTTACATCCATAGGGTCCATGCCAATGTGTACCATCAGGAACCATAGCTATCAACTTGTCCATGAGCGTATTATCTGCTATCTTATGACAGATCACTGCCATGGATGGAATCATGCTGTATTACTTTGTGAGCAGTCACCATAACGTATGGATGGAAACTGTTCTCTAGTTCTTACATAAAGATTTACCTCTTTCATGCCAATACGTTGTTCTTACACATCATCTAATGCATATAGTCACGGCATGTTACCTGCAGACATCAAATCATTACACAGGTTTAGTATATGAAATAGTAAAGCAATATGCCCATTACCTGAACCCATGATATATCTTGATCCACCACCTTGTTGATCCAAGTGAGCAGTCTCATTTTTTAGACTAGCCCTGCAAAAAGAAAAAGAAAATTTGGTTAAGCCAAGTGTGGAGAGTTTCCATGAACATAAAACGAATCAATCCATATCCACCACAGTGGAAATGTTTTACACAGGTGTGAAAATAAATGATGTAAAGTGTGCAAAAATCTAAAATGTTAATAGTTTATTTTTATAAATCAAAGGAACATTCTTAGCACAATAGCTTAATCGAAATGACATTATGGTGGCAGGAGGTCCACAGGCGCTTTCTTACCTAAGGCAAGATGGATTTATGAATGGGGAGCTACTGATTGGCTTAGAGCAACAGCTGACCTAACCAGTCCGCAGAGAGCGGTGGCACTCTGCCCTATCTGAAAGCCGGGTACTGCTGGGGCTATAGAAGATTCAGCGCTGGAGGCAACCTTTAGGTGAGAAAGAACCTGGGCAGTGTCAGGATTACTAGAGATGCCCAACACGCGGAACTAAAGTAGATAATAAGAAAATACCCAAGACATATTACCAGGCTTTAGAATGGCCGGATTTAACGTATAAAGGTAAATAGCCACAAGACAGGGAAAAGACAAGACGTAGAAATAACAAGCCACGGGTCAAGGAATGGAGAAATCACAATAGTCAGGAGCCAAGCCAAATTAAGGAATACAGAGATCGGAGAGTCAAAAGGGAAGCCAAGGTCAAATACACTAGAATCAATACAAGGAACGCGCACTCCGATAACCAAATGGAAACCACGACAGGGCAAAGAAATGGAAAAAATAGGCTTAAATAGCTTAAAATGTTTCATGATAAGCTGTAAAGAAACATGTGATCATGGGTGTGTGTAAAACACCAAAATGATACTTAATGGTCTGGCCCTTTAAGGGTTAAATAGGAAACCCTTAAGTATTTCACAGTTGCAGCGGGCAGCGTCTTTAATGATTACAGACCCAGCCGCTGAGAGAGGAGGAGCCACAACCATGGGTTAGTGATTGGCGGCATTCCCATCATCACGTGGGAATGCCGCCGGACCAAGATGTGCCTGCTGGGTATAAGCGGACCCGGCGGGCGAAGACCTAACAGGTAGGAAATCGGCGGCATTCCCCGGCGTTACAAGGAGCTCCTGGGACCATAACAACTTACTTTTGAAGGTGTGATGTGTCTGGAGTGTTTCTCTAACAAAATGCAAAATGAACCGAAGAAAAATCTAAATCAAATTAATATTTGGTGATGATAAGAATGTCTGAAGCTTTTTCTAATTGACATCAAGGTCTTAATGAAGGCTTGTAAAAATAAGAAGCTTACGAAGCTACTTTTAACGCTGAGAAATTATGTTTATAGGATTAACAAAATTTCTCCCCAGTGCAGAAAGAACCATCCACGGCCTCAGACACTCCAGGACTGTCTAATAATATGCATCTCATACAGCAAAAACAATCCTTAACCCCTTAAGGACACATGAGATGTGTGACATATCATGATTCCCTTTTATTCCAGAAGTTTGGTCCTTAAGGGGTTAAATAGACCAACTTTTTATTTTTATTTCCGGTTATTGTCAAAAAGTGTGCTCTCTCTTATCACAGCCATGATATTTTGTTTAGAACTCTGGTGTTAGTGCAGATAAATCTTTTAGCACAACTCTGGTTTCATTGTATACACTTACCTTAGCAGTGGAAGTTCAGCCAGAGCGATCTGCAGCTTGGCCTCTCTTGTCCGGGCATTGTAACGGAAAATGTTGAGAACAACTTTATATCTGTCTAACACCTTCACTCCCCAGACTGCTTCCAATTCTTTCTGCAACAGGGAAAACAACCCAAAAACAAAACAAACTAAATATCCCTTTACTATTATTTGCTGCCCATGTAATTTGTAATTACATTTAAAAGTGCTCTCTGTCTGTCATTGTTTTATGCATGCATAATAAAAATCATTAACTTCCAGTTTTAGACTAAAGAGGCAAAAACAGAAGAAAATGTAGTTAAAAATATCTTGTATTATAAAATTGTATTCTCTGAACTACTTAATTTATAATAACAATAAGCAGAACATTATTTGAAGTATGCTGACAGCATTCATAACAAGGTGAATTAAAAAAAAATTATAAAAGTGTTTTTATTAAATCAGGAAAAATCATGGAAAAACCAAGATTCAAATCAAGTCTTAGCAACTAGTGATTTAAATTGATTTGATTTAAGGAACACTATAGGGTCAGGAACATAAACATGTATTCCTGACCCTATAGTGCAAACACTGCCTTTTCTCTGAAGATGACATGATTAAAACGTCAGACAATCAAAGTTGAATTCTATGTCCTCAACAGCAGGGTCGGACTGGGAATGCAAAGCAGCCCTAGAAAAAAATTTCTATACCAGACCCATTTTGAATCGCGCCAGCATAGTGTGCAGATATGGAAGCAGGGGGGGAGGGGGGAACCTTGAAACTGAAAACTATCACTCAAATTTGAAAAAGAGCGGATTTATTGTAAGCAGATGTGCATTTGCATATAATCAATGTTTCAGTACATTTTCTTGATATATTAAGAAAAGTTTGGTTATTTGGACTGAAATTGTGAATGTACGCTATTGCACAGCAGTAAAAAAAAAAAAAAAATATTTAAAAAATGATGTTATCTTTTTTTTGGCTTCACGTTGGCTTACAACTGGATACATTTCAATCATTTGAAAGCATTGTGGGTCTATTGCGCATGTGTGGCAAAATGATGCGCTTCACTGCACCAATCAGCATCTCCTTTCTCCCCCATGCTCCTTTCATGTATCTAAGCCCCAACCCCATTGTCTCTTTCTCCCTTTCCATAGCCCTTCTGTGAGTATCTTTTCCAGGCCCCAGCACTTACATGTGTATCTCTCCCCACAGCTCCTCTGTGTGTCTCATTCTCCCCTTTCCCAGCCCATGTGTGTCTCTCCTGTTCATCTTCCTCAGCTCCTCTGTGTGTCTCCTGTTCCCCTTTCCTAACCCCTGTCTCTTTCTCTCCCCACACCTCTGTGTGTCATTTTACTCCCCAGCCCCTCCATGTGTTTAATCCCACCCTCTCCAGACTTCCATGTGTCCTATTAGCCATCCCTCCATCCATAGAGCCCCCCCTAGCCATCCATGTATCCCACTAGCCCTCCCTCCATAGAGCCCCCCAGCCCTTCATGTGTCCCACTAGCCCTCCTTCCCTTCCAGCCCTCCATGTGTCCCACTAGCCTTCCGTCCCAGCCCTCCATGTGTTCCTATAGCACCCTCCAAGTGTTCCTAGCCTTCCCTCCCAGCCCTCCATGTGTTCCTATAGCACCCTCCAAGTGTTCCTATGCCCCCTCCCAGCCCTGCGTCCCTATACCCCTTCCCAGCCCTGCGTCTCGGTAGCACCCCCATGAGTCCCACTAGCCCCCCAGTGTGTCCCATTAGCCCTCCCAACCCTCAATATGTCCCAATAGACCCCCTCCCAGTCCCCATGTGTCCCACTAGCCATCCCTTCCAGACCCCACGTGTCCCATCAGCCCCCTCCCAGCCCTTCATGTGTCCCTATACCCTCCTCCCAGTTCTCCATGTGTCTCATTAGTTCTCCCCGAGTCCTCCATATGTCCCTATACCCCCTTCCCAGCCCTCCATGTGTCCCAGCTCTCCCCGTGTCCCATTAGTTTCCCAGCTCTCCCTCCCATTATTCCCCCAGCTCTCCCTTCCCAGTTCCCCAGCTCTCCCGTGTCCCATCCCAGCTCTCCCTCCCCCCAGCTCTCCCGTGTCCCGTGGTTCCCCAGCTCTCCGTGTCCCATTGGTTCCCCAGCTCTCCGTGTAGTTTCCCAGCTCCGTGTCCCATTAGTTTCCCCCAGCTCTCCCGTGTTAGTTTCCCAGCTCTCCCGGTGTCCCATTAGTTACCCCAGCTCTCCCGTGTCCCCCCCCAGTCTCCCCCCCAGCTCCCCCGTGGTTTTCCCCCCCCAGCTCTCCCGTGTCCCGTGGTTTCCCAGCTCTCCCCGTGTCCCATTAGTTCCCCTAAACAGCTCTCCCTGTGTCCCATTAGTCCCCCTCCGTGTCCCATTAGTCCCTTCTCCCCCCCCAGCTCTCCCTGTACTTTGCTGTAGTGGGGCCGAGCAGGCAGACCGTGGTCCGGAAGCAGTCTTTGAGCACTTCCTGTCAGACCAGGTAGGGGAACAGGAGCTCCTCGCCTGCCAGTTACCTTGTAATTGCGCCGTGCGGCCCGCAGGCCGGTGTGCACTAGGTGGCCGCGCAAAAGCCTGCTAGTATGCCGGTCCACCGGGAAATTTCCCGGTATCCCGGTGGGCCAGTCCGGCCCTGCTCAACAGAAGTAAACTCATTCTCACATGCAAATACTTTGTATACAATTATCAATATTCAGAAAACTCTTTGTGTTTGTCTGCTATAAGTTTTACCTCTGCCAAAGGAGAAAGGCTTTCAACGTTTATAAAAACTGCAGTAATCTGAGGCAGTCCTTGGATAATCTCTATAAAAAATAAAATAAAAAAAAAGTTTAAAAAAAATTACTGGATGAAAATTAATGAGGTCTGTATACAGAGCTGTAACAAAATCACTTTACACATTAACTGTTGGATAACATTTCTTTATATCTCAACAGCACAAAACATTCACCTGAAGGATGTCACATACACTGGTATTATGTAAACACATCTAATTGGATAGAAGTTTCGACAACCCCAAGTGTTCATTTAATTATAGCAAATGAAGGAGTAATGTGAGAAAATCCTGACATCTGATCAAATTAACAATTATATACAAACCTATTATCTTAAATAAACTATTAATATCAATATCTTGCTTATCATCAAACATATTAGGAGGATACTGAAGTGTCACAACGGTGTGTAAAATGACTACGAAAGCCAATAACATACCACACCAGCTGTCTCATTGTAAGCTCTACATTTCCCTGCTGTTGCTACACAAATATGATTATTAAAAGGAATACTATAGCGTTATTCTATTAAGCTGTATTATTAACACTATAGTTCCCTCTGCCTCCCTCCTCCATCGCTGCCAGTCCTGCCAATAAAGGGTTAAAAACCCTTTATGCACTTGCCAGATTCCAGTGCCGATATCCCTCGGAGCTGGGTCGGAGCTCCGCCTCCTCCAATGTCTAATGCGCAGCGCGCGCATTAGGCCCTCCCCTTAAGAAAACGTTGAATCAATTAGACATAGTTTCAGTCCTATTTAGCACTAGGGGAATAGTGACATCTAGTGGATGTCTATGCAGCGGCAATCAAATTTTGCAACATTATATACTACATTAACTACTATTCTTAATATGGATACTTATCTATTACAATGTGTGAATAAACTATATAGTTCGTATTTAAAAGGATTATATAGTGTAAGGAATACTAAATTAAATTGATAGACACTAGAGGCGGTCTGAGTCCTGTAAGGTAATTATTGCAATTTCTATAAACTGCAATGATTTACATTGCAGGACTAAGTGTGACTGGGACACTGCACCCAGACTATTTCAGTGAAGTGGTCTGGGTGACTATAGTGTCCTATTAATTCCTACTAGATACTCATATCTGTAATTACTGCTCTTTACTATTCCTACTACAGTAATGAAAAAATAAAGGGAGATTATTTTTCCCTTTTTTATGTAGTAAAACAGGCAAACTGATTTTGTGATAAACTCCTGTTCTTTATATTAAAGTAATTAGAATGACATTACATTAATAACTTGTGATTTTATTGTTCGCAATTAAAACCAACTAGGCATATTCGAATGTGGCTTTAAAAGCATCATTTTCTTTTTGGTTAAATTATCCATGTATTAGAACTATTGATTCTTTGGCGATTCATGGTAGACTAATTTTTTGAGTAATATAATACAATAATAATCTACCAGTGATCAGTTGGAAATTTGAGATCTCTTAATGATCAGTTATACGTTAAATGAAAATAACTAATTTTGTTTTTTGCTTTGGGAAGGTATTGCCCTTTTTAATTAAATATCAAATAAAGGTTATATTTTAAGTCTCACCGCTTTTTAACTTTTAACTGTTGTTGGTGTGAATACTTTGTCATCTATTTTTTATGTATGCCCTGTGCTTGTTTTTGTTTATAATAAATATTCCTTAATTAAATTCTACATTTGTCTGGAAAAGAATAATGAACCCTGAAGAGATGGATTCAATGGTATCTTCAAACTGCATTGATATTGCACTTTTCACCTTATAAATTGTCTTGCTAGTGGCAGCTTTTGGATACTATAGTTAAATGTGGGGTGGTGTCAAAAGGGATTTTTTTATAATTATTTTCAGTCTTGTGCAGACGAGAAAGATTTGAAAAAATAAGTAATAGATATATTAACCATTTCACACCCAGAATCAAATCGTGAGCATGCTTGGAGTAGTGTGTGTGTGTGTGGGATATGTCTGTTGACAAAAGCCATCTGTATAAACTGACTGATAAATGCAAGCTCCTTCAACAGAATATGAAGGAACATATACTTGTATCCTCAGAAGCACTAGATTTAGATCATCAATAATGATGTCCTTAGGGATAAATGTAAACACTACATTTTCTGTTGTTACACTGCAGGTGCAGTTTCTGAAACTCAAACACGTTTGACTTGATTAAGATAGTTGTATGTTGTTCCACTCTTAATTGGATAGCCAAAGAATAACACAAGAAGTGCAAACAACTGAATGGGGAAAAAAAATATAAAGAAAAGGTTAGCTGCCTGCCTTGTATTAAATATTACCTGTAAGAACTTTGAAATTGCCTTTGCCAAATATTAGTTTGCTATCAGGGGATTTTGTAGACAAGATCAATTTATCCACCAGTGTCCAGTTAGGAAGACTGTGTACCAGAGCAGCAGCTTCAGCCATCTGTAGGTCAGCTAAAGAAAGAAAATAAAATACCAGGTAATAAATTCTGTTGCTATAAACAAAAATATGTTAAATAAACCAAACTAATTATAATTGTGTGACCAGTGTCAACATTCTCTGAAAAGGATTTAAACAGTTTGTGCTACTTTGAAAAATGTATGAAAGGGACACTCCAGGCACCCAGACCACTTCTGCCCATTGGAGTGGTCTGGGTGCCCACTCCCACTACCCTTAACCCTGGAACTGTAAATATTGCAGTTTTCATATATTTGGATTACTCTTCACGCCACCGACACCTTCTGGATATCGTTAAAAGTAGAACTTTGGAAAGGACAATATAGATCCTATTGGACTCAATACTATTATTCATTGTACACATTGGCGCAGACCCATCCCCCCTATTTTCTTGCTTTTACCATTTGATTTCCAGGGACATTAGAGGGAGTCCTTCTTTGGGACTGCTGCCTTCCTGATTAGCGCTAACTCCACCCCTTGTTCTGTAATAATTACATTGCAGGGTTAACTCCTCCTCTAGTGCCTGTCTACTAGACAGCCACTAGAGGGCACTTCCTGGTTCATAGCACAGATTATATAGCGTTGCGGGACGTCCTCACGCTACGTGAGGACCTCCAGCGTCGCTGAAATCCCCATAGGAAAGCAATGAAAGCATTTTTCAATGCTTTCCTATGGGGAGGTCTAATGAGCGTGCGCAGCAATGCACATTAGGTCCCCCCCCACGCCAACAGCCAGGCATGCGCAATCGGTCTCCTCCTCCTGGGATGGGGAGTTTGTTTTCCTGGCACTGGAGTGTCCCTCTAAAGTATATTAAAAGGGATCGGTCATTTATATGGAAATTCCACTGCTTCCATGTTAGCACCACTTCCCAAAACAGACACCTTTTATAGATGACCTCCACCTTAATGTATCATCCTCTCTCTAGGCTTTCTGTATGTCAAGTAAAGGACAGATCTTACAACAATGATTAATAGGGAACCAAGATGGAGGAAGCCAGCCACGGCATAAAAATGTGTGGATTTCTACATTTAATTTGATTTTTTTTTCACACCACACATACTTATTTGTTATATATAGGAATAAACAAACATAAAAAATCCTGGGAAGTGACAGTTAGCTTTTAAAGAGGAATGTTTTATGCAGGTGCAGTACATATGTTGTACAGGTTTTGAAGTACTATGTAACAAATACTGGGTAGTTGGGTGCTATATTATAAAAAGAAAAGCATTTGGGAGCAACATATAAAAGTTGATGTAATCAACCATTTAAAAGGAAACGATAGTCACAAGAACAACTACAAGTGAATGTAGCGGTTCTGGTGTCTATAGCCTGTCCCTGCAGGCTCAATAGAAACGCTGCCCAGATACAATGAACATTCCCCATAGAGTTACATTGACTCAATGCATTTCTACGAGGAGATGCTGATTAGCTTCTGAATGCTTTGCTACTGGAAACCATTGGATTGGCTACGATCATTAAGATTGATGATCTCAGCAAGGGAGGCAAGACCTGCCCTGGCAAGACCGGTGCGACATAGGAGCAAAAGTGAGTAATCGGATCAGGGCCAGTCACCCAAAATGCCACATCAGGACTACAATGTCAGGAATACATGTTGGTATACCTGACACTATAGTGTTCCTTTAATCTAATCCACCAAAATTGCACAAACTAAATGAACCATCCGAAATCAGAAGCAAAATTTAGACCAGCAGGATCAAACTGCGCCTCTGCAATTTACAAAGAGGCAGAAAAGTACTGTACTTTCACATTTATTAAAAATCGAAACTTGTCCAGGCTAGCAAATTGTGGCTAGCTGTCACACCCACCAATTTCTCATGGACACATATTTATAAATATTGATGGGCTGAAAACTGCTGCCTTGGAAAATTCTAAGGCAACAGGTAGGAAATCAATTAAAGGGACACTCTAGACAACATAGCCACTACAACGCATATAGTGGTTATGCTGCCAAGAGTCCCCAGGTACCGTTTGAAGGTAATTGTCAGATCATTTGTGAGCAATTTGACAATTATCTTGCTATTACAGTAAAAAAACACATTTGACTGTTCTAAGACTTGTTAAAAGGTAAAAAAAAAAAAATGTTGCCAGGTCCGTTTCAATACCTCACTGAACCATGTGCAGAGCAACTTTGTTTAGAATTACCTTGCTGTATCAAGTGCCTGCAGTCCTAGTTTGGTCTGATAATGCAGCAATACACAGTTCCACATTATCATACCAGATTTACATAGTATTCATTAACCGGGAGCCATGAGCTGACACTTCCACATTATCATACCAGATTTGCACAGTATTCATTGGCTGGAAGTATGAACTTTTCACCAACTAAGACCAAAATAGCCACAGGAACCAAACAACTTTACATTAGACCTTTCAAAAAGTATTTTATTACACTATCCTGCAGTACATTAGTTCTGCATACTGCTGTGCAGCACTTTTACAATCCTACTTGGCAAGATTAAAATGCAATGGGAGGATACTTTGGTAGATATGACAACCGCATAGACAACAGACAGCTCTCCAGCACTTGTAGAAATACAATTCCATTTACTGCTAATTTTCTAAATTCAGAATGCTGAGATTAACTTTAATATTGTGTCTGTCAGGTACCATCGCTATAAATGCCCAATTCTTACCCTTGCTATCATAACTAAAATGTTATAATGTTAAATTCTGCAGTCAAAAATATTTTCTTAAGACACTAAAAAATGTACTCTTCTAAATCTTTTTTTTTTGGCTTGTAATGAGAAGACAAACTTTCCTATTTAGGACTATGCAATTAATGTGGGCAGTTTTTATTCCGCAAACAGCAGTTATTAAGCCAGCATCGCTAACACACACATATCAGCAGAGAGCACAGATCAGGACTAGTCACATTATCAAGGGTAACACCTTGACCCCTTCCCTCTGAATTCCAGATTAGGGTAGCAGTGTGGTTTGTGTCACACAGTGTGATGATGTACCCCTGCTCTATGTTTGTTATGAGGACCATGGCTATTACCAGTGGTTGTATACTGCTTTTTTGGTCCCCACTTGACGTCTGGGTGTACAATAAAAACATGCTGGGTCTCATGAATAAGGGAGGTGGAGTGTGGGATCATGAGGTCCTCGATCCCCTCACTGTCCTCCCATTCCTCCTCCTCAGTCTGCCAGTTAATGGGGTCTCTGTCATCCCAGCCCCCGGAGTAGCCGCTATGCTTGCCCTTGCCGCATGGAGACCCCACAAACAGGGTGCGGGCCCCCGGCACCGGCCGGAATCGCTCATTGAACGAGGAGCGGGGAGTTATTAAAGCAAGCCGGCGGGATCCTGTGGCCCTTGACAAGGCGCTCAGCCGGCAGACATGACAGCCCCACGCTGCTCGCAGCACACACGGAGCCAGCATGGTAGACGAATCCCCGGGTCGCGCATTACGCGGTCACATGACCACCCTGACACCTATGGCCTGTGACCTGCGCGCATGCGCTGTACGAGCTGGGGCGGGCTGCACGGAAGGGCGGGTCTATTTTCGCTGGGGATTCGGATTAGCCCCGCCCATTCCAGATACAGCTAGTGTGTCACTGGGTGAGCATGATGGGCATCATAGTCCTCAACACCCAGCGGATTATTTGTTGGTCAGCACACATTGCCGTGTGGGTTAGGGGGTGTATTTACTAAACAGTGAATTATAGTTTGCACTCTCACTCACTAAGCCGAGAGACCGATTGCTCTCCCACTGGACCATTAGGGACCCAGGAGCACCGATAGACCACCGGCTGAGCTATCCCCTGCTGGATCCCCGGGGAGGATGATCCCTCCATTGGACCACTGTGGATCATAGCCCTCTTTCCTTGACCACACACACACACACACCAGTGGCGGATCCAGAGCCTGATCTCAGGAGGGGCACTTGTAGATTATTTAAAGAAATAATCCAGGCACAATAACCACTACAGCTCAGTGTAGCGGTTATGGTGTCAATAGTGCCGGGACTCCCTCCCAGAGTAAGTAGTCAAACCGTTTAAGAACAGTTTGACAACTTACCTGTGGTCTGCTGGGAAATGGGGCTGTAGTAGGGCATAGGAGCAGTGGTGTGTGTGAGTGGTGCAGTGTGTGAGGGGGACAGTGTGTGAGCAGTGTGTGTGAGGGTGGCAGTGTATGTCAGGGATGCAGTGTATGTGTGGGACAGTTGCAGTGTGTGTGTGAGTGTGGGCATGGGGGCAGTGTGTGTGTGTATCGGGTAGTGTATGTGTGTATGGGGGGCAATGTGTCTGTGTGTGTGATAAGGGTAGGGGGGTCTTTTTTATGATATATATATTTATTTAATTTAATCTAAATATTCTATGTCCCCCCTCCCTTCTTACCTTTACTGGGGGGGGAGGGGGACACTTCTTGGTCCCTGGTGGTCCGGTGGGGGATTCATTGGTGGTCCCAGTGGTAGGAGTGAACTCTAGCCCGCGCTCCAGGGCTAGAGTTCACTCTCGCGAGATTTGGAGCATTGCAGTGGTAACAATCTCGCGAGAGGAGGACCCGGAGGAGCTGCAGCCTGAGCTCCCGGGTCCTCTCTCCTCCCTCTCCCTCCCCTGCCGGCTGTCAGCACGGTGCCTGCGGACCGGGGAGGGAGATCTCTGATCTCCCCTCCAGTCCGCAGGCACATTGCAGGGCTGGCAGTGGAGGGAGACCGTCGGATTTCTCGGGGGGGGGGCAATTGCCCCGCTGCCCCCCCCTGGATCCGCCACTGACACACACACATTACAAACAACCACCACACACACACACATTACAACAGCCAGCTCACCCCACACACACATAACATACAGCCTGAATTTTTGAGCTGATGTTATGCTAAACTTATCTAAAATTGTTTGCCATAGGCATTATCTTCAGTAGATACACCTCTGCCTGAGTGTGTATGGCAACATTTGTGTGTGTGACTACCTGTGTGTGTCAGTGAGCATTGTGTCAGTGAGCACCTGTGTCTGTATTAGTGAGAAACTGTTTGTGTCAGTGACTGTCTCTATGTGTCAGTGAGCACCTCTGTGTGTCTGTGAATGAACATCAGTATTTGTATGTGTATATGAGTGAGCATGTATGTACAGGTATTGTCAGACATATTATACCTATGTGTGTGGATGAGTGTATATCTGTGAGTATCCGAGTGGGCATCTGTGTGTGCATGTGCCAGTGACCACTCGTGTTTGCGTCTGTGAGTGAGCACCTATGTGTGTGTTGGTCTGTGAATGAGCTCATGTGTGTGTTTCTATGAGTGAGCATACGAATGATGGGAAATGGCAGGGTAAGGAAAAGCCTTTAAAAAAAAAAAAAAAAAGATTGGAAATTATGTAAGCAAAGCAGTCCTTACCTTCTCGTGTATATCTTGTGGTTGCATTGGATAAAAAAACAAAAACAAAAAAAAAACTCCCATGGAGTCAGGGCTTTTAATAAATATTACATCTTTATGAAAGCTCAAAAGTTGTGGTACCATCTTCAGATAGTATAAGGAGACATTTTTGGGCAAAGTTCTAAAAGTGGAGCAATCACCATGGAAACTGATGGAACATTCCTGCTGACAACTGTACTTTTAAATTTGCAGTTTGCATCTTTCTATAGCTCCTTATGCTATTTATGTTTCACCCAATACCTGTGGAAAGCAGTGTGGGTGGGAACATAGGGATACAGTACATTTCCTCCTTTTCCTATTGGCTGAGTGGCACCTAGATCTGCAGCATCCCATGCAGCCACTGCATTCTGAGTCACACAGAGACATAATAGCATTTCTTTCCTCTCACTGCACATACTCTATCTCTTCTCTGTAGCTCCTAGCAGACCCCTCCTCCTATCTTTCTGGTTAGTGGCTTGCAAGAATGGCTGCTGTGAGCCAGTCTCAGCCCCTGCGCCAGCCCTGCCTCTACCATTCATGTTGTAAAGGTAGCAGAACTATTGCAGTATATTGTGTTTGAATCTTGCTGGGGATGGGAGTGTGTGCATGGATTCCCTTTGTTAAGCTGTATGTGTCTAATGATTTAATCTGTGTAATCATTGGGGTGTTATCATAACAATGCAAATTTTGGATAACCTTGTTAATGTCACATTGCCATTGCTAGCTAATCAATCAGTGACCAAGGGGTACACTTACAATGCTTCTTATTTTTATATTGGGTCCGGGGTTAGCAGATCAGGGGGGGCATAAGTCACTGACACCTGGGTGCCAGATTTTTTTAGTGCAATGTATGAATGTAACCAAATTATTGTTCTCTTTAAACATCTCATTTCACTTCCTTTACACCTGTGCACATTTTGTGTGCCCCACGAACGTTGCATTAGATACAATGTGCATACAATGCGAATTCGACAGCTGTGACAGCAAAGCAAGATTTGGTTTCTGTGTACAGTAAAGCTGTACCTCGCATCTTTATTGCGATGCAAATGGGAATTTCTCCCTGGCGAATTTGCATTGCATGCGCCGTTCATACTCAAATCTAATGCACCATCAAATCTGTGTTCACATGCACATTACATTTACCAGAAAAAAAACATTTTTCAGCTTCCAGGTTTCAAAATTTGAGTGCACATTAGATTTAATGGTGCATTTGATTAGAGTAAATAAAGTCTATTGATTTACTCACTTTTCTTCTGTTCTTGCACCGCTTTGTGGGTGTTACTCATCATCTAACACCCACCTCTAGACCGTCTTTGGCTCCTCCTCCGCTCTGCCTCCAGTCTTCTTTGATTTGGCCTTCTTTAGGACTAACCTGAACTAGGGCAAACCTATTCAGTTACACTTTGTTGCTGTAACGTACAACCCAACACGCAGAGTGAAATCCCACCAGGGGAGAATAGAGATAGGAGGAAGATCCCTTAACCGGTCCTTAGGATGGCAGGAATAAAGAATACACTTTAAGGAATGTCAGAACAAGCCAAGATCAAGGGAAGCCAGAAATACACAAGTACGAGGAACAAACCCGAGTCAATGGAGCCAGAAAACAGAATAGTTGAGAGGAAGCCGGGTCAAAACCAGATATATACCACAAAGGATATAGGAACGTGCTATAAGGACACTAGTGACAAAGGAACACTAGGTACCACAACATGGCACTGTGCTTTGGGCAGAATGGGCTTTTATATGGTTGGGGGGGGGAGGGTGGTTAGCATCGCCAGGCTCCCAAAAGGTACGTTTGTGCTGAGCTCTTTTGCATAGAGCTCTTCCGATGCGTGCGCCGCATCATAAAAAGGAGCGGGCTCACAGCGGCTGGCAGCCCTGAGGCTGAGTGGAATCACTATCTAGACCCCCTGGTTTGGCTGAGATTGCCAAGGAGGCGGGCCAGGGGCAGAGCCAAACTCCGACCTGGCCAATCAGCATATCTTCATAGAGATGCATTGAATCACTGCATCTCTATGAGGAAAGTTCGGTGTTTGCATGCAAAGGGTGGAGACACTAAATGCCAGTGCAGAACTGCCCTAGGAAGCACCTGTAGTAGCCATCTGTGGAGTGACCAGTAAAGGTGTCCCTAAGCTGTAATGTAAACACAGCCTTTTCTTTGAAAATACAGTGTTTACTGCAAAAAGCCTGCAAGGGGTGACTATACTTATTAGAACAACTGCATTAACCTGTAGTCAGAGGCAGCTCTCTAATTAGGCTATTTAGGCAGCCGCCTAACGCCTCACGCTGGCTGGGGCCTTGCAGCTGCCTAAATCGCCTTGGAGCAGACTGACTGGTCGGATCCTCGGTCCATGACTGAGGGCCGACACTGGGAGGGGGCCCGGCAGCTTGTCCTTTATGCCGCCAAGTGCGAAGCCCCTCCGATTAGTCTGCGCGGGAGAGAGCACTCTGCAACCTCTGGTCTGCAGCTCCGCAGTGTACAGAGATGCAGACCATGTGGTAAAGGCCTCATGATCGTCAGCCAATAATACTCTGAACTGAAATCGCGAGACGTTGACCACATGGTTTGCAGCTCTGTACACTGTGGAGCTGCAGACCAGAGTGCTCTCTCCCGAGCAGACTGAAATCAATACCACCAGACGACCATGGAATTTTACTACTTGAGAAAAGGTATTTAAGACACTCAGTAACCCCCCTCCAACATTGTCATTTCCCTCCAACGCTGTCATTTCTAACTCAGTCCCCCCCCTCCAACTCTGTCACCTCTCACTCAGTCACCCCCTCCAACACTGTCACCTCTAACTCAGTCACCCCCCTTCAACACTGTCACCTCTCACAAAGTCACCCCCCTCCAACACTGTCATCTTCAACACTGTAACCGCCAACACTGTCACCCCCTCCAACATTGTCACCTGTCACTCAGTCCCCCCTCCAACACTGTCACCTCTCACTCAGTCACCCCCTCCAATACTGTCACCCCCTCCAACACTGTCACCTCTAACTTAGTCACCCCTTCCAACATTGTCACCTCTAACTCAGCCACCCCCTTCAACATTGTCACTTCTAACTCAGTCACCACCCTCTAACACTGTCACCTCTCACTAAGTCACCCCCCTCCAACACTGTCACACCCAACACTGTCACCTCCTCCAAAACTGTCACCTCTCACTCAGTCACCCCCCTCCAACACTGTCACCTCCAACACTCTCACCCCCTCTAACACTGTCACCCCCTCCAACACTGTAATTTCCAACTCAGTCACCCCTCTCCAACACTGTCACCTCTCACTCAGTCATCCCCTCTATCACTATCACCCCCTCCAACACTATCACCCCCTTCAACACTGTCACCTCACATTCAGTCACCTCCCTCCAACACCCTTCCAACACTGTCATCCTCTGCAACACTGTCACCTCTCACTGTCACTCCCTCCAATACTGTCACCCCCTCCAACACTGTCACCTCTAACTTAGTTACCCCCTCCAACAGAGTCACCTCTCACTCAGTCACCCCCTCCAACACTGTCACCCCACTCCAACACTGTAATTTCTAACTCAGTCTCCCCCTCAACACTGTCACCTCTCACTCAGTCACCCCCTCCAACACACTATCACCCCCCTTCAACACTGTCACCTCTCATTCAGTCACCCCCTCCAACACTATCACCCCCTCTAACACTGTCACCTCTCACTCAGTCCCCCCTCCAACACTCTCACTCAGTCCCCCTCCAGCACTGTCACCTCTCACTCCAGTCACCCCCCAACACTGTCACCCCCTTCAAACACTGTCACTTCTTACTCAGTCCCCCCCTCCAACACTGTCACCTCTCACTGTCACCCCCTCCAACATTGTCATCTCCCTCCAAAATGTCATCTCTAACTCAGTCACCCTCCTCCAACACTGTCACCCCCTCACACACTGTCACCTTTCACACGCTCAGCCAGCCCCCTCACACACTGTCACCTCTCACACACTCAGTCACCCCCCTCACACACAGTCTGCCAGCCCCCTCACACATTGTCACCTTTCACACACTCAGCCAGCCCCCTCACACACTGTCACCTCTCACACACTCAGCCAGCCCTCTTACACACACTGTCACCTCTCACACACTCAGCCAGCCCCCTCACACACTGTCACCTCTCACACGCTCAGCCAGCCCCCTCACATACACTGTCACCTCTCATACACTGTCAGCCCCCCAACTCCTCCTAATCCTGTCACTCTCATCCCTCCAACCATACCAAACTCACCATCCCTCACCCTGCCACACTCACAATATCACATTACTAAATTCACCTGCCCTTACTCTGCCCATATCACATTTAATCACCCAATCCTGTCACACTCTCTTTTCTCGCACTGTTACACTCATCCTCTATCACTCTACCAAGTCAACCCCTTCACCCTGTTCCACTCATTCTATCACATGAACCCCTCCAAACCTGTCCTTCAACCACACTCACCCTGTCACATTAGCGACATAATCCCATTACACTCTCTCCTCCACCCATGCCACATTCACCCCTACCCTGTGATATTAACCCTCTCAACCATGCCACACTCACCCTGTCAGATTAACTCCCTAATCCTGTCACACTCATCCCCCCAACCATACCACACTCACCCTGTCACATTAATCCCCCTAATAGTGTCACACTTATCTCCACTCATCCTGTCATACTCTCTCCTCCAACCATGTCAAAGTCACCCCCACCTTGTCTTTCTCTCTCTCCCTCATTCTGTCACACTAACCTCCCCACACTGTCTTATTCACCTCCTTTGCCCTTTTACACTCATCCTGCCACAGTTACCTTGTTACTCACCCTGTCACAGTCATCAGCTAAAGACATTCATCATACATACACACAGTCATGATACCTAGCTTTGCCATAAACACAATGCACAAAGACCACAGGCAGCCCCCCATACAAACAACACACTACAAGCAGCTACCCCTCACACATACAATCCCAGAAAAAAACACACATATACATACATTCACACCCAATGATACTCTGTCAGACACACACTCTCAGGCACATACACAGGTAGACAATGCCATGCATACTCATAGATACACATGCCAGATACACATTGTGACTGTATGTTTATATTTGTTAATGTGTGTGTCTCTGTGCATCAGTGTGTTTGCATGCATGTGCATGTATTAGAGTGTGTATATGTGTGCATGTATTAGCGTGTTTGTATCTATGGCTGCAATGTGAGGATGGTATTGACAATGCAAAGATAAAGTGGCAGCATATATAATATACGTACATATACAATACAGGAGGAGGGACAACACATTTATATACTATAAAGCCATGGGTGCCCAAAAGGTAGATCCCCAGAGGTTTTAGAACTAGAGATTCCATTATGCTTTGTCATTCTAAAGGCATGCAAAGCATCAAGGGAGTTGTAGTGCTATAACATCTGGGGATCTATATCTATGCAAACATATCCAATTATGTATAAACAATTTGCATAATTGCAAATTTAATTTGTTTATTGCAAAGTATACCATAACTACAGTCAGAGAGCTTACAATACAGTTGCACAGGGAGCCACTGCAATGATCTGATCAATTAATACAGAGTCAATCTCTCTGTTTCTAGCTCTTTAAAGGACCACTATAGGCTTTAATGAAGTGGTCTGGGTGCCAGGTCCAGCTAGCCTAGGGCCAGGTCCAGCCTGGGTGCCAGGTCCAGCTAGCCTATCACTTTTTTCTATAAACATAGCAGTTTCAGAGGAACTGCTATATTTACCTATGGGTTAATCCAGCCTCTAGTGGCTGTCTCATTGACAGCTGCTAGAGGCGCTTCCGCGCTTCTCACTGTAATTTTTACAGTGAGAAGACGCCAGCGTCCATAGGAAAGCATTGTGAATGCTTTCCTATGGACTGGGTGAATGCGCGTGCGGCTCCTGCCTCGCATGCGCATTCAGCCGAAGAGAAGGAGAGGAGGAGGAGAGCTCCCCGCCCGGTGCCGGAGAAAGAGGTACGTTTTTACCCCTTCCTCCCCCTAGAGCCCGGCGGGAGGGGGACCCTGAGGGTGGGGGCACCCTCAGGGCACTATAGTGCCAGGAAAACGGGTATGTTTTCCTTGCACTATACTGGTCCTTTAAGCTCATCCTTCAATATAAGTACAGCTTCTTATACACACACAATGCAACACCTATGTTTTCACCTTGGGTGTTAGTGGGGCCGCATGTTTGAGTTTCGCCTAAGGCCTCACAAAGTCTAGAGCCGCCACTGGCTCTGGTTGTTCTGGTGATTATAGTTTCCCTTTAACTGACACTACCATTGACTGCAAATCAATGGAATAGTGATAGAGTTGTTATGCTACTTTGTTCTTCTGACTTTTTAATTATTCATGAAGATACAATCTTTATTTAGAAACTTCCTGTGTAAAGTGTTTTGCAATTTTACTTTATTACCAGCTCTCAAAAAGATATACTGAAGGCAAGGCAGTGACTGCTTTATCTTGTGCATAGAAGTGGCAAAACCAGAATACAGTTTAATTCCACCTGATTTGATTCCCTTTTTCTATTAACTCTTGAATCACACACCTCTATCTATATACTACAGCGAGCTGTAGTGGTTATGACACTTGGAGTGACACTTTAAACTTCATTGTATTTACAATTCGTGACAAGTTTAAAACAATTCAGGACAACATAGGGGTAACATTTTTCTGGAAATTTACTATGCTCTGAAATTTGCAAAACCACCTCAAAAAAGGTGTAAATGAGCTCTGACCTGGATCCCGTACAAATCTATCCGAAATGGCCCTGATTAACTAGCCAAGCTGGAAAAATGACTGAACTGGACATATATATGAATTTTGCTATTTTGGCCAAATGTTTGCAATTCCATACTCATACCGTGGCTATTAATTGATTAATGAATAACTCTGGTAAATATCTCAACCAGTAATATCACTTATTAACTGGTGATACATTTTTAGTGACCATCAACTTGAAGAAACCTTTGCAACCAATCCAAATGAACAGACAGCAGGTGGCGCTAGAGATGTTTTCACTTTGTTCACAACTGGATATTCTCATTAAAGGGGAGGTGATACATGTGAGTACTTCTACAATGTGTATAAAGGAATATTTTAAGGAATATTACTGTATATTATACCTTATCTTTCATGTGTAATAAGACTGATGCACCTCATGAGTGCTTGTTAAAGGAACACTTCCATCACCATAAATACATTTATTTAAATTGCTATAAGGACAGGGGTGTCCAGATGCCCTTCTGCCTCTTGGCTTTCTTGTTGCTGGACTGCTGTGTAAGAAAGATATACCAGGCTAGCCAGTGAGACCCTGATAGGATTCACTGACACACTCAGCCTATCACTGGTAGCCTGGCTAAATCTTCCTATACTTTAGCACAGAGAGCAAGGATGCTCCCAAATTTGGGATAACTCATTGGGAAATGGTTTAACACCTGAAGGTAAGACTATTTGGTTGGAAGTATTCCTTTAATTCATTATCCCTATATCAGTGTGAGAAAGCTTTTTAAAATGCCTTCCGTATTTCAGGAAAAGGAAGGTTTACCTATCACTTATGGTTGTACATCAGTGGCTAATTTTGACACCATACATTGTTTCTAAACTACATTTCCCATGATGCTCAGCTAGCTTTTAGAGTCTAAAAGCTAGCTGAGCATCATGGGAAATGTAGTCCAGAAACGATTTATGGTGTCAAGGTTAGCCATCACTGTTGTACATAGACCATAACCTATTGGGAAAAGCTAGGGCCGTTTGATAGTTGCATAACATTACAAGGTACGTCAACCTGTAACTCACTTAAACTAGTTATGGTTCAATTTAAAGGAACACGCTAAAAAAGATAAGTAACATATACAGTATCTCCCAAAAATGAGTACATGCCTCACATTTTTGTAAATATCTTTTCATGTGACAACACTGAAGAAATTACACTCTGCTACAATGTAAAGGAGTAAGTGTACAGCCTGTATAACAGTGTAAGTTTGCTGTCCCCTCAAAATTACTCAACACACAGCCATTTATGACTAAACCGTTGGCAACAAAAGCGAGTACACTCCTAAGTTGAAATGTCCAAATTGGACCCAAAGTGTCAATATTTTGTGTGGCCACCATTATTTTCCAGCACTGCCTTAACCCACCAGAGCTTCACAGGTTGCCACTGGATTCCTCTTCCACTCCTCCATGACGACATCATGGAGCTGGTGGATGTTAGAGACCTTGCGCTCCCCCACCTTCCATTTAAGGATTGTGCACAGATGCTCAATAGGGTTCAGGTCTGGAGACATGCTTGGCCAGTCCAGCATCTTTAGCAAGGCCGTGGTAGTCTTGGAGGTGTGTTTGGGGTCGTTATCATGTTGGAATACTGCCTTGCAGCCCAGTCTCCAAAGGGAGGGGATCATGCTCTGCTTCCGTATGTCACAGTAGATGTTGGCATTCATGGTTCCCTCAATGAACTGTAGCTCCCCAGTGCTGGCAGCACTCATGCAGGCCCAGACCATGACACTCTCACCACCATGCTTGACTGTAGGCAAGACACACTTGTCCACTTTAGACTCCATATGAACTAAATAAGTTTACTTGTCTTCAGCAAACTGTTTGTCGGCCTTCTTGTGCATCATCTTTAGGAGAGGCTTCCTTCTGGCACAACAGCCATGCAGACCAATTTGATGCAGTGTGCGGCTTATGGTCTAAGCACTGACAAGCTGACCCCCCACCCCTTCAACCTCTGCAGCAATGCTGGCAGCACTCATAGGTCTATTTCCCAAAGACAACCTCTGGATATGACGCTGAGCATGTGCACTCAACTTCCTTGGTCGACCATGGCAAGGCCTGTTCTGAGTGGAACCTGTCCTGTGAAACCACTGTATGGTCTTGCCCATCATGCTGCAGCTCAGTTTCAAGATCTTGGCAATCTTCTTATAGCCTATGCCATATATATGTAGAGCAACAATTCTTTTTTTCAGATCCTCAGAGAGTTCTTTGCCATGTGATGCCATTTTGAACTCCCAGTGACCGGTATGAGAGAGTGTGAGAGCAATAACAGCAAATTTAACACACCTGATCCCCATTCACACCTGAGACCTTGTAACACTAATGAGTCACATGACACCGGGGAGGGAAAATGGCTAATTGGGCCCAATTTGTATATTTCCACTTAGGGGTGTACTCGCTTTTGTTGTCAACGGTTTAGACATTAATGGCTGTGTGTTGAGTTATTTTGAGGGGACAGCAAATTTACACTGTTATACAGGCTGTACACTTACTAATTTACATTGTAGTAGAGTGTCATTTCTTCAATGTTGTCACATGAAAAGATATAATAAAATATTTACAAATATGTGAGGCGTGTACTCACTTTTGTGAGATACTGTATAAGGACAGGTGGTGCATGCAGCATTCACTGGGATGTACCAATCCATATCTTCTGTATGCCTCTTAAATATATTTCTTATATCAAGTAAACTTTTCTTTTAAAAATCACTTTTCTGCACTAATGCGTGAAAACATGAATGATACCAGATTAAGAGGGGGAGGAGTGGAAGGGGTGTTCTAAAAGTTTCTTATTTTTCCAGATGGTCCAGTGTAGAATTTAGTATTTATTTAATCAGGACAATTGTTAATTTGTTAATATATTGGTTTTACCCCTTAAGGATCAAACTTCTGGAATAAAAGGGAATCATGACATGTCACACATGTCGTGTCCTTAAGGGGTTAAAATCACTCTCTATATTGGTTTACATTTCTGTTTGTTATTCACTCTATTATCCCTAGTTACAGGAGCAACTTTCAGATGATATCAGCATTGGAGAGTCTGATATATTTCACATGTTTGGTGAGTTTACAGAAAAATAATTCTGTTCATAACATATTGGAGTTTATTAACTAAACCAGACAAATTGTAGTTAATTGAAATCTGAATTGCAAAATTAATGTCAAACTAGCTGATTTCATAAAATTCTCCACCTCATCTTGGCTTTTTTATCCTGAAGTTTGCAATATGGTTTTTCAGTTCACCATGATCTGGTTGTCAGTGGCTAAACCCAGTGAGACATTAAATGGGGATTGCACATAACATTATTTCATACTTTTCAACTTGTGTCATATAAGTCAAGAATGTCATGGAAGTCTTGAGATGAAGTACTAGTGTGGAAATACAATGAGATGGATGATGTGAAAGGTAAATTGCTTGTGAGGAACCAGTGGAGACAGATGAAGATGCGGACATAGTGGTTTGTCATCACTTTCTCTAAATATTAATGTAACGGATCACCTGGCACCCCGACTGGGTACCTCCCTTGATGGATGCTCCTAGTGGCTTCAGAGGACTCCAAGCACTCCACTTGACACCATAAGCACTGCAGACCCCATGAACCGCCACAGCTTGGCTGGGGTCTCGCCATCTCCTACCCACCCTGAACCTACACCAAGGCTCCAGGTTCCAGTGGGTGAACCTCTCTTTCCCCAGAGAGTGAAGCAGGAACAGGAACAAGCTCTTACAAGAGCTTAGTGATTATTCAAGGGAGTATGAAGAGCATAGCAATCCATTGTAGCAGATTCCACCAATAAGAGACAGGACTCTAGATTGAGGGTGAAGTAGAACTGAAGGTTTAATGGTACAGCTGCTCTTTTATACAGTTTTTCCCCACAAGGTTACCGCCCAGGTGGACCTTGTGGGGCACAGGACATGAAATTCACAATCCAATTAAAACAGAGTTTTACACTTGAACACTCCCAGTTACTGTACACAAACCCTCCCCTCTGCCTGTGATACAATTAACAAAGACAATGGACTAACTCAATTAACTCTAAGCAGAAAAAACATAAATTTTTACAAACCCCAAAATACAACATATCCTTACATCCCCTAATAGCCCCGATCTGGGTGAACAACATATCCAAAAATCAGATCGGTTCAGGAATTTCCTGGAAGTCTTATTTTTGCCCCACCGTGCACATGGTCCCATGCCCAAAACAGTTCCATACACTCAACGTCAAAACACTGCTGGACAATTTAAGATGGCCGCCGCCACATGTTTGAATCTGTTCCAGTTGAAAGTCCAAGGGGCAGAAACAGTACTTTTGAAAATGGGTTATCACAGGGCCCATGGTCCCAGGGTAGGAGGGTGGCAAGCAGTCCCCTCCAAAAACTCATGGCAAACTCCCTGAAAAAGGGGAGTTTGTCACAATTAATTTGTGTATTTTGTGCCACTAGATTTGGCTCTTAAATATAGCTGCCAAACCCATAGACAAATAATAATAATGGTGGATGACAAATCACTACTTTATTGCATTGCATCTATAGGTCTATGCTGGATCTATTTTGGGGGGAAATAGAGAATTGTCTCAGAAAAAATAGTGCTTATATTGTTTAAATTGTAAAATTGCAGGCAAAGCCCTTGTTGGTGGAGCGGGTTGGTTTGTCTTTGTGTGTCAGATTGATTCTTGTGATTGTTGTTATAGATTTACTGTAATGTTGGGGCCTTACTTTCGTACTAAGCACGGGTCACATGCTACAAATATAACTATGGAAACTCCTTGGCTCCACTATTTTCATCTGTTAAAGGGACACTACACATCCTCCTCACAATGTTAAACAAGTACAGGTCCTATTGACTTGTGAGGTCTTCTGTCGACATCTTTACTTACAAACTATATACAGGGACGTACATTTGATTGAACTACATAAATAAAAGATTTTAAATATGTTATCATTGTGTAAAATCTTGTGTACATTCTTATGCTAATAATGAGAATAGCATTATGTGTGTTGTATTGGTGGTAAATATGTGGCCAAATGTTGACAAAGTAAAGATGGAGGGTACAGAAGCTAAGGAATGATCATTTTAATCTTACTGCTCTAAGCAATGCATGCCTTGAAAATCATATCTGTTGTCTAATTATTTTTAATATGGTTTGTTTAATTCATCCAGGAACAGAACTTGTAGAAAGAATGAAAGAATGTCTAACCCACTTACCGGAACCAACTCCATGCTTAGAGGTAAAGGTACAAGATGTTTCAGAGGTCTTTGTATTTTCAGAGGTCTATGTGTCATTACATGATGACTAGGAAATCCGCTAATTCTTCTCACAGAGAACCTTTGCGTTCAGTGTTTATTTAAGAGAAGCACTGGATTTCTGATGTGCCCTATATCCCTGAATTAAAAAGAGCAAGGAAAACTCTAATGTTAAAGTGTTACTTTATGTTGCTGAACTGAAAACTGTATTCCAACATGCAGATGAAAATAGCCAAGCTCTCACTGTAGCCACGTTTGAATGGTTTGAAATCATTGCAATGGTTTGAAATCATTGCTTTTTGCTTAAATTCCACAATTCAATTTTTCATAAATAAACCCCCTAAATGGCATGATTAGATTTACTACAAAACATGGCTTGTACCACCAACAAATAAACACTAATCCAATCATCTAAAGGGTTTCTTCAAGTACCATGACAACATCAGTGATTTGAAGTGGTCATGGTGCTTGGAGTCTGTATGTCTAGCTTTTCAGAAATCGCTGACCGAGGTGTAACTCAACATCTGGCAGCATCATTAGACACTCTTGTTCCAGGCTGACTAATGCCAATTCTGTACGTATTTCTTACACTGAGGTTCATTCATTGGATGAGAACAGTCAGTTGGTGCTCTCAGCCAATGAATTCCTAATGGGCTCTGCATCGGGCTTTTGCAGCTCCGCAGAAGCAAAATGTGCGTCACCCAGCATGTTAGGAAGCTTGGCGCCCTGTGGGACACAGGTAAGAGGGCAAACCAGTTTGCCTCATTACTGGGGGACATTGCCAGGGTACTTCTGGCATCATAAACACTACAATGGGCTGTAGTAGTTATGATGTATGGAGTAACCCTTTAAAAAAACATACAAACAAACAATTACCCATCAAAGTAATTTAGGTGTGATATTTGGAATAGAAATCTTAAATAATTTTCATGTCAGCAAATTTTCTATTTTTACAGGATTATTTAGATACTTCTGGATTATCTGTTCTGTTTCCAAGAGTGGAGATATATATCATTCATGAAAGACCAGTTGACATGTTAGAAAGGCCTCCAGTGGACGGTAAGATGGGCTAATAACCGTAATTTACTTAGCATATCGAAGGTAACACAGGAGTGCACCATACGAGTCAATGGTAGAACAGAAATGAACACAGTAATGCACACATTAGTTTATTAAGTATGAAGCTGTTCCATTAGCAGTTCTGTGAAATATGTTTAAATTTAATTTAAAAGAAAGTCATAGACTTCTTGAATAAAGAATTTCAGCCCAGTTGAGCTTCTTTTGTTAATTTGTGGCTGCCAGAAAACAGTTGAATGCCTATTATACCTCTGTATGACCCAATTATGGAACTGTCATTTAATGAAATGTTTTCTATGCCATTTTCATATTAGTTTTCCATGGGCAGTCAATCTACTTATACATCGTCATTATTAGCAATGAGTACTGGGCAATAGTTTTTACTTCTAGTGAATACAAATTAAAGCATAAGGCATATACTGGGAATAAGATCTAATATTCTAATGGCATTTTTATTTGTTTCAGAATACTACGTTCACATTGGAAAACTTAACCAGCTGTTGGTTTTAAGCCAACAGTTGGAAGATGATGTCTGTCACTTGGGAAGCCATAAATATGTAGCTCACCAGTTGTCAGTGCTGTATGTAAGTGTATATCGGCTCTTCATATGACATGCTTCTGCATTATCCATCTGTGAAAACAGATTAGAGGATATTATAAAACAACATATTGAATTACTGCTGGAAAGAAGATAGAAGTTGAATTGTTATTGACATTATTTGGGCAGTGCAGGCTGTTATATGTCAAGGGGGTTATTGATAGTGAAATTGCTGGGTAAAGTGTTAAAGTAAAGTAATCACACAGAATCCAATGAGATGTTCTTGCTATGTTTCTGCGACAGATTTGCTCTTATATATTTGCCATGGGCTGTTCAGGGTAGCAATCCAAGTTTATAATGTCTTGATTTACCATTGTGTAGTACGTATCCCAATTCTCTGTTTTGTGCCTTCCTGTCTAAATTAAGTTAGGGTAGAGTAACAACAGTGACTAAATGTTGATATATAATTCCAATGAAACGCATCCAGATTAATAGGCCTTGATAACAGATTAAACATATATGACAGTCTTTGAGAAAGGATCTTTAAAATCACAAGCTAAGCACTCTCATTGTTTTTCACCCTTTTAGGCTAAGCATCAGCCTTGATTGAAGTCACAAAGTTTTAATATATATCAAAGCACAGAAACTGTTGTCCTTTTTTTTTAATCTCTTTGGAGTTTTTAATCTTTCATCGATACAGTTCAGCATGTAAAAATCATTTTTTGTCAATCTTATTTTGAAATCTTGATTGAAGATCTTCTTTCTTCAGTATTCCTTAGTCCCAAAAAAGGACAAATTAAAACACAATTTCCCGATAAAACCATATAAACAAAAAAGTAATTGGTTTGCAAAATTTTGATGAAAAATAAAAAAATGCAACACATAAAAGATATGCATGTACCCTTTAATACGTACATTGTAATGCTAATTTTTGTACATTCTCTGCACAGGATGCTATCTTAATGCTGTAACATGGCTGTGTTTTTACATCAATATCTTCCTGTATTATACAGTGACATATCGATAAACTTCAATTTACTATATATATATATAAAGTCAAAAGGACAGAACTGTCCTGTCCTGATGAAAGCTTGAGGGAATCAAGCTGAAACGTTGGCAGTTTTATCTTTAAGGTAATAAAAGTTAAATTTCAAATAAGTCCTTGGAGTGCTATCCTTTTGAATCTATTTTTGTATTTTTGGCTGGACAAGCACCGGGCATTGCAGTGGTTTTGGTGGAGTGCAAGATTTTTCCATTTATATATATATATATATATATATATACTTGTGAGCCATTTGACAGCTTTGCACAGTCCCAAAGCAATGAATGTTTAGAAACGTAACTGTGATTGGTTGGTTTGGAGGCAACCAACTGTAGTACACAATATTCAAGTCTCACTTCTCACAAACCTCGACAGCAGCAGACTTTCCTGACAAACCTCTGTGATTGGTTGGTCAAGCCACAGCTCATTACTTTGAGCAACAACTAATTACTGCACTTGAGAAAACAGCCAGGGATGGAAAGAGTTTGCACTGTATAATGTGAACTATATGTGCAAGAGTTAGTTATTCTATTTTAATGACATAAAGCCAACACATTTAGAATATTATATAATCATCATGTTTCTGTTTATTTTAGAAGGTTCTTAGTTACTTCAGTGGATGTTTGTCTTTAGACATCCTGAAGAGAGAAATTGAAGCTAATTTTAAGTCAGTGAAGTCTGCAGTTGCTACCAATGAAGGATCCAGGCAAGAGCCTCTCTTACCCACTCATCTATTAACATGGTAAGACTCTACTAGATTGTAAACTGGATTGTGCAGTGCCTTCATCATCTCATTTCTCTGTCAATGTTATTTTATATGATAATCACTTGCTGACAAATATCTCCATTCTATAAATGTAGATCTTTATAATTTATTATTTTTAATTCTTAATAATAATATATTAAGTGAGTACTTCAAGTACACTGCAGGAAATGTATATGAACTATTATATTATGAATGGATCACATATGAAATATACCTGGTACTTTTACTAAAATAATTAACAAATCACAAATACACCTTCCACAGTTCATTTTTTATTTGCCATACACCATGACCTTTTCAATTTTTTATTAAAGAACTATATTTTTCCTTTTCAGGTTGTTGGATTTAACACAAACGATTATTACAACTGTATCCACATTTCCAGAGGAACTAATTGGAGAAATAATGCCAGTGGTAGAATTTTCCATGATGTTATAATCATTGTTTTATTGTCACAACACCCTCTGTTTTCTTTACAAAGACCGATATTTCCCTTTATTCAATGTAATATAGATTTACACCATTTAATTATTTATTTCTATTTATTTTGATACTTTAATGCCTTGTGGAGCTACCTCATAAATACTTCTAGCGGCGGTTATAATGTTGTACTCCTTTTTTGCTTTTATAATGTATTTGTGCTTCCATCACATTGATTAAACATAATATATGCACTATTTATTATTATTATTATTATAGCCATTTATATAGCGCCAACAGATTTCATATCGCTTTACAATATTATAAGAGGGGGGATTTAACTATAAATAGGACAAGTACAAGAAAACTTACAGGAACGATAGGTTAAAGAGGACCCTGCTCAAAAGAGCTTACAGTCTATAGGAGGTGGGGTGTAAAACACAATAGGATAGGAAATAACAATCAAATAAGGTGGGAGTGAAGCAGAGCTGGAGGAGAGAGTAGAGTGCTGCCCTTTAAGAGAGAGCAAGAGACAGGTATGTGAGGTAGAGGTTACTCTGGGAGGCCATAAGCTTTCCTAAAGAGATGGGTTTTAAGGCACTTCTTAAACAATTGAAGACTATGGGAAGAGTCTGATGGCGATAGGCAGGCTATTCCGTAGGAAGGGAGCCACCCGCGAGAAGTCCTGTAAGCGTGGGTTGGTTGTACAGGTGCTAGTAGTGGACAGGAGAAGGCAGAGCGGAGAGGCCGAGAAGGGGCATGCAGTGTTACTACAATGCCCCCTTTTAAATGATACTTAATGCAACTTTATCACAGAAAAACATAATAAAATATACCGCTTTATGTACATATTTCCCAGTACACTACACAATGATAACGGAAAAGATAATACAAAAGGCAAATATAGATAACATGTATGTTATTATAAGAACATGAAATTAAAGTTCCAGTTGAAAAATTAAAATTCCCTCCATATTTCCCAATGTTTAACATGTTTACATGCTCCACTGGATCAAAATGGACTGTATATTTTCCTTTAACTGAAATATTAAAATTTTTAACTTCATGTTAATCATGTGCAATGTGTCTTCTTTCCAAGATTTCTAACTCAAACTGCATTGTTTTTGACTTTCCAAGATTATTATGAATGACTGTTTATAATTCACTTCTGATCACTAGACGGTGGATTCACATTGAATTGTTTTAGTGGTTTCACTTACTGAGTAAATTCACATTGAAATCACTGGGCAATCAGTGTTGGCAAAACTGTAAATTTTAACATATGAGAGCTATAACTCTTTATGTCAGTGAGCTAAGTCTCCTTTGACAACAATCACAATTAATCAAAATATCTTCCCCTCTGTGTCTCTTTGTCTCCCCCCTCAGCCCATGTTGGTCTCTTGTGCCCCTTTCCCAACCCCTACGTGTCTTTTTGTCTACCCATCCCTTCTGTATGTCTCTTTCTCCCCCAGCCCTTTTAGTGTGTCTCTTTCTTCCCTTATCAGTCCTTCCTTATGTGTGTCTCTTTCCCTAGCCCCTTTGTCTCTTTATGTCTCCCTATCTTATGATTTCATATCAGATCTAAAATATTGCAAGGTCAGGGATACCATGTGATCAGTGGGGAACTACCACTGGTGCAGTGGGTGATACGGCACCAGGGTCTGCACAGTGGAGGCCCATTGGGTTGCCCGTGCACTTAGGGCCACCCAATAGGTATTTTTGACAGGAGTGCTGCAGCCCCTTAACAGCGCGGGCTTACACTCTAATATCGGCGCCACTCGGAGGAAGTGAGGGCAGGCAGGTCACTTCCTTCTAGCTACAGGGAGACTCGGAAGCAGAGAAGGAGGCACAGTCAGAATGGGGGAAGTTAGGGTCAAGAAATGAGCCTGCTCCAGCCCCACACCAAAATCAGCTTCTTCTCAGTAAAGCCACCCTCTTGCACACAAAATGTATGGTAACACAAGGGTGGCCAAAAATATAAAAATTATGATTTGCATGTGTTTGTGTATCAATGTATGTGTCAGTGTGTGTGTGTATCTGTGTGTCAGCATGTATGTGTCTGTATGTGTGTGTATGTGTCAGTGTGTACATCTATGTGTGTTTCTTTGTGTATCTGTCAGTTTATATATATGTGTGTCAGTGTGTGTATGTATGTGTGCCAGTGTGTATCTGTATGTCAGTATGTATGTGTGTGTGTATGCGTCAGTGTGTACATATATGTGTGTTTCCCATTGTTTATCTGTCAGTTTATGTATATGTATATGTGTGTCAGTGTGTGTATGTGTCAGTGTATGTATTTATGTATGTGCCATTGGGTTTGTGTGGATCCGTGTGTCAGTGTGTGTATGTGTCATTGTATGTGTGGATATGAGTGTGTGTAAATGTCAGTGTGTTTCAGTATGTGTATCAATTTTTATGTGTATCTGTGTAAGTACGTGGTAGTGTATGTGTATACAAATGTGTATCAACATTTAAAAAACAACACTGCATACAAACACACTGCAATCAAATGCAAACATTACATACAAACACACCCATGTATTAAAGTATAAAAATTATGTACAAACACCTTTTTATTTAAACACCAACACACAAACGTACACCTGCATTTAAAAGCCTAGACTACCTACAAACGGTTCCCTGCATTCAAACGCAAACATTACATAGAAGTACACCAAAGCATTCCAATGGCAACAGTACATACATACACACCCCTACATGCACACGCATACTCTATACAAAACCATGCTTACATTCAAACCCACAAACACTGCTCACAAATACAACCCTGCAAGGATGGGTAAATGGTAGATCACCAGCTGGCATAGCATTATGGGAGTCATAGACTGTTGGGGATTTACCCTTTGGCCCACCCAAAAATATTCTTGCACCAGAGTCCTCTGTACACAAGTTTCAACATAGCATATAATCTCTAAAACTTTTTATCCCACCAATATTTCCATACACAATGAAATTTTAAAAAACTGAAATTCTGAGCATTTAGTATTTATTAATTTTATTTAATATAGATATTCCTGGACAGCAATCAGTCTACAGGTTTACAGTATGTTTCATTTGGTAGTGAAGTGTTACTGTTGTATTTCCCTTCTACTAGTGAACACAGAGCCAGACTGTCAGCCAATCACTGTGCAGGCATGTCCTTTCAAGTTAAACAGCTACAATAAAAAACCTTATAAATTGTAACCTTACACCTATTTTTGGAATTGTTCCTTTATTTGCCATTTACAGTATCTGAGGGCCGCCCTATCCCAGCTGAATGACACACTAGTGAGGTAAACCATATTTGAGCTCGGGCTGGCCTGGGATTGGCTACTGTGCTTGTTGTTGGTCCTGGATGAAGGAGGAAATGTGAAGAGTAAGGGGCGGGCTGAGAGCTAATCACAGAATGCCAGTACAGACAATGCAGTGAGGAGGAAGAGGAAGGCTGTCTAGGCTGCTCAGGCCCACAGGCCAGGTAAACACATAGGAGGAGCCAGATGTTCATAGATAAACAGAGGCTGTCTGTGCGTGGAATGCGGGATGTCTGAACATTCCACTGATCAATCTGTGCAGCGAGGCCCAGGCTGGCAAGTATGAAGTCACGCTTTAACCCTAGGAGTGCTGGGCATCCCAATAGCCCACTGACTGATGATAAGCACCTGTACCAAGTGTGATACTATTTATCAACAGCATTCTGATCACAGCCAAGAGGGTCTTCCCAAACTGTGAGACTCAGTGCAGCTGTCACCGGCATTCAGGGGTTAATGTAAGGCTATTCTGAGTCTCACAGCTTGGAATCTAGGCTGATTAGTCATTTGTTTTGATGACCGCGATCATTAATTTGCATTAAAGTATTAATTCATAATGTAGTAACCAACGTTCCCTTGCATATGCTGTTCATCTCTTATTATGGTAAAAGCCTTCCATTAGCACACAATACGCCTACTTCTCTCGGTAGCTTAGTTCTTTTGAACTCTTGCTTTTTGTGGACTGCCTTTCCCTTGATGCCCAGGCAGCCAGTTGGCTCACTGAAAGCCATCAGCCTGTGTCTACTAATATTGAATGCATGGACACAGGCTGGTGTCTTTAAACAAATCAATTGATGAATATTCTTTGAATATATATTTTAGAACAAATAATATTAAAGTCCATGTGTTCTAATGAGAATTAGGCATGTAGCCTGAAATAAATTGTATTAAGATCATTAACAAGGTAAAAGAGAATTTTACTTTTACTACAGAGTGTAACTATTTGAGTCCTTGCTGTATTCTGTATAAAAGCCTCCCATCACGAAGAAAGCGACATATATAGCTATTCTACTACTAGCACATCTTTTAATTTCTTCCAATGCACTGCTTTTCCGTCTTATTGATGTCACATTATAGAAGAATTTGCATATTATATTAGAGTTGAGCGAACTCGAACTGTAAAGTTCGGGCTCATACCGAACATTACGATTTTTTGACCCCCGAACCCAGACATTTCAGTAACAGTTCGGGTTCAAGTTCGGTGTTCGGCGATTTAATGGTTTGTTTTGGAAAGCTGCAGGGTAGCCAATCAACAAGCGTTTGACAAAACTGCCGAATTGCGTCCTAACAGAATGAGAACAGTTTCTCCATTCGTGTTAGAACGCAATTCGGTACTTTGTTCGGATCGCAATTTCATTAGAATGAATGAAACTCTGATCCTATTTATTGCGGCAGCTGCATCTTGCAGCCGCTTAGTAGATAACTCCCTAATTCCCACGGTATTAGGGAGCTATCTACCAAAAGGCTGAAAGACCTAAATTGGTCTATCAGCCACATTTACTAATACTAAGTAAAGATTACTTAGTATTAGTAAATTCAGCCCCTACTCGCTATACCGCGAGAGTAGGGGCATGTCTAAGTAACCAATCAGAGTGTTATGAGTCAAATTACGCAGCGTCGGTTCCAAAGAACTTTCCCACGCTGTGTAAAATGACACAGAGCACTCTGATTGGTGGATTTCAAGTCAACCAATCAGAGTGCTGTGACAGGTAAATGTAGAGACTTACCTTTCAGTCTCTTTATTTACCTGTCAGAGCATTCTGATTGGATGGCTTAAACCCACCAATCAGAGTGCTCTGAGCCTAATTGCAGGGCGGGGAAAGGCTTTATAAGCCTTCCCCCGCCCTGCAGAGCTCAATCTGCGCGGAGCCCTCCATGGGTGAAGATGGATTATTTTTATTTATTTATTTATTTAAAGTGCGTCGGTTATTATGGATTTTTATTTGGCCTTTTTTGTTGCTGAAAAAAGATTTTAGAAGAAAGAAAACATCAAATGGTAATGTTTTTTTTTTTACAGGTACTTAGCTAATGGTACCCCCCTCATTATTTTTAGGGTGAGGGGGTAGGTAGGGGTTAATTTATTTGGGGAGGGGGGTGACTAGAATTTGGAGACCCCAAGTCACCTGGGGGAGGGGGGTTAATTTTTTATTTAGGGCCCCCACCTGCCGCTCAGCGGTGAGGGCCAGGGGGGAATACATTAGGCCCCCCCCCTTATTGGTATTTAGGGCCTCCACCCACCGCTCAGGGGTGGGGGACAGGGGGGAGGATATTATGGTCCCCCCTCAATTGGTATTTAGGGCCCCCACACACCGCTCGGGGGGGGAGGACAATAGGTTCCCCCCCCCATTATTTTACTTTAGGGCCCCCACCTGCCGCTCGGGGGGGGGGCGGACAATAGGTCCCCCCCCTTATTCGAATTTAGGGCCCCCACCCACCGTTCAGGGGTGGGGGCTCAGGAGGGGGGAACTTTTTTTTTGTTTTTTTAACAGTGAGCAGCCACAGGCTGCTCACTGTTTAATAGACATGCCCCTACTCGCGGTATAGCAAATAGGGGCATAATTTACTAATACTAAGTAATCTTTACTTAGTATTAGTAAATTTGGCTGAAAGATCAATTCAGGTCTTTCAGCCTTTTAGTAGATAGCTTTCTAATACCGTGGGAATTAGGGAGTTATCTACTTATTCATTTCTGTCATTGCATTGACTGGCCAAGTAACTTAAATTTTATATGAATGTATGTTACTTGATTGTTGTAAGTGTTGCAAATGCTTACAGCTGATTCCTGGCTATGTTTGTATACTTTTTATTTAAAATTGTATACAGTGTAACATTCTTCTTTTTCCACTGGGTAAGTATATTAGTACTTGGGCAATACATTTTACTTCCTTTTGCAGCCCTCTAGCCCTTTCCAGAACTTTTTTAGAGCCATTTTAGTGCCCAAAAGTTCGGGTCCCCATTGACTTCAATGGGGTTCGGATTCAGGGGTCAAGTTCGAGTCCCGAACTCGAACTTTTTGCCGAAGTTCGGCCGAACTCGGCAAACCCGAACATCCTGGTGTCCGCTGAACTCTAGTTGTTATGTGATGTCAAAGTTTACTTGCTGCACATAACATATGGAATATTAACTACCAAACTGAGCTCAATTCTAGAAAAGACACAAAAGAGACACTCTTAGGCCATTAACCAATACAGCATATTGAAGTGGTTATGGCGCAGTGAGTCTTTTAGTGCCATCCTTCAACTGTCTGTCAACCTGTTTTGAAACAGCCTGACAAAAAATGATATTTTTCAAACACTCAAAGCATTTTCATGACTACCTTATTGGTCCAAACATCTCTGATCTTTCATGGTATTGTGAGGCTGCAATTGCTGGACTAGCCTACCCCTAGCACTCACAGCCTGTCATTTTAACCCAAGGTTAGGGTTGTGCATAGGGTGCCACAAGAGCCTTTTTTTTAATCAATCCATGTAAGTACAGTTTTGCAGAAAGTATGGGAGCAACCACCAAAGACTACTAAACTGTTTCCACTTCAATGTTTAGAGTTAAAAATATTACAAAAAGCAGTGCAGAACTAAGTGTTCCAGACTACCTGATTGACAACTCTTGAGGACTGTTTTATAGCAGCAGGAAATTATAAAGTGCTGCTGCGAGAAGTCACTCTCAAAAATGAGGGGCGAAGGTGCTCCATGAACTTTCCAGTAATGCAAAGTGTCTATGGAACGTTATTTTTAAAGCAGATATTGTTTGTGAACTCTGGTAGTATACAATATGCATTCACATTTTTTAGTATAAAACATTTGTAAAAAGAAAACTCTGGGTAGTTATGTATGGTATATTTGTTAGAATCAAATGAACATTTCAATTATGTTAAATTAGATTTTCAAGATTGTTAGTTTTGTATCTAAATATATTGAATGTCATGGAATGTCATGGATGCTTTATCAATTTTACAGGTAAACAGCAAGACATCAAAGCATTTCATTTTTTTTTTATTGAGACTTCTCTAAGGACGAAATGTAGAAGAAATGATCGCAGAGTCAAATCTAGATGAAATTTGCCAAAAGTAAGAGATCAAACGTTTGCATACTTCAAGCAGGGCCAGATTTACTCTCCTTGCTGACCTAAGGCCTCTTTCCTCAAAGCACCCTCCATGTATATGGATACATGTCCTCTACTCTCCTTCCCACACACAGAGCGCCACGCAGGGAGGATTCAGCATTGGGCACTGGGCAGTCGATCATCACCACTGCAGCTCCTGAGATCTCCCTTGTCTTGCTGCACGTGCAATGCCTCTGGTACATGGGGTATTTATTGTGAATGGCCATGGGCCTGCACTGATTGACATGGTGCCGGCAAATCGATTGGCACCAGACTAAAAGATAGTTGAAAAGAAAAAAACTATGCATGATGAAATGTCATCTGATCGGGGCAAGTGCTGCCCCTATCCCGCTTGCCACCTGACCATAGCCTCAGTGGCCTTAGGGCAAATCCGGGCTTGAGTTCAGGATTAAGCAGACTGGATTTGTTCACATAGTTACATAGTTACATAGCTGAAAAGAGACTTGGGTCCATCAAGATCAGCCTTCCTCACATATGTTTTTGCTGTTGATCCGAAAGAAGACAAAAAATCCATGTGTCATTTAATTAACGAGTAACCATTTACTCCGACCCGCATTTGACAATATGCTGATATTGAAACAGTGGTTTATATAAGTGCCAGCTGCACCATATGATCTGCACACAGTTAGTGCAGTTCACCAATAATTTTCTCGGAAATTAGGTCAAAATACCTGAGCTAGAAATATGATCGAGTTGGAGAGTTGGGCTAGAATTTTCGATTCCCTTTAAAGTTCTACACCAAGTTTAGTAATGATATTTACTATAGGATTATTCACGTAACATAAAATTGTGATGAACCGAAAATCAAATAGAAAAATTTCCGTCACAATATCCAAGCTGGAGAAATAGCTGAAAGTAGCAAAATGTACAAATTATGACCTCTATTTTTCATTTTGGTTTTCAGTTTGCTCATTGGTGAATTAAAGTTGAATTGTAGACAGCCGATAAGCGTAAAATATTTTTTATTCTTCAATGAAAAGTGAAACTGATTTAAAAATAGCCAAAGTCAAAACAATCCTCTAATTTACAGTTACAGTTTAGTGAAGTTAAGTCTGAGCTGGTTTTAAACCAGCATAATAAACTGACTAACATAGATTGGTTGAAATAAAGCACACACGGTGCCCTAAGAGCAAAATAGAGTGGATGGGCTGCAGAATAAATCAAATCAAGAGCAAGGATAGTTCTTTACTAAACCATCAACTGTTGGGAATTCATGATGTAGTGAATAATCCTGTACATCTCTGAGAGTAGACGGAGAAACCATTGTCTGTTTTATTACAAGTGTCATCCAAGTATTTTTGGAATTGATTTTGGTTGGTAGTGTCTTGGGGCATGGGGACAAGGGCAGATCTTATTTAAAGGGACACTGTAGTCACTATAAGCATTTCATCTCTTTGAATTGGTTATAGTGCCTGGAGTGCACTGTCCCTCCATTCAGTGTTGCACCATGTTCGTGCAGTATGCCACAAAATAAAGTCCCTGGCCACCCACAGTCCGGCCCCTTCAGTATGTGTAGCTAAAGCAGAGATTACACACTTCCTTGTTGTCATACCCATTCATACCATCAGTTGGAGCTCTGACAGGTTAAAAGCAGTCAGCTGACACTCTCAGCCAATCACAGCTGCCTATTGCTGCTCAGGCTAATACTTCCTTATTAGCTAAAGCAGCACAGAGGGGATGGATTGTCGGGGGGTCTTGTTTAGCATTAAAACATTAAAAGTTTAAAAACTGTTTAATGCTGAAAGAGATGATGGTACCAGAGGACTCCAGACACTATAACCAGTTTAATGAGATGAAGCAGATACAGTGCCTACGGTGTCCCTTTAAATGTCCATCCACCCTGCCAGGATATTGGTGAGTGCGTACACCAATAGAAAATTAAAATATAAACAAATGACCCTCTGGTTTACTCCCTAGTGCAGATTTCATAATTTAATATATAGTGTATGGGTCTTTAATCACCTGTTAAATAGAACTCTTGCTTTTGAACCTGGAGTAGATAATGGGACATCTTGAGCTTTCAGGTCATGGTTCCTTGTGAAATCTAGGTAGATAAAGAGTTAGTTTGGTGTAGAGTTGCTAGTTGCAAAGAACAAGGGCTTAATGTCAAGTGATCTGCTCCCAGTTGAAAAGATGTCTTTTAATTTTGGGTGCGTCACAGCCGTCATGTCTTTGGTATCTGTGATCCAACAAAGGAAAAATAAAAATATAATAATACTGCACACTCCATAATGTAAAAGCAGCAGATACATGTGACAAAATATATTCTCGTTTATTTAGATTCACAATAATCATAGTTCAAAAACCCCCGTGTCCTAACAGAGGGTGAAAAAGAGCCTGTATGCTTGATATGTGACCTAGTGTGCAAAATAAAAGTGCATAGCCCCAGGCTCTATACATATATATATATATATATATATATATATATATGTATGTGTATACTTCTCTCAACTGTATAAATAATTTATACAATATCTTTATTAAACTTGTAAATGTTTTTACCAAATGGAAAGAGTCAACACTCACAAAGTTGCTTAATTGTTACAGCATCCAAAAATTTTATAAAAAAAGAAAAATAAATAAAAATGTTTAACCCACTCTAGATGCTTATTGTCTGTGTGCTGGTGCTTACAGGCTTCCCCACAAAATATATTCAGTTATGCCACATAGATCTCGCTCCAACACAATTTTGTACTTACAGCAAAATGTTGTTATACTTACTCATATTTAAACAGACAAATGATGCAAAAATAAGAAAGAAAAGTCAAAATTAAAGTAATCAAACTAAAAATGCAGCCCCAAAATATAAAGAAAATAATATATTGCTCATTTGTATATATAACACAGTAATAGATTTATATTCCTGTTAATGAGACTTTCAGGTGAGGAAATAGCATTTCAAGCACAACAAATCTGGTTTCTGCATACAACATCTTTTTATTATTATTATTATTAGTATTATTATTATTGTTATGTGCATACAACCTATAAACAACCTCAGAAAAAAGAAGAAAATACAAAACACTACATAGTAGTTACGATTACCAAAAGATCAACAAAAACAGATTGGATTAGAAGGACTAAGAAAAGCAACTGACTATCACATATACACAGCCACATACAGAAACCACACTCACAAACAGAGATGCATTCAAAGAGACACAAAGGCACACACATATAGAAAGATGCACACACACAGATGCACACTAACAAGCACGCAAGCACTAAACAAAGACATTGTGAGGCCCGCATATAGACACTCACAGACACCCACATACATAAAGTCACATTCTTATTGTAAAGCGCTGCAGAATAAGCTGGCGCTATATAAATAATAACCAATAATAATACACACTTACAGATATACAATCACATTTCTTGTCTTAAATCATTCATCCAGACACAATACATGTGGGAATTAGTTGAGTTTCCTATTACTGCACCATGGGAAAGGAGATACATGTTATCTACCCATCCACCCACCCCTCTTCCCCTTAATGCTCCCTAGCTATGAATGTGCATATAGCTGTTGCTGGATACCGTTGAACCTGCTTTCCTGCTCATAATCGGCTACCTTTAAATATAGAAAACTGTATTCCAGCGACATTCCTGTAGGCAGCCGCTGTCTTCCTACCCAGGCTGATGACGTGACATTAGGAGAGATTTATCAAAGTGTGCTGTTCTAAAAAGTGGTCTTAGGTAGTGAAGGTTAGGCAGCCTCCATGGAAATCATTCGGAACTCCTCCACTTTTACAATGTTGCACCACTTTTTAGAACAGGGTTGTGCAGAGCATAGCTCATTGGCTGAGAGTGATCAGCTGACTCTCTCAGGTAACGAGAGGGCTCTGTACCACAGGGTTTTACTCTGGCAGAGGGCTCCTGGCTCTCATAGAGGAAGATGAGAGACAGGGAGTTGCGCCGGGCAGACGTCAAGTAAGAAGTCGTGCCAGCACATGGGTACTCCTTGCTCTATTAGCACTGCAGTACACTGTAGTGGTTATGGTGCTTGGAATGTTTCTTCTAACGCTTCATTTAATTATTCACATAATTTTAGAATATTTTGGGTGCAATCAAAAATAATTAAATGGAACCAGGCATACAGGTAACCTGTATGCTGCCTGTAAAATTAGAGCATGAAATACAAAACTTCAAAAGTAAGGGTAGACAAAATCTCCACTCACCCAATGATAGAAGAGAAGCCAGGCAAGGAGACTCCAATAGAAAAATAGAAAATAAAATGAAGAAAGAACACCACAGCAAGCGTTCACACTGCTTAAGCTTTATTTTAGAGATTATCCAAGCATTTTTCACAATGTGTATTCTCCTGTTTTTCTCAATGCAGGGAAAATTCCCATACAAATGGGATTCCTGAATCAACCAAACAGAATGGAGGGATCTTCATGACACCAGTGAGTCATTTCCTTTGAAGTTTTACATTTAATAATGTAGTTATTGAAAACGAATAGACTGGAGTTGACAAGTGTACAGTAAAAACAGGTTTGACTTTAATATAAAGTTATGTTGTTTCAAGTTACCCCTGCTTTTCCTGCAGAAAGCAAAAAGGATTCGAAAGCCTTCTGAGACACACTCTAGGAGAAGTTCGGCAAGGAGAAGCCGAGACAGCCGGATAACAAATGGGGATGTAACTGAGGCTGTGACACTCTTTGAAGTGGTTAGCATTGGAAAGAGGGCTATCCAGGTACATTGCACCCCATTATTATAATGGGTTCATATTATACAGAGAGTGTACACCAGGGGTCTAAAAAAAGCACTGTTCGTGAGGCGATTTCTGAATTTATTGGACACTTGGCCTTTTTTCTCAGGATTAAAGATGTATTTCTGAGTCCAGGCAGCTGGTGGCCTGGTCTGAATCAAGTCCGCATTTGAGCCATCATTTGCTGAGATTAAGGAGGCTGGTCTTCTGCAGAGCAGTGCTTGGCTCCGTAGTGTCTCCTATTAGCATCCATCATTAAGTTCTGGCACTCAACACTCCTTTGTCAGAACTTCAGTGATGAGATTGGCTGGGGCACACAGTGTAGCGAAGGAGCCTTCATCAGCTCGGCTCACGCTGTGGGCAGTAGCATACTCTACTTGTGTGCATTTCTATGGGGTCGTGTGGGTGTGTGTATGTATTGGAGTTTGTAACTGTGTCTGTGTTTAAAGGAACACTCTAGGCACCCAGACCACTTCAGCTTAATGAAGTGGTCTGGGTGCCAGGTGCATCTAGGGTTAACCCATTCTTTTATAAACATAGCAGTTTCAGAGAAACTGCTATGTTTATGAATGGGTTAAGCCTTCCCCCAAAGCCTCTAGTGGCTGTCTCATTGACAGCCGCTAGAGGCGCTTGCGTGCTTCTCACTGTGATTTTCACAGTGAGAGCACGCCAGCGTCCATAGGAAAGCATTGATAATGCTTTCCTATGCGACCGGCTGAATGCGCGCGTAGCTCTTGCCGTGTGTGCGCATTCAGCCGACGGGGCGGATCGGAGGCGGAGAGGAGGAGGAGGAGAGCTCCCCGCCCAGCGCTGGAAAAAGGTAAGTTTTTACCCCTTTCCCCCTTCCAGGGTGGGGGCACCCTCAGGGCACTATAGTGCCAGGAAAACGAGTATGTTTTCCTGGCACTATAGTGGTCCTTTAAGAGAGTACTGATTTGTATGTTTTTGCACATTCAGCAATACGGATTAGTGGTCCCCAAGGTAGAAGGCAATTTGGCCTGTGGCCCCCTTTCTAATTTGACTTTGAAACACCTAGTGTACACAGAGAGCAGTAGACTATATTAGCATAAGATATTATTCAAGGAATGGCATGGCTTAATGTGATTTTATTGAAGGTAAAATAGGGAGAATGGTGGCATTTTTAAATCCACAAATAATGTATCAATAAAGAAAATGTTTCCGGTGCAGCCCTTATCAATTTATATTGTTGTTTGTTTTTCAATTAACCACAACTCATTGTACACCCAATAAATCCTACGCTTTTCTCTGAAATATTTTGTTTCCATTAAAAACTTGTATTTTGCATGTCTGCGTGTACCACTGTAGTATACTAATTTAAGAATATAGAATGATGCATTGTATTGCCAATGTTTCTATTTTAATGAGATTATGTTTGTGTGTCTGCAGTCGGTGGTAGATGATTGGATTGAAGCCTATCAGGAAGACAGAGATGTGGCACTCCTTGACCTTATTAACTTCTACATTCAGTGCTCTGGATGCCAAGGTAGGCTTTTTTGCATTATGAATTTTATGGCAAATCCTTCAGAATCATAATTATAGGGACACTTCTGATTCTAGGACAAGATTGATGCACATTACATCTCATGATAAAATAATTTAACTCTCTTTTAAAAGTTCTAATTTCCATGAAAAAAAACAAAAAACAAAACAATGCACAAACAATATAAAAAAAAAAAAAACTACATCAAACTCTGTGGTACATAGCTGTCCTTTTCCCACAATCCTTTGCTAGGAATGGCAAGTAGAATACTACAATCCACCCCGAGTAATTCACTCACAATAAATACTTGTGCAAGTAAATAAAAGTCATTTTAATGAGTAACTGTTTTAAAAGTGTTTTAAGTATGTTAAGAAAACACAAAACTGTTTTTTTTTCTAATGTGGTTGTTGTAATAGGTCAGTTTTGAGTTTGACAATAAGGAAGGGAGACAGGAGAAGGGACAGGATAAATGATAGTGTCCTGCAGAGTGGTAGTTGCTTTGTTATAGAGGGGTGACCTTAGGATAGGTTGGGCTCAGGGAGATCACAAAAGAGGAAAGATAATTAAAACTTCACTTTTAATGTAAATAGTTAAAAGGGAGGTATACGAACAAATTTTAGTTCAAATAACTGTTGTAAGAATTCCTCAAGTGATTCAGTTACACTGCCTGTTAACAGAGTGAAATGCCACTGTAGGAACAACAGCTACAAATTAGCAGTGTCAATAATGTATCGATATACCAGTATCCGGGCTTAAGGAAAAATAGCCAAGTCCCAGTGAGCTGCACTGAAGCTGTTAACAAAGCTGATAACAATGTTTACCGAAACTGCAGTGTCTGGACTCCAAAACAAGCTTGAGAGTGCCAGTATACTGCAGAAAAGAGCATCTCAGAAATGATGATAGGGGCCTGTGTTAAAGACCGTGAGAAATAGCATCTAGAGGTATGTGCTGGCGGGAGTATCTGCAGTATGGTAACTAGGAGGTACAAACTGCAAAATGTTGCCTGGTAGATTCTGCAGGAACTGGCTTAATGACCAACAGGCTATGGGAAAAGAGGGGTTAAGTACAAAAACTGGAAATCCTAGTGTTATGGTACGTGCAGGCTGGAGTACCTGCAGTATAGAAACTAGGAGGTGCAAACTGCAAGATGTTGCCTGGTAGATTCTGCAGGAACTGGCTTAATAACCAACAAGTTATGGGTAGAGAGGGGTTAACTACCAAAACACTGGAAATCCTAGTGTTCTAGTATGTGCAGGCTGGAGTACCTGCAGTATAGTAACTAGGAAGTGCAAACTGCAAAGATGTTGCCTGGTAGATTCTGCAGGAACTGGCTAAATAACCAACAAGCTATGGGTAGAGAGGGGTTTAACTACAAAAACACTAAGAATCCTCATATTCTTGTGGTCCCTAAGTACTTGTGCCTTTGAGGGCACCCCGTTAGCCAAAAGCCTACAATCTCCTATGGAAATACAAATAGAAAATTTCCCACCAATACTGCTACAATGAAAGAAGTGTGCTGGAAATGCCTAGACTTTGTAGGCTGCTTCAAGTGCTGCTGGGTAACGGCCGAGCCGATGCCGATAGAAAGCTCTAATTGGTATGGTAAGTAAAGAGGTCACTCTTAGTGCAGTGACATGTCACTCTTAGTAAAGTGACTGGTGGATAGCGCCAGTGATGTTTCCCCTGACGCGCGTTTCACCTTACAGGTTCATCAGATTGAGTTTGAACTCAATAACACTGATAATCTGGAGAATCTCTAATCGCTACAAGATGCTGCATTGTGTGATCTCATTTTGTTCTGGACAGGTGTGGTTACAGCAGAACTCTTTCAGAATCCAGACAACCGGGAAATAATCAAGAAACTGACTGAGGAGTTTGATGAAGTAAGTATACCCCATCGACATCTCAAACTGTGAAAACCTGTGAATATATAGGGAAAAAATGTGTACAAAATTGTATTGTCAGTTTGTACATTTTTTAATTATTTGGTTCGAAAATGTACTTTTATTTTTAAACGATAGCACTGAGTGGAATGTCTTATGTGAGTTTTTTCTCCTTCTTTGTTATTATTTGTCTGTGTTGCAGACTAATTCATTATAGAAATAGCTAAGCTGTTGATGGTGTAAACAAATGTAATAAAATGTAAGATTGCAGGCTTGTTATTTAATTGAACGGTAAGGGAATCACTTGTATTAGTCCACTATCGTCCAACTCTGCCCCTCTTCGTGACTGTGATTTCAGCTTCCACCCAAGTCTTGCTGTCAATAAGACCAGAATAATAGGTCAAACTTGGCTTAAAACTGACATGTCAGACATATTCTGATATAAAGATATTTACCTACACCCTGCTCTTTTTGAGTTACATGGTGCGCAGCCGTGGTCCAAACCACAATGTTATTTTGGATAGTTTGTTTAGCTATAACTGCGGAAAAAAGTGAATTTTCCTGGCCTTGGCAGCAGAGCGTTAGAGCAGTGCGGCCATGGCCCATTCTCAGGAAAGGAAAATATTGGTAAGTGTGAATTGATATTTCAGTTTATGTTGACTTGCACTTTCCATGTATGAAACAACGTTATATGTAAAATGCAATCTGAGGGCTCTAATCTTGGACAGAATTTGGACTGGGACATGCATGCTACCCTTGCAGTAAAATCTTACCTTTAACCCCCTTACATTACCCTAACACACTATACTTCACTTTACTACACAAATTATCCCCAGCACTACACTAACCATTAACCCCTACAATACCTTAACACTTACATAATTAGTATAACAATGGTTATTTGCTTAAATTGTGTTTATTTGCTATAATTGATCAAACAGGAATCATTAGTATAAATTAGATGATGTTGCTTGCAAACATCATCCACCCAGGCAAGGTAATTATGGTGTTAGTTCTGCTTATGTTCAAACACTTTGCAACGTTTTAGGTATCGGTTGATTGTTCGAAAAGTGTTTTCTGTGGTTTATAAAATCCTTGTCAATAAATCAATCAACATGTCAATAAATCTTCTTCGGAATGATTGTGACCACATTTGCTTCACTGCTTTTTCATCGATCTGATAACGATAAAGGTGTTGTAGAAAAGTATGAGAATTGCGTGACTGTGTTTGATTACATCAACTTTATGGGCTGATCTGCAGCTTTTAATGTATCAATAATTATCTAATGATAAATTGGAATCAAACTCTTTCTCATCGCACTGTCTGTTCTATTAACATTGGTCCCCTACAGCTAAAATCTATTTTATACAAGTAAATAAACATGTTTAACGATAGATTAACTTTACTCTGCTTCTTCTGGACTGTAAGATCTTTCAAATCTACTGATACTATGTATTATTGTTCTGTATATGTATCCAAGTTTGTTATGTATAATCTACCCGTTGCACAGGGTTGTGGTGTATGGTGACATGTTGGAAATAAAATAATGTAAAAAATTATGTTTGATATCAGTACTAAGACAATATTATTTCTGATTTTTCTCTGCAGGAAACGGGTTTACAGTTCAAAAAGTTCATGGCTTATCCTTGGATTCTTACAGTAACCTGGCCGGCCAATATGGTAATTCTGATAATTGTATCGGTTTGTTCTGTGTCATAAGTAGAATATTTAACTTTTGTATTGGAAATTGTGATATCTTACCATATATTGTGTAGGTGTTTTAGTTGCTGTATTCTGCATAAAATTGGAATAAAACCGAATTGGAGAGGGATGTTGACCTACACTTAATTTCCTAAGTATATGCTTACATGCAGAGGCAGGCTGAACTACTGAACTCCTGACTTTATATGTGGACAGACTGCAATGCTCGTAACATCCAGGATATTGTGAATGCCTGCTGCTCTATACTTACTTAGTGACTACATTTCTATTTTTACTCATCCTTTTTTACTGTTATCCTCCTCCTTTTCATCCATTTTTGTTTTTCTCCTTCTCACCTATATATATAGTTATGTATATAATATATGGGTGATAAGGCAGTGATGTCATCAAAGTGCATCAGACGCCATTTTACTTGTTTCCAGTATTGGTGAGTATAATGCTGGGAGACTTTGAGTGTCACTAGTGACATGCCACATGATTTCTATTACTTTTTATATGCTGCTTGACACAATAATACAGATGACAAAAAATTCAAATACAATTTTTTTTTCTTTTACTTTCTAAATTTTGAGTTCTGCAGCAACATTTATTTTTTTCCCGTCAGAGTAACATTGAGGTGTTGGTGTTTGTTATCATTACAGGACACAGAAGATTATCCGCTGATTAAGCCTGGAACATACTGGAAAAAATTTAAAGCCAATTTCTGTGAATTCACCTCTCTCTTAGTTCAACAATGCCAATACAGTGTGATCTATGATGGTTATCTCCTGGACACCATTATCTCACTCCTATTGGGTTTGGCAGATTCGTGTGTCCGGGCATTCAGACATACCAGCACACTGTCAGGTTAGTCTGTAATAGAGAGGTAGGAGAAGTAGATGGGATTTCAGAAAGTAACAGGTGATTTAAGAATAGACCAGTTCTGTTAGGCAATTGTGATGACTAATGTATTGAACTATCTAGAACTAATATTCCAACTATTGGCTGCTGAAATGTAAACTTGCTAAAGGATAGAGTCTGAAAAGAGATGAACTCCCACACCTGTCTTCTTTGAAGTTAATGTATGTCTTCTACAACATTTTAATTGAAAATATGTAATTTCTTTCCTACACCCTGCCACAAATTTAGTTTAATTGCATTTTTTTGTTATCTGCTAAAGCCATGAAGTTGTTGACAGCTCTTATAAGGGTTGTCCTGAATCTCGATATCAGCATAGACAACGCACAAAGGCTGTTTAAGGTGGAGAAGAAACGGGCTGCTTTCAAGAGGACCAACTCCAGGCTCGAGCAACTGGATAAAAAAAGGAAAGAGGTTGGATATTCTGCTATACTGCTACTTGTGTATCTTTTTTTTTATTTGAATAGAAGCAAAAACTTTAATTGTTTATTATGCTTAAAGAGACAGTAAACTGCATGGACAAACACAAATGTATTGTCATCATATGTCCATTCTGTAAAGCTCATAATTAAAGCTATGGGTTATAATTCTAAGTGTTCACAGATTATAATTGCAAATAGTGGGAAAAAAAGTGATATTTTATATAAAAAAAAATGTTTAGCAATTTTTTATTTACAGCTTCAACAAAAGCACCAGGAGATGGAAAATTTAATGGAAGTTTTATTTAAAGGGACCTTTGTGCACCGTTACAGGTGAGGGATAAATAAATATATACCTTTCTAATTTTTTCCCATCTGTCTTAATTTATGCCACAAATTATGCATATTGATATTGCTGCAAATATTTAAGGGACCAGATTACACTGTTACATGCAACACACGACCTGGCCCATAAAGACACATGCCCAGCAGATGGCCTTAAGTGCACAGGCCTCTCTTAATGCGGGCCCTGGTGCAACTGAACCGGTGGTAGTTTAGTTGCTGGCACCGGGGCACACCAAAGTTTAGGCACCCACACTTGGCCTCCCATTAGGGGAAGGAAGCAATGAGTGGCCCAGCAGAGGCAAGCTGAGGTGAGGGCACACCCAGCTGCTTTATCAGTATAAGGCAAGGTTCCATGAGCGTCAGAAAGCAGAGGATTCTGAGCCAGGTGCTGCCTCCAGCTAGCCCTTCTCACCACTAGCACATAGGCTGCCTTCTTCGTGGATGAAGGAGGAAGGGACCGCTTCAGACTGCTCTGGGTTGCAGCTCAGGAAGGAGCCGTTCACTGTGGTGAGTGAGTCAGCCTATCTTTCAGAGAAGAAAGGGAATAAGACATGGGGCCTCGTGCCTGGCTGTAAAGGAGGTAAAAGCTGTTAACTTGGTATTTTAATTGGTCAAATTAATTTATTGATATTTAAAGTTTCAAATATGTGGTGTGTCTGTGAGCTGCATGAAATGTTTGTCTGTTAACTGTCTGGATGTTGTATGATGTGTGTGTCTGGGAGCTGTATGGAGTGTGTATTTCTGAACTGTATGGAGAGTGTATCTCTGAACTGTATAGAGTGTGTGTATGCAAGCTGCATAGATATTGTGTCTGTGGGCTGTAAACTACATTTAGCATGTCTGTGATTCTTGGAGTTTTAGAGGCTAATTGTCTGGAGCAATAGGGGGCTTAAAAAGATTAATCAGGCACAATGACCCTCTGTTTATTAGTTCTGCTATTGCTGTCAGGTACTGCGTTTGCTGCAAATCAGCTGAATAAGATCCAAATGCCCATATTGTTACAGAGTCTGACATATCATTGATTGCCTCCTCCCCCCTTCTTGACATTACTTTGTTCTGCTAATGTATCCTTCAGTTATCTTCAATTTTTGATACCCTTTTACTTAAAGGGTCACTCAAGACCCCTAAAGCATTCTAGCTTGCTGAAAAGCTTTATGTGTGAAGAGTGTGTTCTCTGTTTCCATTTTGTAAAAAGTGCAGATTTTAATAGAAGCTGCCACTTCTATTAATTCACCTGGTTATACCCATCTGGCTTTCAAGCAAACATGTCCTTTTACTTCCTGGTTTGGTTAGCTCAGTGGAGCTAAACTCAAGAGGCACATGCATTGCAAAGACTTCTCATTGAGCTGCTTTGGAAGTCTGGGATTGGACAGCAACAGGACATCTGGGGTTAGAAGGGGAGAGCTTGTTAAAGGATCACTATAGTGCCAGGTCCTTGGGTCCCCCTCACCCTAATGGTCCCCCTCCCGCCAGGCTCTAGGGTGAGGAAGGGGTTAATCCCTTACCTTTTTCCAACCCGGCGCTGGGGACTCTCCTCCTTTCCCTGTCATCTGCTGAATGCGCATGCACGGCACGAGACGCGGCGCATTCAGCCAGTCCACAGGAAAGCATTCTCAATGCTTTCCTATGGACGCTGGTGTTTTCACAGTGAGAAGCGCGGAAGCGCCTCTAGTGACTGTCAATGAGACAGCCACTAGAGGCTGGATTAACCCATATGTAAACATATGAAACTGCTATGTTTACAGCAGAAAGGGTTAATCCTAGGTGGACCTGGCACCCAGACCACTTCATTAAGCTGAAGTGGTGTGGGTGCCTATAGTGGTCCTTTAAGACAGCAGACAAGAGAGAAGCAGTTTTTGCAAGCTGATTTTAAATATACCCCAATGAAAAATGCATGCTTAGATGCATACATGTCTTCATTGTTGGAAATATACTAAACAGTGATTTTGATTAATTATATATTTGAGGAGTGGAGCTAAATTTCCGATATAGGGTGGTCAATGATTATAGCTATTATTGAGAGAATGATGAGGGATTTATAAAATTCCAAATGTATTTTGATATGTTTCATTTGCAAATAATTAAAAGGAATTTGCATTTGATGATCACCTATTGGAGTCTGTTTACCAAAGCGCAAGTTGTGGTGACTTAATAGCCTCTTAAACAGAAGATTATTCAACATGTCTATTCATCAACATTGTTTCAAATGATCAGAAGTAGCTGCTTAATGAATATACTTTTGCTAATGTAACTGATATTTATTTACATGTTTAGTTTTTTAGTATTATGTATCATTTTATAGTGCTGTGTAGCAAGTATCAATATTCAGGGGATCTGTCAAAACACATCAACAAGCAATTCCGTAGCATTCACAAAAGAACACTATGAGCAAGCAGATCTTTCTTCCTGAGACATAGTTTGTCATTGAATTACACAGTTGTAGAGATATATATATATTTCGATATATTTTTGTAGGGATGTCGTTTCTGAAATCAGAGCATTGTGTATTGACGAACTGGGAATATGGATGAGGATGTACCCAAAAACATATTTGAATGATAGCTGCTTAAAGTACATTGGATGGATGCTATACGACAAGGTGGGTTTATACAATACAATTATTTAAAAAAGTTATGGGTGAAACTGGCATGGGTTCTGAATGGAGCAGATAGTAAGGATTACTTCTGCAGAATGGCTGTAGGGTTGCTGTACATGTAGCAGTAGGAGAAAATAGTATGTGTTTTGGAAAAGAAAGGTCTACAGTTTGGGATAAATTAAAACACAGGTGAAACACTGAAACACATGGACTGGTGAGACATTGGATTTTAAACTGTGGTAAGACACTGAAACTAAAGAATTGGTGAAGACACTTTAACCACTAGGAGACTGGCGAGACACAGGAACTAGGAGACTGGCAAGACACAGGAACTAGGAGACTGGCAAGACACAGGAACTAGGAGACTGGCGAGACACAGGAACTAGGAGACTGGCGAGACACAGGAACTAGGAGACTGGCGAGACACAGGAACTAGGAGACTGGCGAGACACAGGAATTAGGAGACTGGCGAGACACAGGAACTAGGAGACTGGCGAGACACAGAAATTAGGAGACTGGCGAGACACTGGAACTAGGAGACTGGCAAAACTGGAACTAGGAGACTGACGAGACATAGGAACGAGGAGACTGGCGAGACATAGGAATGAGAAGACTGGCGAAACTGGAACTAGGAGACTAGCGAGACACAGGAACAAGGAGAATGGCGAAATACTGGAACTAGGATATTGGCGAGACACAGGAACTAGGAGACTGGCGAGACACAGGAACTAGGAGACTGGCGAGATACTGGAACTAGGAGATTGGTGAGACACTGGAACTAGGAGACTGGCGAGACATAGGAACGAGAAGACTGGTGAAACTGGAACTAGAAGACTGGCGAGACATAGGAACGAGGAGACTGGCGAGACACTGGAACTAGGAGACTAGCGAGACACTGGAACAAGGAGACTGGCGAGACACTGGAACGAGGAGACAGGCGAGACACTGGAACTAGGAGACTGGCGAGACACTGGAACAAGGAGACTGGCGAGACACAGGAACTAGGAGACTAGCGAGACACTGGAACGAGGAGACTGGCAAGACAGTGGAAGGGTTAAGGTTTTTGTGATTACTCCCATTGTTGTAAGATGGGACGTTATTAATGTGCTACATTTCTCTTAAAACTGACCATGTCTATGTGAAAATAGCCATCATGAACTTCGAAAAGAGATGCTAAGGAAAGCGGCTAGCAGGGCTGTTTGTCTTTTTAAAGGATGGTTGATCTTCAAGACTGAAATATCTAGAATGTATGCATTGTGACCCCAGCAACCCATGCAGCACCTATTGCATAGTTCTCCATCACATACATGGAATGTTTTACAATGACAAAGTAAAGCAAAACTGAATACTGCTTTTTACAGGTCCCAGAAGTACGTCTGAAATGTCTTGTGGCTCTGCAGGGACTGTATGATAATAAGGATCATGTTTCCAAGATGGATCTTTTTACTATCAGGTTTAAGGTAAATCCTCCACAATACACTATTTCATTAAAAACATGGAGACAAATAAAAGCATTGAGAGAGGTTCATCAAGGCAAACCTATGTAATTTTCTGAAGTAGAGAGGTAAATGAAAGCCAACAGAATGAATCTCAACTTACCCAAAATAGCACTTTTTTTGCTTTGATAAATCTCCCCCATCATGAGATGTATTTTGCTTAATAGTTATCCAACTTGCTTATGACAAAGGTGTGTGAACCAGGTATACACCATGATAAATGTTCTTGAGAAGTTAGTTTGCATGTTCATCTTTCCAAATAAAACATAGTTACATAGTTACATAGTTACATAGCTGAAAAGAGACTTGCGTCCATCAAGTTCAGCCTTCCTCAGAAATGTTGTTGCTGTTGATCCAAAAGAAGGCAAAAAACCTGGTCTGAAGCACTTCCAATTTTGCCACAAACTAGGAAAAAATTCCTTCTTGACCCCAAAATAGCAGTCAGATGTCTCCTTGGATCAATCAGCTATTACCCCACTAATTAGAAATTATATCCCTGTATGTTATGTTTTTGTAAGTATTTATCCAATTTCAGTTTAAACATCTGTATGGACTCTGACAAAACCACCTCTTCAGGCAGAGAATTCCATATCCTTATTGTTCTTACTGTAAAAAAACCTTTTCTTTGCCTTAGATGAAATCTCCTTTCTTCCAGCCTAAATGTGTGACCTCGTGTCCTATGTATAACCCTGTTTATGAATAGATTTCCAGATAAAGGTTTGTACTGGCCCCGAATATATTTGTATAAAGTTATCATATCCCCTCTCAGGCGCCGTTTTTCCAAACGAAACAGATTTAATTTTTGTAACCTTTCTTCATAACTAAAATGCTCCATTCCTTTTATCAATTTTGTAGCTCGTCTCTGGACCCTCTCCAGTGCCATGATATCCTTCTTTAGAACAGGCGCCCAAAATTGCACAGCATATTCAAGGTGTGGTCTTACCAGCGATTTATAAAGAGGCAAAATTATATTTTCATCCCGAGAATTTATGCCCCTATTTATACATGACAAAATCTTACTGGCCTTAGCAACTGCAGATTGACATTGCATATTGCTGCCTAATTTGTTGTCTATAACAATGCCCAAATCCTTCTCGTGTGTGGTTATCCCTAATTCACTACCATTTAGTGTGTAAGTTGCTTGTGCATTCTTAACCCCGAAGTGCATAACCTTGCATTTTTCTATGTTAAATTTCATCTGCCATTTTAGTGCCCAATCCCCCAATCTATCCAAATCTCTCTGCAACAAAGCAATATCCTGCTCACATTTTATTACTTTACAAAGTTTTGTGTCATCTGCAAACACTGATACATGGCTTTCAATGCCTATTTCAAGATCATTTATAAATATGTTAAATAGAAGTGGTCCCAAAACAGAACCCTGAGGGACACCACTTACCACTTTTGTCCAGCCTGAAAATTTACCATTAATGACAACTCGTTGTACTCTGTCCTTAAGCCAATGTTCTACCCAAGAACAGGAATATTCATCTAGACCAATTTCTTTTAGTTTGAAGACTAACCTATTGTGAGGAACCGTATCAAATGCCTTGGCAAAGTCCAAGTAGATCACATCCACTGCAACACCCTGATCTATACTTCTACTTACTTCTTCGTAGAATGCAATTAGGTTAGTTTGACATGACCTATGTTTCATAAAACCATGCTGATTATTGCTAATAACAAAGTTCTTCCCAATGAATTCCTGAATATTATCCCTTAATAGCCCTTCAAATATTTTCCCAGTTACTGAAGTTAAGCTCACAGGTCTATAATTTCCAGGCAAGGATTTTGAACCCTTTTTAAATATAGGAACAACATCTGCCTTCCTCCAATCCTCCGGTACAACACCTGAAACAAAAGAATCTTGAAAAATTAAATACAGAGGTTCACTTATTTCCCCACTTAGCTCCTTAAGTACTCGTGGGTGAATACAGTCAGGCCCCGGAGCTTTATTTACATTCATTTTCTTTAATAGCTGTAGCACCTTGTCTCGAGTTATCCAGTCACAAGTTATTTGCAAGTTTTTTGCAGCAAACATTTGCATATCTCTTGCCATAGGATCCTCATTAATATATACTGAAGAAACCTCTTCAGATTTTATATACTGTGGATATAATCCAAAAGTGTTTCCCAGGATTTAAGAAACCCCTGTTTCAATCAACATTAGAACATGAAAAATTAAAAAATAGCTGTATTCTAGTGGCACTTCATTTCATTTTAATCAGTTTTGGAACTGGTGATAATTTATGCAGTATTAACCTGATTTTTATTTTTATTTATTACTGGTATTTAAAAAGCACCAACTTATTCTGCAGAGCTGTAATTGCAGGACTACCCTGGAGAATAGGATATTCATGGATTCTGATTTTCATAGTGAATTGTAAAACCCTCTGTATGGTTCTTTTTTAAGTGCTGTTTGGCTAAGATGATTGGAAACTGATGTCACAAGATCAGGTGTACACATTTTATTTTTTATAGTCAGACACCCATTGGTACCTAGAGATTTCTGATTTGTTATGTATTTTCATGTCTGTTAGGATCGTATTGTATCCATGACGTTAGACAGAGACCATGATGTATGTGTGCAGGCTATGAAGCTCCTTGTTTACATATCACAGTATGTATTTTTTCTTTTTTTCTATATACTTAAAATGTAACAAAACATATGGTCCTTATACTCATTATTCTCAATTATTTAAATTGCTTTCAAAGTTTCTTTATTCTGCACAATTTTAAAGATGCTTGTTACAGATTCTTAAATTGGTAACAATACAACATCCAGACAATGATACCTACATGCAAAATCTCACTTTGGTTAATACTGTACATTAAAATTGCAGCATTTGTATACATAGTTAGTTAGATGGTCTCTTGAGTTGGACTTCCACATTCTGCATTAGCATGTTAGTCTAGTACCATGTCACTAATAAGTTAATGCAATGTCCTAGGTAAAATCAATGTTCTTAGTAAGTAAATGAAGATGCATCTTGTAGTAAAGCCAAGATATGGTGTCTGTAAACTGGCTAATACTAAACACACATGAGATTATGGATTTACAAAAGTTGTTCTGCTATAATTCTCGCTAAATTGATAACATAACATTTGAGGTGAATTGCAAGTATAAGTATAAAGTAGCTAAACGGGAAGCATTGCTGATTTAGATAAATTTTCCAGTTCCGCTATTTTGGCCTTAAATGTGAAATCTACTTTGAAGACACTTCAAATTCTTACATTAGTGAATAACCCTATTAGTTATTTCCTTTTGTGTCATGTATTGCAGAGCGCCTTCAGTTCCATAGAGAAGTTATCTACCATTAGTACAAGATAATTGTTAAAGGGTCTGAGCTGACAAACGATCTACATTTTTTATTCTAGAATATCAGCATATGATGTATGGTATATACTACCTTTCATTACTGGAAGAATATTATCCCAGAGTAAATGTTTGCCTTTACTTTTCATATACAAACAATGATTATTAAATCTGTTTTCAAAGTAAACATCCTTATACAAGTCTTATACGTAACAAAAATAATTTAATTAAGGTTATTTGTTTTGTACAAAAAGCATTGAAAATAGGTTAAACTTGTATCAATTAAATATGTTTGTAAATTGAGATTTTGCCACTAGAGGGCGATATATCCCACACACAGTCATTTTGTACCATAGAGTCTGTTGGATTTTTGTGTGTGTGTGTATTCTTTTGTCAACTGGGATAGATCTAATAGGGATAGACTGGGATAGACTAATAGATCCATCATTTGAGGAGGGTCTGTCTGCTTTTACTATTCACACCAGTAGATGTTCTTAAATCATTTTGGTAAATTCCTTTAGTAAGGCAATTTGTAATATTCCCATAAACTTCAGTTTTAACCCATTCATGCCAATTAGTGATGTCGTGAACCGTTTGCGAACTTGCCGCGAACGGTTTGCGAACTTGCCGCGAACGGTTCGCCACGAACCGTTCGCGGCGAACTCCGGTCAGCTGACACATCCCTGCCAATCTCCGGCAGACCCTCCCCTCCCACCTCCTGGACAGCATCCATGTTGAAGCTGCCTTCAACATGGATGCTGTCCAGGAAGTAGGAGGGTCTGGGAGGGAGGGTCTGCCGGAGATTGGCAGGGATGTGTCAGCTGACCGGAGTTCGCAAACGGTTCGTGACATCACTAATGCCAGTAGGGATACAAAATGTATAAATATCATGATGGCACTGAGAATCTAGCAGGCAAGGGGCTAAAGCAGTAATATAGCTTAAAACAAAACTTAAAGTTTATTATTTTAAATTCCATAAAATACATCATTGTAATACCATTAAGACTGCAAAGTTTTTCAGTAAATCCTTACTAGTTTTACTGAAAACAAAAAGTAAGCTGATCAATCAATTCACCCACATTTTCTGTATTTTTAAAAAACACATTTTGTATATAGTCATTAGGAAAGTGAATTAGCGTGCATCATAACCTGCATTTATAGCTAGATGCAATAGGCCAGGGGTAGGCAACCTATGGCACTCCAGATGTTGTGGACTACATCCCTCATAATCCTCTTACACCCATAATGCTGGCAAAGCATCATGGGAGGTGTAGTCCAAAACATCTGCAATGCCGAAGGTTGCCTATGCCTGCAATAGGCAGAAATAGCTTTTACAGGATGAAATATATAGCTCAATGTTATCTTAAGGGAGCAGTAGGTGCTATGTCACTCAAACTTAAAGTTATTGGGGGGGGGACATAACAAGAAAAACTGTAATGAGGAGAAAAACATGACATATTTCCTATTTCCCAGCGTCAAAAGTTTGTAAGATGTAAAAGATGCAAAAAAAAAAAAAAAAAAGATGACAAAATGGGGTAATCCAATAAAATGGATATGAAATATTACAGTGACGTGCCAGTTTTGGAAAACTTTGAGCCTATTAATTACATAAATACAGACAGGTGACAATGAGAGCACAATGTCAGAAATATAGTAGATGGACTGCACACCCCAAATATTAATAAGATAATTGGATACCACCTATGGCAACTACACAGACTGGAGTGGCATCATCTTCATCCAATACACATTAGCCAAGAAGGTCTGGACACACAGATGTCATTCCCAAGCACATTTTATTTTATCAACGTTTCACAATGTTTACAGTCTGCTTGGGAGGAGATGACCTCTAGGGATCTGCCCTTTTTTTTTGCTAAGAAAAGCACAATGAGCACAATATGCAAAGAAGACCCAACCGTTTAATAAAATAAATCAATCAGAAACAAGTAAATTTAAGTAGAAGATTTCTAGCAACAAATGATAAACATAACGGTCCTTGGTTAATTAATCCGGCCTTGGCTGGGAGCTGATTGTGCTGTTAGTGGTAAAGTAGTGCGTGCAGTCTTGATATGGATAAGGAAAATTAACAAATAAAGATCAGGTCCTTATGTTTGTGTCTTCAGAAGGAGAAACAGATGTTGCCACTTGTTGTCTCCAATTTAACTCCCAACATATAATCTAACAATGTCCTACACCAATTTAGGAGCATATCCTTATAAACTGCTGAAATGTATCCAGTTTATGTGCTGTTGTGTTTTCCTAAATTAAATTAAAGACTGCATTATAATAAAGCTGGTACAGATTTCAGTGAAATGTAAAACCTCTGCGTACCAGTTTCTTAGCACAATTGTACTTAAAGCCAGAATAATCCTTTGTACCGGTCGTTGTGATTCTGCTGGCACTGCCAGTATGTCAGGCCATGAGCCACTCTGCCCAGATGAAGAATTCCTTTGATTGTGTGAATAGACAATGGATGTATATCTCACTCAGTCATTGCTGAGATCAACAAGGCATAACCTCAGACTGCCTAATAAGAAGTGCTCTGTCTCCGTGCAGGAATTGTGAAGATGTGCTTACAAGTGAGGACTGTGAGAGCCTGTACCAGTTTGTTTATGCAGCACACAGGCCGCTGGCAGCCGCAGCTGGAGAATTTCTCTATAAAAGGTAACTGTAGGGCAATCTGTGGTTTATATTCCAATTTACAGAAGGGCAGTGATACTCAGCAGAACATTATGTATGACACGTGCATAAACAAAACAACGTTCATCTTGCTGTAGATAGTTCTCATTGTTTCTGCTAATTAACACCTATTGTATCTCTTTTAGCTCAGAATGCAAACCATTGAGATATTTACCATAGAAATCCAGATTGTCTATATTGTAATGACTAATAAGAACCATTTTCCGTATAATGAAAATTCTGACTTGTTTTACTGTTATGCGCATCTCAAGCAATCTTCTATCCCTTTATTGTGTCTGTATTTACAAATTCTTCATTTTCTTCTGCTTATCAAATATGTTTCTGGAAACATTATTAATGTATTTGAAGCATTGTCTAAGGTCTACTCTCTCCCTGGTACTTGGGATAAGTATCTATATAACAATTGTAAATGTTAATAGGACCCTAGACAAGCCTCTGTTTGTGTGTCTACTTCTCATTCACAAATCTCTAAGCTGAAGAGGATACACTCTGTGGGGAATCTGTTCTAGGACCAACATGTTTTCAATTAAAACAACATGTATTAATTAACTCCCTTTGCAATCTATCCCTTCTGCCATGCAGAACATTCCAAAGCAGGCCAAAATTACATCTTTAAATTATGCTCCTATTCCAATACCTTAGCGCCACCACTTAAACTCACATTGCTTGAACATGGCTTCCACATCACATAGCAACATCATACATGACCATGGGCATCCACACGAGTTTTACCAGGGGGGGGGGCATAATTGTAATGACATCTATGCTTGGCCCCTTTTTGACAGTGTCATGAAGGGGAGGAGCATAGTCATTATCACATAAAGCCAGGGTGAATAGCGTTTTCACAACTATGGTGTCAGGAATACATGTTTGTATTCCTGACACTATAGTGTTCCTTTAAGCAAATTAAAGGAACATTCTGGTCACCATAACAACTTCATCTAAATGAAAATGCTATGATGCCAGGAAGCCCCTGGGTGCTTTCTTTCCTTTAAGGGGTTAAACCGCTCTCAAATGGTTTAACCCCAAAGGCTTTCTCAAGCTCCAGGTCGCTCAGTGGTATTCGGCATCTGAAACGGAGTGTCAGGAAGTGCATATTGACGTCAGGCATGGGTGCCGCTGATTGGCTAGAGTTGACAGTTGACGCTCTAAGCCAATCGCTAGTTCCCGGTTCATCAAAGTTTTTTACTTTTTTTATGAATGGGGAGCTACTGATTGGCTTAGAGTGCCAGCTGACCACTCTAGCCAATCAGCAACACCCCTACCCAGCGGCACTCTGTACTTCCTGACACTCAGTAAATAAAAGTGAACACATTAACACTGATATTTTTTTTTTTTACCTGGGGAGATGAGAAGGTCCAGAGTTTCCCTGCCAGGCCCAGGTACCAAAGCCTTATGATGTGGTATCCAGAATTAAGTGGAGGGTTCACTTCAGTTGTCCTTCCTGCTCCAATCTCCTTTTCTTCTCCTTCATTTGACAGTCTTCTTTTTCTTCTGACACTGTCTTCTATATTTGGCTCCTTCTGCTCCTTTCTCATTCTGATTCCTTTCTGCTCCTTGCTGTCCCTTTCTGCTCCTTCTTCCACTTTACCTTTGTGCTCCTTCTGTCCCTTTCTGCTCGTTGCAGACCTTTCCTGCCCCTTGCTGCCCCTGCTCCTTGCAGACCCTTCCTGTTCCTTGCTGACTCTTCATTTAGGCTGCCCCCCTCCACCCCCACTCCCCTAATCTATAAACTGCCCCTCCACCCCCCACTCCCCTAATCTATAAACTGCCCCCCCACTCCCTCATCTATAGGCTGCCCCCCACTCCCTAATCTATAGGCTGCCCCCTCACCACTCTAATCTATAGGCTGCCCCAGGCCCCCTATAGGCTGCCCCCATACCTCACTCCCTAATCTGTAGGCTGCCCCCATGCCTCACTCCCTAATCTATAGGCTGCCCCCTCACTCCCCTAATCTAAAAGGTGTCCCCTGCCTCACTCCCTAATCATAGGCTGCCCCCATGCCTCACTCCCCTAATCTGTAGGCTGCCCCCATGCCTCACCCACCCAAAGGGTGCCTCCCACTCCCTAATCTATAGGCTGCCCCCTCTCTCCCCTAATCTATAGGCTGCCCCCCGCCTCACTCCCCTAATCTATAGGCTGCCCCCGCCTCACTCCCTAATCTATAGGCTGCCCCCCTCACTGCCAATCTATACCCTGCCCCCATCCTCACTTGCATAATCTATAGGCTGCTCCCCATCCCTCACTTGCCTAATCTAGGCTGCCCCATCCCTCACTTGCCTAATCTATAGGCTGCCCCCATGCCTCACTTGCCTAATCTATAGGCTGCCCCCCCATGCCTCACTCCCCTAATCTATAGGCTGCCCCTGCCTCATTTTCCTAATCTATAGGCTGCCCCCTCATCCCCAATCCCTCATTTCCCAAATCTATAGGCTATTTTAAACCCCTCCCACCCCATCCCCCACTTACCTGATCTGTAGGCTGTCTCTGGCTGCATGTGCTGCTCCCCTGCGGTTTCAATCAGCAGAGAGAAGCAGGGATAAGATGCAGCTTCCTATCCCTGTCTCTCTCCATACACAGTGCCTACTGGCCGGCGCCGATATTGCAGTGCCCCCCCCCCACCCCACCTGCCCCACCTGCGGACGCCCATGTACACAACCTCCACCAAATTACACTGCACCGACATTATAGACCGCAAGCACATTGCATGCTGTACCCAAAACACTTGGCACCCACATCTCACACAGGGCTCTCACATAACAATCACCGTTAGCTATGGTACCCTGTAGCAAAGACACTGTCTTTACATTTTGTTTGAGAGGCTAGTGGTTACATGTGATGCTGTGGCGGGGGAAGGTAGAGATTTAAAGCAGCCCACAGCATGCCCAGGCAGCACTGATATCATGCACTAAATAAATACATGTGGTGACTGCATACGGAGCATGGGGAAGGTGCTGTGGACTGTTGAAGAATGACTAGGTCATCTTCAACTGTTCCATTTGCCCCACGTTTAATGCATCTCTAAGATTGATGGTGGGTGCCGTTCAAAGATGCTTGAGTGACAATGACTGCCTATCCCTGGCAGCTGCAAGCCTTTAAAATATTTCATAGACATCTAGTACCTTACTTGGTCAGTGGTAGCCTAGACCTGTGTATTTCATGACAAATAACTATACATGAACCCTTGCATCATACAATAAATGAGTGGCCTGTCTTATACTCTCATTCCTTTTTTTATGTATTTGTAGTGTTCTAGAAATAATTTTATATGGCAATAGAGAATCTAACTATTAGGAGGAGTAATCAAGGAGAGGTTTATGAGCACTGCTTTGTTTGTGGGAATGGGTGTGTGGGTGATATGTAATATTGTGTACGTGTGGGGTCTGCTTGGGGTATTGCATATGGGAGGATGCTGGAGGGGTTTTGTATGTGGGTTGTCAGTGGTGTTGTATTTGTGTTGGCTGCTTAGAAGCTGTGAATTTTTGAAAGTGTAGTATAGTATGTAGTATGTCTGGGGAGGCGTCTTCTGCAGTTATGTGTGTGTCTAGCTGCGTGTGTTGATTCCCTGTGGTCCAGTGGGGATTGGCCTGTCCAGGTACAAGTTGAGGGCAGGAGCTATGCTGGATGTTGCAGGCTGTCCTCCTCAAATGCAAACTCCCCTACACAAGTGCTTGGAGGAAGTGATCTGAGATCCACGGATCTCCCCATCCTGTTTTGGTGTGTCAGCCTTGCGTGCTGAGTCCATGGCATGCATTCCATAAGTTTCTAACCCTTGTGCTACATTGTCCGACAGTCTGAACACATGTAATATAGTTTATTGCCCTTAAAGTTAAACTCTTTGCTGTTTGGTCATGCTTGTTAAGTCTTTAAGTGGTAGCAGCCAGGTATAACCCACCAGCCGGGTACATTCCTGGATTTATGTGTCTGGGTGCAGACTGTAAAGTCCAATGTATCCGTTCCTCAGTGTTTATAACTGAGCCACTGGTTCGCTAAGACAGGCACATCATGAATGGTGAAGTCCTGGTGCAGGTCTGAATATTGCTTTAAAGAAACCTCTAGCAAGTAGATTAATCTTTTAAAAGATCAATATAAAGCAATTGGGTTTTGTGATAGGATATTTTTAATTAAACACCTAGAAGAATGCTGCATGTTTTGACATAAGCATGCTTCTTTTTAAAATCATTGGTAAATCAATAGAATATATTTTGTTCTGAAATAAACTAGGACTGAGAAATTACCGTACTGTAAAAATCAATGTGTTTGACAATTGAGAAAAGAAGGTGCAATGTAATTATAAACCCATAATGTTTTGTAGCAACATGAAAATTGCCCTTTGGTTAAAGATTTTTTACATAACGGACACAGTCTTGTATTGATTGTGTTTAATATCTTTACTAATATAGCATCAAAATCCATTCAAATGTTGTTAGAAATAGGCCCCCTTCCCAAGAGAATCTGGATATTTTTCTTTATCTATGCACATCATATCTCATGCCATATAGTATCTATTGTGCGTGATGTTATTCCAACTCATTCAGGACTCATTCAATGTGTATCTCCCAGGCATTTAAATCAGCTGGCAAGAGAACAAATCAGCCTACATAGAAAGGAGGAGATTGAACACAATGCCATTCAGTTGAGAGCCCTCTTGACTTTCTTCAGCAACAGCAAGGTGGGTTGTAGAGCTGTAAGTGGTGGCTTGAAAAAGATCTCCAGATCAGATATGTAATCTGTCTGTTGCTTGCAATGTTTACAAAATCATTTTTTTAAGAATAACATTATCTATTATTTTCATAAAATAATGCAGTGAGGGCCACAGTTGAGCGTAGCTCCTTTACATAGCATACCACGGTGCAAGGAAAAGGAAATTACTCTTTAAAAATTGGCTTATATTTAACGCCCTCATTGCCCAAAGGAGGTCCAGATCACATAGACAGATTAAATCTACACAAACTGCTAAATATATTAAATATATGAACACTTTGTGCAAGCTGCTTATAGTCATGATGTAAAGAATCTTCCTGATTAGGGAATCATTAGGGAATCATTTTAAAACCACCGACTTCGAAATTCCATAAACTGTTTATTGTTATATGGCCAGTGTTGTGTGACAGCGTATAGAAGTCATTCAGAAATGGAAGTAGTTAACTATGGTGGAGATCCAATTAAAAATCATTATTAAATAATTATTGTAACCGACTTGTTCTCTCTCTCCGGTCGGTTGTACGTACCCCCTTGTTCGTATTATGAATGAAGATGAGTGTTCCCCTTTTTATACCCCCCGGAACACCGACCACCCCCTGACTTGTTAACTTCAGAGGAGTAATTGGCTCAAGTGCTTTTCCTGGGTGACCGCCATTCGTATAACCGAATACATGTGCTCTAGTAAATGGCGGCAGTGGTACATGGTCGTCGAATGCTTGGAACTCTTTTCGGCAATCCAGGGAAAAGTGTACCGCTGCCCATTCCAGACAAGTTAGGAGAATGCCGTTCGGGATAAAGGAACTACCGACTAGGGGGAGCATTTGCTCTCTAATAGCCTGTGGGAGCATTCGTCGGTGTTTGCACAGGAACTCCTGAAAATGTACTGTCCGTTGCCTCTTTTTCTCTGGAACTGTTTTGGGCTATCACCTCGTGGTCAGAACCCGAATGTTGAATCCGTTCTACCAAATGGATCTGAGCCCTATTTGGACAACTTGGGCGCTCAGATCCAGGCTATTTGGGGATATAAGACTTCTGTGGTTCCTGTGTAGTTTTACTGTATTTTTTGGGTGTTTTATGTATTTCATGTATGGTTCCCTGTAACTGAGAGATAATTGAGTTACTAGTTTTTGACGCCTGGGAGGGGTTTGTTTGTATTGAATGGAGACACCATTCTGTGGGTCTGTGCATAAATAGCCGAGTGTGACTCAATAAAGATAGTTGTACTCCTAGCACTATGTGTCGTCCAGTTACTGGGGAGAAGGAAATCTATTCACTTCACAGCGCTTTGTTCAAGAGTTCCAGTTACCACGGATCCAGAGGAGAAAAGTCCTTGTCAAGACTAGACAAGATCTAAGACCTCAGTTTGGGGCAGAAGGAGTACAATCCATGTTTAATTTCACGTGTTTCGAGTGAGGCTCTTAATCAGAGCATGAATGCACTAACTTCTATGAGTTTAGATAAGGAGAAAAACCTAATGGAGAGATGAAATTAGACCAACTCCCTGCTCAATGCACACCAGCAGCAGTCCATATTTGTCTGTATACCCAATGGAAGAGAATTCAAATGCATAAATACTGATAGTGTGCCTTGAGGACTAGGTTAGGACACGTGGTAAGAAACACTTGTGATTTTATTAATCGTTTTAGTTTTATTGATATTGATAGTGTTAGGATAGGACAGTGTATGAAGAGGGGAGAAAAAAAATAGCCATAAGGTGAAGAAACGCTAATACTGATTGTTTTATAGATATGTCAGTAAAATAAGAAGGCTGTTTCTGTGAAGTAATGTAAGGCTATCGGTAGTTTTGTTGTAGCTTAATCAGATGCATTCTTTCTTTACCATAGCTACACCAGCACTTGACATACCTTGTTGACAGCCTATGGGACTGTACAACTGGCTTCCTCAAAGACTGGCATTGTATGTCCACCATCCTGCTCCAAAAAGGAAACAATCAACAGACTGGTAAGGACCCTGAATACCTGTCCTGGATATCATGTTTCCAGTGGTAAAAGTTCATTTATTCCTGGATTTATGTGTCTGAGTGCAGTGTAAAGTCCAATTCTTACTTTTCTCTGACATCCAGATGTCCTACAGCCTGCTACAAGCAATATGTTCCTGACACAACTATCCTGTCTAAAAGACTTAAATGTGTACATTTTGATTTTATTATCTTTTATTTCTCTTTGGTGCTGCACATGAAAATTAAAAGTGTTGAATTATTTTGTAAGTCATTAATACCTTCAGATATCTCACTCTACAATGGAGACCTTCTGGTTGAGGACCAAATCTCTCTGATCTTTGCAGTATTTCAGTATTGTTACAATACGCAGATTGTCAGATGTACATTAAAACATAACGATTATTCACCATATTAACAAAATCTCCTTGAAGTATGACCGCAGCCAGGGGTCAAGTCCTGGGGAAAAAAGTGTGGGAACTCACCCAAGATCCACTCCTCCTGCCAGCTTTGTGAATAGCCTATATATATCTGATTTGATTCTAAGTGAAACATCTGCAGGTATTCTACAAACAACGGCCACTGTATTTTCGACTTTGTGCACTAAACAAATCTTTTGTTTGTTACTCTTACAGTAACATATATTGACCAATGCTAGATACCAAGCATGAAATTAATAAGATGAATGAATGAGGGTAACCTATTAATTACAGTGTTCCCAAAACAGTGTATAACAAAACAAGTTTAATACAATAAAAAGCCACATACAGGTTCACAATCACACCTGTGCCCAATAACCCATTTGTGGTAATAGGCTAGGCATACCCCTTTATATCATGACATCCATGTCAAGTCATCGATCATTTCCCTTGTGCTCAAACAAGAATGCATAGAGTAAAAAATATGTTTTTTAAAAGTTCAGTTATACTGCCTAGCAGAGGCTCTAAGTAGTTAAAAGCTTATATCACACACACACTTTCATTCAGTTGAACTCCAACTCACATATTCAGCTGAGGAGCAGACTAAGAGGATCCACATAGTTTGCCGTATTTACTCTGATCACCTCTGCAGTAGCAAACAGATAATGCTGCTTGTAAATTGGCCATAAGGACAAAGTTTTTGAATCAATAAGCAGTATTGTGTCCTCTTCACAACCTTGAATGGATTTGCACAATATAAAGCAACCACATTTAGTGTCTACTTAATACAAAATAGTGCCCTAGACCAGGGGTAGGCAACCTTTTAGCAGCACTTTGCCGATATAGGATTGTGATGTCCCGCAGCGTGCCGGTCCTATTTTTTAAAATTGAGGTGTGTATGCTGCCGTATTCTGCTTGTGTTATTTATACTGTAAGTGCTTTGTATATTTGTATTTGAGCTATTATATTGTATATGTTCAGGAGTAGTTTGTGGTATTGTGTAAGATACCTATGAATGTGGGCTGTGTATTGGGGCTGCTTGTGGAATTGTGTGTGTGGATGGATGTGTCACATTGTGTGTTTGGCAGTGTGTGTATGTGTGGGGTATTGCATGTGAGAAGCTGTATGTGGTGTTGTGTGCATGTATGTGGATTGTTAGCGGGTTACGTTTGTGCAGATTGTGTGTATGTTTGTTTGTGGGCTGTTCGTATTATTTGTATGAGGGGAGGGTTATTCTGCATTTCTGTGTATATCTAGCAGTGTGGGTGGCTTCCCTAGGTTCCAGTGGAGACCAGGCTGGCCAGGTACAGGTGAAGGGCAGGAGCTGCAATACCCGCTGTGGGCTACTCTACCACAGTGTGGATTTCCATTCACAAGTGCTGGGAGGAAGGGACCTGAGATCACTTACTCTATGTGCTGCAATGCATAAATTGAGGATTGTCATTTTCGTATTAGCAGATATCTGAAGTTTCACTGGGACTCCTGATAGGCCAGAGCCTGTTTGGCTCTAGCAGCCTTGAGTGCCGTGCAAAGACTCCTTGAGTGCCGTGCATGGCACTAATGCCGTAGGTTGCCTACCCCTGCCCTAGACCAAACCAAATTAGATACACAGAGATAAGACAAAAAAATGAATTCTCAAACATTAAAGCAAATAACACGAAAGGTGTGCGTAATCTTATAGCTACAAATATCTACTGTTTTTTTTTTTGCTAGCTCATTCATCTGTCAGTTCACCCACATTACACAATTCCTGAAACAATGACATGGAGAGAGGTGGAATCAGGCAGTGATGGGGCAGGTGCGGTGCGGCCGATGGTGGCAGGCTAATGATGCCAGGCCAGTGCTGTGACAGGGGGCCAGGCTGTGAAGGTGAGCTGGGGCCTGGCAATGAATGGAGGGCAGATGGCAGGCTCCGTTCATTCATTGCCAGGTCCTGCCTAGCGGCTCCTGACTTGCAGTGCGCGGCCATGACAGCCCCCAGTACAGGCAGCCGGGCTGCTGGTTATACCACGGGGCCGGTGATGGCGAAGGGAGGGAGGGGGTGTGGGCAGGGTGGCTCTCCTACCTTCAGGTGCTCCTGGAAGTGGATGGGAAGGATTTGAGCCATGGCGGTTTCTGTCTCCTGCCTCTCGCTGCTGCTGCCTCTCCAGGACTACTAATGGGAACGGCGTTCCTGCTGTGGAAAAAGTGCAGGAGCGCCATTCCCACGCGTTCCTGCAGGACTCAACCCCTGACCGCAGCATTGTAATAGGTAACGCGTTTGAGAGCAGAAGTAGTACAATCCATCTTTAGTTTCACTCGAGTGAGGTGCTTAATTAGAGCATGAATGCACTAACTTCTGAGTTTAGATTAGGAAAAAAAAAAATCATGTAAAATAAAATTAGAGCAAACAGATACAGCCTACAGCACTGCCTTAAACAGCCTATGTTGGAAACTTCAAAACTAATAACACCCTTCCATTGAGAAAAAAGCATTAGAAAGGTACATATCTTTCTAATGCATTATTTCTCAATGTGAGGTTATTGATAGGTGCTTTTACCGTATCATCTGCTAGTCCAAGGCTTCCACATTGACAGGAGAGACACAGGAATCTGAAATGAAATTGTTGTGGTGCCCAGATTGTTTCTGTATGTAAAGGAACTAAAAATTGCTTAATATGTGTTAAATATGTCATGGTTTTTCAGCATTGAATGAGAGCCAGAAAAGTTTCCTGATAGAACTGATCCTGGCGAGCGTCCGGCAAGCTGTGGAAGGCCACCCACCCGTGGGGAGAGGATCAGCCAAAAAGGTATGTGACCGCTGTTTTCAAAAGCAGCACTTTCAGAGTTCACAAACTTTTTATGGTAGAACCTGAATACGAAAATCATCTGGACTTGCTGTATCTTCAGACTCTTAACTTCAGGCTTAAATCTATCTATCTATATATCTACCTTGCACTCAGTATCTCTTATTAAACTGGTGCGTATTCCGGCCCAAACACACTGTAGCCACTAATGTTGCTGTGTAATGTTACTTTGCAATAAAATATAACAATATTTCTGTCTCACACTTTCTGAAGACATAGTGCTTGATGGCCACTTGTTACTGCACTATAATATTACATGTTTATGTATTTGTTAGTTTGCTTTCTGTACACAAAAAACGAAATGATCCATTATTGATAGTAGATTGCAGAGCAGGCTCCTGCGCATTATCCTTTTTAAAGACGCACCTAAGAGAGGCTCATAACAAACGGCAGCAAATTATTTTTATATGTGGATATTGAAGTTAGGGTTGAGAGATCCACACGATTTAAATGAACATGTATCACTTCTTCATGCTGTTGGTGCATGAAATGTATTGCCCTGACGAAATGTGACAAATCTATCACTCCAGGTAGTTCTCACTGGAACCTTGTTTTTTTCATTACTTACTAGCAGTGTATTCATTCTACATATTGCAAGGCAGTTCTTTTTACTTACAACCTGGTATGTGTCCAGCAACATGTGGTGGATCTGGCTATCTGAAGAACCTATGCTATGATTTACAATTACCCCATGTTGAGAAGCACTGTCTTAGCCTGTCCGTACATTCTTTATTGTGTATTAAGTATCCAAATTACATAGCTGAACAGAGAAAATTGTCTGCACAGTACACTACATATCTCAGGACTGCCCCTGTATTCTAACAGCTGTTGTAATAGTTATTCTGCTAGACAACCCACGGCTCCTTGTGTGTCTAATAATAGCTCCAAATATAGCTAATAATAGCTTTACTCGTCCTTAACTTAGTGAAGCTTTGTGTTTGTATCAGTGGGATGCTAGCAACATGCATGCACTGGACTGTTTCACAGACACATTTCTGTTCTCATCTTTTATTAATACATTTATTGTCCCAGTTGCTGCCCGGTATTGGTTAAGATTGTCAGTCTCTGTTTATGTTTTTACTGATGCTTTATATTAGGTCCTCTCTACCAAAGAGAAGCGAGTGCAGATGGAAGACAGTGTGAGGATTACTGAGCACTTTGCAGGGACTCTCCCACTGCTTCTGGCGAAGGTAACGAACAACTGACATGAACCAGTAATGTCATTCTGACACCCCCATCTTTTAGCTGCTCTTCGAACATACGTCAACTAAGATTGTGCCCATAACAGATCATAATAAGATTCATGGGAGTCTTCCTCATCTATTGGACACCCCACGTGCCATTTACGAACACATTATGTAAGAATTATCACTTTGCACTTCACCCCATGGAACAAAACCCTTGACACTACTGTAGGGAAAACACAGAATGTAACTGTCATCATTCCCCAGCACTAGGGCCCCCAGCACTCAGCACTCCATGAGATTCCTTTTCCCATGACCTACAGTGGGAGAGCATGGTAGATCTCTGACCCATAGCCTTTGATGGCTTGGTATTCTACTTATGCTCATCAATCACTGGACACTGTCATCTTATCTCTGATCCTGTTTACAGATGGAAGTGAAACATGCATGAGGGTTTTTATCCACTAAACTAGTAATTTCAAAAATAGACCAGGGAACATGTTACATGTTTTTTAATAATAATTATCAGGTCAGCTCAAAATCCCAAGAGCTGGCAACCTATCTATTGGGATATATATATATATATATATATAGAAGTTATATATATATATAGTCATGGCCATCTTCTCCTTTACACAGTTTGTGCCAGACCCGGACAAGGTGACCAACCTTTTGCAGCTCCCTCAATATTTTGATATGGATGTTTACTCTGCAGGAAACATGGACAAGGTGAGAAATTAACATAGATTGTAATCACCAGAGTCTGCTTTTTTAAATATAATTTGTGAGCTCCTCTGAAAGAATTGTCTAAGCTTAAGTCTGCGCTGGAGAATTTTAGAGAATCATTGGTAAAATATTTAGAATTTTACTTCTTTTGTCTTTAGTTTTTATATGATTTGTTCCCTACTTAATATTTTATATGTATAAATCTATATTCTCAAACAAGGTGAGAATTTTGACATATGGACTGGTGGAACGTGTATTACTGCCTAAGCCCAAAAAAATGGTGCCTTGAGCACCAAAAAGTACAATCCCTTAAACTCTTCCAACAATTATGTGACAATACCAAAGTTGTATATTTACCAATATGGATACCGCACTCTCCTGGATTCCAGGGTGCAACCGGCCTGTGGTTGGCCAATCCTCACAATATGATTTGCAAAAAAAGTAATGATGGTCTAGGAACTCAAGTTCAATCCAGTGGGCAGATTTATTGGAGCAAAATCGAAACTGTTGTGGGCCAAAACGTTGTTTTGATTTTGCTCCAATAAATCTGCCCACTGGATTGAACTTGAGTGCATGGACAATCATTACTTTTTTGCAAATACCATATATTTAAACTTATCAGGATGATTGGGACTACTCTGTATATTATAATTGCCTTGAGGTCTGAAAAGGTGCCTTGGAACATGAATTATAAATGGCGCAGTTCTCCAAAGCATTTGCAGGATGTTATAAAAAAAAAACTAAAATATTCATCTATTCTACTTGTTTAAATATTATTTTACATACTATTTCACAACATTACCAGATATTTGTACAATAATTCTATTTAAAAAAGTCTAAATCTTTCTCAAATTATTATTATAAATTAATTATAACTTGGGTGTCAACTCCACATCAAAAACTTGTTTTCAGTGACTGTGGTAATTGTTAAAGACATGTGTGGTCATTTTAATGGTGATCAGTTGTCAACGTGTTGGGAACTCAAATATGATATTAGCTGTTAATCTTTGTTATGGTAAACCCCAATAACGCATGAATGTACTATTTCTAATTGTGACAATGATTTGTAGCACCTGGAAGCCTTGCTGAAGCAGATACAAGCAATAGTGGAGAGCCACTCAGCCCCAGAGGTGCTTGAGGCCTGTTCCAAGGCCTACAGAAGCCTGAGTAAAGAAAACCTAGAGAGTCATGTCCAGGTCAATCTTTCCAAGACACAACTTATAGAACAACTTGTGGGCACTTTCAGTCAAAAGTTGGAAGATATTCTACAGGAGGTCAGTTGATTTGGTGTCTGAGAAACTGTATTGAAGAAAGATTAACATTTATTCAGCTTAACAACATCTAAAGATTACTGTATGGGACACTGACTGAGACTTAGTGCAAGGCAGACTGTAAGAGCCCTAGATCTAATGTCTGGTCCCATGTCTTCTGGTAAAACACCCATATGCTGCTATTGCTCTGTCATGCCAAATGCTTGAGGGTTATTAGTGTGCTTATACATTATCAGTCTCTGTATTTATAATTTAAAGACTTGATCATTAGTTACATAGACAATGTGAAGAATGTGTTACTGTGACACTGGAACAGCTGCTTCATTAACATAGGCTTCAGTTTTCCATATTTAGGTATAGAATAAAAATATAAAACGGAATGGAAAATATTTACACGATAATCATCTAGTGCACAAAGTGTCCTAAATGCATTTTTATCGTTGTTATTTGTTATATATTGATATATTTATTTTGCGTGTTTTAATAATTTTATTGTAAAGTCTTCAATATTAAAGGAATAAGGCTTTTGGCCTGCTTTGGCTAGTCTTCTTACAGTCGACATTATTGTTTCAGGGAGCAGAGCATTGCGCTGCGGAAGATGTCCTTTCGTTGTCTCATGTTCTGAGACGGCTGGCTGCCTTTCACAAGTGAGTTCTTTCATTTAATCCAAAATAGCTGTGCTTTTTTTACAATGCAGAGCAGCTTCTCTCCTTTCATTTAATAATCTAATACCCTCCCACATTCCCTTTAATTATTTTGTGTCAAATCCTAAGAACAATCTTCTGAAGATAAATCAAACAAATGAACTATTTTATCCTTTCCCCGATCAAAAGACAAAGTGGAATCTTGGGCTATTTTTAAAATGCGATTCATCTGTAGCATTCTCCTCTCCTCCTCCGACTATCAGTTGTTTAACATTTGCTGTAATGCGATATTGCTAATATGATTCTACTCAGATATTCTGTTAATTTTCATTCCATTCTGTTACAGTAATTATTGCGTTTGAGAACAGTACCTACAGCATTTCTTATACATAGAAACATAGAAACATAGAATGTGACGGCAGATAAGAACCATTCGGCCCATCTAGTCTGCCCAATTTTCTAAATACTTTCATTAGTCCCTGGCCTTATCTTATAGTTAGGATAGCCTTATGCCTATCCCACGCATGCTTAAACTCCTTTACTGTATTAACCTCTACCACTTCAGCTGGAAGGCTATTCCATGCATCCACTACCCTCTCAGTAAAGTAATACTTCCTGATATTATTTTTAAACCTTTGTTCCTCTAATTTAAGACTATGTCCTCTTGTTGTGGTAGTTTTTCTTCTTTTAAATATAGTCTCCTCCTTTACTGTGTTGATTCCCTTTATGTATTTAAATGTTTCTATCATATTCCCCTGTCTCGTCTTTCCTCCAAGCTATACATGTTAAGATCCTTTAACCTTTCCTGGTAAGTTTTATCCCGCAATCCATGAACCAGTTTAGTAGCCCTTCTCTGAACCCTCTCTAAGGTATCACTATGCTTCTGAAGATACGGTCTCCAGTACTGTGTACAATACTCCAAGTGAGGTCTCACCAGTGTTCTGTACAATGGCATGAGCACTTCCCTCTTTCTATTGCTAATAACTCTCCCTATACAACCAAGCATTCTGCTAGCATTTCCTGCTGCTCTACACAAGTATCTACACAAGCGCTATACAAGTAAGAGTTATGACAAATATGGAGAAGAGCCATATTGCTTGAGCTGTATTGGCAACAGATCTCATTTTTTGTTTCCCAGTGAAGGTTTCTTGTGTTCCCTTTTTGCAAGAAATAAACCAAATATATATATTTTTTGCTATAACATTCCTTGAAGTATTAGAAACACTTGCATAATTGCCCATCATAATCTTACTGAGAATGCTATTTATAGCTAGTCTTCTAGAACGGTTCCAACTATCTTTATTTAGATTAAATTACTTTTATATGAGAATGCACAACCTCTGCTTTTAAAAAAAAATAAAAAATGACAATTTCACATTCTCTCTGTTTGGCACACAGCGCACATAACTTAACCCAGTGGGATCTTTATCAGAAGACAGCACAGCTCGTTTCCTTTGACATAGACCAAAGCTGCCTACCTGTGCAGGTATGGTTTAATTAGCTGCATAAATAAGACAGTACTTTTATACTTCGATGAAATCACAAAGAGACCTGGTACATTTACGTTTACCAACTTTATTAGTGCTTCCAATGTTTAAATGATGTATTATATTAATTATAAGATGTATGATTGCAACTTAAAGGGTGGAAGACTAAGAGGGAAATGCTGGTTTACTGAAAGAGTAGTAGATCCCGTATTGGCCTTACAGTGAAAGTAGTAAAGGCTAACATGTTTACAGGAAAACTCCCACCTTTGTAATAACTTAGGTTGTTTAAGTTATTGTGGGGTCAGGAGGGTCCATGCACTTTTCTACCTGGTTTAACTCTGACGATGGAGCTCTGGGGGGCATAACCTGATGATTAACAATCTTATGTGTGCACATGGAAAGAAACAGCAAGCATGTAGGGATAATGAATTCAAGAATGCTTGTATTAATAAGTGTATCCTTAAGAACTAATCAGTAACATTATCCTATTACTTAAAAATAGCTGTATCAATGTATGAAGTATTCATTAGGGGAGCCAGCGGCACACAGGGTGATTGCATGCCTGGTTTAGTTGTAGTAGCCCAGGGGTAGGCAGTCTCTGGCACTACAGATGTTGAGGACTACATCTTCCCTGATGTTTTGCTAGCATTATGGCTGTAAGAAGCATTATGGGTGATGTGATCCACAGCATCTGGAGTGCCGAATGTTGCCTACGCCTGTAGTAGACCTTCCCATACCTCACGCCATATAACAGGCTCTTCTGTTTGTGCAGCTCATTCTTCCTGCTATCCAATGCTGTTATTATGCTCTCCTTTGGAAAGTGTTGCCTGTCATGGAAGATTCCTGTCCAAAGGTGCGTCTGTTATTTTGTATATTTCTGTAGTGACTGGGTAATATTTGCAAATGAAGATTTATAATTCATGCCCTCATGATTTCAGTAGGACAGCCACACTAGGCAGATTAACCCTGCAAGGAAAATATTCCCATTACTGCAGAATGGCAATGTTTCCAGCTGAAGGGTTAAAACAGGGAAGAGGGGACATAGCACTCAGACCACTTCATTGATCAGTGCAACTTCATGTTTATACAAGATGACCATGTTTCAAAAAGGTTATAATGCTCCATATATAACATGTAGCTTCAGTCTAGAGGGACAGAATTTCATTAAATAAGGATTGTTGAGAAAGAATGGGCAGTGACACCTAAAGAGGCAAAATCCCTTCATCCAGCTCCCTTGTTTCCAGGAGGTGCTTGTTTCACTGAAGACACAAGTGACACACTTTTGCCAGTTCTGTAGACATTACCTGAATCACCAGGATCAGTCTTTGAGAGAACAGGTGAGTGTTAGAGTGTTCATCTCATTTATCTAAACCACATTTTGTTGTATATTTTATTTGTCCTCCATCTAATATATTTTTATGGACAATAGCTGTAAGCCTGGTTATATTGGGTGGATTTTTAGAGTTCATGTTTGTATTGGCTTGTAGTGAATAGGGTGTCAGAATGTGTGTGTACTAAGTGTTAAGACACTCACCGCCAGGTAGATGAAGCCGCCGTTTAGTGAATAATCCCCTTTCTCCAGAAATGCAGTTTATATCCAGCCGACCGCCAAACTCCCGAACGAAGTTCACGAACACGGCAACTCCCGATCAGCAAAACAGTCGAACGCCTTCCACAGCTAAAAATAACGAAAGCGCTGTCCCAGTAGTAATTCCCCCCACAAACGAGACCAAGCTCCGTCTTGAGGGTCAAATAAGGTTCTGTTTAATGGGGGCTACCTGCCCCGTATTTATGCAGGTCTCCACAAGGTCCCGAGGGGACCTTGTGGAAGACTGTAAAACATATTGTACAGTAGCCAATCGCAATGGCTTCAATATAAGCCCTTCCCATGTTACCCATAAATCCGTCTTCTCTACCGCGGAGATAATTGGGAAGAAACCTAATTATATCCTAGGATAGAGACCATCGCCATTTTAAAATACAGTAATAAAAATACATTAAAATACATAACTTAGAAAATACCGAATGAATATAGTTCGTATAACGTATCCCCAGACAGCCTGGATCTGAGTGCATATTTCCACCGAATAGCGCTCAGATCCGATGTATCTAGTCGAATCGCCATGGAGTCAAAGTCTTTCACCAGTCCTTCGGTATACGAATGACTCCATGGGACGGCTATCTGGGTAAAGGTCCATACGACTGCATAAAACTCCCGAACAGACCGGCGTTCGTATGCCTCGCCGAAATAGAAGGGGGGCATCAGCTTCCAGCAGTGTTCGGTAGATTAAAGTGTCCGTTTTTAGTTCCATAGAATTTGTACCGAACACTTTCTCGTGTCTCAAAATGGCCGCTGCCTCGTGGTCGACATGCGAACGATGACCACCCGTACGAATGGAATGGAGAGGTGTCTGCGGTTAACCACAACGTTCTAATTGGGGCCAAGAGGTTAACCAGCAGCACACTCCTCTCCTGGGTGGTCGTTCGTTCGGTAGTTTCAATCGGCATTTTGTAATTTCACGAACAGGGGCATACGAACAGGGAATCCAGCGAAATAAAGGGGAAACAGATGAACCAGCAATATAGGTGAATCTGTCACACTAAGTAATTACTATCTGTTTTATTTAGGCATTCATGTCACTATGTGACCTACTCCTGTTTCTAAGGCAAAGAGGTGGAGGGGTGTCTTCCTATGCCGACTCTACGATGCAATTAGAGCTTCTCTCATTTGTCCAAAGACATGTATTCCAGATTGATGAAAGGAACACCAAACGTGCGTATGTTTACTAGAGTCAAAAAAATCAAATTTTGGATTACAGTAATGTATGGTATAGTGATTTGCTCCTGAGCCAAATGAACACAGGCTAGACCCAATGACAAGATGGTTATTTTCACCTATTTTAGCCTTCCACTGGCTTTTGTCTGGAGCTCTAAGGGTAAAGCTGATGGGCTCAGAAGTATAAACAGGGAAGCTGAGGGAGAATCTTAACCCAGATAAGAAGAATGAGCAGTCTGTGCTCACTGTTCAGTATTTGTTGTTATTATACAGTACAAATCCCCAACTTACTGTAATTAAAAGGAATACATTCATAACATGGAACTCACTGTTAATGGAACATATATTATTAGATTTATGTGTGTAGAACATCTGCAGGCCCGTACTTTATTTTTATATTGTAGATGTGGTTCTGATCAAGACTGCTAGTTCCCAAACATTTACAGTTCAGTTAACGTTCTCAGACCGCCATCTTAGTTCTTATTTCATCATGCAAATCCTCATTTGTCGCCATCTATGAATGCTACTCTTTCCTATCCATCACTCTCAGTATGCCAGTATTGATGAGGAACATGTCTCATGTTCCTCTTTTTTCCACTCTGACAATGACACCCTATTATTTTTTTCTACCAGAATGCTCACAATTCCAGATATCATCCTATATTGAGGATGTGAAAGCTGGCTATGTACATAGAGGAATTCTGGGACAAATTGGAATAATCTACAGGAAAATTCTATTAATTTCCATAGTGATTGCTCCATTTCTAGAACATTGCGCTAGAACTGCAATTGATAAATAACCACTTCTTTAAAATACATTTTTGTTTTAAGCAACCTTGGCTTTCCATAGTTCAAGTAATGAGTGGTTGCCCCTTCTCATAAAGTTGCCTTGTAATATCGATATAATTTCTTTAAATTACTTTTTATATAACTTTTTTTTTGATAGCCTGGTGAATTGAATCAAAACGTCAGGTCCTGGCCAGGGCCAGATTTTCAATTAGGCAGAGTAGGCACCTGCCTACAGGGAGATATTGATTTACAGCACTTATAATGTGCCTTCTTGAAACCAACGTGTGTGTGGGTGGGGAGGTAAGTACCAGGACCCTTGGTCAGTGTCCTCTGTAGACCAGGCAACCTAATGCTTAATAGCAGAGCTACAGTAACAGGTCTCGAGGGAGTTAAACTCAGTGTTGTCCCAGCTTCTCTAGTGTGAGGCTGGTCAGGAAGTAGAAAGGATCACTTTCCATCTATCCACTAATACCTCTCACACCAGAAGTTCCTTGCAGGAGGAGCAGGGACTGCATTGAGTGATACACACTGTATTACAACTCCTGCTGCTTAATTATCAATCATAGGAGAATGTCGGGACTGCCAAAAACATAGGAGAGTGACTACTTTTCAAACTCCAAATGCCATAAACACCTCTTTTTTCTTACCCTAAATGTAACCCTTCTCAAATCTAAATAAACCCTTTCCTTAGTCCAACATTTAAGCACACAAAGCCTAATCCAAAAAAAATTATAATTTGCCTTACTCCTAGGTTCATCTCATATTAAACACGAACCACATGTACCCTAATACTAAATGTAACCCAACTCTTACCCTGAACTGAATCATTCTAACACACAATACATTACAAGCGGAAATACACACACACGCACACCCACACTCACACACAGTTACCATATATCATTTTTAGAGGTTTCTAATAATAAATTAATTAAAGCCACCTTAACTGATGTTTATTTTTTGGGAGGTCAGGGGGGTGCCTTAGAATGCTTTGCCTGCAATCACCTGACATGTAAATCCAACCTTGGTCCTGGCACCATATCATTGCATCATACCGAAACCCAAGAAAATGCAAATCATGATTTTGCAGTATTCCTGTTATTTATTTCCTGATCATTTCTTGTGTTAAGCCTCTATTAGCAGTATAGGTCAGCGGTCCATCAGTCTAGTGACTTTAAAACCCATTGTGTTTGCATATACATTTACATTAGTGGATCTGAATTTGCAGGCAGATAGTGGTCAGTTCTAATACAATCTGATGCAAAAATCTGTTTCTCACCACATAACTAACTAACTCCTATGGAGAAATGGTTAAATCCTTACAAGGGTACGTTATACACCAATAATTAAAGGGACACTATAGTCACCATAACTACTACAGCTTAATGAAGTGGTTTCTATAGCCTGTCCCTGCAGGCTGAGCAATGAAAGCAGTGGTTACATTGGTGCCTAGTATCACCTCTAATGGCACAGTGTGCAGGACCTGCATTCAGTGTACATGGAGACACCGATCGCTCACCATAGAGTTGCATTAATTTAATGCATCTCAAAGAGAAGATGTCGATTGGTGCATTTTGCTGCAAATGCATAATAGTCTCCCAATCCTTTCCTGTGGGAGAGCATTGCATTGGGTGAGATCATAAAGATTGATGATCTCAGCCATTGAGGACCAGCTACTGTAATGGAGTAAATCTACCTTTTATCTCCAGTCTGAGGGGGACAAGGGACCTAGACATGTTGTCCAGCACTACAGTCTTATGAATAAATGTTTGTATTCCTAACACTGTAGTGTTCCTTTAAAACATATGTTATATGAATATTTTATGAGTATTATGTACAAATTAATGTGTGTGTGTGTGTGTATATATACACCCAAACATAGCCTACTTCTTTAGGTTTGCCTTTGAGGGATTGCCTTTTATCCCTTAAGGACACAACTTCAGAAATAAAAGGGAACCATGACGGAATATTTTCGTCATGTGTCCTTAAGGGGTTAACTGATTGATCAGTTACTACAGATACAGATTAAGTATATTTATTGTAGTTATAATGTATGTTGGATTAGAACTAAACTTGTATTTTATTCCACTTTGTATCTCCTGACTGCAGTGAAGACTGAGAGGGATGACGAGTTGATCCTGAGTAGTTTGCATAGAAGGAGAAGTTTACTCGCTGTTTACTGCAAACTAATAGCATTTAATGCAGTGGAAATGTCTGCGGCTTCAGAAATTTATAAACAGTACATGAAGGTAAAATGGAGAACCTTCCTCCAGATAAACGAAAACAGACCTTGTGTATTGTGTAGTATTTAGCTGCATCAATTAAACCAGCCTTCATACTGATGCTACATTCTTTTAGATTGGTCATTGCAAGACTGCTCTGTTTACTCTGAGGCTATAGAAACAACATTTATTAAAATAACTGTACACACTTATTAGTTCTAGTATTGCAAGTCAGGCTTTAATTAATTTTGTTTATTCTCCCCCTATAGACCTATAATGATTTTGGAGATATTATTAAGGAAACATTAAGTAGAACAAGACAGAACAACAGAATAGAAAGTGCAATAACACTGGTCCTCTGTCTGCAACAGGTAAGGGACTGTTAGCTATGTGCCACGATGGAGGAAAACATGCGCATATGGTGAATTACTCAGGATTATTTTGAGCATGAGCAATGGGTAACTCGCCCTTTAGAAGTGCAAAGAGTGTATAGGGGCCAACGTACTCATCCCTAGACCCAAGAGCCATAGGTGTTTCTTGATGGTTTTAACTGCATTGTGTGTTAAGGATTTAAGTTTGCGTTTAAGTAGGCGATGTAAGTCATTTATATAACTAAGCATACACATGTTTAATTTTTCTATTTTTTTTTTGTGTGTGCCTGGGAACTTTAAAGTTTTACCATTTGTTCACGTGCTGACAGAAAGAAGAGGGTATATCAGGTTCTTCTGAGGGTTCTTAACCCCTTAAGGACACATGATGGAAATATTCCATCATGATTCCCTTTTATTCCAGAAGTTGTGCCCTTAAGGGGTTAAAGAAGTTGGGTAAACAATTGTCCGACCCCAGAATTTCACTAGGTGTAATAATCTCTCCCCGCTGCCCTTCAGCTTCTGTTAAACTATAAGTCCCATCACTCCCATGCCAGTGTGATCAGGGGTTGGAGGGATCATTTTTGGCTGCTAATGTGATATAATAAAGTGTAACAATACAATGGTTTTATTGAAACGTGACTGCTTTGCTTTGTTTTTATTTGGCTTACTGCCATGTGTTTGCAGCTGTATCAGAAGCACAGAGAACTCCACGGCAGTACCACCCAGAACTCATTGTCATTCACTAACATAAAGGAGCTGGCGCGACGCTTTTCTCTAACCTTTGGCATGGATCATGTGAAATGCAGGGAATCTGTAGCTATGATGCACAAGTATGTGGCCTGAACTCTTTTTCTTATAATACTGTATATCAAATCACATCAAATCAATACAGAATATTAACTGGCAGGAATAGTCTATTTACTGGTGAGTGCAGCCCAAATAAAATCCACTCATACTTGATGGTACTTGTAGTACTCAGCAAATTCTTTATTCAGCAAGCAGTTGTCGATTTTTTTTTTTTTTTTACAATTTGGCACATGTATAGGCCTTCATTTAATTTTTGGAATTAACTTTTTAAATGTAATATTTTTGGATAAACTTTTAAATATTTTAGCTATTTAAAATAAATATTAATATATCAAAACTTTTTTTTCTAAACATTAAATCATTTATCCAAGTTTATCCAAAAATATTTAATCATTTAAAAATATTATCCAAAACAATTAAATTGAGGGCATAGTCCTTATTGACTTTAAGGGTTTCATGGCTCAGGGTTTCAGACCAGTTAATAAATGCTAAAACCAATGACTCATCCAAGTTTGTATCTTATGCAAGAGTTGTGACTTTGGTGGGCGTTGAGCTGGAAAACATCATATTGGTTGCCTTGTGTCCACCAGAATCTAAACCACTCATTATATGGGTTATGAAAATCCCACACTATCATGATCGTCAATGCATATCATCTGCCATGAGAGGGTTAAGCCATAAAAATGAAAGTATATTGCAAATAAAAAGAACTGATGATTTCAGGGCTTTATAAAATGAGTCCTCTAAATCTGAAATTGATATTTTAAGCATCCACTGGTAATACAATGAATTGGATAATGTTTATGTGTTAACTGGGATATCACATTAATAAGAAAAAATATTGCATATTATTAGTAAAGCCTAATATTAAGGTTTCAGTGAGCTTTATGGCTGAATTTAATAAAAACGCTTGCAACATTGATAATGTTTCTGGAGATCAGTAAATAAGATAATAAATTAAAGAATAGGGCATTAGTAAAAACAATCTTATGCATAAAGTAGAATCTGGACTTTAAACTATGTTTTAAACTATATAAAAATGCCTTGTAAGAAGTATGTTTAAAAATGAAAATAGTGCCCCTCTGCTGCCTGGATTTCTACCAAGCACAACAAAAGTTCAGAAAAGGACAAGTCACAGGGTTGTTTGAATCATTCTGATTTGTGATGTAGAAATTATTCTTAAATTGTGGCTAACCAAATGGTCTATAAATCATCAAACAACTGTACACACACACAATTGCATTGTGTAGATTAATTAAACAGTAAGTAAAGCTTCGTACTGAAGACCATACTGTCTGCCTGATGATGTATAGCATGGGTACCCCCAGCTTTTGCATTACCACAGCTTCAGTGATGTTTTAATCAGCCTTCAAGCTCGCAAGGCATCATGGTATTTGTAGTTCTCTAAAACGTGGTGGGCTATAAGTTAGCCATCCCTGATATAAAGCTTAGATTAATCAGGTACAGGTTTGAAATCTGCCAAAGTTGTCTCTGTTTACCAACCAATAAAATAATTAGAATCTTACCTGTGGGGTTAAATCCAGGATTTTGGAGAAGGTCTTTCATATCCAGTGTATATCTGCTTCATTAACACATATGTGGCATGGTTTCATCTTGTACATGTTTCGTTCGAAACTGTTCCGTAGTGATAAAATGTGCGGCAGCACTGCGCAGCTTACACCCGTTCCTTATGGAATCAGGATGTAAGATTATACACGTGTAAACAATCTGTATTCCCTCTGCATTTCATCATCTTGGGGTTAAAGACAATATTGGTAAACATAATTACCTCCAAGGAGCTGCACATGGAGTGTCAATTAATCCACTATTAGATATATGATTTTGCTAAGCGTTATGCATGCTTTATGCATAGAAAACTGACCAAAGATAATATTGCAGAGTCACAACCTTTTTAAGCTATTTCAAGTCATGACCAAGAAAACCAGTTTACTCGTTATATTCCGGCCCCCTTAAGAATATAGCCTTGTGTTGCATCGTTTCTGGTTAATATTACTAATTGGCCTCCTGGAGATTGATGTATGTATAGTTGATCATTCTCTAATTGGAAGTGTAATGTTAATCTTACTGTGTATTAGATAGCTCAGAGAAAAAAAATGAAGTTGAAACATGGAAATGATACAAAAGTAATGACTTAATTTCTTATAAAATCATGTCATATTTTCGCAACTTTATTAGTCTTGAATATGTAGCAGCATTATTACCATAATAAGATGAAAGCTAGACAACTGTATTTGTTTTCTAGCAGATTATAATAATTACATTTTAAAGATATATATAAACTGTTTTACCTTTTACACACACACAGCATTCACTACACATACACCCCCCAACACACACTAGATTTTGTAAACATCCACATTAGGTCCTCTACAAACACACACTGCATCTCTAAGTGTCTGCGAGATGGTGGTGAAATGAGTGGCGGGGCCTGAAGGGGAACTCCGGATGGATTCCATGAGCCCAGGCCTTGAACTGTTTAAGGGCCCCAAAACGTCTGATGGCAGCCCCGTTTGGCATATAAACATTGTGAAGTGTGAGTGGAGTGAGATTTTAAGAGATGCAGAGGGATAAAATGAACCTTTGGCAGAAAATTTGTTTTTTCATTGTGAGCAAACGTTTTGGTCTAAAGTGGAATGTCAGTAGGACTTTATGGACTAAATTGAATTTTGCATTCATTAAATCTAACCCATGTTTACACATTACATGGAAGGATAAAAGGACATGCTAGGGTGCAGGTGACTGCTCGTTGTTTTTTTTTGTTTTTTTTGTCAATCTTTATTTGAGGCAAAAAGGTATAGGGTACAGAATAAAGAATAGAAAGTGTTAAACAGGGGGTGTAAAGCATGCACAATGAACATATATTGTTATTGGAAACTCCAGCTTAAAACTGCCTACACCCTTTTATATTATTTTATTCTTTCTTTGACATAACTTTTTCCCTCCCCCCCCTTTCTGTAAATTATTTATTACTTTGACTGCTCATTTTCATTGCAATATGAAAATATGTATAGAGGAATGCAAATATGTTAGTTACCTCTGAATTGTCCTTGAATATTGAAAATATGATGCTTTTCCAGGAACAAGGCACTGGCTAAGATTTATCACCAAATCTTAGTACCCTACTAAGCTTTTTCAAGAGTGGTTTGCATGGTAAAACTTTTGTAAAAGGCTTTTGTGAGCAGACACATGTATGGTAATAAATGCGTATAGCCATGCTTGTGAACCAGAGCAACATGCAGACTGCAATCACCACTGATGGTCACTGATGTCAATGGACAGGTGCATGACTGTTCTATGCATGTTTGCATGCCTCCTTTCATTCCTTTATAAGAATCACATCCAGTGCATGCAATGAATAGGAGATAAAACCTCCCCTGAAGGAGCATTAGACAGAGTTTAGGGAATTTATAGCAGGAGAGTCACCTGTGTAAGTTGTATCTTTGTGCTGGACTGCCCACTGTATCAGTAGGTTGCATTACATGAGCAATGTGCTATGAATTTGTAATTCTTCCTGTAAATGATTGCAATAGAATGGAGAAACTATAAAATCCAACAAAGGGATTTACAGGGACAGTCCACTGCCCAAATACAAAAATAAACAAATGAAAAAGCTGTTACTATTTAGTAGATATGAAAACATGCATGCATTTCATTTTAAATTTTTTCATTTGACGTAAAAAAAAAAAAACAACCCGCAAAAACTGCAGTTCTCATGTCTGAAGCCTGTGCAAGCCCTCTTGTAACCACGCCCGGACTTTCTGTGGCTGTCCAATCACAGACTTCCCGCTGCAGCTCAATGAGAAGTCTTTGCAAGGCAGTTGCTCTGGGTAATTGCTGCCTCTTGAGTTTTGCTCCACTGAGCTAACCAAACCAGGAAGTAACCGGAACGGTTGTCTAAATGCCAGATGGGTGTAACAAGGTTAATTTATAAAAGAGCCAATTTCTTCTGATATTTGCATTTTTTTTGTAAAATGAAACAAAGAGATTACACTCTTCACACATAAAGCATTTCAGCACGCTAAAGTAATTTAGGGGTCTGGAGTGTCCCTTTAACTGAGAATAAACTTCTCCCAGCCTTACTAGTTTTGCCTAACGTTTTCTGCTTAATTGTTAACTCATTGTTTAGTGTATTTACATATGTATAACAAGTTGACCCATATTGCTATTAACACGTTATAGAAGGAGAAAATATAGCCCACTACCCGTATTGTATTCCAAGTTATTGTAATGTATTCCTCATTCACAGACAAGGGATTGAGTTTGCTTTCCGAGAGCCTGCAGTAGAAGAAGGCCAACCACCGCCCAACTTGCCGTTTTTAATTCTCATCAGTGAGTTCTCCAGTAAACTTTTGAAAGCTGACAAGAGACTTGTGTAAGTCATCATTTCATAATTTTTTTTTTAAAAAGTAATTGGATCTGTTATTCATTAAAAATCCTCCTATTTCAATTATTTTTACCACAATGCTATAGCAGTAATAACTAATTCGTACTATGCTGGATACCGCTTGGATTGCTTTATAAAAATTTAAATACATATTGTAGTGTTCAACCTCATAGTTTAATACATAATATTAAACTGGATGCAAGTATCTGTTTGTTGGCTATTTTGCAAAACGTGTAATTAAATTTGCTAGAAGAGAGGAAGACATCAGATTCTGTTAAAAATGTGGCTGGTCCAACAAATATTTAATTCCCTAATTCACCCTCATGTGGTTTCCACTGTATCCCCTGCGGTATCTGTTGCCCCTTTTGTGGCTCCCTTGTTCCACCTTTCGTCTCCTCATTTCACATTGTGCTCCAAATTACCTTTTTCCTTGTTCCCTCTTGTGGACAACATCTACTTTTTTGTGTCCTCTGGTTCCAGTTGATTCCGGTCTTGACATTACCTGTCCTTGTTTCTATGTGTCTGTTTTGAATCTACAAAAACGTTGTTCATATGTAACAACAAAATGACATATTTCATGACTATTTTACTAAAGACAGTCCTAAAATGTGTTAGTGGGGCCCTTTAAGGTAGGGCTGCCATCTGGTATTTTGCAGGCACGGCCTGTGTTTAAGGGTGTCTGGACCGTGCAGGTATTGCAAAAATACTGGCAATGTAAAGGCCTGTATTTTTCTCTGACTGGGAGAGTTTTGAGCCAGAATATTATACACGACAGGCACACATGTTGCTATATACACCCAATAACACTCACTCACTGAAATACATTTCAATCCATATTGTCCCAAATTGACCCAAAACGTCTTTCATGTACCTCAACATGTACCGCCCCTCTGTCTACACCAGGCCACAGTAGTGCTGTTGCAGGCATTAAGTCCATCAACAGAAGGTGCTATAATTCTTTTCATTGATATGTTGGGCTGAAGTAGAATAGAGCTCAATCTTCAGATTGTTGTTTTACCTTTTCTTAGCATTGCAGCTTCATCTTACACGTACATGATAGTGAAGTTCTTTGGTTCATGCATTTTGGAGAAGTTTTCTGTGTAGGATTGGTGTAGCACAGTATAATGGAGAATGGTGTTTGGGGACCCTCTTCTTGGACAAAAAGTCACATTCTGCTTACTGTGTATGCAGAGAATAGCTGGATAACTGTGTTTATATTCAAATAGTGTCAGGCAAAACCCGTTTTAAATAGTTGTTAGAGGAAATTCATTTTTCAAACGCCAATTAAAAATAGACCACTTATCTCACAATGGAACATCATTTCCAACAAATTTACATGATTGAGTGTGCTAGCACTGTTCTTCCCTTTAGCCAGAATACAGTATGGTAACTATTCTTCTTTTGGGCCAACAGCGTAAAAGAATGGGTTTTTAATCTATACTACTATGTAACAGGTAATCTGTGATGTTGGGCTTATCCATCCTTTAGATCTGGATACCTGCAAAGATTTGCAAATGAGCAGATGCTACTTTACAGAGGAGCAGAATGGCACCCGCTAGTTGTGTATAATAATTCCTTACAGGATACTCTGGATGAAGATAGTTCTTATAATGGAAGTTCCGTTTCACAAGACATTGCGTCTTCCAGCATATCCCCGTATCTGAAGAGAAAGCCATCCCATGGTAAGCATCACATATTCCATCTCATGTGTACAGTACCAAAATCACATTTTGAAACAGAAGATTAATTGACACGTGCCTGCCGGACATACTTCTGGGTGTCCATGTGTTTCCTGAATTGTGAATTTTTTTTTTCTGTACCTGTATGGACCCATGATTAGCTCCAAGTTTTATCACCAAGATGTGCAAGATGTTTTCATCAAATATCTCTGTTATCAATATAAACATAAGATACTAGGTGCTGTCTGAGTTCTAATAAAATTCCGGTGCTCTTAGAGTTTATCAAGTCTGATATCAAAAGAAGGTTGGCAAAAGAGGTTAACTTTTCTGTGTTTTCTTCACATTTTTTTTTTAAAATTCTTTATTTTTGTAGTGCATGATAGTTACCATGCGTACAGCGACATTTTTAAAAGTAAAAAGAAGTACAATGTGGTGGAAACAGGTTTGTTATAAAATGTCAAATATGCAGCACTATTTTTGTTTTTGAAACACGAAAACATCAATGCATAGAGCGTGCCAGTTAGATAAGAATTAGATCAGGACATATGCAGTGGATGTGTAGACAGGCATTAGTGTTTTTGCCCAGGCTAGTTAAACGTAGGTTATTAGTCACCCCACCTATCTACGAGGACATAAGAGTATAAGCTAAGAATATTAGTAGTGGTGGTCAGACTACACTGGTATTGGAAGTGGTGGTCAGACTACACTGGTATTGGAAGGCTTAAATGCATATATAGTATTAAGACAACTGCAGTAGAACCACATCCCCGTTGTCTTATTCCCCCAAGCTAACCACCCGTGAGGCCACTGAAATAGGTGAGATAGGTGCCTAACAATTCGCTGTGTGTGCTTGCAGCTGACAAGTATATCAGTAATAAAATTAGAGGTATTAACAGAAGCAGAGTATAAGAGCAAAAGAACAAAATAGTATTGAACTGTTGGCTGTTCAGTGACTCAGCAGAGAACATGTTAAGGAGCTGCCCCTTAGTAGTACAAGTCTCTGTTCAGCCGACTCCCTCCTGGGGCAAGCAAATGTCCCGCAGTGCGACACTGGTGAAAATAATGTATTACTGAAACTAACTAGGAAAATCTGACGTTTAGCCCACTCCTGTCATAGGATGGATACTGTCCCGGTTAAGAGAGGTGTTCCAGTCCCGTGCCTTGGTGCTCCACCAGCCACGGGCCATGACAATGCCCCTATCACCAGTCCCATTAATCCCATTTGGGGCTATGATCTGACCTCGACGCCTTGTAAGGGGTTGTTTGTAGTCGCGGGTAATGTTGGTCTTCCGAGATAGTGATTTGCGTCTAGGTGATTTTCCTGGTTGCTGGACTTTGCCGGGCAGATTCTTCGGCTCGGGGTTTGTTTGCGCAGCATCCGCTTCTTCTTTGGTGACATTGCTGTGCCATAGCGTCGCCCAGGAGTCGCAGGCTGCCCAGTTGTAAGCGGCAAGTTTGGCTCTGGCTGGGCTCCAGCAGGCTTGTGCCGGCGTGCGGCTAGTGTGGACCAGAAGTTTGCGAGCAGGGCATTTAGCTTCTCCTGCAGAGTCAGTTGTTTAGGTCGAGGAGATGAGTCATGGCAGGTGGGTAGTCCCAAGTGTGTAGTAGTGGGAGCTTCATCGGTGTGCCTCTGTTGAAAGTTGCCGGGATAACCCCCACCGTCTGGGGGATGGAGGGGGGGGTGGGGGGATAGGTTGCAGGCTAGTCCTACCGGTTGAGTGCTTGATAGCAGGCTGAAGGATCGACCGCCTCCCTCTTGTGCGCTGCTAGTAGGCCCCTTGTAGGCCTCAAAGTCCTCTCCGGGGTTACCTGCCAATCCTGGTCAGAAACACCACTGGTTTACGAGCTGGGGATGTCTCCTGACCCCGTGGTGTCAAGGGATGTAAGGGTTGAGTCGTAGATTTGCATTTATCCCTTATTTAGGAGCCAGATTGCACGGAGCTCTCATTGTGTGCGACCGTTCAACGCGGCTGAAGGCTCCACCCCTTAACATTCTTTTTTAAAGAACACTGTGGATTATTAAATAAAGTTTCACTTTTAACCTACTTATGGACAAATAGAATCAAGCCTGTAAGCAGAACAGGGAACAGGAAGCTCCTTCCTCTATGATGACTATTACTCAAGTTATATATTTTTCTCACAGTACAATTGGAATATACTCATTTGGTTTTGCTCACTCCAGGAGTTGGTCTAGAGGAGGAATATTCATCTGAACATATGAACAGTCATCGCCCTGTCAAAAGCAGGAAAAGGCTGATATTTGAGGAGCAAGCTTCACGAGATAGTATTTCTCTACAGAGGTAAAAAGCAGTGAAGTGTAATAATGTTTTGACATTGAAATAATTTATTTTAAGTCAGTTTGCCAAATTTTCAGTGTAAAGATAATGCATACCTACCAACTCTCTCTCTTTAGGAGGGATTGTCCCTATATTGGGCCCAAATCCCTCTGTCCCTTATTTCTATCCCAATGTCCCACTTTCTTTTAGTAACCTCATATTGTTGGTGTTTCTGAGTGTATAACAGCACCACAGTAATAATACTCACAGTATTGTGTATGTATGCAACAATAAATATGTTAAGATATATTGTTCTTTTTCTAAATTACATTTTAGTTGCAAACATTATTAAAGTCACTTAAAATTTCTCAGCCCCACTCACACCCCTAAATAAAGAGTACCTCTTTGTTTGTTTTAAATGTTGGGAGGTTTAGTAATGTCACTAGGAAAGGGACTACCTGAATGCACAATGCCAAAAGATATATTTTACCAAGTTCGTGTGCTTTATTCATTTAAACAATCAAAATCCTACAGCATTAAAAAAAGGTTAAAAAAGTAGACGTTTTGAGTAGTTGTGGATTTATACACCTCGCTGGAACTCACCGATCTTTTGAGAGTCCAGACACATAGAATAAATTGGGTGTAATAATCCTTCAGTTTAGAGCATGTGTATATATAGGCAACTAAAGTGCAAAAATAAGATGGATAAATGCATATAGGAGATAAAAAGAAAAATCATATCATGGTATAGTATTTATTAACAAACATAATAGTGCTATAAAAAGTTAAAATCACACTCCCAAAGAAAGTGGCTCTGGATAAAGTCTGGTAGGACAAAACGTGTTGAGCTTGGAACTAGCATTATATATCCCAGAAGCCCTCGGTCAGCCCCCTACCTCGATCAATATATCATCATTTGAACTCTTCTATAGAACATTGGAGATCCATGGAGGTGGGACTGCATGTCAATTGTGAGGTATTCAAGACTGTATCTGGGACTTAGCCCCTCGAGTGGCTTACATGCTGTTTTGCACAATGTAGGAATACTTCTAATTGTGCCACTTTCTTTGTGAGTGTGATTTTAACTTTTTATAGCACTATTATGTTTGTTAATAAATACTACACCATGATATGATTTTTCTTTTTATCTCCTATATGCATGTATCCATCTCCTGAGTGGTAAATATATCTACACCTTTGTTATTGTGGCGCTCTATTTTATATATAGATCATTTCTGACTCTATATATTTTTGCACTTTGGATTGAGGGATTTGGGGAGTGATCCCTATATAGAGGCTGGCCTGCATCTTTTTGCCCATCTTTCATACACCTGTTCCTTGTTTTATATAGGCAACTAAGCATTGAAGAGGTAACTGGTCCTATTGTCAAAGCTGTACAGACTCTTCTGTACACAGCAGTTTGCGAAAAGCTACTCACAAATACTAATATACTTATAATCATGCCTCTTTTTATGTTTGTGAATCACATACATGAAAATGGCCACATCAATGGTTGTTGTGTTGGTGAAAGAGTACAATGGCAACTATTCATGAAAAACACTGGTATTATTTACACGGAGGATGTGCTCATTCTGATTATAATTATACATGCCCTGACAGCTACACACACTCTAAAAAAGACTTTCCAAATGCAAGAGGTCCACAGGGAGGACAGAAGGCACTGAACACAGAAAAGTAAATGGGCATTAGACAGAAAGCAGGGGGTTGAAGAGAATGTGACAGCTGACACCATATGAGAAGAGAAATCATGGAGACATTTCAGTGTGTGATCCACAAGGACAGCAAAGGGTCAGAACAGCCGGCATATGTTTAGTCAAGAAAGTAGGACTGACAGATGCATGCTAATGGTTTGTGTGGGGGTTGTTTTTATTACTACTGTGTCACTGGATAATTTTTAAGAAAATCAAGTGCCTTTGGAAGGAACATAAGGGCAACAGTTTGAAAACAAAAGCCATATAGCTATCAACAGTACAATTGGAGCATACAGGGGATTCAAATGACTTTCCCATGATGCACAGCCAAATTCTGGATTAGTAAAATGGATGTAGTAGACTACAAACAATTGATAACAATTTATAACAATCTCTTTGACTCCGACCTCTCTTTCACCCCTCATGTCCAATCAATCGCCAAATCCTGTGGCTTCCATCTCAAAAATATTGTGGCATCCGACCCTATTTAACACTTGATACGGCAAAGTCCATGCTTGTCCATGCCACTGTCCTCTCTCACCTTTACTACTGTAATCCACTTCTCAGTGGTCTTACGTGTTCCCAACTTGACCCGTTACAGTGTATAATAAATGTGGCGGCGAGGCTCATCTTCCCGCACCTTTGTCAGTCCCTACATTGGCTTCCCGTAAGATATAGGACTCAATTTAAGATCCTGATACCTGCTTACAAATCTCACAATGCTACTCTGACCTACTTATCCTCACTATTACACAAATATGTCCCGTCTAGGCCCCTACGCTCTGCCGGAAACCTACGTTAACCTCGTACTCCTACCTCTGGTATTCATCTTAAAGACTTCTCTAAGGATGCACTGTTCCTATGGAACGCTCTTCCCCTCTGTTAGACTTTCACTCAGTCTCCACTCCTTCAAAAAAATCTTTGAAAATGTACTTCTTCAGGAAGGCATATCAATTAAACTGTGAACAGCTTTCTCTCCCCGCACCCTGATTCCGCTCCTGTCATCAAAACAAAACTCTAAGCCTTCAGTGAATACTATCCTAGCAAACTACTTTACTACCCTAACCTTACCTTTTGTGTCACTATACCCCACTCATTGTGTATTGCAAAGGATATGTCAGGTTTAGAAAGAAGTTTCAAATCACTTACAGCTACCCTCTTAACCATTCACTTTGATGCAGATGTGTAAGTCTGTGGCGTATCTGGTAACAAGTGGTATTGGAAACTCCCAATTCTTTTTACACTGCCCAGAGCTTATGGTACATCAGTAATAAAAGGGAAAATGTTAAATACATACATAGTAAGCTGAAAAAAATTGTCAAGTAAGTCTAACCAATACTAAGGAGTATCATTTTATTATTTTATTCTTAGCGTTCAACCACCTAAGAAGCAGAGTCAGAAAAATATAGAGGATGATGAAGACATTGTAGAAGTGGATATGGAGATTGATAAGGAGCAGGTAATCACGTGTGGAATTCTGAGTGTATGCTCACATTATTAACTATTGAGTCTGTAAAACAATTTCAGCCATTAGCAAAGATAACTGCTGACTATTTTTTGTGCTCTTAAATTTAATTGTCACGGTCAAAGGTCTGTATCCAGGTACTTCTCACTGGTTATATTTACTATTCAAGTGGTATTTTAAAAAGATTTACTGCACACTGTCGAGGATATTCAATAAAGTGAATATTGATTTTTTCTTTCTTCATTTGAATGTTTATTGATAAAAACAGGTGGTGGATACAGAAGAGAAAGAGGGAGGGGTGTGGAGGGGGAGAGGGTGATATTTACCAGCAAGTATTGTTATACAACAGTAAACATAATCACATGTGGCAGCATTCCCGCTCGTACATATATCAAACTCCTGTACATTTATGTGAGTGTCAAGACCAGAAAAAACTGAGATAACTCACTGGAACTGTACATTAGAATTCATGCTCGGCTGGCCAAGTACCATCCCTAGGGAGTCTATCCTTCACATCCAGTCCCAGGAGTGAGTGAACTAACCCTTAAATATAAAATGTATGTGGCTCAGGCAGACCTTGTGATGAGTAATTCCAGAGGGAGGGGGGACCAAAATGTTAAGCTCATCAGGAAGGGGCGGATAAAGAATGGTGTTAACAGTGCCATATATTACAGACATTAAAGCTCTGCCCATCTTCACGTGTCCCACAATATCCAAGTCTCTCTAAAGCAACGTGTGTGGGGGCAAATGAAAGTGAATTTGGATTCATAGAGTCGCTGTTTGTCTATCTCCGCGATTACATCAGATAGTTTTGGGGGAAAGGGCGATTTCCATGCTCTCGCTATCATTTGTTGAACTCCTCCCAGGATTAGATGTTGGTTTGAGGGTCTCCCTGTGTTTGGGTGGGCTTTAAATGTTGAGAGACTAAGGATCTCAGTTGTATGTAACAAAGAGATGTTTGTGGTAAGCCGTGAGTCTCAAACAATTGCTTAAAGCTTAAAATGGTGTCTTCCTGGACAATCTGACATAGGCGTGTGAGTCCAATTTTAATAAATGTGTGAAAAATATTTAAATTTAAGTGCAAAATAGCCTAACTGAAAAAAATTTGAGTTAGACGTTTCCATTTTGGCTACTTTGGCCTTAAATTTGAAATTTGTTTTGAAAACGCACTCTAATGAATAACTTTGTACTTATAATCTTGTGAGTTATTTACAGGGTTATTTATTAAAGAAAGATTTTTTGGGAATTCAGAGTTAATTAAAAATGAATTTAAAATTTAAGGTCAAGCAGCTGATTTGTAAAAATTCTCCAGTTTAGCAATATTGGTCTAAAATATAAATTAACTTTGAATTCAAACAATACTCGCCTTAGTAAATAGCCCTGCTCTTGTATACAAATAACTTGTAACTCTTGGATGATAGTTTGGACAAGACTGGGAGAAGGTGGGTGTGTAAATTTGTGGGTGAGGTTGTTTGTAGTTTTGTATGTTAGTAGGTATACTGCTTGTGTGGTTGTATTTGTGCAGGTGGTTGTTTGCTGTGTTGCTTTTGTGAGGATAGGCTACTTGTGGTGTTGCTTGTTTCTGTGAATCTTGCTTAAAGGGTTGTGTGTGGGGTCGATGCTGCTTGTGTGGTTGTGTATGAGTGGGGAAGGCTGCTTGCAGTGTTGTGTGTGTAAGAGGGAAGTTGTTCTGGGATTGTGTGTGTGGATGGGGTTGTTAAAGATATAGTATGTGTGTGCATGTAAATAGGGGATGAGTGTGGATAATGGCTCTAGTGTGTGTGTTTGAGTATAACAAGAAATGCTATATTGTAATAACCAGGGTTACAATAGAACAGATCTGCTTATCATCTACATACAGTGGATGTGGTGTATATATCACAGACTAAGAATATTTCTATTTTGTGATTCTTTTTTTTAATAGCCTTTTCCTAATTTTCTTTCCGAATTATTTTTATTTTCTAGGAGAATGTTGTGACCATGATAATGCCTAGCAATTCTACCTGATCTCATGCCCTAAGATGACGTACCCACAATCAAAACAAAATTATGGCTCGATTTGTTGGGGGAAAAAAACCTTCCATTGAAGGGGGATTTTGGAGCAGGGTGAAAATGCAATCGATGTAAAATACGCACATACAAAAATAGAAAACAAATCATCCCCACATGTAGAAGAACTTTAACATGGGGGAGTAGTATAATGTAATTATTTTGTATGCATCTTCAATATATTCCATGTTATGTTTAATATGAAGGATTGTAAACATTTTATTTGAAAATGGCTGAATTCCTTAAATTTTTATACTTCAATAAATATGGGACTTTTATGTATGCTCGTTTACATTATTACATAGCAATAAAAAAGGTTGATGGATTTGTTAGGTGTGTCCAGGTAATCATGCTGTTTTTTCTATAGTGCATTTAAACACGGGGGAGAGGGAATCTAGCCTAGAACAGTCTAATTAGAGAGTGGGTGGATCATTCCACGTCAAGTAATACAATTTTCAGTTGCTTATTTAGCTATGCTTTCCGGGGTACACGTAAAGAGACACTCCACTGCCCAAATAAAACAATTAGACCAGATGAAAGTATTCATACATTAAATTATCATGGATTACTGATGAAGTTAGTTTTTAGTGATTTTTTTTTTTTTTTTTTAAGGAAATGAGACTGTGTGAGAGTCTAATAGAGCAGGAAAGGGAGTTGATTGCCTCTTGAAGAACGGCCCAACTCTTGAAGGTTAGTCTCAGAGGATAGGGGTCTGGATAGGACATACTTGTGTACTGATAGGTAGGAGCAGTGTTGTGTAGAAATTTATAAGTCCTTCCAACAGCTTCCCATAAGATATAGGAATAAGATGGAACGACTGACAAGGGGTGGTAGGACATGAAGATGGCCCCTAGTACAACATTAATTATAGACTGTAGTGGGTTAAGCTGGAAATGCGTAAGAACAGTGATAAGCAGAGGGCAGTAGTCAAGGTGGGAGAAAATAGCAGTATGGACTAGCACTTTAGCAGCATGTGGTGTTAGATAGGGGCTGATGCAAGCTGTGTGTTTTGAGGTGGAAAGCCCAGATGTCCACTCACAGAGAACACCTAGCAGCGAGGCCGTGAGGTAGAGCTGATGGTAACATTGACTTGGAGAAAGAAAAACATACAAAGGAGTGGCAATGTTTGAGGGAGGAAAGATGAGAAGTTCTGTTTTGAAGAGGTTGAGTTTAAAGGGACACTATATAGTCACCAGAACAACTACAGCTTATTGAATTTGTTCTGGTGAGTAGAATCATTACCTTCAGGATTTTTGCTGTAAACACTGTCTTTTCAGAGAAAATTCAGTGTTTACATTACAGCCTAGTAACTTCACTGGCCACTCCTCGGATGGCTGTTAGAGATCCTTCCTGGGTCATGACTGCCTAAAATGCATCTAAACATTCAGTGTCTCCTCCCTCTGCATGCAGACACTGAAATTTCCTCATAGAGATTCATTGATTCAATTCATCTCAATGAGGAGATGCTGATTGGCTAGGGCTGTGTTTGAATCATGCTGACTCTGCCCCTGACCTGCCTCTTTGTCAGTCTCAGCCAATCCTATGGGGAAGCACTGTGATTGGATCAGGACACCACTTCTGATTATGTCAGCAGACTGCTTGTTTTTCTGAGGCAAACAGCATGCAGAGTTACAGCTTCTGGCTTGAATACAGTAAGATTTTGCTATATTTATGGAGGCCCAGGGGGGCTAGATGGTGGCTTTAACACTATAAGGTTAGGAATACATGTTTGTGTTCCTCACCCTATAGTGATCCTTTAAGGAAGTGAGCAGCCATCCATTTAGAGAACGTAGAGAGGCAGTCAAAAACATGAATCAAGAGGGATGGTGAGAAATCAGTAGAAGACAGATAGATTGTGTGTCATGAAACTGATATTGGAAGCCAAAGGATCTGATGAGTTTTACCAAGGTAAGCAGTATAGATTAATAGCAGTAGGAGATCAAGGACAGAACATTGGGGAACACTAACAGAGAAGGGTTGTGGAGGAAAGGATGAACCAGAAAATGAAACACCGAAAGAGCGCTGGGAGATGTAGGAAGAGAACCAGGAAAGAGCAGAGACTCGTAGACTGAGGTTCCGAAGATGAGAAGAAGTTGATGATCAATGGTGTTGAAAGCAGCAAAGAGGTCAAGGAGAATTAGAAGAGTGTAGTAACCACTGGATTTAGCAGCAATTAAAGGGACTATCCAGGCACCCAGACCACTTCAGCGTCTTTGGAGTTGTCTGGGTGCCAACTCCCACCACCCTTAACCCTGCAAGTGTAATTAGTGTAGTTTTTATAAACTGCAATAATTACCTTGCAGGGTTAAGTCCTCCTTTAGTGGACCTCCAGCGTCGCTGGAATTCCCATTGGAAAGCATTGAATAATGCTTTCCTATGGGAAGGTCTAATGTGAGCGCGGCATGCGCATTAGGTCTCCCTCGCCGGCTGATGTCCGCGGGGGAGGAGCATGGGCAGAGCCTGATCCAGTGCCGAGGGACATCGGTGCTGGATTCAGGTAAGTCACTGAAGGGGTTTTAAGAGTCCTGCAGTCCCAGGAAAAAGGACATGTTTAAGTTCTTGGGTACTTTGGCCAGGGCTGTTTTGTCAGAGTGATGGGTACAGAATCTAGAGAAGTGAGTTAGATAGAGTTAGAGTTAAGGAAGTTGGTCAAAATCTGGGTTATGTTTGCACGCCTGTAGGGTGAAGGAAATATATCAGAGGAGAGGGATAAATTATATCTAAGCAGAAACCTCTACTCGTGTAGTAGGTGTGAGTGAGCATAGAATAGGAGTTGGGGGAAGTATTGGTAGGAGAGAGATTAGAGAAACCCAAAGTTTCTAAAGGTTAAGTTATTAGGAGGAGCAGCAGTAACAGGGGAAATAAATCTTTATAATACCTCTCACACTTTAAACACTCTAAAAATAGTAAGTTAACAAAAAGAAGAAAACAAAAGAAAAAAACTGAATTATCTACTGAAATCTTTTTACAATACTGTTGAGAGCAAGTGTGTCAATGGTTTAGGGGGTATTATGTGGAGAAACACAGTGGGAAATACAAATGTGTCTGTGGTTATTGAAGTAGGTATTATATCTATTAGCTAAGGAGTGTTTGATCTCCTCTAATTTTCTAATATGTACTATGGCAGCATGTCAGTCTGTTAGCGATAGCGGCGCTACATGTTTCCATTTAGTGGAAATTAAGCATTTGGCAGCAACAAATAAATTATGAAATGATTTTTTAAAACTTGTTAAGGGATAGAGAAGTGTTATAGAAAACCGGGAGCGGAGCCTGGCTACTACACTGGGGTACCTGGCACAGGTAGTGGCATGCGGCAGGATTTAACCTGTGCCAGGTACCCCCTTATTGCACTAGTACTTTTCCATTTTCCATTTGTTTAGGTGACATGCCCCTACTCGCAGCATGCAGAAGGATTGAACCTCCCTTTTATCAATATGGGGGTCATAGTGACCCGCATACTGATTTATATTTAGTTTTCAATGACAGCGAGCAGCCACTGGCTATATGGAAAAAGTAGCTATTTAGATCTAGATAGCTACTTTTTAAACCAACTCTTTACACTTCTATACAAGATACATTTCTATCCAGTTTTAAATGACTGCGAGTAGCCAGTGGCTGCTTGCTACAATAAAACTAAATATAAATCAGTATCAGGGTCACTAGACCCCCATATTGATAAAAAGGAGGTTAAATCTTCCTCACGGCATATTGCCTAAACAGCGAGCAGCCAATGGCTGCTCGCTGTCATTTTAAACTGTGGCTGCCCAGTCTCTACAAAAATAAAGGGGACCTGGCCCAGGTCCCGCCATTCCCACATGGTGGGGAACATACATAACTAAAATGGGGGGGACATAGTGCCCCCCCGCACCCTCACCCGTGTCCCGCAGGTGGGGGCTATTAATATAAATATGGGACCTAATATCCCCCCTGGCCCCCACCCACGTGCTGTGGATGGGGACCCGAAATAAATAATGGGGCAGACCTAATGTCCCCCCCTAGGTCCCCACCCATGAGTGGTGGGTGCGGACCCTAACTAAAGGGGGACCTAATGTCCCCCCCCCAGTTCTCCATCCATGAGCGGTGGGTGGGGACCCTAATTAAAGGGGGACCTAATGTCCCCCCTTGTCCTCAACCATGAGCGGCGGGTGGGGACCCTAAATAAATAAATGTGGGGGGCGCTATATAGGAAATAAAAGTATACACTTGCCCCAAATAGGGTGTAGAGCTTGGGCCTACAATAAATACATACAAAGTAGACAGAATAAAACAATATAGTGTAAATCCACAAAAAAGATGGTAATAAAATAGAACTTAATCTTAAGTGTGTCAACTCACATTGATAAGAGCCTATAGGGTTACAGGCTCAAATCACATGGGCATTATTGTCGGTGACAATGCACCCTTTTTCCTGGGGTTGGTATCCTCAGAGGACAAGGTAAGAATATCACTATCATAATCTGCCCCTAATTTCAATACCTTTTAAAATTAATAAATATTTATTTATTATATTCATTCTACATCAAATTCAGTAAGACAGATTTTCTTTAAATAAATTAACCACTTGATTTATTAGAGACACTGCCAATCCTATATCTGAAAGATATATCATTATGTATACACATGACTAATATCAATATATTTAGTTTTCTTCCTCATTATTTTAATGATGAGAATTTCACCTATAGATGACTGACTTAAGGGCAAGATTGTGTGTATATTCTTATTGATTCCCATATTCAAAATGGAAATCTCGATTGTAATAGGAAGTAACGGGCAAATTCATTCTATTATGTCACTTTTGGTCTAGACTTATGGACATAGAGTCAGGTCCATAAATATTGGGACATCGACACAATTCTAATCTTTTTGGCTCTATACACCAACACAATGGGTTTGAAATGAAAGAAACAAGATGTGCTTTAACTGCAGACTTTCAGCTTTAATTTGAGGGTATTTACATCCAAATCAGGTGAACGGTATAGGAATTACAACAGTTTGTGTATGTGCCTCCCACTTTTTAAGGGACCAAAAGTAATGGGACAGATTAACAGTCATAAATCAAACTTTCACTTTTTAATGCATGGTTGCAAATCCTTTGCAGTCAATTACAGCCTGAAGTCTGGAACGCATAGACATCACCAGATGCTGGGTTTCATCCCTGGTGATGCTCTGCCAGACCTCTACTGCAACTGTCTTTAGTTCCTGCTTGTTCTTGGGGCATTTTCCCTTCAGTTTTGTCTTCATCAAGTGAAATGCATGCTCAATCGGATTCAGGTCAGGTGATTGACTTGGCCATTGCATAACATTTCACTTCTTTCCCTTAAAAAACTCTTTGGTTGCTTTTGCAGTATGCTTCAAGTCATTGTCCATCTGCACTGTGAAGTGATGTCCAATGAGTTCTGAAGCATTTGGCTGAATATCAGCAGATAATATTGCCCGAAACACTTCAGAATTAATCCTGCTGCTTTTTTCAGCAGTCACATCATCAATAAATACAAGAGAACCAGTTGCATTGGCAGCCACACATGCCCACGCCATGACACTACCACCACCATGCTTCACTGATGAGGTGGTATGCTTTGGATCATGAGCAGTTCCTTTCCTTCTCCATACTTTTCTCTTCCCATCACTCTGGTGCAAGTTGATCTTGGTCTCCTCTGTCCATAGGATGTTGTTCCAGAACTGTGAAGGCTTTTTTAGATGATGTTTGGCAAACTCTAATCTGGCCTTCCTGTTTTTGAGGCTCACCAATGGTTTACATCTTGTGGTGAACCCTCTGTATTCACTCTGGTGAAGTCTTCTCTTGATTGTTGACTTTGACACACATACACCTACCTCCTGGAGAGTGTTCTTGATCTGGCCAACTGTTGTGAAGGGTGTTTTCTTCAACAGGGATAGAATTCTTCGGTCATCCAACACAGTTGTTTTCCGTATTCTTCCGCATCTTTTGGTGTTGCTGAGCTCACCGGTGCGTTCTTTCGTTTTAAGGATGTTCCAAACAGTTGATTTGGCCACACCTAATGTTTTTGCTATCTCTCTGATGGGTTTGTTCTGTTTTTTTCAGCCTAATGATGGCTTGCTTCACTGATAGTGACAGCTCTTTGGATCTCATATTGAGAGTTGACAGCAACAGATTCCAAATGCAAATAGCACACATGAAATGAACTCTGGAACTTTGATCTGCTCCTTGTAAATGGGATAATGAGGGAATAACACACACCTGGCCACGGAACAGCTGAGCAGCCAATTGTCCCATTACTTTTGGTCCCTTGAAAAGTGGGAGGCACATATACAAACTATTGTAATTCCTACACCATTCACCTGATTTGGATGTAAATACCCTCGAATTAAAGCTGAAAGTCTGCAGTTAAAGCACATCTTGTTTGTTTCATTGCAAACCCATTGTGTTGGTGTATAGAGCCAAAAAGATTAGAATTGTGTTGATGTCCCAATATTTATGGACCTGACTGTATACCCACAAGGAAAATGGCCGCAATGGAATCAGAAATGATGTAAGTGGGGACGTAACGTCAATCCAGATTACCCTAATTAGCTGGAGGTGCTGAAATTTGACCTCTTACCATCCTGGACCCTGATTGGAAGGACGTTCAGAAGAAGGACTTATAGGATCCAAGACCGGGCATATTTAAAAGCTGCAAGATTGAAAGGAAAGGAAATGCGGATTGAGAAAGCCCACTGCACGTGGGCGAAACGCATTTCAAACTTAAAGCCATTATTCGGACATTTGATCTCTTGCACTTTAACCTTTATCATTTTTTACTTTATTTCATTTTATATTTAAATTTTAATAAATGGGGGCGTGGCCTAGCAGCCGACGGAGATGGCGGCTTGATCGGAGAGCTCCAGCGCACCCACTGCCATCCAAGCCCCTGTAAGACGCATAGCGACCACACTCCGACGCCTGCATGCCCCACAAGGGTCCCAGTGCCACCCCACGAGGGAAAAAAAGACGGGACCCGCTCACCTCCTCTCCTACCGTGGCAGATATGTTCGCGGCTACAAATGCCACTCAGGCCGCACAAGATGGCCGCCGGACACGAGACTCCCACTCCCCACCAACAGACACAAACATGGGACAGCCTGACCAGGCAGGGGACGCCACCAGACACATCCTCCAGCAACTCACAGAGGTAAAAACATTTCTGGCAGGGGAGATCACACGCAGCACCCTAGACATTAAAGCAGAGATCCAGGCCCTGGGCGCCCGCACGGCAGAGTTAGAACAGCGCATGGAAGCACTAGTACAAGGCCACAACTCTGTCATAACACACTCCACATCCCTGCATCAACACCTCAGTGCATTAGAACTGCAAGTGGAGGACCTCTCCAATCGCACCAGGCGAAACAACCTCCGAGTCAGGGGCTGGCCGGAAGCACCGCAGGAAGGCCCCTTGGCACCCATTATGGAGGAATACTTTAGCAAACTGCTACCAGAAATACCCAAGGCCCAATGGGCGATGGACCGGGCGCACAGGGCTCTGCGTGCCCGGCGCCTGAACGCAGAGGCGCCACGAGATATAATAATCTGCTTCCATTACTTTTCGACTAAGGAAGCTCTACTGAGACATAATAGACATCATGACTTTACCTATAAGGGCAAACCCATATCTCTATTCCAGGACCTGGACCCGAGCACGCTGCAAAGAAGGAGAGAGTGGAGGCCATTGGCAGATCTATTACGGCAAAATGAAATCCGCTTCACCTGGGGCCACCCCTTTAAAATTGTAGCCTTCAAAGCGGGGAAGACAATCACTTACCAACCGGGAGGAGACCCAAGAAAGTTCCTCCGGGAGCTGGACATCACACCGCCGCGAGAATTCGCTCTACCGGGACCGACTCGTCCGGTTCTCACACCCCTCCCAAGGGACTGGTACACGGTCACAGCACGAGCGGAGAGAGAGGCCTGAAACCTGCAGCAGGACTAAACGGCCACAAGGTTCAAGGCAGCAAGCTCCACACGTCGGACGGATAAGCTCACCCAAGGGACTACCATATCTTTTTTTTACTGGACTTTTTTTTTTCTCCTCCTCCTCCAGCCCCACAGGCATGAGCTGGGCCCCGAGGGACCCAACATAAAAGGACGGTCACTTCCTCAATGCGCTTACCACGATATGCCAAACTAAACTCTGCTTCGCCTCTAGAGGCGCAGACTCTCCCTTTTTTATGTACCTCATCACATACTTTATACCTCAAGCAGGAGACATCAAGGGCATGTTATGGGAGGGAGGAGGGGGGGCGGTGCTGGCTGACACACGGTACAACACACGGACCGTTCGACAGCACGAAGCCAAAGATGCCAGGTGGACCTTGGGGGGGACTAAAACACACAGGGCCCGCACACACCGAGGGAGACGCACCAAGATACACCACACCGAAGTTTTACCTGCAGTTCCTCGTTATAAGAAGGGGGGGGGGGCTGGAGGGAAATGCGGGCTGATGTACTGACAACCCACGAACGCAATCACCACATATCATACCTCCTTGTGGGAGAGGTACCCCAGACGGTAACATCATAGACAAGATAGTACTCACATACATTGAACGGGAAACCTAGGCTCAGACCCTCCACACCCGCTGGTAGCATGGTGACGGCCACACGTAACTCTCCCACTTTCCACCGACGCATACACGACCTGGACAAAATGGGGGACCACATTATAGCGAACATTCAGCACCATGGGAAGTACTAGAAACCCAGTACAGACACGGCAGCGAGTATTAGAACCCGCAGCACCAGCGGAGCGCCCTAGCCAAAGGGCCATAGAACAAAAATGGTTGCACACCGCAACGCAGTGGATAGGCGCGGGGCACTCACCAACTCCGAGAGATGGCATTCCACACGTCACTCGGAGGGGGTGAACACCCCCACTTTGATCTGGCACAGGTTAAGACCAGATGGTTACTAACTGTTTATCTGTTATGTATATGTGAATGTTCTTTGACAATGTTTTTCGATACTCAACCTTCCTTCTTTTCTTTTACACTATCCCTTAAGACAAGTACTAATCTTCAATCCACCTTCCCTGCCTGGATGCTGCCCGCGCCGCCGGGGATGGGTCCCACAACTGATCATACATACATCGCCAACCGCGGTTCCCGGAAGACGGGAGACCACACTACGCTCATTGCACCGACTGCGCCTCCGCATGGCTCTTAAGGTACTCTCATTCAACGTCAAGGGCCTCAACTCGCCCAACAAACGTCGATTACTGGTAAGAGACCTAAAGACCAAAAAAGTGGACATTGCACTGATACAGGAGACACACCTCCCCAGGTCGGCAGCCACCAGACTGACGGACAGGACTTACACGACAGTTTATGAAGCACGCTCACAACGAAAACGGGCAGGGGTGGCAATACTCCTGCGCAGGAGCTGTCCACTGCACGTCACGACCACCCAAACTGACCCAGAGGGGAGATTTGTATACATAGGGGGCACCCTCTACACCACCAAAGTGCACATCGTTAATGTATATGCCCCCAACGAGCCGGACCAGGCGTTCTGGACGAACCTGGAAATGTTGGTGGCGGGGGCGGGTATCCTTTTAGTCGGAGGTGACTTCAATGCGGTGCCGAGTCCGGCAGCTGACAGGAGCTCCAAACCAGGCACAGTGCGATCGCAGGGCAGGGGGGGGCAAGACAGGCAACTACACACATTCCTGACGCACACAGCCCTCCTAGACGCCTGGCGACTACAACACCCAATACAACTGATTACACTTACTACTCGGCCCCACACAACACCTACTCCAGAATAGATAACATGTTCCTCAACGGCGCAGGGATGGCCAAGGTCCTCCACACAGACATTAATAATATCACATGGTCAGACCACGCAGACATAACACTCACGTTAGGCAATCTATGCTACAAATCCAATTGGTCCTGGAGGCTTAATACCAGCCTCTTAAGAGACGACACAACACAAGCCACAACCCGGCAAGCCATCACAGAATACTTTGAGTTAAATGCAACCCCTGGAACTAGCCCTACCGCGATCTGGGCAGCGCATAAAGCAGTCCTACGCGGCCACTTTATCAAACTAGCCACCCAAAAAAAGAGGGCTAAGACAAAACAGCTACTCGACCTACAGTCTGCCCTACGTAAAAAAGAGCAACAACACAAAACGAACCCGACAGACTTGAACCTTAGGGAACTTAATGGCCTTAGACACTCTATCAGGGACCTTACCCTGGAGGCGGTATCACGCTCTATCCTATGGTCCAAACGCTTGTATTACGAGAAAACAAATAAGACAGACACACTCTTGGCTAGGGCGCTCCGCCCGAGGCCGCAAGGCAAAATCATAACAAAAATACGCACAACAGATAACACGCTAGCCGAAACGCCCGACGAGATTAATGCAGTGTTCACCTCCTACTTCTCAGAACTATACAACCACTCCCCACGCCTCCGGGCCACCAATGCGGCCTACATTGCAGACATACACCAATTTCTCTATGAACTCACTATTCCAAAAGTGAACGGGGCGGAAGCGGACGCACTACAAGAACCAATCACACAACTTGAGGTAGAGGCAGCCATAACTTCCCTAAAGGGCAATAAAGCACCAGGCCCAGACGGCTACGACATTAGTTATTACAAACAATTTAAAGATGTATTAGCCCCCCAACTGATGACCCTTAGCAACCATTTTCTGCAGGGCGGGACGCCTGATGGCGACATGGCTACAGCAAATGTTGTCCTTCTACCAAAACCGGGGAAAGACGACACACTGGCCTCGAGCTACAGGCCAATCTCACTTATCAACACTGACCTCAAAATATTCGCCAAAATCCTGGCAACCAGACTCAACGTGCTGCTCCCGCGCCTGATCCACCCAGATCAGGTGGGCTTTATGCCAGGCCGCCAATTGTATGAAAACACGAGACGCGGGGTCAGCACAATCTGGCACATGGGGGAATCCGGAACGCCTTCTCTGGCGCTCTCATTGGACGCGGAGAAGGCGTTTGACAGGGTGCTGTGGCCTTATTTATTTGAATTACTTAGATTCCAGGGGTTCCCGGAGACATTTGTAACAGCTATACAAGCACTATACACCGACCTGAGGGCACAAATACTCACAGGGGCACGAACAACGCCCTTTACCCTGGGAAACGGCACCAGACAGGGTTGCCCACTGTCCCCCCTGCTCTTCGCCTTAACCTTGGAACCACTACTACAAGCCATCAGACAGCACCCGCAAATCAGGGGCGTCACGGTGGGGGGAACACCATTCACGGTCTCGGCTTATGCCGACGACGTCATGCTGACACTCAGGGAACCGAGACACTCTCTCCACCACTTATCGCTCGTATTGGAGCGATTTGGCAACATAGCAGGGTACAAAATTAACTACTCTAAATCAGTAGCAATGCCCTTCCACCTGGAACCCCCGGAACTCACCCACATACGCGACACGTATCACTTCAAGTTAACTACTGACGAACTCATGTATCTAGGGGTACGGCTAACAGCGAACACAGCCTCCCTATTTGCCCGTAACTATACACCCCTCTTCCGGACCCTTCTCGCAGAACTAGAGCAGTGGACGGATAGGCCCATCTCCTGGCTGGGGAGAGTAAACTCTATAAAAATGAACGTGCTGCCGAGGATACTATTCCTCTTTCAAGCACTCCCGATAAGAGTAACACGGAGGGACCTGACGGGAATACAAAGAGCGATCGATGCCTTCATATGGCACAACAAACGCCCAAGAACTGCGCGAGCCCTCATGTACAGACCGAAATCCAGGGGGGGGCTGGGACTACCCAACGTTTACACCTATTATCTTGCCGCACAGCTGACACAGGTGATACAGTGGCACACGCCTCCAGACAGGAGACGATGGGTGGACCTAGAGTCACTGATGACGGGTCAGGATCTCCCACAATTCTCCATATGGGCACCCAAAACACAAAGAGCCATACTAAGAACAGCGAACCCAGCCATACTCAACTCTATACAGATCTGGGACCAAACCAAAATGAAATACGCCCTCAGCTCTCATCCGTCCCCCATGACACCAATCCTTAGGAATAGGGCCTTCCCTCCCGGAATGCAGGCAAGAGACTATAAGGGGATAGAGGCCACAGGACTCCAACGATACGTACACCTATATGTGAACCAAAAAGTAGTCACATACGAACACCTAGCCACCAAAGCTAACTTACGAACAAGAGACTACTTTAGATACATGCAGATCCGTGACTTTGCACAAAACCCTGACATACGGAAGGTGGCTCTGACACCACTAACCTTTTTCGAGAAACTATGTTACAATGAGACAACCCAAACTAAACTCATTACGCTACTGTACAACCACCTCAACGGGAACTCGAATGAGGAGGGCGCACTGCGATACACCGACCAGTGGGAAGCCGACCTGGGGGAGGTATTAGAGGGAGCGGAGTGGCAAGATATCTGGGAAGCATGTAGCAAAACCACAATATGTGTGACACTCCAAGAGCAATCTTATAAAACTCTATTTCGATGGTACATGACCCCAGTGAAACAGAGACATATGGGACTAAGCCCCACAGATGACTGCTGGCATGGGTGTGGGGAACGGGGCACGTATATACATATGTGGTGGGGCTGCCCGAAGGTCGCAGAATACTGGCGCAACGTTGTGGAGCTCAGCTCCCAAATCCTACAAAGGCGACTGGGGCTAGACCCATGGGCATGCCTACTTTCAAGACCCACAAAAGATCTACCCAGACACGACCAAAGACTACTTAACATGCTCTATTTAGCGGCTCGGAGATCCCTGGCACAACACTGGTCATGTCCAGACCTCCCACATATATCCCTGGTTAAGACAAAAATACGAGACAACTACATTATGGATAAACTGACTTCTCAGGTGCGAAACACAATGGCCAAGTTCCAAAAAGTCTGGGACCTATGGGAGCAGTACGACACCTAGAACACCACCCCGGGACGCAGGGCAGCATCCACGCAACTCTAAATTGGCGGGGCTAGGACCCACCCAGCGCCAACCACCACACCATTACTCGACCAGGCGAAAGAGACACCGCTACTAGATGAGCGCGGGGCCAGGCCCAGTACATAAATCACAGCTTAAGGGAGTTGACCACCCCCATCGGTGATCCATCCGGTAACCATATCAAACTGAAACTGTTTAAACACGCACGTACTTGTCTCCAATTCCTTTACTTTTCCTTTCTATCTATCCCTCGAGGGCAAGCACCTTAGATCAGCAAGATGGCAGGAGGGGAAAGGCAAATAATAATACGCCAACATTTTGCAGAGCGTAGAAGGGAGGGAGAGTGCAATTGCGCACCCCAGGAAGCGGGGGGATTGACACTCTACTCTCTAAGCCTAACTCCTCACAACAAAGCAATTGTATATAGTTAACACCGCTTGCCTCTTATACCAAAAATTTAGACGAAGACACCCACAGAAAACTTAATGTATATAATATGCCTAAACTGACAACTGTCAAATGCATGCACTGCGCTAATGTATGACACTGCGCTGTCTTATTCGAAAATGTACATGCTTTCATGTTTATCATCTACTTCGTCAAACCAAAAATAAAGAATTTAAAAAAAAAAATTTTTTAATAAATGTATTTAATACAATTGGCTTCATCCATTACTTGCTGTTAAAGAAGGGAAGGTGCCCTCTAGAGGTACCTAGGTTTACAACCCAGAG
>OW240912.1:270910503-270948617 GCA_933207985.1 Pelobates cultripes
AACACCTAAAGTCTCACCTGTTTCAATAGGCAACAAGAAGAAAGATGGCTTTGGCATACCTAATACACATGCCCCTTCCCAATCTTGTGGTAACTCCGAATAGGCCTTCTTACCACAGATCCAGTACAAATTCGCTGGGGCTCTCCAGTTAGATGTGATGGATAGATCAAACCATACGTCCTTTAAATTGGCATATCTTGCAAACGGGTTAGATGGTTCTGAGACATTTGAAGCTGACCATCAAGTAGTATTTTTAGTATTAACATTATAGGCTTTTTGTCCCAAGCACGTTAGCTCACCTACAGACGTGTTATACATTGTCCCTTTCCTGGCTATACAAACATGACCTATAATGGAGGGTTTTAACCACCATTCCAATTTACTTCTAGTACTTACTTGATGATCAGACTGGAAAGGTATCTGTTGTTCATATGTCTCAGAGCCAGGGTACCATATTTCCTTTTCCTCCCATGGCCACTGGTCTCCCATATTAGTACCTCCACACACATAGCAATTAGTTACATTAAGACTACCTGCAATACCCTCAGCCAAATCAATAAATAGGTTGTTAACATTAAGGGGAATTTTATCCTCAATACTCATCTCCTCATAGAAGGAATGAGAAACCTGATGAGTTTGAGTTGCCACTGTCTCAGTTTCAAGACCTACATATATTATTGTTCCTGAATCTACTCCTGTGCCATATATTTGAACCCAAACAGACCTCCAAACCTGTCAATAAAGTATTGCAGATTGGAAATGGTCATGTGAACGGGGTTACACACATAGTTTTACAGTATGGTGTGGTAGGCAACCTTTGGATAATCATATCTTGATCCACTGTTTTTCCCAGGTTGCCCAACCTACACATGACAAATAGGGGCAGAAGTTAGTCTCTATTTGGGCAATCGGGATCAGTAGATCTTTTACTGGGACATAAGTATTTATCATTAAACCCATAAGTTCGTTCCCATTTAAGATTACCACTTACATTCCAAAGTCTTCCACTACCCGAAATCGCCTTACATGCATCAAATAGTAGAATACCCGCGGAATGTATGGTGCTTATCACAGTCCTATTTATTAATGTCTCCTGGGAGTTACTATTCCGAATTACCAACCAAATTGTACGGGGTTGGAAATGGGGATCAAAACATTTAGACTCTCCTGATATTGGCTTGCACACACTATAATCAATATCCAAATATCTACATTTAGATACAGATCCCTTACATTCATACTGTGAGTGCCAGATGAAAGTTTGGGATATTTGGTTACCTGTTTTAGTAGTCTTAATGCAACTATCGCAATTCGGTATGTCTGTACTCCTACCTTCCTGAAAAATCATAAAAATACTAAGACACAATAAAACACATTAATCCTGAAATCCTCATTTTTCTTCAACCGTGCGATGGCCTCTCAGCTTCCCGATTGTGAGGGCTGCAAGGATGTTGTTCTTCTGATCCTCACTTTCCTTCACAGAGATCCCTTCAAGATACTCTGGCTATGACACGTAGGCAGGTGGTCAGGCTTTATTATGGCCGTCAAAACACCTACTTGATGATCTTTGTAGACTTTTAACTAGAATGTCTCGATATCCCCTCGTCACTCCGAATGAGTTGCACGCTTCAACCGGGTCCTGCAAGGATTCTCAGGATCTGGAGGAGCTTGCCAAGAGTCTGCTGCTGGTTTAACCTTAGAATGATGAATCCAAGGAGTCACTTCCGCCACCTTTACAGCTGTTGGGGTAGATAAAAGAACAACATACAAAGGCTAACAGGATACACCCAAGCTTTAACTCAATATGTATTGGTGGGATATTACGAGCAAGTCCTGGAGGATTATTTTCTTCCCATACTCCTGGAATGTCAAGTAAGGATTCATCACTCTTAGGGTTAACACTTGTCACTATGGAATAGAAGCGTCATTCTTCTTCCCTTGGCACCGATATCACCATTATGCCTGGTAATCCCTTAAACTTCAGAGATGTTAATCCATTAGGTAAAAGGTTATCTGAGTTTAAAGCTTCGATAATAGATCTCGTCCTAAAAGTTGAATCGGACACTCTGGCATATATAGGAACTAATGCTTCACCACATGGCCTCCCAGAATACAAGTGCGACTCTTAAGAACCGGTCTAGCTGCACTTCTCCCAGTAGCTCCTATCACAGTTATAGTCTTCCCCGAAGGCGGAGCCACCATCTTAGTCACCACAGAATGTTCAGCACCTGTGTCGATCATGAAAGAACTTCTCTTTCCCCCTATTGCTACATCGACCATAGGCTCCGCTCGACCAAGTGGGATGGAGCCCAGTCGGTATCAATAGTCTTCCATGATAGTGTCAGCCAGACCCACAAAATCTCTATCCTCTCTTTCTCTAGGTCTCTGCGTGGGTGGATAGTATCTGTCTCCTTGAACACTTCCTCTACTATTCCCATCATTCCCTCTAAAACTTCCTCTTACTCTATAACTACCACTATAACCTCCTCGTACCCTTCTCTCTCCTTGTCTATCACCTTCATACTGCTCTCTCTGTGGACACTCACTCTTCCAATGTCCCTCCTTTCTACAATACGCACATTAATTCCTACTTAAAGTCCCTTGCTCAGCCTATTCTCGTCTCCTCTATTCACTTCCCTGTCTTTCTACACTTAAGATAGCTACCGCTAGCATATCTGCCTTTTTCCTCATTTTACGTTCTTCCTCCATCTCCCTATTCATATATACTGTATTTGCAATCTCCATTAGCTGTATTATGGACATCCCTACAAATCCCTCTAATTTTCTTTAATTTCCTTTTACTATCACCTTGGGCCTGGCTGACAAATGCTGAGTCTATCATTCGGAAGTTTTCAGGGGCCTCTGGATTAAAGGGAGTATACAACCTATTTGACTCAAGCAGTGTCTAATATGGGACTTCGGCAAGGCTGCCCAATAATAGGTTCCAGTCTAGGAGTAGTAAGATAATTTTATTAGTCAGCATTTGGTGGATGAAAAAACGTTTTTTTTTTTGTTTGTTTGTTTTAAAGTGTTAAACCAAAAACCTACCAGTAGGTGTCACCAGAGGGTAATTGTATCAAAATAATCTTTATGGGTCTAATAAGAAAACTCAACTTTTAATATATTTATACATAAAATAAAACCTTATAGCAATAAATATATTAAAATAGGTTAAGCAATCCTACATCTATCTGTTATAAACAATGTATTATCAATGTAACTCCCGAAGATGGCCAGTAGGTGGCTTAGAGTGCCTCCCTAAAGTCAAATGGAACAAATAGACTTTAATTAATTATGTCCTATTTTATTATTACTTATTTTAATCAATGTCCACCCTGCTAGCTAGGCTTGATTAAATCTTTAGTTCTAAGGTAAATTAAACATTTCAGTTTGTAGTTTAGTAAAAGGGGACATTTTGGACAAAGCTGGGAGGGGCCCATCCAGTAACTAAAAAAAAACAATATACCATCTGATACCATTGATCATTGATTAGGGGGAGGGGTAGTACAGAAATACAAGAGTTTGAAACACAGGAACAGATAGGTATGTGGGTAGGCGGGGACAGTAGAGCAGGGGGAGTGCAAATACTGATTATACCAGCCAGAAATGGGCGTGGCTAATCTGGCTCTGGAGGATGTTTGGGGGGTTGGTAATCAGATGCCAGGGGGGGGGGAGGGGATGTCCAAAGCAGTTGTAATTAAGTCCTTAGTTCTGACCACCATGTGGCTACATTGTTTCCCATATGACACAGTTTAATTCACCAAGGCAACAATCAGTTTCCAACAGTCAATATATAGAAACTGATCATAGAATTCCAGCCTACTAGTTACAGCCACATGTACACTCTGCACTAAATTTAAGTGAAGACTGCTACATGGAGGCCATGCGGCCACCAGGACAAGCTACTCCCTACTTTTTTTTTTTTTTTTTAAACATACAAGACAAAAGACTAACAGCCAAGTGAATCAGATTATTTCAACAGAACGTCTGATTCAAAAAGCTGTACAAATATACACACAGTTTCAACAGTCACACCAATCTCCTTATCACCAGCAACACATTGCGCAGTCACTAGGCCCAAACACACACACAGGATCCTCACATGCTCAACAATATCACGACGTCGCACACACAAAATTAAATCAAAAACCCACCAAAGACTATACACTTATCAATGTAACTATTATTCAAACCATACAACTATCCACGCTATTAATCCATATAAACTAACCGATCACATAACATTTCAACAAATTCATCTCTACAATTATCTGTACTATAAATCAACTTTTGACTAACCAACTATATCACATTCTAGTAACCTCATCTTTACAGTCAGTGGTTATGGTACAGTTAGTAAGTGATTATAATACAGTTTTAAAGTCACAGATCAGTTAGTAACAGTTATGGTATTATACATATAACATAAAACAGCAATTGTTAGTAATTTTTACACAATGTCAGTGGTTATGGTACATGTCAGTAGTTATGGTACCGTGCGCTATTTTACAGTTATACACACAATTTACACTCCCACTAGACAGCAGAGCTCTAACTTTCTAGTAGGACATACAAGTTAACCAATTCACCAACTACAATATATTTAACAACATTTACAATAATCCCAACTAAACTATTGGCCAGTACCTTGAATAGACTACCTAAAACTATATACACCCGTTTTGGTTAGCCACACTGCCCAAGCACCACATATAGCGAACTAGAGGGCGGAAATTGCCCTTCTAGTCTATTTACTCTATCAAAAGTCTAGTGGGTTCCAAATTTACACGCCTTCCCACTTAGCCAAGATAGGTTGAGAGCTAGCGAACCGAATTTACACAGGCGCCGCTTAGTCTCCCGGTCCCTCCGACCTAGCGAACGTAATATACACCCTAGAACGCTAGTCTAGACAAGACACCGGTGTCCGGCTAGGGCTATTTACACAGGACCCCGCCTGACTAACCAGATCAAACGGTCTTACTAAAGAGCGTTCGATCGAGCGGTGCGCCTTCGCTCCTTCCCTCCGACAGAGGGGGCAGATTCCATACACAGATTTAAACCCCTTTTGGGCCTACCGCACAATCGGTATACCCCTAGTGGGTCTGCCGTCTAAAACAGCAGTTGTCTTACCTCCTCGTTCCTGAACCTGAGTTCACACTCATCGACGGGGACACCCCAGCACTTCTTACGTAGAGGCCGATGATCTCCTGGACAACAGACCAGTGGCGCCGAGACGAAGGGAGGTCCACGCAGAAGTTCAGGGGTGCAGCCGTAGAGAACGTGGGCAAAGATAGACCGTCTCACGCCTCTGCCTCTCAGCTACCGTTGAACGATGAGCTTCCCGGCCAATGCACCAAATGATACCGGAGAAACTGACGGAAGCAAAGCACAGAGGGATGGACACAGGTTTCTTCAGGAAGGAAGAGATTCTTTATTGGATCACCGATCGGGACTCAGAGGGACTAATGTCACCAAAAATACAGCAAGTTCTGAGCCCTGAACAATAGTGCAGGCTCCCTATATAGGCACATAACTCCTCCCATTAATAGCTACACCCACATATACCTTTAACCAATCAATGAGCAGAATATAGACTTGTACATCTAGTCAAACCACATGGCCCATCCAAGACAAAGGAAATAAGTGCAATTTCAGTTCCTGCATTCCTGCACATGCTCAGTACACTGATGACAGTATCCTAGCTACATGTAGCTAACCAACTGACACAACATACACATATGCCACATGGAGATTTTGGCCTAATAAATTTTAACCATGCTGGAATCCCATCACATATCTATATGGTATATTTCCCTACTCACAAAGCTTGTTGTGGGGTTTGTTTTTTCGCCTTTTTCATAAATTCTGAAACGTAAAGATGTGTATATTTAAGAGGAATGTTTCCAGTTCCAGTATCTGACAATTTTATGCTATAACTGTGTAGTTCATTATTCGGAATGTGAATGAAAACGATATCAGTTGTGCTTTGAGAATTGCAAGACATTCTTATTTTGGTGTAACTTGCAATAACCAAATGTTGTTGTTTTGGTATTGGGTTTTTCTTTTTCTGCATTAAAAGGAAAATGATACAAACTGTATGAACAAAATGATTCCGTCAGTGTCTGTATAACCTATGCTAATCGTGTGTGTGTATATATTTCAAATCAAAGTTGTCATAGTGACACAAAAAATGCAAACTGGAAGTCAAACTTTTCTACTACTGAGAAGACCTACCCATATCAGCAGCACTTGCTTACAAGCTGATTCGAGTGAGAAAAGCTATGTCTGCTACCACACCATGTAGAGACTACCTGGTTTCAGCTGCTGACTTTCCATCCTCTCTTCTAACTATGCATGGTCAAACAGTCATTGCTAGATCTCTTTTGCATTTACCAAGAGGAGTGCAGCCGGGGTGACTTGTATCACACCTCCCCTATATTATCAGATGCCACGTTCCCCTTGATCATATTCCAGGATGTCATGCAAGAGCATACATGCTTGGGCACTCCAGTTGTGGTGTAGTACACACACATGCCCCCGCTGCACTTCTCACACCGCAGCATTGTGGTGCTGTTCCCAAGCATGTAATGTAACTGAAATGGTTTTTAGTTTAAGAAGAAGAAAAAATGCTGTCATGAGGTGGCATGAAGCAAAGATGTTTAATAGCACTGCATGTGATCGCTTCCTTTTTTTCCCCACCATCTACTTCATAAGTGACAGGGTGGGAGGTGGTGAACACTGGATCCTAGTGAAGATATCACTTTGAGCACAGGCATTCATTGTAGGGGAGGTGGAGAAAATGCATGTTATTTATTTTCATAGTTTAGATATGTGGTATATCTGTGTAGGCAGTGGATTATAAATATATTGGCTGGCATCTGTAGCATTTAATAACGTTGTTTACATTGTTTAGTGAAGCCACTGAAAAGGGGAAACAAAATCTTTTGGGCATTGATTTAGTATAATGGTATTTATTGAAACTTCATTTTTTTTTTTATAACACATGATGATGTACTTGTAGTGAATGTATAGTGGTATCTATCTGTGCATCTGTTAATCTTCCAAAGCACTGCTATCAGTTAGAATTCTGTTTTTGCAGCTCTTTGACGGTAATGGCTGTCTGTCCTACAAGTTTTTGGGGGGGTTTTCAGGACGTTGAGAATGGCTGCTGTCCTATGTAATTTGTTTGTTTTCATAATCAACTTAGCTTTTTTTGAAGGTTTATTAAAATATTCAAAGCTGTATCTTATCTAGAATTTTCAGAGTACCCTGCCATGGTAGTTCTGGGTACCCATACAACCAGAAAACTGTGGGAAAAGATTAAAATGTGACTCCAAATACAAAGTGTTTATCTGTTAAACTGCTGAGTGTAATCTTAAGACAGGGTGGCTCCTATTATGCTGCACTCTTTCTTTACCTCCGCAGCAAAGAAAAATAACATTAAAGCAGTATAAAAGAAACCAGTAAATAACATAAGGTATATCTTCCTAGCAACAGGAAAAGCCAATCAGCATCCTCTTTATAGCATAATGGGCAGTGTCCAGTATACTACTTCCTCTTTCTTTGCTGCTACCTCAGTTAAGTGACACTGGGTCCCATGGTTCTTAACTGTGGGGTCTTTTACTTTACTTTACTTCATATCATTACTGTGGTTATTATAGTTCTTATATTTATAAACGTGAAAATATGTTAATTAAAATGTTTTTAGTTCATTTTAACTTAATTTGATTTATTTCATTTGCTTCAGTTATTTGCTTTATTGTATTTGCTTTGATAATTTCTTTCCCCTCAAGATTACCATCAATTGGGGCTCAGGGACATCTTTGAGGATCTTTATCCCCCGCACAGGGCCATTGTGCTGTTTTTTTTTTGTTTGTTTTTTTCCTTCATGTATCTGTCTGGCTGTTGCTCTGCCAGAAACCCAAGTTGGGGTTTAGTGGTAGTGGCAGGCGGCCAGTTCCTGTGTTTTTTTGTTTGTTTGTTTGTTTGTTTTTTTTTGGTTGGTTGGTTGGTTTTGTTTTTTTTTTGTTTTTTTATATTACAATTGTTATCTTTTCACTATTGTCAGTACTTTAATTTATCTATCCTGTTTAGTTATTTTTTACTTGAGGGTTACTCAACCCTTTCCTTTTAGTATTATTTTACTTTATTCATCCCTTTAGGTTTGTTTGTATATTTATGATGCAGTCTGACAGGATCTTTCTGTGCCTTCTGGATCTACAGCAAACTTGCAGATTAATGTAAAAGCCTCTCCAGGTATCTCTGGAGATGAGGCTGAATTTCTGCTTTACTGATCCTGCTGACATGCAGGCTTTAATTGACACTTCCATGGCAAAAGCAATGACAAGACCCTGGTGTCAGGCCACAATGCCTCAAATAAGGCTAAAAACACTCCTCCAAAACAATAGAGATGAACAGTACCATACCTGTCACGGATTAATTTACCACTGCGCAAAAGAGCTACTAGTCGGGCAAAATCGACTAGACTTTGGAAAAGGGCAAATGCCCAACTGAACTCTGAATCTGAGCTCAGTGATATTGAGGAGGAGTTCCCAGAGTCCTATAGGGAGGATTCAGAGGATATTACTGATGAGGATGCTTATCCCGTTTGGGATACACGTCCTGTTAAACCTACCAAGATTTAGGTCGATTATGCGGACTCAGGGACACCGATAGGATCTTGGACACTTAATGTGAACCCCCTATTCGAATCTGATGACATATGTCACCCAGTGGTATCCTCTGACCATCCAGCCAAGTATATTGCATCAAGAGTACACAAGCCTTTTGAGAAGGCAAAGTGAAATAAATTGCGGGCTGAATGGCCACACCGAAGAGTCCCTGATGACTCGTGTAAAACGCGATCAGTCGATCTTAAGATCATTCAATTCCTGAGTAAGACAGGATGGAAGCCCACTAAAGGCTTATATTTTCATTGCAAAACTGTCAGGATAAAATCCTGGGCATCTTGGGCTCAGCAGCCAAGATCTTTGAAGCAGTAGAGGATGACCTAGAATTAGATTGCGCCATCTTAAGTGGTTAGATCCAGAGAGTGATTTAAGTTGGCAACGCCAACAATGCGGTTGTCACAGAACGCCACAAATCGATCTTGCTTAAGATTGAGCCCAAACGTTTAACTATGGCTCTGAACGAGTCATAACACAGGCAAAAGGTTTTATCTTTGGGGACAACTTTTGTAAAAAAAAAAATCGGGCTCCTTTGTCCGGCTAAACAAACAGAAGTTCTTTTATACTTGCCGAGCCGATTTCTTTGAACAATGCACTATACCAACCTCCTTCCCACAAAGTGGTAGACCCTGGGTTGTTAGTGGCCTAAGAGGTGCTCCTAAGAAGTCTTCACAATTTACATTCTTCCTTACTGATAGTGGGGGGGCAGGCTCACACATTTTTCCCATGTATGGTCCCTCATTTCATCAGATACTTAGGTTCTTCACACTGTGAAAGGGTATTGCATAGACTTCCTTTCTCTAACTGTTCAATGTTCCCCATTGAGGGAAATTAGTTTTTTCCCAATGAGACGCAGACCATCTGTCTCCGTGGACAATCAATCGTAGAGATTCCGGCCCGTACCCTGGGTTATGTGAGCAACCTTTTCTTGTTTCCCAAAAAAGCATAGATATCCGCCCAGTGATAAATTTGAGACCGCTCAATAGTTATGAGCATATCAGCACTTCCAAGATGGAAGGTGGGCATTGTTTAAGGGATCTTCTCCAACTAGCAGATTGGATGGCCAAATTGGATCTGCAGGATGCATTGTCTATCGCAGTACAACATCAAGATTGAGAACTTCCTGCAATTTACATGGTAGGGCAGTAAATAGAGGTTCGGGTGCCTCCCATTCGGACTGTCTTCGGCTCCATGGTGCTTCACCAAGCTCACGTCTTGTAATATATTTAGAAGGCATTTTCATTCTGGCTCAGTCTATTCAATTAATCCGGACATACATTGCATGGACGTTGACTCTGTTAGAGAACCTAGGCTTCCTGATCAATTGGGAGAAATCCATTATCATTCCCACGCAACAAATCAAATTTCTGGGTTATATTGGATTATTGTAGATTCTACCCTTCAAACTCTACACCTTACGGTGGCAAAATTAGCCAATATCAAGGAGATAGGCGAACACTAGCAACCTCTCAACTCTCTCTCAAACAACTGTTAAGAATGTTAGGCCTTCTAGCTGTATCTATACAGGCAATTTTTCCAGGTCTTCTTGGCTATCGAGCCCTGCAATGATTACAAACTTCCTCTCAAGGGCAGCGCATCATACATAGATATGGTAACTCTGGACTCGGAAGCGGAGGATGAACTCCAATGGTGGCTTCTTCACATGGAAGCTTGGAATGAGCGCACCATATTTTGTACAGCTCCAGATTTGATAATCAAATCCGACGCAAGTTTGCACGGTTGGGGTGCTCAATGCGGAAATATTTCCACCAAGGGCAGATAATCAAACCTGGAATCAACACTCCACATCAATTGTTTGGAAAATCTGTCTGGTTCCTTTGCAGTCCACAGTTTCTCCCCAACTCAAACCCAATGCGCTATCCTTCTGAAGATGGACAATGTGTCAGCAGTCCGCTACATCAATCACTTGGAGGCACAAAATACAATATTCTGACCTACATGCTACGTGATTTCTGGCAATTTTACCTGATACACGGTATTTCAGTCACGGCAGAATATATTAAAGGTCTCTCCAACACTACGGCGGACTGGTATTCACATCAACTCCCCAACTTATCAAGGGTGCACCCAACACGAGACAAGCTTATAAACCGGCTTGGAGCAGATGGCATAGCTGGTGCATGAAATTAAATTTAAATCTCATATCGGCTCCTTTTATGTCTGTCCTCCATTTTTCTGACTTCTATGATGAAGGTACAGCCTATCGCACTGTGGATCTTACCGATCGTCCATTTCTGCTGGCCATCAAAGTTTTGATTGGACGCCTGTCTGTTGACATCCTGTCATATGTTGACTTCTCTGAGGAATATGGTTTGCTCATTCACCCTTACCACGATACTGTCTTGTGGGACGACTCTATTGTCTTGAAAAAAAAAAATTCTTGCAAGAGGCTTTTCTGATGTACGAGCTCTTGAGGTGGTTGCTCGTTCCTTTACTCCAGAAGGTGTCCTCTTGGACATTTCACCTAGGACACAAACCTCCTTAAAATAAGTTTTACCCAGTTTCCCCTGATGGATCTCTCCTTTGCCCTGTTACATACTAATGGGTGTGTGAACATCGTTCCACTACGTTACGGAATCCTTTGAAACAGGAATTCTTCATCACCTTCCAAAAGTCGTGTCTAGTCTATAGCCTGGTGGGTCAAATAAGTTATGTCTCTAGCAGGTATTGATACCTATGTGTCTGTGCCTCATTCGGTTCATGGGGCAATGGCTTCTAAGGCTTCCTCGATTGGTTGTCGCTTGGAGGATATTATGAGAGCTGCTGGTCTTCGGAGTCTACATTCCATGGTTTCTACTTTAGACCTATTCAACACTTCACAGGAGACATAATTTCACAGCTTTGAACTAGCATAATAGGAGCCTCCGTGTCTTAATAAAATGTACAGATTTTACTATTAACATGATGTAAAGTCATGATTTTATTAATGACACTGAGGGGAGTATTATCCCTCCTTCCCATCCCTGGAGGTTTGGTCTTCTCTGGGTAAGTTGACTTCATGGTAAGTCTTTTTTGGTTACCGGGTTTTATCCTTGTTAATGACTGTCAGGAGCTTAAGGTTTGACTAAACTGAATTTCATGTTATGTATATATATCTGATATTCCATGTAATGCGGATTTATGCATAAATCCAGTTTTATACTTGGATATTACTATATTCTCCTTTCTCTTCCAGCTTGACTTCGAGATCCAGTTTAAGGCTCGTATACCCTCTTATTGGAGCCCACTTTTTATTTGGATTTGTTGTCCTTGTTCGGGATTGCAAGAAAGAGGAAGTCGTATACAGGACACTGCCCTATTATGCCATAAAGAGGATGCTGATGGGCTGTTCCTGTTGCTAGGAAGATATACCTCATGTTATTTACTGGTTTCTTTTATACTGCTTTAATGTTTTTCTTTGCTGAGGTAAATAAAGAGTGCAGCATAATACTCGCCTCCGTGTCATTAATAAAATCATGACTTTACGTCATGTTAACAGTAAAATCTGTGTAAAAATTTTATATAGATTTTTAACTTATCTAATCTTCAACAATATGCATATGTCAATATACCGCAACCCGGAAGCTGCGTACTGACGTCTCCCCCTGTTGCCATGGTAACCCAATATCACTTCGGGCTCCATAGCTACTGGGGTAAACCTATCACAATATATGCCGGATCTATTTTACAACCCATCATTCAATCATATAGTTAAGTAATATAGTGACATATAATTCATTACTTGGTGCCGACTAGTTAATAAAGTGACTTAAAAGGACAATTTCTTAAGTACTGTTGATCTATTTAACAGATATTTATCACATCAAAAATTCATATTACCATATACCTTTGTGTATCTAGTAATTTTTAAGTAACATGTACGCTATCTATATACTCCAAAGTGTTTTTAAATTACTTTAAAGTGACACACATGCTTATATGTACAATAAAGTGCATCGGGGGATTTAAAGTGACCAGTGTGCTTTTATATACATCAAAGTGCATAAAAGTGAATTAAAGGGACACACTAGTCACCAGAACAACTACAGCTTATTGGATTTGTTCTGGTGAGTAGAATCATTACCTCCAGGCTTTTTGCTGTAAACACTGTCTTTTCAGAGAAAATGCAGTGTTTACATTACAGCTTAGTGATAACTTCACTGGCCACTCCTAAGATGGCTGTTTGAGATCCTTCCTGGGTCATGGATGCCTAAAATGCATCCAAACATTCCGTGTCTCCGCCACACTGAACTTTCCTCATAGAGATTCATTGATTCAATTCATCTCTATGAGGAGATGCTGATTGGCCAGGGCTGTGTTTGAATCATGCTGGCTCTGCCCCTGATCTACATCTTTCTCAGTCTCAGAAAATCCTATGGGAAAGCACTGTGAGTGGATCAGGCTACCCCTTCTGATGATGTCAGCAGACTGCTTGTTTTTCTGAGGCAAACAGCATGCAGAGTTATAGCTTCTGGCTTGAATACAGTAAGATTTTGCTATATTTATGGATGCATGAGGGGCCCAGGGGAGCTAGATGGTGGTTTTAACCCTATAGGGTCAGGAATACATGTTTGTGTTCCTGACCCTATAGTGATCCTTTAAAGTAATTTTTGACCATGTACAATATGATGCACCCTATTTACTAAGGTGCTATATCTAACGGTGTCTTTAGGTTAAATAACTTGAAATAACATGTATTCTACCTGCATGTAATAAAGTGCCTTTATATTTCTGTAAAGTGACATATATAATAAAGTGCATAAAAATGCAAAGTGACTTACATAGCTATTATATACTTGAAAGTGCTTACAAGTTAACTTAGTGATATATGTGCAATTATGTACATCAAAGTGCTTTCTTTTAACTTAAAGTGCCATACATGCCTATGTACATCAAAGTGCATCTAAATTTGATATAAAGTGCCTTCTGCTCTTTGTACGTATATGTGTGTGTGTATATATATGTATGTATGTATATATATATATATATAAAATAACGTTCTTAATTAAATTTATGGGTACTTGCATAAATCTAAGCAACATAACACCATATCTACACCTCTAACTATTATTCATATAGGTCACAATTATATCACTAAATTAGTTCCATACATACCCTCACTCAAGACTTAGAGTATTATACATATAAACAATATACCATTTAAATTTATACTATTACAATTATTTTTGATATTCGAGGCCAGCAATCTTCTTAATGTTCAAATAAACGGATGAGATGATATAATTTCATTTAAACCTCTGGGTGCAACTATTCAATTCTTGTATCCAAAATATCTCTTCTTAGCAACAAATGTCCTGTCTCCTCCCCTTCTTGACAATGGTACATGATCTATAGCCACACATTTCAATGCGGTGAGTAGATGTTTGTATTCTAAAAAAAATGTTTCGCCATCAGTTTGTCCATCCCTGTATGCTGCTCTTATATTTGACCTATGTCTCCTGATTCGATCACATAGTTGTTTCAGTTTTTCCAATGTAAACTAAACCACAAGGGTTTTGATCATTTATGACAAAAATAAGTGCTAGGCTAGCAAAACATTAGTGAAAGCGATATATAAGACCGTTTATGCACTTAGAGTAAGTTCAGCTGTATATAATGAATAGGTAATAAGACAATTAGTTTAGCAGATACTAGGGATAAATATTATAGGAGTCATTCCCTTGGAGTGAGCAAGTCCCCTTTCAGGCCTGGTTTCATCCAATGCCGATTCTGCAGGGTCTCAGATACCGTGTGTAAGTCCATCAGGGTCTGGACCAGGCTAAGGTGTAAAGCGTTGCACTCTGTGAACCCTCAGAACAACCTCTGTGCTGTGGCAATGTACCTTCACCTAGTGGGAAAGAGAGGGGAGAGCATACGCCAGTCGTGTGCTCCCTTGCCTGGCTTCGATTTAATTGCTTTTCTCGGCTGATAGGAGTGCTGGTGTGAACTTGGACTGTGAGGGCACAGTCTCGTCCGCCCCTCTGCGTGTGCTGGTAATCCAGCTGATTCGTTATTTGCAACCGGTGTATGGTTGTTTAGAGGCACCTGACCTGGAGCCCGAGCCGCTTGAGGGGGGGCAGAGTGCTCTGAGGCTGCTCACGGGGTGGATTACCGCCTGGCTTCTGCGAGGAAGATGCTTGCAGTCGGTTTAATTTCGGCCAGAAGTCTGCAAAAATCTTGTCTAGCATGGTCGATTGCGAGGCCTGAATGCTGGACTGCGATGGGCACATGCCATGTGCCATCTTGGATAGGTAGCTGTGTTTTCTGCCTAGTTAGGCTGCACAGCAGGGCACACCAGGCTGCAGATTGATCAGTCTGTTCTCCGGGAGCATGTCCGCACAAATTTAAGTTGTCTCTTTATATTGAGATCGGGTACCGCTAGATAAGGTTAGATGTCGTAGTGAATTGGTTCAGTCATGTTTGTAGAACTAAAAGCTCAATTGAGTTTCCAAAAATGTATGTGTGTGTGTGTGTGTATATATATATATATATATATGTGTGTGTGTGTGTGTGTATATATGTATGTATATCACAAGATCCAGAGCATTCACCTATCCACTAAACAGCAACTTCAATGTTGAAAGATTTTATTTTTTAAAAACATCTAATCTAGGCATAAATAATGGGGGTTTAGTTACTTATGCAATGTATGATCATATAATGTAACTAAACCCCCATTATTTATGCCTAGATTAGGTGTTTTAAAAAAATTTAATTTTCAACATTGAAGTTGCGGTTTAGTGGATAGGTGAGTGCTCTGGATCTTGTGTATTGTATTATTTGGCCCCCAGCAGCACCCCCATTTATGCATGTTCAGGTGAGTGCAGCTAACCCACTCTTGATAGATAGATATATAGATATAGATAGATATATAGATATAGATAGATATATAGATATAGATAGATATATAGATATAGATAGATATAGAGATATAGATAGATATAGAGATATAGATAGATATAGAGATATATATATATATATATATATATATATATATATATATATATATATATAGAGAGAGATATATATAGAGATATATATATATATATATATATATATAATTTTTTTTTATTTTTATTTTTTTTTTATGATATTTATGATATTCAAACAGGGTGATTAAAGATTGAATTTTTGGGAATTCAAATGTTAAGGTCAAAATTGACAAACAGGAAAAATTCTCCCGGTCCACTAATTTGGCCTTAAATTTGAACTTTAAATCCTCGCTTAAGTGAATAGCACTGCTTATTTGTTAGATCACGTTAACCTTTTCATCTTGAAGTGGCATTAGGAGCCTGGAGTCCCCTGTACTATCCCTCCATTTGGTATTGGAGAGTGTAACCGACCTCTCACAAACCAGCCCCCTTTGTTTCAGGCAACCTAATACAAATTCTGTGCAAAGATTACACAGCCAACACTTCAGCAAGCTGTTTTTCGCACCACAGGAAATCTCTGCTTCTTCGGCCTCCTTTTCTCGTCTCTAAGCTTACTTCCTACATTAATAGGTGGGAAGGGGGGGAATTATCCTTCCAAATGCTTTTCTTTAACCCTTTAAGGACACATGACATGTGACATGTCCTGATTCCCTTTTATTCCAGAAGTGTGTGTGTGTGTGTGTGTGTGTATATATATAATTTTTTTTTTTTTTTTATTCACTTTGAATGCTTTCTTAGCCGTTTTTTACTCCACTTTACTTTTTCATAAAAACCTGTAGTAGTTATGGTGCTTGGAGTGGACTTTGTTATCTTTATCTTTTAAAAGATTGCGATGTCTTAACTGCTTCCTATGAACACAAAGTAAAGTGTGGTCTTGGAGTGTGTGTAAGATGTCATCGGTCAGGTGTGAAGAGAGGCTGCCTGTTTATGCTATAAATATCCATGAACAGAATGTGGATAGAAATTGCAGAGCTAAAATGGGAGAGGCACAGACATTGAACAAGAACAATCATTCTACTTTGTGTAAAATAGGTAGTTGCGTATTAATTGCAATGAGACAACTGCATCTTCAAAGCTATTTGAGAATGTATCCAACTTGAAATGTTTTAATAAATTGTTTACGATTTCTATATATATATATATATATATATATATATATATATATTTTCTATCTTTCCTCTCGTGTAGTTTTTCTCCTGCATGGAGCATGCAAAACTAGAATCCATAAACTGCTTGTGTGGCAATGAATCCTCATTAGGTCTCGGTATATATACTTTTGTTTGACCCTGCAATTTAACATTGCTGTTTTGCTAGTGGGGGTTAACAAGAGGAGACAGACAGATGCGGGTAGACACAGGAGGAGAAAACCAAATATTTAGTAGATATACTTTCGCAACAAAAAAAACACGCATGTATTTAAACATTTTTTTGCATAGCTTCAGGCTTGCTCTGTGTGGCTTTTGCAAGCTATCCCCACTTTCACAGAAACAGGGAAAAAGAAAGAAGCCTCTGTTTTGGAGCCTCGCGTGCAGATGCACATGATCGTGGCCTTCCAATGCTTCTTAATGAACTGTAGTACTGCTCATTGAGGAGGGAGGGCAGGCATGCGCATAACTGAAGCTGAAGAAAACGTCCAGGCTGCATGAGTGACAGACTGGAGGCTTTTTGGCTTCCACTTTAAGTGTCGATTTCTATTGAAACTTCTTCAAACTTTGTCATTTTAAAATATATTTTTTATCAGTACACTCCCAGTACTTAAACAAGCTGAATTGCCTTGTATCTGAACTGTGCCTATAACTTGCCTCATAAAATTCACTCCTATATACATGAATGCATTCACACAAAGCAACGTTATAAACAAACTGCAAAATTCAAACCATACTGCGACTAGAGCAAAACTCGATTGTTTTCAATTCTTTACAGTGAAAAACTGTTTTTTTTTCTTTTCCTAGAAAGGCAACCCTAGGCACCATCAAGCCATTCATTAATGATGGTGCCTTGACCAAGGCAAAGACTACACACTTCAAAAACTGGGTGGCTAACAGTGATAGACAAACTCTGCCACAGAGGGGACCTTAAAATTGAACAGCGCAACAGCGCCGGTTGACTCCAACCACTATAATCATTCCATTGAGATGAAGTGATTACAGTGCCTAAATTGTAACTTCAAACAAGTATTTCTAACCATCTGCCAAATTCCTTACCAAAGCAGATGAAAAGCAGCAGGTTTAGTTTTTGTCTGTCATAAATCGTTGACCCCAAATTACTTATTCGGAAGTGTACATTTCTTATGGTCTTTCGTCTTTTCTGCAGACAGTGGTAAGTTACAGGAAGTTGCACTTGCTGTGTGGATAACCATTGAATTCAATTCTCTTCCAAAGAAGCAGTTTGCTGTCTGTTTTTCTCTGGTCTCTCACCCTCCTTAGTGGGAGGCGGAGTTATGGAACATGTGTTGCTGAAAACCCAAATCAGGACTCTTATTTACAAGATGCTATATCAGATGAATGGCTGCTTTCAGCTGTCTGTAATGTCTAGCCTACAGCTCGGACAGCTTGCCCGCTTACGTTTGTGATTTGTTTTGTACTTTTTATCATGCAGTGATTTTCCAACAAGGATCTGCCCAGTTATATACAGAAGTTGAGCAGCCATTGAATGCCTAGATTCTGCTGATTGAATTCCTCTCGCTCCTCTCTGGTTTATCAGTTTCTGCATATTTGCGAACGATAGGGGCCACATTCAAGGGAGGTGGAATGTAAATGCACTACAGAGCGCCTGTAACCAGTGTTGGTCACTTCACTCGCAGGACTGGATAAACTGGGAAATTGTGTGGGACTGCAGTTTTACCACCGAGCTTGTTGTTTTACTACATTATGTGCTCCCCCCTCATCCCATTCTTTTTAAGCTTGGCCTACGTACTCTGCTCTCAACAAGTAACAGGTTGACTTTTCTATTCACCCCGTTGAGTCTGGAATTCATTTTTTAAAGGGCAGTCCCCTGAGACTATTCAAGCACTGCTTTAACTCTATGCCTGGAACAGGAAGTTTTCATCTTTATTATCTCTTGCTTGCTACAAAGTCTAAAATTTCTTAGTGGTTTTGGTGCTTGGCATGCCCCTTTAACTACCAAGTGAATACTTTATTTTATTTTTTTTTTTATTTATGAAATCTGGAAGCATGCGGATTAAAGAGATCTCTCTCCGTCAAGACCCAGATCTGCGAAAGGAATTGGCATTGTTGGCTCGTGGATGTGATTTTGTTTTACCTTCAAGATTCAAAAAGCGACTTAAGGCTTTTCAGCAGATCCAGGTTAGCGTACAGTGTTGGTGTCATGTTCATTTCCTAATTTTTGAGAAATTTGTAGTACTAACAATATTGTTCATTTTGTATTAAAATATTTTCTTATTAATCAGTGTTCATAATCCCTCCATTTGAAGATTTAAGTTATTTTTTTTTTTATTTTTTTTTTAAATCTATATAGTTTAGTTTCAGTCCTGAATGAATGGTAAGCACGTTTGTAAGACACTCTATATTCTTTTAATGCCTATAGTTCTAGAACTTGTTACAATATACCGTATGTGCTTTGGATCCCAAAGGCTACATTTACTGTTTGAGCCTATAATACCATCAGACATTCAGCTATATTAACAGTTATGGTACAGCCACCTGTTTTGATAATGATATGGGGGTGGGCTTGGCAGAAATCGACTTTGCTGTGTGGATAGACTTAAAAACAGACTTTAAAACTTAAGTTTGGCTTCAGACTTCGTTTCAGCCATCGCAATATTTGTGTTCTGGGGGATTTTTGCACTTGCAAGAATACAAAAATTGTATTTTATTTTTTTCCCCCCCTTCTCATGATGGGAACAATTGTTTAAACTTAAAAATCAGAATGTGTTGATTTATTATGCAAATATTGTGCATAATCTGTCTAAAAACTGACATGCAATACTAACATGTAAACCTGGTTTGCACGCAGAATTGATCCTACAGTATTCTCTCTAGCTAAGAGTGAAGTAACATCTGCAGCTCTTATTGGCTCTCAATCTTATGTATCACTTTGATTGGAGTACTTTAGCATTTCCCAAAACTCTTTACACTGCTACGGTGGATGTTATTCCTCTGTTCTAGGGGAGGGACACTTGACCTTTTTGATTATTTATAATATTCCCATATCTGAACACTCTACACCAAATACCTGTCTGCATCTTTTCTTTTGCTTTGTGTGTGTGTGTGTGTGTGTATATATATGTGTGTGTGTGTGTGTGTGTGTGTGTATATAGATATAGATATAGATATAGATATAGATATAGATAGATAGATATATATATATATATATATATATAATTACTGGAATTTGGCCTAGTTTGTGATTTTGTCCATCTGTTTAGGTGTGGTCAATGTGTTGCTGTATAATGTATATTAAGTTTCAGTTTACCCTTTAGCCATGCATCCCCAAATAAAATTTTCCCACAATTCTTACATTTCCTCCATGATCTTGCGATGCTTCCTGTCAGTATTCCTGAACGTCCTGTCACTTAGACAAGACGCCGGCGAAACTACCAAATTTCGTCCTTTCAGAATTAGAACAGTTTGTTCATTCATGTTATGACGCAATTCGCGACATTGTTCTGATTGGAATTTCAGTCTAATGAATGAAATTCCAATTTGTGCCGCGGCTGCATCTTGCAGCCACTTAGTAGATAACTCCCTAATTCCCACGGTATTAGGAAGCTATCTACCAAAAGGCTGACAGACCTAAATTGGTCTTTCAAAGTAAAGATTACTTGGTATTAGTAATACTCTATATCGGGAATAGGGGCATGTCTAATAAATCACGTTAAAAAAAAAAAAAAAAAATGTTAAACCTATAGTGCTGCGTGAGTGTGGGCTCTTAAACTGAACGGGGGGCCTATTGTCCTCCCCCTGGACCCCACCCATGAGCAGCAGTTGAGGGCCATAAATTATAATGGGGGGGGCGCACCTATTGTCTGGCCCTGAGCGGTGGGTGGGGGCCCTGAATTACAATAAAGGGGGGGCTATTGTCTAAGTGCAAATACTCCTTACCCCCAAGTGACTAGGGGTCTCCTTTTTTTCTAAAATCTTTTTATTTTTTTCAGCCCCAAAAAGGCCAAATAAAAATCCACAATACCCATCGAACTTTTGTAAATAAAATAAAACCTGAGTGCAAAAAAAGTAATTCGTCGTCACCCATAAAGGGCACTGCGCAAACTGAACTCTGCAGGGTGGGGAAAGGCTTATAAAGCATTCCCACGCCTTGCAATTAGGTTCAGAGCACTATGATTGATTGGCTTAAACCAACCAATCCGAGTAATCGGACAAGTAAATGAAGAGACCAACCGGTAAGTCTCTACATTTACCTATCACAGAATTCTGATTGGTTGGCTTGAAATTCAACCAATGAGAGTGCTCTGTCATTTTACACAGCATGGGAAAGTTCTTTGGAATTTTTCTCATGCTGTGTAATTTGACTCATCGCAACACTCCAGTTGCTTTCAATCAACCAATCAGTCTTAAAATTCAAATTACACAGCATGGTAAAGTTCCAAAGAACTCCCTGCCGCTTCTATTTTTACCTATTACAAGGAGGGAGCTGCGCACCGGTAGCGCTCTTCTTGTAATAAACCGTATGAAGAGGTCTTTGTTCATTGGTTTGAAATTTCTATTTATTTTATTCGTCTTTCTGACTAATGAATAGATGAAATTCGTGTTTGCATGCCCAGGTGTTTAACTGGGCATGTGTGGGCAGATGACTTGCCCTACAGGGACTTTGGTCTGGGCACAAAGTAAAGATGCAAAAATAGGTAATATGGAGGGCTTAGGGGCATTTGGGGCGGACAAGGGGGATAATTGGATGTAGTTAGGGGATGGGGGGTCACCAGAACCGCTACAGTGTAATGAGGTGTATACAGCATGTTCCTGCAGTATTTGCACTGTAGACACTGAATTTTCAGACAAAATAGTGTTTACATAGTTACATAATTACATAGCTGAAAAGAGACTTGCATCCATCAAGTTCAGCCTACCTCACATTTGTTTTTTGCTGTTGATCCAAAAGAAGGCAAAAAAACCCAGTTTGAAGCACAATTTTGCAACAAACTAGGAAAAAAATTCCTTCTTGACCCCAGAATGGCAGTCAGATTTATCCTTGGATCAAGCAGTTATTACCCTACATTGAAAGATTATATCCTTGAATATTCTGTTCTTGCAAGTATGCATCTAGTAGCCGTTTGAACATCTGTATGGACTCTGATAAAACCACTTCCTCAGGCAGAGAATTCCACATCCTGATTGTTCTTACAGTAAAAAAACCTTTCCTTTGCCTTAGACGAAATCTTCTTTCTTCCAGTCTAAACTCATGGCCTCGTGTCCTATGTAAAGTCCGGTTTGTGAATAGATTTCCACACAATGGTTTGTATTGGCCACGAATATATTTGTATAATGTTATCATATCCCCTCTCAGGCGACGTTTTTCTAAACTAAATAGGTTTAAATTTGTTAACCTTTCTTCATAGCCGATATGTTCCATTCCTTTTATTAATTTTGTAGCCCGCCTCTGCACTTTTTCTAGTGCCATAATATCCTTCTTTAGAACAGGTGCCCAAAATTGCACAGCATATTCAATATGGGGTCTTACCAGTGATTTATAAAGAGGCAAAATTATATTCTTGTCCCGAGAATGAATGCCCTTTTTCATGCATGACAATACCTTACTGGCCTTGGCCACTGCTGATTGACATTGCACATTGTTGCATAGTTTGTTGTCTATAACAATTCCCAAGTCCTTTTCATGTGTTGTTATCCCTAATTCGCTTCCATTAAGGGTATACGTTGCTTGTGTATTCTTTACGCCGAAGTGCATAACTTTGCATTTTTCAACATTAAATTTCATCTGCCATTTGAGTGCCCAGTCCCCCAGTCTATCTAAGTCCCTCTGCAGCAAAGTAATATCTTGCTCACATTGTATTGTTTTACAAAGTTTGGTGTCATCTGCAAACACTGAAACATGACTTTCAATGCGGTCTTCAAGATCATTTATAAACATGTTAAATAGAAGGGGTCCCAGAACAGACCCCTGAGGGACACCACTTGCCACCTCTGTCCAGCTTGAAAATTTACCATTAATGACAACTCTTTGTACTCTGTTTTTAAGCCAATGTTCTACCCAAGAACAAGCATTTTCATCTAGACCGATTTCCTTGAGTTTAAACACTAATCTATTGTGTGGAACTGTATCAAATGCCTTGGCAAAATCCAAATAGATCACATCCACGGCAACACCCTGATCTATACTTCTACTTACTTCTTCGTAGAACGCAATCAAGTTAGTTTGACATGACCTGTGCTTCATAAAACCATGCTTTACGTTGCTGCCTAGTAACACCCCTATGTGCAGTCACTCAGATGGCCACTAGAGGTGCTTTCTACTATTTTTCTGCTCAGTGTGCAGCACTAGCTTTCAGCATCTCCCCCTCTGCATGGATGCTCTGAATTTTCCCCATAGAGCTTGTAATGATTCAATGCATCTCTGTGCGGAGATGCTGAATGGTGTAGCTCTGCATCTTGCTTTGTACGCACAATAGTCTCCTTTAGGAATATAGTCCTGGGATTTGTGAGCTCCTTTCATTTGTGGGCGGCTGCACGTTCTTTAGGCTGATGGAGAGGGAGCTGTAACCTCCCTGCTCTGCTCACTCGCATGCTGCTTAGTGATGTGGAAGCCGGAATATGATTCTCTGGCCCTGGCATCACTAAACGGTGCGCAAGGGAACAGAGCAGAGAGATAACCGCTCCCTCCCCACCCACAATACGCACAGCCGGCTGCCCGCCTTCACTATCCCCCACCTAACAGCCCACTGGATCCAAGGGGAAACCGATCCACATCAGCTCTCCCAAAGGTACGGATGTTTGATGAAATAGAATAGCATTTAAAAAAAAAAAAAAAAACTGGCTTGTAACTTGGGGTTTTTTTTTTAACTGGCTAGATTCAAAGCAAATTTTGTCAAGCCCTGCACTATAGTGTTCCTTTTAAAGGGACTCTATAGTCACCAAAACAACTTTAGCTTAATGAAACTGTTTTGGTGTATAGATCATGCGCCTGCAGTCTCAATGCTCAATTATCTGCCACTTAGGAGTTAAATCACTTTGTTTATTAACCCTAATCACACCTCCCTGCATGTGACTTACGCAGCCTTCTTAAGCACTTCCTGTAAAGAGTCATCTAATGTTTATCCTTCCTTTAAGTTCTATTTAATTTAGATTTTCTTATCCCCTGCTATATTAATAGCTTGCTAGACCTTGCAAGAGTCTCGTGTATATGATTAAAGTTCAATTTACAGGGCAAGAGATAAAATTGTTTAAGGTAAATTACATCTGAAAGTGAAACCAGTTTTTTTTTCATGCAGGCTCTGTCAATCAGAGCCAGGGGAGGTGTGACAAGAGCTGCTTAAACAGAAACAAAGTGATTTGACTCCTAAATGGCAGTGAATTGAGAAGTGAAACCTAAGAGGCATGATCTATACACTAAAACTGCTTCATAAAGTTGTTAAGGTGACTATAGTGTTTCTTTAACCATTGTGTAGAAGAGGCTGTCTAATGTTTGTCAACTTTAGGAGCCAAAATGAAAAGACAACACTACTTCTTTACAGCATTTTTCTTACACCTCAGAACAATGGTAAACATAAAAAGTTATAAAAAAATGTCACAGTATAAGATTGTGGGTGTACTGTTCCTGTACAGCAACCCCAACCCCAACCTTTTTTTACTTCAGTACCCGGTGGCAGCCTATTTCTATAAATTGTAATACTAATATTGGCGAAATGTTTATTAACCACTTAAGGATGGTGGGCGTTCTATGCCGTCCTTGGGGACCCGGCTCTAAACACCGGTCCTATGTACTTACCCGGTCGCCGGTGATCAAGGTGTGGGGACTCACCCGGAAGCCCAGGGAGTCCCCCTCTTTCCTCTCTGGCCCCCCTGGGCCATGTGATCGCAACAATCACATGGACGGCATAGCAGTCCATAGCAATGCCAACAGGGGGAGTGCCTGTAATGACAGGTACTCCCCCTGCTGCCTGAAAAAGATTTAAATAAGTTATAGATACAGTTTAAAAAATATATATATAATAAATATATATATATATATATATATTAAAGTGTGTATGTAAAGGCGGAGCCTGGAGTTGTGGGAGGGGCTAGTGCTCTCTTCCCAGAGTTGCTCTATTTATTTCCTCCTCTCCCTCCATCTCCCCACTAGCGTATCTCTCTTGCACAGAACTTCATTACTGCTGTTTTGAAACTTAACACTGTGCACCATAACGAGAGAACGTATCTCTACAGATCTGGAGAGGCATTACTATACACAAGTCAAGGGGTGTGATTCTGTATTTATATATTTTTGTTTTCAACATGAGCCAAAAACTTACAGACCAAGAGTAGACAAAGAAATAGCTAGCTCTATAAGAAGCACGCGCACCAGGGCTGAATAAGATTGTATCTTACCTCTCTCATTATAAAGGAAACATACACCATTAGCATTATAGACTGGTCATCCCACATTACAATCCAACACTGAACTTGCAGATTTTAGCCTAAATTTTCAACTCTATACAATTCACTGTTAAATGAATAATTTCTAAAGTATAAGAATTGTTCACTGAGAACATAAAAGTTCCAGATTTTTTTTTTTATATATATATATATTTATAAATTAGATATGACGTAAATATTTTGGGGATGTCTTTTCTGAAATCTACCCCTTATATTTCTCCTTATTATTTCCTCTCTCTCCTGCCCACCTTTCCCCCCCCATCCTTATCAACTAAACTTTGACATTTGGTGTCAGTGCATTTGTGGCACAAGTAATTGGCTCTCTCTCACAGACTTGGTACATTGATCCAAGTGCAATTTTGATAAATGCTCCATGTAGTTACGTATTGTTCTCACAAGAGCAGGGGTTTGACTTTTTGTTTAAGTGAGGCTTGTTTGCATAGTGGCCTATAGTGTTCATGGGAGTAGCTGCAGTTTCTCCTAACTACCAAATAATTGCAAGAGTGAAATGAGTATCCACGTGATTTTGGCAATTTTAAACATTTTTTATTTATTTTTACTTGCATATAATTTTATATATGTGTATATGCACTTTTTGTTCCTGCATACGATCAGTAGAAATCTGTGCTATCTCAAAGTTTTTTTAAGAGCAGTAAACAAGTGTCTTTTGCAGTCAAGTAGTAAAGTGTTCTCTTTACTCAAAGACTGAGCCAAAATCCTGCTTATGTTCTTTTCTTTTATAAATTTTTTTTAATAAAAAGCATCCTTTGCAGTCAGGTAGTGAAACCTTTTTGAAAGTGTTCTAATCTTTTTGCTCCAACACTGACTCAAATTCCTTCTTACATTATGTTCTTTCTAAGCGCATTATAAAAAAACGCATCTATCGCAGCCACTTATTAAAAGGTTTGTGCTATGGCGCAAATTTTTTTTCGGGGCTTAAACGATGTTGGTATAAGATGTCAAAGGGTTCCACGGAAAAAAAATTGTGAACCCCTGCTTTAAAGAAACACTATAGCATTAAGACTACAAATCTGTATTCCTTAAAACTATGCATTGTTCTATACAGGTCCTCCCTCAGCACTGCTCATCTCTTCTCCCCAGCAACACCAATGGCTTTCACCCCAATGGTCTGGTCCAGTGCTCTTCATAAAGGAGCACTGGGGACGTGATGTGCATGCACATCCAAACTAAAATCATTGTATTTTCTATGGGCTTCCAGCCGTCACACAGCTACTAGAGGTGGATCCAACCCTGCAATGTAAACATTGCAGTCTTCAGAGTTAAAAGTGCAGGACCAGTGCACCCAGACCACTTCATTAAAAAGTGGCCTAGGTGACTTTAGTGTCCTTAAAGGACCACTCTAGGCACCCAGACCACTTCAGCTTAATGAAGTGGTCTGGGTGCCAGGCCCAGCTAGGGTTAACCCACTTTTTCATAAACATAGCAGTTTCAGAGAAACTGCTATGTTTATGAATGGGTTAAGCCTTCCCCCATTTCCTCTAGCGGCTGTCTCATTGAGGCACTGTGAAAATCACAGTGAGAGCACGTCAGCGTCCATAGGAAAGCATTGTAAATGCTTTCCTATGTGACCGGCTGAATGCGCGCGCAGCTCTTGCCGCGCATGCGCATTCAGCCGACGGGGAGGAGGATCGGAGGAGGAGAGCTCTCCGCCCAGCGCTGGAAAAAGGTAAGTTTTAACCCCTTTCCAGAGCCGAGCGGGAGGGGGACCCTGAGGGTGGGGGCACCCTCAGGGCACTATAGTGCCAGGAAAACGAGTGTTTTCCTGGCACTATAGTGGTCCTTTACTGTACAGTATTCAGAGGCTAATTTTGGTATTGTGGTGTTTGGTTTTTTGTGTACATAAAGTACATTTTATTTTCTTCATGCATTTCTTTGTAGGCACAACCAAAGAAAGAGGAGCCATTGACGCCTGCCTTAAGCCAAAATATTCCAAAATTTTATTTTCCTAAAGGATGTCCAAAAGACAATGTTAACATTGATTGTATCATTTCAAAAATAGAGAAAACCTTCTCTCTTTTTCCCAATGAAAGAGCAACACTCGATGATATGGGCAAAGTGGCTAAGGTATTTAATGGATATAAATGTATGCTGTTTTGTGGTACTTTTATGTATAGGTGTATATTGTTAGACTGTGAACCTATGATTCTCCTATGCAGAGTAGTTTGTGTTAAGGCTGTTCTCCAAGACACACACCCAAGTTTGAAACTCACTTAGGAAAAAATAAATTGTTGTTTTGAGATGTTGTGGGGTTAATGACTGAAAAGTAGGAAACTGCAAGGAAAATAAACAACTTAATTGTGCCATCAGTTGGAAACAAAATTTAAGTGTGTCCAAAATATGACTTCATTTTGCAGATTAAGTTTTTATTTGATGTCAAAAAAGCCACTATAGTCTGAAGTATATATTTTAGAATTGTTTTACATACATGTCTTACATTATTTCTGGGTATATTGTGAATATATGCAGGCTGAAATATTTTGACTTATTGTTTTAAAGACAGATTTAATATCTTCTTGTGAAAAAGTAACTTCCTAACTCATAACAAAGGGATATAAACTTTTTTTTTTTTTGTTTCGTTAATCTAGTTTAATAGTCTGTTATGTAGACAATGCCAAATTTCCCTATTGGGACATATTCCCAGGACATTTTCGAAGACAGATCTGTTTTTTCAATTCAGAGTGCTTGCCCTAGCCTGCTTTTTATCATGAAGCTGTATTCTAGTGTGACATCCACACTCCTATATATGGCAATATGGTAATTATTTGTTTCTGCTGCTAGACCTTTTTGTTTTATTCCTTGCTGTCCCTAAATTCTCTGCCATGGATATTTGATTTATAGCAATACCCAATGACTTGTATTCCTAATACACACAGTTTTGATTTCTCATCAGACAAAATAATTTCTAATGACATCCTAATTCCTCTGCGTAGGATGAGATTCAGCCGATATAAGCCATCTCTCATTTGACACAGTTAAGGCTGATGGGGGGAGACATGCATTATAAAGGAAAAGTGGGGTGGGACAAAAAATCTATAACAAATTTCATCAATTTGTAAATCTGTGTACATTTTTGTTTCCCCCTCCTACATAATTGCAGGCTTGTGAATGTCCTCTTTATTGGAAATCACCGTTGTTTTATGCGGCTGGAGGTGACCGATCAGGATTTGTGTCTGTCCATAAGTTTGTTGCAATATGGCGAAAGTGAGTAATCCCTTTTTGGCTGTGGCTCCATTTTTTTTATTTTGTGGTTGGGAAGATTTAATGTTAAAATAAAGATAAATACATTTAAAAGAAGGAAAAAAGTGTTCTTCCAACCTTCAGAGAAAATAACTTTAACAACCTCTGTTAAAATGAGAGGGTTGAGCTCTACAGGTAAAGTTATAGCTGCACTTTTCTCATAATATTATGCATGTTATCATTCATGGAAATTGGAAATGGTGTGTTGAAGCTCATGTGTATCATAAAGTAGCAAATTCCAGTAACTAGATATAGATATCGATCTCATTGGCATGGTTTGTTCTTTAGGAGGATACTTTTGACATGCTTTATTTTTCTACAGGAATGGGAGGGTGGTATGTATGTGTACCACCCTCACACTCCTGTATATTGTGTGTGTGTGTGTGTGTGTGTGTATTAATACCTTTTTTTTTTTTTTTTTTTTTTTTACCATTTAAACTCCCTTTTTTTGCTAGTGTGACTGTATACCAGCCGTAACGGTCTTACTTATTACCTACTATTTTATAAAGTCATGTGGACCTGCCACTTTTTTTATAATGGCATTTTACTGAACTGTGCACAGTCAAGAGAAGGAAGAGACCGCTTTGTTTCCTGCGTGCCTTTTAAAATGGCAAAATAACCTTTGAAAAAGCCTAGGGCTGGTATTTGTACTTTTGCAAGGTTGGAAAGTGAGAAAATATGATGGTCGAGAGAAAGCACTTTAACAAAGTACTCTGAATCATTGCGTGTTTGTGGCTTAGGTGCTTAATCAATTTTCAACTTTTTTCCTTAACCAGAAACTTACTATCAGACCCTCTATTATTTCCTAGATAACACAACGTATATGTACACTTATTGATATATAATAATAAAATGACTGTTTTTTTTTTTTTTTTTTTTAGGATCTTGCAGACATGCCATGACGATACCGCTAAGTTCATGCAACTCCTAGCCAAGCCTGGATGCACTTATTTGGAGAGAGAGGACTTTGTTCCCTTTTTACAGGTATGGGTTAATGTTCATGTATTACACGCAATTGAGTTCTGTTATACAAATTGTAGATGATGCAAAATTGTGCTTACACTAATTCTCAGATTGCAAATGTATCCCTAATACTTTATTGAAATGTTCTTTTGTGTAGAATTAACCTTTTGCACTAATTTGTCACATTGCTGTGAACAAACTTTGCTGCTTATAAAGCAAAAGCCCACTCTCTCTAGAACATTTGCCAGCAGTGATCTCAGCGGAGGAGAAGGGCATTGAAAAAACAGAGCTGTTGCCAGAGCAACTTATTGTGTTTTCAAAATCTTTGTATTGAGGTTGTATGTAATTAAAGGTTGCTTTTCTTTCTGGTACTCAAATGCCTTTTATGTAAATGGTAATGCCATACCTGTAAAAATCCTCCTCTTGCAAGACTCCCTTCAAGTTTCTTGACCTTTGCCATGTTTACCCCTTGGATTACTCAGTTTAATGTGCAGTCATTTTAGGCTGTCTTGCATGATAGGATTTTGGGGGTACCTGTTGAACGAGAATGCATGAAATTATTGGTATGGTCCGACTTTAGATTTGATGCATTTTAGCCCATGTAACGATTTTTCACATTTTGTTGAAGAGGCCGACCTGGCACGAAACATGTTTTTACTCACCTTTCTGCATTGTAATTATTTTATTTATTTATAAAATATTTTGCCAATAAGGATACCTTGAGATTTCTCTCATTTTCAATTATGTCCTCAGTCCACAAACATTACATTGTTACATTAGGGAATAATATAAAAAAATGTGAAATATTAAAATAAAACTATAAATTTACACAGAACAGGTAAGACCTCTAATCAACCGTTATTACAGGTACATTCTGTATTGGGTTATGTTGACAAGGATCTCTTAAACTCACATACACCATCAAATTTTCCTCCAGTATAAAATCATTTATCACATTATTGAGGTGCGCTGTAGAAAAATGACGATCGAGCCGCTTTATTTTTGTATTGTGGTATACTAAAAGTGCTGGTACTGTATCGGACATTAAATGAGGTGGGAAAATCTGGGGAGAGCACTCTATTCTGGTAGGGTGGGAGTTTACCAGAAAAGCTCCTGAGCACAAAGCTGGAAAGGTGAAGAGTGCATCTGAACTCCAGCGATAGCCAGTTTACCTCTTTTAACATGTCACAGTGGTGGGTCATGTATTTATATTCTAGCACAATATTTTTAAATGTTGAAGCTCTTTAAGTGACAAAGATATGTGCTGATAGCTGTACAATTTTTTTTATTTTTTTTTTATATTCTAGCAAAAAAAAAAAAAACCTTTTTCTTTAAGCTTGATGATGAAATGATTTTAAGGTGTGTGTGTGTGTGTGTGTGTATATGTCCTATTTTTATGGTTTCTAAACACTTATGGGAAAAAAATAAACATTTTGTTTTTTGTTTTGCTTGTTTCTTGCATTGGCTTGCTGCGAGTAACCTGACTTCTTAAAAACAAGAAATTGCGGGCAAGTTCTCATACAGTTTAATTTTATTTTTATCAGGATGTGGTAAACACTCATCCACATTTAACATTTTTGAGAGAAGCTTCAGAATTTCATTCTCGCTACATCACCACTGTAAGTACAATTTATTTTTCTTTCTTATATCTTATACCATCTAGTAGTAGTATTCTGTGTTCACTGAATCCTATTGGCATGATAATGTGTGGTCACGTGAAATGGGGATTCTAATTCTGTTATAATCAAACCTACAACAGGCCCCACATATTTCAAATATTTGTTTCATTCTCCTAGAATTGAAGCAGCCTTCGGCACTCTAGATTTTGTGGATTACATCTCCCACAATACTCCTACAGCCATCATGTTGGCAAAGCTTTCTGGGAGATGTAGTCCACAACGACTGGAGTGCCGATGGATTGTTATCCCTGCTCTAAGCACCAAAACATTAAATCTTAATGTATATCTTGCCATTTCTGAGAAATGTAAATGTTTTTTTGGCCAAACAATGACATGACATCAGCTTCACCCCTTAGACCTTCGAAGGTCCTCACCTCAGTACTATGTATTTGACATGCTTAAAATTGCCTCTGTTGCTATGACATGAGTGCCTCATTTTCCCTGACTCTTTTCTTGCCTATATCCCAATGTTTTATGATCTCCTAAAAACAAAACTCAAAGGAAAAGATTTAAAAAAAAAAAAAAACAGCTTGCTTTTGACTCGTAAAACCATAATGATTTAATGATTGATCTATTTTGAGGACAATATATTTTGTTACAAGAGTAGATTTACAATTCTAGATTTGTTACAATAATCCTTGTCGAAATGTAGTGGGGTGTCTCCACAGTTGTTACCAAATAATTGCAAATTGGCCAAAGATTCACTGATCTTTGTTTAGGAATTTGATGACCATTGGATGTTATAACTTGACCTTCCTGCCCATTTCCAAGTCTGATGGATATTGAAAAGCATTTTAGTACTGGGTGAAATTTTTAGTTTTTTGTATTCCATGCAGCAGGACTTTAATCGTTCATTGTAGCCCTTAAGTCTTTTTATTAATCTACCTCCTGTTCATTTACTCTTTGTATTTTTTCAGAATTTACGTCATACACCAGGTGATCCTGGCACAGCCAGAATAAACCCAGTAAATTAATATAATCTCATGGTGTCACATGTGCAAGTGCTGAGTTTGTGGCCCAAGTTAGGAAAAATCTTGGGCCAGCAGAATGAAACAATAGTTTTGTTTTTAATAATCTCCCTGTTCATTTACTTTTTTGTATTCTAGAAAGTTTGAAAATGGGGTTTAGAATTATGTTTGAACCCTCGAAATGTCATTAAGAGTCTTGTACTACTTAAGGAATTTGCCGTATTAAAGGGACACTATAATCACCCAGACCACTTCAGCCCGTTGAAGTGGTCTGGATGCACTGTACCTATTGCACTTAATGCTGCAATGTAAAACATGACCGTTCCAGAGAGATTGCAATGTTTACATTGCAGCACTAACTCTGCCTCTAGTGGCTCTCTTCCTGGCACTTATAGTATCACATTAACAAGTATACCCCTGTCCAGGCTGTTGTCATCGCACAATGATGTACTGGGTGCAGTGACATGATATGGGCATCTGCTGATTGGCATTCGATTGAAAGTACTTTTGGGCATTTTTTTCATAACTTGGGCCAGCACAATGAGGTTAACTTAACTTACTTGGTTTATTCTGGCTGTGCCTGGATCACCTGGCATATGTCAATTCTGAAACTGGATCCATTTTAGTTGTGTATTTTGTAAAAATGAAAATCCAGCGCACACCCATACAAGGGAGTGCGCTGGATTTTCATTTTTACTGTACTTGGCTCTCAGCAGCACCCCATTTAAGCATGTTCAGGTGAGTGCAGCCAACCCTTTGTTTTCTCACAGTTGTGTATTTTGTAACACCGCGCCCCTCTAATAACGTGCCTCTTATATCAGATCTATTCTTGTGTCCATTATATTCACAAGTGTTTGTGTTACACTTTAAAGTTTATTTTTTATTAGAGTTAAACCTCTCTATTTTGTAGACTGTTTGGCAGTGCTGCATAGTTAATCTCCATTGGGTAACTAAGAGCTGCTGCAATAATACAAGGTTGGTACACCCTAATTGGCTTTGTGACTTCTTTATAATGTCTTGATTTTTATCCTTTAGGTCATTCAGAGGATATTTTACACTGTGAATCGATCGTGGTCAGGCCGAATAACGTGTGCTGAACTAAGGAAAAGTAACTTTTTACAGGTGAACATAATCGGTGCTGCTTAGTTGGTATTCTTAGTTTTTAGCATAATAGAGAAATTGACATTGCCCAATCAGGATTTTCACATCAATGTAAAAGACACAGGACATGGTGCCAGAGTAGTAAAGTCCACCTGAAATTGAAAGGATAGGAAATTAGTCTTCCATCAGGTATGGTTTCAGATGTGTAAGCATTAAAAATAAAAATAAACTTGAACTTCCTTTTCCCTGCTGACAGTCACTGTTTAACATTCCTGCATGATAGAAGTGAAAGGAAATATGTTACAAAATGCATATTTTAATGCATTTAAACAATGATGTTAAAAACTATGCATTAACTTTTTGAAGTTAAGCTGAGCTGCCCTCTATTCATACAACACGTGCTTGTATTAAGAGGGTGATATTTAACAGAGAACCAGCGTGGAAACAGGAAGCATAATATATAACATTATATGAACACTTGGCCAATAAACAGTTTAGTGAATGTACGTTGGGAATCTGTAAGGTTATTTATATTGCTGGCACATAATTACTGGATTAATTAAAATTTAAATGCAAACAATGTTTTGCTAAAGAGTTTTGTGTGTCTATCTTATAGAACACTGCAGGCTGCTGGATCTCCCCACCTTCTGCATTTCCTAAAGAAAACACCTTGTTCAAACCTAGCTAAAATAAGAAAGGTCTACATGGATATAACTTTTCAGGAAGCGTGAAGGAAAACTATGATAGACTGGTACAGCAGGTGTGACTAGGGCAGAAGAAATTCACAACTCAGGGCATCATCTATACACCACCATGACTTCATTAAGCTAAAGTTTGTTTTAATGCTTAGCTTGACCCTTTAACCGGTGATGCTGTTACGGCGGCATAGTATGCTGGAACGGTTTGTGGCCCGAGATACTTGCGTTACCCGATAACCGCAGGAACTGCCAATCCAGCTCTTCCTGGCCATGTGATCGCAATGACACCTGGGTTGTTTACTTTTGCAAATGGGGGGATGGGAGGGGTAGAGGGTGGTACTTTTGTACTAGTAAGATCTCTCTGAACAAATATGAATGTTAACTTTGAACAGGGTTTATGACTAATTGGCTTTGGCAAATGGTATGCCTTGATGGGGTAATTTGCATTCCTGGGCTGCCATATGGTCTCAAAGGCAACATATGCCAATCAAACTTCAATGTGCAAAAACTGAAATGGGCAAGCTCTTTATTTGACCCTGTAGTTTTCCAAAACACCTTAAAACTAAATAGATATTGTTGTACTCGTGGGACATCACAGCATGTAAATATGTGTAATTCTGGCAGTAAAAGCTAACCGTATTTTGACATTCACAGTTAGTGCCATGCAGAACTTGGAAAATAGTTTATTCATTTCTCTCACTTTTTTAGATTTGATTCATATTAAATAATTTAATATATAAAGATCTCATGTGAAATTAATCCCGTTTCTCCTGAACAAAATTATATATAATTGTGGGTTCACTTAATTTGAAATAGGTACATTATGGTTGAACTCAAGAACTAGGTTTTGTTTTGATCATAATTTCTGTGCCTCTTGCAGCCATATTGTAGTTTGTCATCTGCTCTGTGAATATTGCACAAGAAGGTCTGAATAGTAGTTTTGGCTAGCTCAGTGCAGAGGTGAATTTTTTATTTTTTTATTTATTCTATTTTAAAGTATGAAGTTGTATTCATGACTGATGCACATAGACCTCTGCAAAGTACCTTTTAAACCTTAAAGTCCCTTTTACTTTTTACTTGGTGCCTGCTGGCCAAGTAATCATCTTGCATGGGGACCACAGACCTCTGCATGTAATCAAGTCTACATACATACAGATATACAGAGTTCCAATTGCTTGCACTCCTGGATTAATAGTAAAAAGCCAGGTGCTTAACAGCCAAATAATAGAAATAAAGTAATGATAGCACCCCAAGGATTTCAAAAATATTGTGAAAAAACTTTTAATTCAGGCATCTGCCACAGAAGATCAACGTTTTAGTTCTCTAAGGAACTATCTTCAGGATATACAGATATAAAGTATATGCTCCCAGCACCTGTTACATTGCTTGGATCTCTACTGGTGAGACTGCCAGGAGACTATATCACATGCAAACACTGCTTTACACGTGCTCGCCAAAGCAAATTAGGGCGCAATCATAGCCATGATGCAGACCAGGCCACCAGCAATGCACAACATGGATAGGTATTCCTAGGACTTGGACACGCTTGTATATTGAGTCCTGCAGCCCACTTTTAAATGACCTGATATGACATTGACTTGTTGACTTGTTGTGGAGGACTGACACAGACGAAGTATTGTCTTATATCCAGGTTCTCATGTTCAGCATCATGGAGAGGGTATTAGTGGGCAACGCCATATTAAGTTACCGGTAATTTAATACAACAAACTAGAGTCTTTCAGTGAAAGCGAAATCGGTTTCAGGAATGAAGCATAGTTGCAAAAAACAAATGCCAACAACCTAAAAATTTTATTAAGCAAATTTCTCCACCTCCCTAAAACCTGTTCTGCAGCAGAGGCAACATTCTATAGTTTTTATTTTTTTTACATTATATGTACCTGAATACCAAAACACTTCACTAAATGCATAATAATGTGAACAAATCTGAGCACAAGCCCAGTTAAAGTAATATCTATTTAAAGTTTATAAGTTGGTAGGATGGTTCTACAGCAAGTAATGCAGATGCATGAGGCAAAATAATTGCTGTTTACTATGTGGGCTCTGTTGGTATATTTAAACAGGAATTAATTTCCGTTGCACCTAATGAAATCTGTTGGGGCTTATGTCTTTAGGAAGGAATGGAAAGCCGCACACTCTTGTGCATATGAATAATTTTTACTCTGCAGATCTACTGACTGTTTTATGATTCTTTGTTTACAGCATGTTGCGTTGTTGGAAGAGGAAGATATCAATCAGTCAACAGATTACTTTTCTTATGAGCATTTCTATGTCATCTATTGCAAATTCTGGGAACTTGACACAGACCATGACTTGTACATTGATGAACAAGACCTTTCCAAGCATAGTGATCATGGTATGAGAGTGTGTTTTAGTACATCTATGAATGCAAGATATATTATGAATATATAATACCAATACTGTAAATACAAGAGCTCACAATTTGAGTTGTAATAAGATTTAAATGGATCCTATTTTGATATTGATCAACAAAAGGGAATAATCTAAACTTTGGTCCAAAAGAGGACTTGTAGCTGTTACATCTTATGCACTTCATACAACCAAAATATACCGTGTGACTTGCTAAATTTCATTGAAATTGTTTATGAAGAGCTGTTGGATTAATATTTGACATCCCCACTTTATTACAGCAAGTAATCTCTGGATATTAATAGCTGAAGTTTAAATTTAAATAAGTTTTGAAAACTACTAGAAATGCAGAAACATTTGCAAAGTAATATATCTTTCTTTTTTTTTTTTTTTATATAAAAGCTTTCACTTTGTATTTGGCACTACAAAACAAGAATTTCAATTGAAGTGTTGAATGTACTGCTGGAATGTTGGCGATTAAAGAGTCTCTTTGACGTTCAGCTGTGCTGGGTTTTCCTTTTCTGGAATACAGTTTAGGAGTTGGTGGTTCCCTGTGTAGAGATGTACACTGCCTGGCCAAAAAAAAGTCGCCACCAAAATAAGTCACACATTCTCTAATATTTTATTGGACCGCATTTAGCTTTGATTACAGCATGCATTTGCTGTGGCATTGTTTCGATAAGCTTCTGCAATGTCACAAGATTTATTTCAGTCCAGTGTTGCACTAATTTTTCACCAAGATCTTGTGTTGATGATGGGAGAGTCTGACCACTGTCCAAAGCCTTCTCCAGCAGATCCCAAAGATTTTCAATGGGGTTGAGGTCTGGACTCTGTGGTGGCCAATCCTTGTGTGAAAATGTCTCTTGCTCCCTGAACCACTCTTTCACAATTTGAGCCCAATGAATCCTCGCATTGTCATCTTGTAATATGCCCGTGCAATCAGGGAAGAAAAAATCCATTGATGGAATAATCTGGTCATTCAGTATATTGAGGTAGTCCTTTGGGCACATAATGTTGCTGAACCTAGACCCGACCAACTGCAGCAACACCAGATCATAGCACTGCCCCCACAGGCTTGTACAGTAGGCCTAGTGCATGATGGCACGATCAGAATTTTTCTTCCAATCACCTCTTTCTTGACTATGGTTCCCCACTGTCTTTCCAGTTTTTAATTTGTTGAACAGTTCTTAACCCAATTTTAGTAGTTTTTGCAATCTCTTTAGAGGTTTTCTCTGCTTGATGCATGCCAATGATTTGACCCTTCTCAAACAGACTAACCTCTTTTCCACGACCACAGGATGTGTGGTTTAAGAAATGAGAAGCTACTCATTGTATCAGTTGGGGTTAAATAACTTGTTGCGAGCTGAAAGATAATCGCCCATGCACTAACTAGCCAATAGGAGGCTCTTACCCATTTGCTTGGTTAAATCCAGGTGGTTTTTTATTTTTATTTTTTTATTTTTTTTTTATTTATTTTTTGGCCAGGCAGTGTATTTGTGTAAGTGTGGGTTTTTTTTTTCTTTTTTTTTTTCTTGGATGTACGTTTTCAGATTTTTGCAAAACAAAGTATAAGAATTTGAATTCGCTATCCAATAATGGTTTGATATAAAACACACAGATCTACACCATATCCTTATAGAATATAATAACAGTAATAACTATACAATGGACCTATAAAGTATAGCACAAGCAATGTCTAATGCTATATCTATATCTCTCTAAATTGCACAGATTAGCAAAAGATACTTTATACACATAAATAAGAAACGATGGGACTACCAAAGTAAAAACAAGCGCATATGATTAGTCTTCAGGATTACTGCTTTTAATACAATAATCGTAGGTAAAAGTCCATAGTCCCCAATTATAGTTGGGAA
>OW240912.1:270949082-270994800 GCA_933207985.1 Pelobates cultripes
AATACACCTCTATGAGGAGATGCAGATTGGCCTTGGCTGTTTTTGACTTGAGCTGGCTCTCCCCCTGATCTGACTCATTGACAGTCTCAGCCAATCGTATGGGAAAGCTTTGTGATTGGCTCAGAGAAATCACCGATGATGCCAGCAAAGCAGGGAGATCTGGGGCAGAGACAGCTGCTTCAGACTTCACAAAAGTAAAATTTTACTATATTTAGAGGAGCAAGGGCAGGGGCTAGATGGTGGTTTTAACACTATAGGGTCAGGAATACATGTTTGTGTTTCGACCCAATAGTGCTCCTTTAAACCTCCAGCAGCAAAGGGGTTAAATACTGTATATACAGATGTTCATAGAAGCAGCATGGAAGGAAAGAGGCTTCAGTGAGCTGCAGCAGATCCCACACTCGCTTCCATTAGCCTCAGCCAGGAGCAGAAGACCAGTCAAGCCACCCTCCTGGACAGACAGTAAGCTGAAAATACAGTTATTAAATGAATGTGTTTATGTTCGTGTGTATGCACGTCAGGGTGCGTGTATGTGACGTGTTACTGTTTATATGTACACAACACGCATCTGTGTGTTAATGTATGTATATCTGTGAAAATATGAATGTGGCAGGTTATGTGCATACATCCAAGCAATCACCAACACAACATGCAAACACTCCTGCAATCCAACACAAATGTGTCCGCATTTAAAAGCCAACATTACATTGAAACCCACAACTGCAATCAAATGCAAACATTGCATACAAAAAATCCCTGTATTAAAAGACTAACATTTATATACAAGCACTCCTTGTATATCAACACTACATTACTGCATTCCAACAGCAACACTACATACAAAGAAACCCCTATATGCACATATATACTGTGCATTTGAATGGAAGCATGTTTTTTGTACAAACACTGCGCACAAACAAAACCCTGCAAGGATGGGCAAATGGTAGACCTCTAGCAAGCATAGCATCATTGGATTTGTACCCCTTCTCTACATTTAGTTGTGCCACTGGCATCAAGTCCACTTCAGGTCAATCAAATGGCCATGGTACTCCATTCCCCAGCGGGAGAGTGTCCTACCGGGAATAGAGAGCCCAGTCTCCTTTCCCCAGTAGCAGGACTCTGTATTGGGAGCAGAGACAGTCGGTCTCCCTCCCCCGCGGCTGGAAGTATGTATGGGAGAGGAGCTTGTTACCCCCTCTAACAAGCGGCAGCTTAATGTACAAAGAGGAGACAGTAAGCCCCACAACTGTGCAGATGGGACCGTGGTCTCTGCACGTACAGCACAGGGGGAAGGGACGGTCGGTTCCGCCCCCCAGCGACAGGGCTGTTACACCAAAGGGGAGACAGTCGGTCTCCAGCAGCAGGACTGTGTGTCTAAAGGGGAGACAGTCGGTCTCCAGCAGCAGGGCTGTGTGTCTAAAGGGGAGACAGTCGGTCTCCAGCAGCAGGACTGTGTGTCTAAAGGGGAGACAGTCGGTCTCCAGCAGCAGGGCTGTGTGTCTAAAGGGGAGACAGTCGGTCTCCAGCAGCAGGCTGTGTGTCTAAAGGGGAGACAGTCGGTCTCCAGCAGCAGGGCTGTGTGTCTAAAGGGGAGACAGTCGGTCTCCAGCAGCAGGGCTGTGTGTCTAAAGGGGAGACAGTCGGTCTCCCCCTCCAACAACCAGGCTTCAACCAGGCTACCTTCCCAGTAGCGCTGGCACCAGGGCAGAGTACCGCTGGTCTCTGCCCACTCAGCAACCCACCAAGTCAGCATACCCGTACCCAGCACAGCCATGGTGAGGCCCCTAGATATGGACAAGCTTCTCCTCTACCCCGGTGTAGTAACCATTTATTGTGGGTGGGCTGTGCCGTTGATTGTGTTTTGTAGGTGGGCTGCTGGACTAACAAGGGCACTGACCAGCAGGAGGTCAGATACCCTGTTAGTCTGTTTGGAAAAGGGGAGAGATGTGGCGAGAGCAATCTCACCACATTGCATTGGAGAAGCCTGGCTGCTCGCCTGTTGCCTTTGGATTATGGCCCCATGTTAAAAGGCTTGATTTTCCCCTGCAAAGACAAGAAAGTCGGGTCATTTGGTGCTTGCCCTGTTTGAGCAGTGATACCCCAGATAGCTATGCCATGGAGCCCATTCGTATAATGAAAGACTATGGGAAAGACTTTGGCTCCTTGGCAATTGAACTGTATGTGTGTACTCTGAGCGCCATTCAGTAATAATGTGCGCTCAGACCTAAGCTATCTGGGCATATGTTGCATGTCTATTTTATGTCATAAATGTAACCTTGTGTATTTTATTGTATTTTACTGTCTTTTTGCTGCCATGTGTTCAATGGAGTTTTGCCTCTGTCTTTGGAGATAATTGGATTACTTCCCAATTATCTCCAGGATAGAAGACTCTGTGGAACTGGTTTTGGGCAGAAAAGCCATGCTTCCTTTGGTCACAAAGGACTACGATCTATCTTTTGAACCACTGGACCAATTTGGATGATTTTGACGTATGTATGTATTTGGAGTATGCGGATTCTGAAAACGTAAGTTTTATGTGAATGTGATGCATACTTTTCAAGTTATGAATAATGTGGAAAAATTGTAATTTAGCACAAGCAGAGAAATACATTACCCATTGTGTAAGGTAATTGAATCACAAGTAGAGGGGAGGAATTTGTGTGGGAGTGTCTGAGTGTATTGTATGCGTTTATTGGTTGTGTTCCAAAACCCTGTGGGTGGTACTAGTGTGTAAGAATGTGTACATAAGCTCAATAAATCCACAGCTCTGACTGTTCACTGCTTGACCCTCAACACGGAGCTTTGTCTCGTTCTTGGGAGGGATTTATTGTATGCTGTTCCAGTTCGACTGCTAGGAGTGTAAACCTATTCGTATGGTTTTTCCTATTCGGCTGTTTACAGGATTCGTATGGTTTCCTGTTCGGCGGCTTGGTGTTCTGCAGTAGCTGTGCCTGCATCTCTGGAAGGGGACGATCGCCTAAACTGTTTTAACCCCTTGTGTGCTGAAACGGTGCCGTTACACCCCCATTGTATTGTAAAAACTATGACCAAACTCATTGATTAGTAAATCTTAAAATTAATACAATCACCACCACATGTCGGATTGTGGAGTCTAGACAATTATAAATTTTGTGTAGGAACCTCAACCACGTCAGTTTGTAAAGGAATATCATATCTAGAAAGACAGTGGGTACCAGGTGCGGGAGCCTTCTGTGTTTAGACTATACTATAAGTGCTTTGCAGATCGAGAAACAAGACTTCATGTAATGATTCAATTTCTGCTTATTTAAAGTTTTGCTTAATCGTAGCTAGCACATACAAGTACATAAAATCACACCATTTGATTTATATAACATGGAATCTACGATCGAAGTGCAAACCTGAGACAATGCTTAGATGTTTACTAGATATTTTATTGGTGATATCCCACATCTTAGATCCAGGGAGCAGTTAATGGAATTCAATGATAGCATGTTTACAGCCAAGGTTCTTCTATAAAAAGGTTATATAATTTTCAAACAACCTGTATTTAGGAGGTATGAAATCACCAGAAGCCTTATATAGGGCATACCAGTGTGGCGCATATTGAAACGCCAATGAAAAGAGGCTTCTCGTCTGCAGTGAATTCACACTAGATTGGTAAGCCAGAATTGGTCAGCCTTGCTCAAAGCTAGACATCTGCAGTGCATTAAGATTATCTGCCCAAGTGCTCAATACTTTCAGGTCAGTTTGCTCAGCGCATCTAATAATGTGCTTACAGAGCATAACTCCTTGCAAAATGCCAACAGAAATTAAATTGACTCTATGTTGCATAATTTCTGCATACAGTAAGTAAAGCTTCACTAACCATCTGCACTATATTGAAGCTGCTAAAAGACAATGAGTTTAACTTTCAAAGGATGCAAAGACGCAGAGGGACAGAATGAAACACTGGCTTTGGAGAGACTGGATGATGGATGGTGGGTCTTTGTATGCAAGTTTTTGTTTTACCTTTTTCACCACTGCAAAAAAAAAAATAAAAAAAATTTTTGAATTGTGGTTAAAAATTAATATCAACTCAAACCGTGTGTCCCTTTTTATGACATGTAGCCAATTTTTGAGGAGTATCAGAAAAAACGTCCAAATGTTGCATGAGTAGAGACAAGATAGCAGGAGGAAGAAAAAAAAAAAAAAAAAAAAAGAAAGAAATAAAATGAAAAGAAGCCTGGATTCCCTTAAAGGACCACTATAGTGCCAAGAAAACACTAGTTTTCCTGGCACTATAATGCCCTGAGGGTGCCCCCACCCTCAGGGTCCCCCTCCTGCCGGGCTCTGAGGAGAGGAAAGGGGTTAAATCTTACCTTTCTCCAGCGCCGGGCGGGGAGCTCTCCTCCTCCGATCCTCCTCCTGGGCTGAACGCACATGCACGGCAGGAGCTGCGCACGCATTCAGCCGGTCTCATAGGAAAGCATTTACAATGCTTTCCTATGGACGCTTGCGTGTTCTCACTGATTTTCAGTGAGAGGCACGCAAGCGCCTCTAGCGGCTGTCAGTGAGACAGCCACTAGAGGCTTTGAGGGCTGGATTAACCCATTTATAAACATAGTCTCTCTGAAACTGCTATGTTTATAAAAAAAAATGGGATAACCCTAGCTGGACCTGGCACCCAGACCACTCTTTAAGCTGAAGTGGTCTGGGTGCCTAGAGTGGTCCTTTAAGTGTTGCTTTTACTTCAACAGGGATCCCCACTCATTGAAGTTTGTCAGCATACACTTGCTGTGAAGTTGAGGAGAGAATGTCAAACTTGCCCACAGAATCATTAGCATTAGAAAACACCAAATGATTAATACAAGACATTAAGGTCATCTCTGATGGTGGACATACACATTTCAGTGCTCCTTTTATTGCTGGATTCCTTGATAGTGGGGCAGTCATACAATAGTGATCAACAGCTACCCAATGCAGTGGCTTCATACCATAACCATGAGATGCTTTTTGCCATAGTATAACCTTGTGGGGTTAGAGGAACAAGGTAGTCCAGAAGACAGGGGTAGACTTCGAAATATCTGATCTGACAGGCTGTCACAGCAACTGGATGCTCAAGTCTGGAGTCTACCTCTTTACCAATTAAAGCGAAGAAATTCAACAATTTAGCAGCTATACCTCCAAAGAAATAATGCATGTATTTTCTGCATGTTTTGAGTGTACATGAAAATAACCTGCCTGAGGCTGCAGACTTAATCTGTGCCAGAGACTTTCTCAATGAGAAGCATCTGTGCTGGAGATTTAAGCATGCGCAAACAATTGCAGCTTTCTTGTAGTACAGCTCCTTGTAGGTGAGGAATGGGGAGTGTGCTAGACCAACACGCCTGGCACGTCCATTAACTCTGTGGAGCCAGCAGAAGAAAGTCTCCTTACCTGCTTGTGTGACAGCTGCGGAGGCGTTTCGTCCCTACTTGCAGAACACAGGTTTATATCAACGTTTATTTCTAATGAAACCGGCACTCTTATAAAAGCAGTCAAAAATATATGACAGAGTCCAAACATAAGTCACTTTAGCAAGCTAAAGTGCCATATGAGTCTGGAGTGCACCTTTAAAGATTAATGGTGACTTTTCTTAAAGTGGATCTGTCACTTCTCTGTAATTTATGCCATTAAACAAAACATTGAAAGCCCTTTATTTCTTGTGTTAACTTATTTATGAGATGCTACTTTTTCCTTTTAAAGGGACACTATAGGCACGCAGCCCACTTCAGCTCAATGAAGTGGTCTTAGTGCAGTGCCCATCAGTTTAACCCTGACATTGTAATTATTGCAGTTATTGAGAAACTGCAATAAATCACCTGCTAGAATTACCTCCAACTCTAGAGGCTGTCGACCAGACAGCCACTAAAGGCACATCTGGGTCGTTAGCCGACTTGGTTGCCTGACGCTAGACTCCCTCACGCTTTGCATAAGGACAACCAGCGTCTCCTAAAACATCATAGGAAAGCATGGATTCAATGCTTTCCTATGGGGTTGTTCTAATTCGATTGCGTCACACGTATGCTTTTGCCATGTTGAAATATACATATTTAAAACGCTTATAACAATCACTGACAGGGATCCAAGATGAAGGTCCCCACTAAAGAATACAAAAGGAGTTTTTTCGAATGCGTCACAGTGCAATGTAGTCATTATGAAGCTTAGAACAATTGTTACACTCAATTATAAAATAAGAATATAAAGCATATTTATTTCAGAGTTCCATAATGATCAGTACATACTTTAGCACCAGCATGTAAGTGTTACAAAAGCAAAAAGGTAGGTTTGCACATTCTTAGCACAATGCAGTATGCATCCTCATGACACCATGAGGATGAAAGAAAGAAATAGGTTTGCATCATGAGCCATACATAAAAAAAAAAAGTTTGTAAATGACAACATTGGAAAGGGACAGATTTATTTTGTTTACTTTGAGAAGTGACTGTGCCACTTGAATGGGATCACCGTACAAAAAAACCTAATCTCAGTATTCTGTCCATTATAACTTTGCTGGTTCATGATAGCGTTGCCATAGCAACACATGCGTGACGCAAGACTATTCACACAGTGAGCAGTTTGCGGTATGTGACACATTGCTGGAAATAAAGATTATCACCTACAGACACACTGACACCATCAGACAAACCACTTCCTGTAGTCACGATAAAGAGCTTGGCTTCCAGCTCCACTAGGCTTATAGAAAACTATATTTCACCTTAGTGGGAATTCAGAATAAAATGGAAATAGGTAAATAGGTACACTGGGTACGCCCAGCCGGTCTCAACGCTATAATACGCTGGGCACGCCCAGCCGGTAACAACGCTATAATACGCTGGGCACGCCCAGCCGGTAACAACGCTATAATACACAGTTGTCACGGGGCTGGACTGCTCTGGCAGTTCCGGGCCCCACTTTCAATCTCTGCAAACATAGATAGCGAATATCGCTGAGGGGGCCCAGCACACAGCTTCTACTCTCTTCTAATAACTCTCGCGAGACCCGGTTACCATGGCAACACTCCGAGAGTTATTAGAAGATAGGAGAAGAGAAGAGTAGAAGCTGTTGCTGCCTGGGCCCCCTCTGCAGTAACAGGGAGCCGGTGGGCCCCCCATGCCACCGGACCACCAGGGATGGAATCTCCCCCTTCCCTGGACACAGGTAAGAAACAGGGAGGGGTGAGAAACATTTAATTTAATGTAATATACACTGACACAACACACAAACACACTCTGCATGCGCCACACACACTCTGCATGCGCCACACACTAACACACACAAACTCTGCATTCGCCACACACTAACACACTACACAAACATCCTGTATTCACAGTACACACACTACATCCACCACAAATTGAAACTCTGCATTCACTATACACAGACACTGCGTCTAATACACACACCGCATCCACTAAACACATTTCATCTAGTACAACCACTACATCCACTACACAAACACACACTACATACACACTCCGTGTTCACTATACACACTGCATCTGCTACACAAACACACACTATGCATTCACTGCACAAACAGTATCTAATACACACAAACACTACATCCATTACACACATTCTAATTCACTTCCACTATACACACACACACCACATTCAGTCCTGTCAGCGGACTAGGTAGGGCATGGGCGGGCCCAGACCTTGTGCTTTGTCAGGGGCCCCAAAATTTCTGATGGCGGCCCTGCCTACGCTATAATACACTGGGTACAGCCAGCCGCTAACTACGCTATAATACACTGGGTACAGCCAGCCGCTAACTACGCTATAATACACTGGGTACAGCCAGCCGCTAACTACGCTATAATACACTGGGTACAGCCAGCCGCTAACTACGCTATAATACACTGGGTACAGCCAGCCGCTAACTACGCTATAATACACTGGGTACAGCCAGCAGCTAACTACGCTATAATACACTGGGTACAGCCAGCAGCTAACTACGCTATAATACACTGGGTACAGCCAGCAGCTAACTACGCTATAATACACTGGGTACAGCCAGCAGCTAACTACGCTATAATACACTGGGTACATCGAGCCGCTAACTACGCTATAATACACTGGGTACATCGAGCCGCTAACAACGCTATAATACACTGGGTACATCGAGCCGCTAACAACGCTATAATACACTGGGTACATCGCCGCTAACAACGCTATAATACACTGGGTATATCGAGCCGGTAATAACGCTATAATACACTGGGTATATCGAGCCGGTAATAATGCTATAATACACTGGGTATATCGAGCCGGTAATAATGCTATAATACACTGGGTATATCGAGCCGGTAATAATGCTATAATACACTGGGTATATCGAGCCGGTAATAACGCTATAATACACTGGGTATATAGAGCCGGTAATAACGCTATAATACACTGGGTATATCGAGCCGGTAATAACGCTATAATACACTGGGTATATAGAGCCGGTAATAACGCTATAATACACTGGGTATATCGAGCCGGTAATAACGCTATAATACACTGGGTATATCGAGCCGGTAATAACGCTATAATACACTGGGTATATCGAGCCGGTAATAACGCTATAATACACTGGGTATATCGAGCCGGTAATAACGCTATAATACACTGGGTATATCGAGCCGGTAATAACGCTATAATACACTGGGTATATCGAGCCGGTAATAACGCTATAATACACTGGGTATATCGAGCCGGTAATAACGCTATAATACACTGGGTATATCGAGCCGGTAATAACGCTATAATACACTGGGTATAATAAACTCACCCCTCGGGCTCCCACAGACCGGCGGCTGCGGGGTGTCAGTCCGCTCCGGGGGCTGCCGAAGCTGGCCACCGGTAGTGCTGCCGGTGAGTGTGCTGGGGGGCTGCAGGGGGCCATGGAGGAGATGGAGAGGTGCTCCAGTAGCCGGTGGTGCAGCTGGCTCTTGTTACAGACCGGAGCCGCCCCATAGTCCTCGCAGTTATTATCGCTCAGCACCGGTAGCTTCTCGCCGCTCTTTATCCGCCGCAGACAGTCCTTCAGCAGGAGCTGTGTGGGCGTCTCGCCCAGCCAGTGCAGGAACAGCTCGTCCACCTTCATTTTGAGGACGGGTTGGAGGGCGCTGCTCATGCTCGCGGTCTGTCAGTCGCCTTATTCCGGTATATCCCCCTCCGTGCAAGGTGTTTTAATTCCACGCGCATGCGCAATCCCGCGAAGACGCCGAAGAGCGCGAGCGTTTAATTTGTATTCGCGCATGCGCGCGCCCCTTACGCACGATGCTGCGAGCCACGGCGGCTGGGTTACCTTGGCAACTGCTGTGCTGAGGGTGACAGGGAGAGATGGCTGGCGGGCAACGAGTAGCTAGATGAACGTTCTGTAGCTGAGTGACGCAGCGCTCTGCCGCCTGGGCTGTCATTGGGTTGATTGTTATTTTGATTCTCAACGGTTTTTGATAATTGTTACTAAAATGTGAATACTCTGAAACTGCTGGTCTAAACGTGCTGAAACGCTCTGTGTATAATGAGGGTGTCCTGCTTTTTTCATTTTATGTAAAATGCAGATTTCATTAGAGATTGACAAGTTTATAAATGAATCACACCCGGAGACAGGTCCGGTTACTTCCTGGTTAGGTTATTTGCACAGAACTCAAGCTGCCCAGAGCACCTGCCATGCAAAGACTTCTCATTGAGCTGCATTGGGCAGTCTGTGATTGGATAGCCACAGAAAGTCTGGGTGGGGATATAAGGGGAGGGCTTGCAGAGGCTGCAGACAAGAGAACTGCAGGTTTTGCAAGCTGCTTTTAGATATCTCCATAATGATAAAATGTATAATTAAATACATGCATGTTTTCATTGGGACATCGTCTACTAAATAATGATTTTTAATTTATTTTTTCCTCCTGTCAATAAGTGTCAGTACAGTATGGTTGAAGCCTACAGGTAATCGGATAGAGTTAGAGAAATTAAGCAAGTAGTCCCCTCCCACAATTTCGTTATGAATCTTAAGACATCTGTCAATAGCTTCAGTTTATTCCTAACTCGTGTGGGATGTATAGGTGCCTTGATTGCTCTGGATTTTCAGAGGTGGCAACAGACACAGGATGCTGTTAGGAGTGCCTCAAGCGTCCAGGTGGCATTCTGAAACCATGGAGGTGGCTGCTGTTCAATTTTCTGTGACTCTGACAAGTATTGCAAAATTGGATGATAACCATTATATGTGTTACCCACATACTTCAAGATGGAGATATATATAGCTATATTAGATCTCAAAGAAGTTTATCTCCATGTTCCAATCGCTGTGACATTGAAACAATTCTTAAAGGAACACTATAGGGTCAGAAACACAAACATGTATTCTTCACCCTATAGTGTTTAACACACTATTAAAGTAGCTTGCCCCCCCTTTAGCCCCCTTAAAAGGTAATAAAACTCACCTTATTTCCAGCACCGCACAAGTCCGCCGGCGCTGGCCCCTGCCCTCTTGGTGACATCATCAGAATTGCTGATTTTTAGCCAATCCAATACTTTCCCATGGCTAAAATTCAGCATCCCCATGAAATGCGTGGAGACGCTGGACGGCACTGCTGCCTACTGTACAGCACTGAGCCAGGAAGCACCTCCAGTTGCCATCTAAGGAGTGGCCACTTGGAGGTGTTCCTAGGCAGTGTTTACATAAAAATGCTTGCATATAATGATTATACTCACCAGAACAACTACATTAAGCTGTAGTTGTTCTGGTGACTATAGTGTCCCTTTCAGGTTGCAATCAGAGTAAGTGAAGGCATATTACGTTTCCAGTTAAAACCTTGCCTTTTGGCTATCATCTGCATAAACAATTTTTACAAACATCATGGCCACCTTGACAACATCATTGGCTTTAATTTCTTATTTAGACAATTGGCTTTTTAAATATTTCTCCACAGAAGTGCTTTAACTAAGCATCTACCATCAGTTCCCTCCAAAGCTATAACTGGCTTCTAAACTGGGAAAGGTCAATACTTAAACCAGTCACCAGAATTTCATTCCTGGGCTTAGAAGTGAATGCACTAAAAATGAGAATAGTCTTATCAAATGATAAAAGGAGAAAAATCGTCAGATCAGTAAAAGATCTTCAGAGCAATCCATTTTATTTATTAGGACAGGCTATGAGCATTCTAGGCCTCTTCACCTTCTAGAATTATGCAGTACAATAAGCCAAGGCACACATGAGAGGTTAACAATAAACAAAAGTAAAGAAAGGATCAAGACAGAATCAGATCTGGTGTCATGGGGTAACACTCCTGGGTTCGGCACTCCGCTGGGCGGAGCTGGATCCCGCCCCCCTCTGACACAGCTCTGACGGTATTTAGGGAGACTGGGCCAGAGAGAGGGTGCTTGGTGATTGTGTGTGAGCTGCCTCCGCGAGACCGCAGGCTCTGCTACTGGGAGCTACTTCCACCAGACTTACCACTCCACAAGCTCAGACAAGCCGTTCCTGCCTTTGAGCCAATGCAAGGATTGCTGCATGCCATAAAGGATTACTGGAGAACGGATACTTTGCTACTTTACAAGTGGACCATATCTCTGAACTATTGGAGGACTACACATATTAACCTTAAGTATATCTATCAGCTATTTGTCTACAATATCATGTAATAATGAACTAATGCTTGCTTACTCAAATCTTCATTGCTACAAGCTATTAATTATATGGAGGACAACTCCCATCATGTTTATTCACTATGAACTGTTTCTTGCTTTGCAAATAGACTCACTGCTTCAAGCTACTAATTATATAGAGGACAACTCCCATCATCCGTATTCACTATGAACTGTTCTTGCTCTGCAAAAATTCTTAGCTACTTGCCTATTGTTTCTATTGAAGATTATTCTCATGAACATAAAGAATGTTACTTAATCTTCTTTTCTTTCTTTCCTTTCTTTCTTTCTTTCTTTCCTTTCCTTTCTTTTCCTTTCTTTTCCTTTCTTTTCCTTTCTTTTCTTTTCTTTTCTTTCTTTCCCAAATCACCCCAAGTATCGTAACATCTGGACAGATACATTTGTATTGCGCACAAGATAATAAACTGGTGAAAAATGTAGAAACCTGGGATATTCACGGATGCTTCAACTGGGGAGCGCACTGGGAAGGTTTATCAGCACAAGGTATTTGGAGTACATATGAAAGCAATGAACCGTCCAACTGCAAATAACTATTGGGAGTCTCCAAAGTCCTTCTACTTTTTTGTTCATATCAGAAAAATTAACTTACAAGTTCATTCAGACAACTACACATTGATCATGTAACAAGATCCCATTCTTTATCAGTCCTCTGCAAAAAGATCATAGACTGAAACGAGCAAACTGTAGCAGCCATATCAGCAGTTCATAATAAAGGAATTTACAACAGTCTAGCAGACAACCTGAGCAGAGGAAAATTGAGTCAGGCAAATTCGGAATTGGTCAATTATGTTTTTTAGAAATCCAATCATAGACCTTATGTCAATCATACACAACGGGAAGATAGACAGATTGGCCTCCCTGTGTAGGCAAGATCACCCAGATGTCGTGGACAGTCTATCAATCTTCCGCAACTTTTCTATGTTACATATTTCTACCTATAGCAGTTATTCCCAGAGAGCTGACAAATCAAGAAGAAAAAGGTGAGAGTCATAGTGATAATTTCATTTTAGCCAAAAAGGAGAGTTGGTTTACAGATCTTCCGAGGAAGTCAAAGAACAGCTATTGGAGGATTACAACTATAGGGAAAATTCTGACAAAAAAAGTATCTCCGAAAGTGCTGGAAATGTTCAATATCACAATATGTAATCTGAAGTGGCAGGCAATAGCTCAGAGCACCTGCCTTGCAAAGACCTCTCATTCAACTGCATTGGAAAATCTGTGATTGGACAGCTACAGAAAGTCTGGGTGGAGTTTGAAGGGGAGGGATTGCAAAGTCATCAGACTTGCAGTGCAATAATGCATAAATAAATGCATGCATGTTTTCACTGGGGTATATCTACTAAACAGTGATTTTAAGATTTTTTAAAAAAATATTTGGGCAGTGGATTATCCCTTTAGTGATTTGTATGGTCCACCTTTCGAAGATTGTTCTCTGGCAATGCTTTCTATGAAGATGATCTTTTTAGTGGCAGTGAAATGCAAGCTGTGACGGAGTATCTCCGCCAAGTATCCCTTCTCTCCTGGGACAGAATAGCCAAAGTGATTATAGTTTGTCTCTTTCCCTTGGGATAGAGCTGCTAGAGTGATTAAAGTTATTTCCAAACACCAGCCCAGGCTTGATCAAGGGTAAAACAAGTTTGAGTTAATTAGTCATTATAAAAAACAATGCATTGCAAAATCTGGGCGACTTGTTGTCTGGGACATAGCTAACTTAGCAGACGACCTCCATCTTACCTTCAGGAGTTAAATTGTTTTAGGTTTAAACCTGAAGTTGGTACCCTGGCAGCTAACAGGGGTAGGCCTTGGCAGAATTTTTATGCACTAACTAGGAACAGTACATTTCTTTAACCCCTTAAGGACCAAACTTCTGGAAAAAAAGGGAGTCCTTAAGGGGTTAAAAATTAGTAAATGTTCCTATGTATATTCATTGTTTGAAAAAACCCAGAAAGGAATTCAGCACTTATGAAATACTAATACAGTTCAAAAGGCAGCTTAATCAGCAAATCCACGTCTCTCTTGTACAGTAGAAAATGAAAAAAGCAGGAAAGGAGGTGTAGCGCCTAGGATGTCCTTGAGGGTATATGTAAAAATAAAATAAAAAATAGTGTATTGCATAAAATATAATGGAAAAACATTTAATTAGTTCACTCACACTTTTCAGGGGCTTAGGTTCAGCTCCAACTTGAAGGCTTTGGCAAAACGATCCCCGCCTAGGGATATAATGTGGTGCAGAATCTAAATAATATAGTGTAGAATGTACAGCCAAACAGCAGCAATACAGTAATATAAAAATGTGTACTCACATATTCTGGAGACTGAAAAGTGGTCTCCACAGATATAGCGTGAAGTGGTATGATCCCCAATCTAGGATATAGTTGTCACTCTGTATATAAAAGAGAAATAAACCCACACCGTATACTGTAAAAATGGAGTGAGAAGATAAAATAAAAACTTACATTTAATAGAGAAAAATATGGTATGCTCAATCCAATAGGCGTAGGTGGTTTCCTATCCTCACCAAAGATATAAATGATCAGGAATGCAGCTGCAGTCAAGAAGATCCAGTAAAAAGTACTTTTATTTATAAAAAATAAAAAATAAAACAAAAATAAAGAGTATAAAACAACATTCTGATTCATTCAACACGTTTCACCAGTTAATGGTTTTATCCGGACTGAATTGGACTTTATTGAACTAATTTTATGCTTTCTCCATTATATTTTGTAATACACTATAAGTTTTCTCTTCCTTTTTTTTTTCATATTTACTGTTTGACCTGGTGTTATATAAAATTAATCTTTACATTTTTTGTATATACTTTTCCGATGTTGCTTAATCTGCTCACGTGCCAAATAGGGATGAGCATGGGCAAAAAATTCAGCACGGTTTGGAAACTCAGGACCTAACCCTACCCCCAACCCTAACCTTATCCCTACCCTACCTCTAACCCTAACCACCAAAACCACTTACACATCTAGGGTTAGGGTAGAATTAGGGTTAGGGGTAAGGTTAAGGGTTAGGGGCAAGGTTAAGGGTTAGGAGTAGGGTTAGAGTTGGGGATAGATTCCTGTGATTATTCCCATAATATTCCCTCCCTCTTTTGTTTTGCCACTTTTCAGAAATCCAAAGCAGTTCGGCACTTGCGAAATGCGGCAGTTCAGACATTCGGACATCCGAGTTTACATTCGGAACTAAACAAATTGCACATGTCTAATGCAAAGCATGCCCTGCTCCACCAAACATTAACCAGCTTAGCTGGGACCACTGGCTTCTTTGTTCTTTGAAGGTTTTGCTGCAGTCTGTGTACAGAGTGTTCCTCTGACATGTTATACCAACAACAGAGGTCCCTGCCATGTTAACACATTCACAATAGGCCAAAAGTAGTCACATTATAAGTCATCAAGGACATTCTATGCCATCCTAAAAGTAGTAGGCTTTAAAGTGACAGTTTAGGCACCATAACAACTTAATCTAGTCATCTAAAGGTCACTTAGTAATTAAGCACAGTATAGGTTTAGTACTATGTAACCAGGAAACCATAAATAAACAAAGTTTATTCCAGTACATAATGAGTAAAGCAAGGAATTCATGGGGGAAAAAAAAAACCTTGATGACTTATAGTGTGACTACTTTTGGCCTATTTCACAGCAAGGGTAAAGAGCTGCTGATCCACTCGCCCCTATTTTCACATGGCCCTGGATTTTCCTCTACAGTTTCCCCTTTTAATATATATTCAGTTTCCCTTTTTAATATTTATGCAATTTCTATTTTTAGTATTTACTTGTGATTTTTTTTTTTTTTTAGTGAAGTAGATCCCCATCCATTGAAGAACTACCTTGCCTTCTTAGCCCAATGGCTAGCAAAGGCAAAGCAACATTATTCATAGAAGCTTTAGTTCTTAAAATTCTACATTTTGGCTCTCCTAAAAACAAACTTCTTTTTAACTAAAGATAGGGTCTTGTGGACTTAAATTAGAAAATTACTTATTTTGTTCTGCGAACACATTATTTCAATGAATGGTCTTATTCTTCCACCTAGTGGACATTTGTATGCATTTCTCTAGCTTTGTTCTGTTACACAGAAATGAAAAGCACTCAAAAGCACCATAAACAGTATAGCTTGAAGTAGTGGCTATGGTACAAGGAACCAATATGTGGTGAATTAACATGTTAACTGCACAATTTAGGTTAAATAGCTGATATAATTGAAGATTATACTAGCTTTAGTGTACTAATAATCTTAATTTTAGTAATGACAGGAGGCGAATATTTGCATATCTTTCTTTACTGTAAACTCCAGCAGCATAGAAACAGTAACAACCAATCAGAGAAAAGATATGGTGCCCATAAAAGGCCCTGTCTATGACATCACTTCCTCTTTCTTTGGTGCGAACAGTAAATAACAATAAAACCTAAAACAAATTACGTTAACAGTTCAACAGCATAATAGTGAAAATAACTCCGGTAGTTCCTTGATGTAACGATGTGGGAGATGAGCCTTTGTCCCGAATAGAAGACGTGCACACTTGTCGAGAAGGCGATCACACTGCAAGACAAGGAAAAAAGTGAAAGGTCTCTGGCGTGATAACTTGTCCGCATATCCTAGACATAATAATCCTGCCATAACACAAAACTGTCCGAAAGGGTTCAAGTAATGTATCCGATTAAATTACTGTAATAGGAAGAACTATAGACATACATGATGTACATAGATATAAGGTTACTACATTCCATCCTATACCATCCCCTAAACACTGTTAGGTACGGAATATACTCACCTATGGTACATGTCTTCCTGAACCTATGAAGCATTCTGTTCCATTGATGAAATAAGGGGGGGTCCAATAGGGTGGGAAATATTCGCCTCCTGTCATTACTAAAATTAAGATTATTAGTACACTAAAGCTAGTATAATCTTCAATTTTACCACATGACAGGAGGCTTCATATTTGCATTTTTAAAGCTTGGAATTGATGAGTGTGAAGGAAGCATGAGTTGTTTGACGGAAATAGAAAGTCCTGAAAGTACTTTCCCGTGACCAGTCTGCGCAGCGCATGATGTCGATTAGAGAGGCGCCCGCCGTTAAGGCTTGGGAGGCTGCTGCCCCTCTGACCGAATGTGCGCCGAAGTGAGGTTCAACGCCTGCTAACGATAGTAGCCAGCGGACCCATCTAGCCAGTGTAGTTGTGGACACCGGTCCATGAGGCTTCACATAGGAAATCAACAGTTGACCCGTCGAACTGGTTCGAAGGGGAGCTGTGGTTTCCGTATATCTCATAAGCGTCCTGACAACGCATAGTTTGGGATCTGAGCCAAAGTACGGGTACGATATCGAGGCGGAATCCGATTTGGTCCGTCTTGATATGGAAAAAATAACTCCTTCTGGAGTGATGGAGAACCCGTCCACGTCGAATGCTCTAACGTCTGACACTCGCCGGAACGAGACGAGACATAGTAAGAGGGTCAGTTTAGCTGAAAGTTGTTTCAGTGACAGATAGGGATTATCTGGCCATGTTCTAAGAAAATCCAGCACCACGTCTACCTGCCAGAGGTTAGAATATTTGGGTGCCGGTGGTCTCGTTAGTTTAGCGCCCCGTAGAAGTCGGCATATCAGTGGGTCCTGACCCACTGGTCTGCCTTGTATCGGGACGTGTGCCGCCGATATGGTTGATCTGATCACGTTGAGGGATCGATACGATCGTCCCAACGAGAACAGATGAGCTAGGTAGTTAAGGATCAGTGGGATAGGGGCATTAAAGGGATCGGAGTCCCGTTCCACACACCACTTACTCCAAGCCGCCCATGCGGACATATAGCATTTCCTGGTGCCTGGAGCCCAAGAGTCCCATAGGAGGTCCTTAGTCGATTGTGATAGGCCGTGGACTGACCAGGAGCCCCTGAAATCGTCCAAGCCACTAGTTCTAGTTGCCCTTCCAGGACGAGGGGGTGTGGTTCTCCTCGAGGTCCCGTCAGAAGTCGTGGGAAGGCAGGGAGTAGCCGGGGGTGTCCGTGGGACATTTCCAGGAGGTCTGGGAACCACGGTTGACTCTGCCAAAGCGGGGTTATCAGTAGAAGCGATAGTTTGCGGGTGCGTGTGTATCGCAGTACCCGTGGTATCATGGAGAATGGTGGGAAGGCGTAAGCCCCTAGGTCTTGCAGGAATGCGTCTGCCGCTTCGCTCTTCGGATCTGGGAGCCAACTGTAGTATCTCGGCAGTTGGTGGTTGGTCCTGGAGGCGAACAAGTCTATTGTTAGCGGGTATGTCCCTCGCCGTAATTCTTGGAATATCTCCCTGTTGAGTTTCCAGTCGCTGGTGTCTCGCCAGTGGCGTGAGAACCAATCCGCCGTCAGGTTGGCGATTCCTGGTAGGTATTCCGCCTGTAGCGTGATGTTCCGACGCAGGCAGAAGCTGTAGATGTCCTTCGTGGCCTCTGTCAGTGCTCGAGATCTCGCTCCGCCTAGGCGGTTGATGTACTGTACCGCCGAAATGTTGTCCATGCGGAGCAGAATACAGCAATTCGATTTGTCCTTGGCCAGGCTGCGGATGGCGAAGGATCCTGCAATCAGTTCCAGGCAGTTGATGTGTAGGTTGGTCTCCTCCTCTTGCCATGGGCCTCCCGTGGAGGCGTCCGCGCAGTGAGCTCCCCATCCCCATAGGCTGGCGTCCGATTCCACGATGAAGTCCGGGGAGGAGCCGAAGATAGCCTTTCCATTCCAGGCTTGCATGTGTAGTAACCACCATCGAAGTTCTGTCCTCACTTCCGTCGACAGTGGGATCCATTGGTCGTACGAGTGCCCAGTGCGGAGGTATGCCGCCTTCAGCCGTTGCATGGCCCTGTAGTGGAGCGGGCCTGGGAAAATCGCCTGTATGGAGGAGGAAAGGAGTCCCACGATCCGAGCGAGCATCCTGAGTGGTATCGTGTCCATCCTCAGAACCCGTCTGATTTCCTTCCTTATCGATGCTATCTTTGTCGAGGGGAGGCGTAGTACGCAGTCCTTCGATTCGATATCGAAACCGAGGAACTGAACCGACTGGGAAGGAGAGAGAGACGATTTTTGTCTGTTCACTACGAAACCCAAAGATTCCAGCAAGTGAACGACAAACTTCGTCTGCAATCGTAGTCTGGAGGCTGATTCGCAGAAAATTAGCAAATCGTCCAGGTATACGAGACATCTTATGCCGCGGGTTCGTATGTGGGCCATCACCGGTCTCAGGAGCTTCATGAAGCACCACGGGGCTGAGCTGAGGCCGAACGGCAGACATGTGAACTGGCATATCCGTCCTCTCCATAGGAAGCGGAGGAAACATCGGCAGTGTACGCTCACTGGAACGGACAGGTACGCGTCCTTTAGATCCAGGCGTGTAAACCAGTCGTTCTTGATGAGGAGGTCTTGTAGAAGGTGGATTCCTTCCATCTTGAAATGCCTGTATACCACAAACGAGTTCAATTGTCGGAGGTTGATCACCGGTCTGTAGTCGCCTGTTTTCTTTTTGACCAGGAAGATGTTGCTTATAAAGCCTCCCCCTTCTGGTGCGTATTGTATCGCGCCTTTCTTGAAGAGTGTGTGGATCTCCTCGTCCACCAAGAGTTCTTGTTCCTTTGACAAGTGAATCGGAGGAGGGGGGTTGGGTTGTATGGGTTTTGTGAAGAAGTCTATGACGATGCCTCGTACTGTCTGTAGGACCCAGGCGTCTTTGGTAATCAGCTCTCACTTCTGAAAGAAAAGGGACAGGCTGCCTGCTATAAAGTGTGAGACATTTTGGTATGTAGGAGGACTCACCATTGGAGAAACGGCCGCGTCCCGACCTCTGAATCCTCTAGACCTCCCCGTCCCTCGGAACGAAGAGGGCCTTTGCGTCATAGATGGGAAGAAACTTTGGGTCTGTGGGAGTGATCTGGAACCGGAGGTCCAAAAACGGCTGGTGGCTCGGTTCCGCTGCCGACCAGCCCTTCCAAAAACACCCCTTGTAGTCGGGGTATGAAAAACTTGTTTGAGTGAGGTTTGGGCCTTATTCAAAGTGGTGAAAAGGTTCACGTGCTTTTTGAGTTCCGTGATAAAGGCGTCGCCAAACAGCTGTCCTTGGGCTTTCGGTCCGAATTCTTTCGCCCCGAGGTCCAGGAGCTTACTATCAATGCGGATGAGTGCCGATCTGCGTCTTTCGGTGCACAATGCGGCATTTGCGTTGCCCAGAAGGCACACCGATCTTTGAGCCCATTCCCGTATGATGTGAGGGTCTAGTTGGGAGCCTTGGCTGAGGGCTAGGTCTGCGAAGTAGAGTATTTTCGCAATGGGGCCGAGTAGGTCCAGCACCTTATCCTGTGTCGCCTTCATGCCTTTTTCCACTCCCTTTCGGGGGTCTCGGCCCGAGCGTGACATAAAGACCACTACTGTATTGTCAAATTCAGGGGTAAATGCCACTTTGTCGGGTAACAAGGGTCTGGGGCATTCGGCCCGGAGACGTGCTCGTACCTCCTTTTCTAATGGCTTGCGCAGCCAGAAGTGAATGAACTTCGTCAGGTGGTCTGGTAAGCTCCACTCGGAAGACCGTGGGTGTCGGATGGAACGTGGGTCGAAGAGTGGGTTCCCTTGGTCATCTATAAACACTCCATCTCCGGTCTTATCCGTGTTGCTATCTCTGCCTCGGTCGGTGGTGTCGAGAAAGGTCTCCTTAACGTATCTCGAGGAGGTGGGAGGTAAGTCCTGCCATTCCTCTTCATCGGAAATTGATTCCTCCCCGTGCCACTCGTCGACCACGTCCAAGGTGCGTGGTACATAGGAGTCCTCTTCGTCGGAGGATAGAAGTGGTTGGGGTGCGGGCTGTAGTCGGCCCGTGGTCTTACTCCGTTTGGTGGGTGATTTGCCCCTAGTCTTGGTGGAAGGGGGGCTTAGAGTCTTTCGCTGTCGTTTTACTTTGGACATCTCTGAGCCCGAAGCCTCCATCCGTTCTGGGGGACTCATGTCGCCCTGACTTTGGGGTAGAGCTTTCAAGAGGGCTTTTTCTACAGATGCCGCCACAGCAGCATTAATCATAGCCTGAAAGTCCTGACTATTTTGGGTGTCTTCCATGATTTGTAGTGTGTTTTCCTCGGCCTGTTGGGCGATAATGAAAATCAGTGGAAGCAGTGGAGGAGAGTCAGTACATGTAGTGACAGACTCCTGGTACAACTGGGGGTCGCCCAGTTGGCAAAAATTGTGCTTAGAGGCGTATTGTATATGGGCTGTCGCCTAATACAGAGGCCGCCTGATATGAGCTCAGTGGTGGTGTATAGATAGGGTTCGCCACAGTTGTACACCAGAGCTGTATTGCACGTTAGGTAGCAATCAGGGTTAAATGTCAGTTGAGGGCAGGTCCTCGTGCATATACTCGGGGTTCACCCCGGGTGGTGTGCCGTGGTAACCAGAGGACACCCACATAAGATAATGGTCAGTGACCTTGCATGCATATCTGGGGGGTCACCCCAGGTGGTGTGCCATGAAAAAATACCCAGAGGACACCCACATCAGTTTGCACCGTTAGGTACAGTAATATAATGTAACCCTTGAAGGGTGTTGCAATGTAATATGCCCTTGGCTGCAATGTAATATGCCCTTGGAGGGTACAGCAATATGGTATGACCCTGTAAAGGGTCTGGTAACAATATGCCTCTTGTGATTATATAGAAGTAGAACAATAGTGTGATTGTAAGGATACAGATGTATGTAACTTGTTGCATGCAGTATACATGTGCCCAGAGTAGTGGGCAGTAGGAGGTTAAAATCCAGCCATCCTTTCCTACCCCATATAAAAAATGAAAAAATCTATATAGTGTGGTCCTTAGTAGGGGCCACCTGTAGGGGCAATGGGGTTGTGGAGCGGTGGTCGGGTGATTCCCGACCCGCTATACCGTAGGTAGAGGCGGCCGCCGAGGATCTCGCGAGATGCGAGATCCAAGATGGCCGCCGGCCGCGAATGCCGCGGACCGCGTGTGCACTCGCTCGCGGCCGCGGGTGGAAGGCGCGGCGGGAGAAAAAAAATAATAAAACTACCCGGTCCCCTTCTACCCGTCCCCACGAAGTCCCCGAGTGAGAGGAGAATAGGTCCGCGTGGCGAGCACGGCACCGGCAGCCGGCGACCGCGGACCTTCACACAAAATAGGGAAGTCTGAAAAAGGATATATAGTAGATAAGGAGGGGAAGCAGGGAGACAGGAGTAGAGAGCCAGGAGTAGTAAGATATAAATAGTTAGGTATAAACATTAACAAGTATAATAAATCATAACAAGCCACAGAGGGGTAAAAAATACTCTGACCTGTAGGCTGGAGCAGCAAAGAAAGAGGTGATGTCATAGACAGGGCCTTTTATGGGCACCATATCTTTTCTCTGATTGGTTGTTACTGTTTCTATGCTGCTGGAGTTTACAGTAAAGAAAGATATGCAAATATGAAGCCTCCTGTCATGTGGTAAAATTATGTAACTCATGATGATTTATCACAATTCTTTGCTTAGTAAATAAACATTCCATTATATTATTTCTTTAATTTGAAATTTTTTTTTGCTATTGCTAATTGTCATACTTTGTGAAAATCATTAATGTTTAGCCATGAGTTTCACACATTATACACTTAGGTATATTAACTAAACAGTGAAGTGTGCCTTATTGCAAACAAATTACACATTTTGGCAAAAACAGCTAAAGTTGAGCATTTTTCCATTGCAGCTAAATTGGCATACATTTACAATAATTCTAGGTTTGATGAATCATTTGAATGTTTCTATATTCTATTCCTTCTATTCTCTGAGCTATTCTATTTCCTGAGCTATTCTATTCCCATGGTGCTGGGCATGTCTTTAGAATGCTTTAGAATGACAAAACATAACGGAAGTTGTAGTTTTATTACAAGGGTGTCACAAACACACCCTACTTCAAGAGCCGGGCTGTCTTTAACGTGGGGCAAATGGGGCAGCGGCCCTGGGCCCAGTTGCTCCTGGGGGGCCCCAGAGCAGCTGCCCCATGGGCTCCGTGATTTGCACCACCCCCTAGGACCAGGTGGTGCAGCTGCACAGAGCCGCACCGGCCCACACACTAAGGAGGCCCCCCGGGTGGCCCATGCACTAAGGGCCACACGGTGGGCATGTGTCAGCCGGGGCCCGGTCGGGCGCTGTGGCGCTTAAACAGCGCGACCGGGCCCCTTCCTGATCGGCAGCCGGGAGGAAGTGAGTGCCGTGCGTCACTTCCTCCCACCGGAGATCAGAGCCGCGCGGGAGGAGGAAGGCAGGGAGGAGGGGAATTCCAGAATATAACTCCCAACTGTCTCAGCCTGCCACTGGACACCAGGGAAACCACCCTCCAGAAAAAAGTAAGAACCTGGAGGGTGGCTAAATGTAGTATGTGTGTCAATATGTCTGTGTGTGTGTGTATGTCAGTATTCCTGTGTGTGTGTCAGTGTGTCTGTGTATGTCAGTATGTCTGTGTCTGTGTGTTTGTGTCAGTGTGTGTGTGTGTGTTAGTATGTCTGTGTGTATGTCAGTATGCCTTTGTGTGTGTGTCTGTGTATGTCATGATGTCTGTGTATGTGTGTCAGTATGTCTGTGTGTGTGTGTGTCAGTATGTCTGTGTGTGTGTGTGTCAGTATGTCTGTGTGTGTGTCTGTGTGTGTTTCAGTATTTCTAATTGACATGTTTTTAGAGAATAGAAAATATTAGTTGTGAATTAATGCTGCGACAATCATCTTCTATACATGCTCCCTTAGGTCAAGTATGGACGATCCAAAAATTAAAAAGAAAACACTGATAATTTATTTGATAGATCTTTGTTCTGCTGAATATGAATATATGAGTAATTATACTCACTCCCTTAAATATGTAATTGTGTTTCAAAATAGACATAAAAATGTACACTTTGTGCTTTTGAAATGGGTACATTCGTATTTATTTATACTATTAATTTTATTTTAGTTTTATGTTTTTATTTATTTTCATTTTATTTTATCTTCGCAATTCATAACATTTTATTTTATTTTATTTTTAGCCCATTTTGATTCAGTTACAATGAATACATTTTCCCCCCTTTATTGGTTTTCTTAATTATACATATAATTATACACATAGATAAATTAATATCTTTTTATATATATATATATATATATATATATATATATATATATATATGAATATTACATATACCACAAACAAACAATGCGAAGATTATTACATTAAACATACAGACAGTTAGAGCGGCGAAGGTAAGAACAGACACGAGGAGGCAGAGGATACGATAATAGTCCAAATGGGAGTTATCTCAGGATCTAAACAACCTCCTTATGGCATCACATCAAAGACCATTAACCATTTATCCTATTTTTTATATTTTTCTTGATACAGAAATTAGATGCAACATAGTCTTCCATTTTTCATTAAAATTTGACCCATAATTTGGTGCCATGAGGCTACTTAAGCTGTTTTCCAGTTTTTAGCAATAGAGCTTTTATTTATAAAATTTATTTATAAAATATTTTACCAGGAAAGATACCTTGAGATTTCTCTCGTTTTCAAGTATGTCCTGGGTCCACAAAACATTGCATTGATACATTATGGTACAATAAAATACAAAAACAATATTCATACAAAATTTAACATAGAACAAGTAGGAAATATATAATTAACAATAACACTGCATTCTGTTTTGTTGTTTGAAGAGAGGGATCTCTTAAAGGACTTTAGGCTTGGGGAATATTTTAAAGTGTGCGGGAGGTTGTTCCACAATTGCGGCACAATTTTAAATGCAATCAGTACATGGATCAAAAAACATTTTTTACTTTTAGGTAGAGATGGTAAATTGAAATGTAATAAAGCCATCTCAACTGTCCAGTCCTGTTTCAGGGCCAGAAGGTTGTGAAAAGGATTGTCACCAGAACAACTACAGTTTATTTAACATGTTCTGGTGTGTAGAATTATTACCTTCAGGCTTTTTGCTGTAAGCACTGTCTTTTCAGAGAAAATGCAGTGTTTACATTACAGCTTAGTGATAACTTCACTGGCCACTCCTCAGATGGCTGTTTGAGATCCTTCCTGGGTCATGGATGCCTAAAATGCATCCAAACATTCAGTGTCTCCTCCATCTGCATGCACACACTGAACTTTCCTCATAGAGATTCATTGATTCAATTCATCTCTATGAGGAGATGCTGATTGGCCAGGGCTGTGTTTGAATCATGCTGGCTCTGCCCCTGATCTGCCTCTTTGTCAGTCTCAGCCAATCCTATGGGGAAGCATTGTGATTGGATCAGGCTACCACTTCTGATGATGTCAGCAGACTGCTTGCTTTTCTGAGGCAAACAGCATGCTGAGTTACAGCTTAAGGCTTGAATACAGTAAGATGTTGATATATTTATGGAGGCATGAGGAGCCCAGGGGGGCTAGATGGTGGTTTTAACACCATAGGGTCAGGAATACATGTTTGTGTTCCTGACCCTATAGTGATTCTTTAACACGAGAAAAAATTGTATTCAAACCCATTTTTATTAATGGTCAGTCCCACCATATGTATTTTATCTGCAATATTTAAACCACATCTCAAACAAGACAATTTATCCTGGGATACACCTTATTTAGTTTCTTGGGTGTTAAATACCACAGATTTAGTATTTTATAGTGGGTTTCCATTATGTTAAGACAGTGTATTAATGAATATACCGTTTGCAGGGAAAAATACCAGTCCTTAATATCCAATTCCATTTTAAGATCCCTGCTCTGTCTATCTTTTGCTTTTGGAATTATTACCACCTTTTTAAGATTCATCACGTTAATACATTTTGGTAATATTTTTTTGGTCTTTCCCTTTTTCAAAAATTCCATTTAATTTGTCAGCAGGGTCTGAAGCCTTTCCCCTATACACTGAGGACTTTACAAAGGTACTTATTTTAGTAAAATTAAAGATCTCATAACCCGGGATATTAAAGGATTGTTGTATATTCTGAAATTTTTAAAAACCTGATTGTGTTAATGAGGAGGCTCTATAATAGACTTCTATGTTAGAAATCCATTACCTCCCTGTTTCTTGTTTAGATATTATACATATCCTAATTTTCTTTTTTTGCCAGATACATTTGAGATATTATGTATTCTCCATCTTAAACACTGTGAAGGGATTTTTAAAGGAGCCATTCTTAAAAGGTTTATAAACTTGGGTATAATATAGGCTTTTAGAGTATTAACTCTACCCAAGCAGGAGATTTCCAGTTTTCCAGACTTTTAACGGCTGGTTAGTCTTTCTTAAGAGAGATAAAAAAACTAACTTCCATTAGGTCTTTAGGGTGGGCTGGTATATTTTTTTTTTTTACTAATAACTAGATATTTATTTATTTAAGAAATTATCAAGAAACTATATATATTATTATTTATTATTATATTGTAACCAGACAAATAGACACACAGGAACAGAGAGGTTGAGGGCCCTGCTCAATCAGCTTACATGCTACAGGGAGTGGGGTATAGTGGGAGTAGGCGTAATGAAATAGGTTGCTAGAAAAGTATTAGGTTATTTTTGACAGTTGCAGGAGAGAAGTCATGGTGGGGGGGAGTGGGGAGGGGGGGAGAGAGTGAATGAAAACCCGTTAACTGTTTAAATGATATGCTTTCCTGAAGAAATGTATTTTCAAAGATTTTTTGAAGGAGTGGAGACTGGGTGAAAGTCTAACGGAGAAGGGAAGGGAGTTGCACAGAAAAGGTGCAGCTCTGGGGAAGTCTTGGAGGCGAGCATCAGATGTGGTAGTATGGACAAAGGATAGACGTAGCGGTGTAATCTGGGAACATGTAAGACCACTGAGAAGGGGAGTGCAGTAGTCAAGGCGAGAAAGAACAACGGCATGTACCAGTACCTTAAAGGACCACTATAGTGCCAGGAAAACATACTCGTCCTTCTCCTGCCAGACTCTAGGAGGTGGAAGGGGTTAAACTTACCTCTTTCTCCAGTGCTGGGCAGGGAACTCTCCTGCTCCTCTCCTCCCTCTTCTTCCATCACTGGCTGAATGCGCAAGCGCGGCGAGAGCCGTGCGCACATTCAGCCAGTCCATAGGAAACCATTATCAATGCTTTCCTATGCACGCTGGCTTCTCACTGTGAAAATCACAGTGAGAAGCGTGGAAGCCCTCTAGCGGCTGTCAGTGAGACAGCCACTAAAAGGCTGGATTAACCCATAGGTAAACATAGCAGTTTCTCTGAAACTACTATGTTTACAGAAAAAAGGGTTAATCCTAGCTGGACCTGGCACCCAGACCACTTCATTAAGCTGAAGTGGTCTGGGTGCCTATAGTGGTCCTTTAACTGCGTCTGGTGTTAAATAGGGATGCGAGCTATGTTTTTGAGATGGAAGGGGCAGGATTTGGTGATGGACTGGACATGAGGAGTGAAGGAGAGGTCGGAGTCAAAGAGAACACCTAGGCAGCAAGCCTGCAAGGTAGAGGTGATGGTGGCTCTGTTGACTTGGAGGGAGACAGACATGGAAGTAGCAACACTTGAGGGAAGAAAGACCAGAAGTTCTGTTTTGGATAGGTTGAGTTTAAGGAAGTGAGCAGCCATGCAGTTGGAAATCGCGGAGAGGCAGTCAGAGACACGAGTCAAGATGGGCGGAAAGAGATTAGGAGAGGATAGGTAGATTTGTGTGTCATATGCATATAAATGATAATGGAAGCCAAATGAGCTGATGAGTTTACCAAGGGAGGCAGTATAGATGGAGAACAGTAGGGGACCAAGGACAAAACCTTGGGGAAATCCAACAGAGAGGGGTTGGGGAGAAGAGGCAGAACCAGCTGTTTCAACAGAGTGACAAGCGCAGAATCCAGACTGAAGCGGGTCAAGCAGAGAGTTGGATTCGAGGAAGTCTATCAATCTCGCATACACAACTATCTCAAGGATCTTGGAGGCAAACGGCAGTAGCGATATAGGGTGGTAGTTGGATGGGGAGTTGGGGTCAAGGTTGGGCTTTTTCAGAATTGGTGTTATGGTTGCATGCTTGAAGGGTGAAGGAAATGTGCCGGAGGAAAGGGAGAGATTGAAAAATTTAGTGAGAGGAAAAGCAAGAGAGGGAGACAGAGTGCGGATGAGATATGAGGGAACAGGATCGAGGGAACAGGTGGTGGGACGGGAGGACCAGAGTAGAGAAGAAACCTCTTCCGTTGTAGTAGGTGCGAATGAGCATAGAACAGTGGAGTAAGTGGGGTTGGGTGATGTATTGTACGGTGTTTTTGGAGGAGAGGTTGAGAGGTTAGAGATCTCTTTCCTGATTGTAGAAAACTTCTCAGTGAAGTGAGTCGCAAAGTTTGAGGCGGACAGGGTGGTAGGAGGAGGGGGAGCAACAGGGCTAAGGAGAGCATTCAAAGTGCGAAATAAGCATATGGGTTGGCGGGACAGTGTGCATATGAGAATGTTGAAGTAATTTACTTTTGCAGAGGAAAGAGCCAGAGTGTAGGAAAGCAGCATAAATTTATGGTGGAGGAAGTCAGGTGCAGATTGAGACTTTCTCCAATAGCAGTTCTGGAACATTTTTTGAGCTATCAGGTCAGCTTGGTGTGCCAGGGTTGTAATTGGGAACGCTTGCTGCATTTAAACGTAGGAGTTGCCATGATGTCTAGTTGAGAGGAGAGAGTGGAGTTGTAGAGTGAGGTTGCAAAATTAGGGCAGGTGAGATTTGAGATGGGTAAAAGGAGAGTTTGGTGAGAAATGCTGGAGATCACGGCTATCACAGAGATAGCAGTGTGACCAAAAGAGACTGATTAGACAGCAGTAACAGTGTGTCGTCATCGTCGTCGTACAATGAATACATTTTTAATCAATTACTGGTCACTATTTTAATTTATTTATTATTTCTATACCACCTAATGACTGCATTGTAATGTAAAGATGTTATCAGTCTGCTTACAACTTTATCTACAGGGAGTGCAGAATTATTAGGCAAATGAGTATTTTGACCACATCATCCTCTTTATGCATGTTGTCTTACTCCAAGCTGTATAGGCTCGAAAGCCTACTACCAATTAAGCATATTAGGTGATGTGCATCTCTGTAATGAGAAGGGGTGTGGTCTAATGACATCAACACCCTATATCAGGTGTGCATAATTATTAGGCAACTTCCTTTCCTTTGGCAAAATGGGTCAAAAGAAGGACTTGACAGGCTCAGAAAAGTCAAAAATAGTGAGATATCTTGCAGAGGGATGCAGCACTCTTAAAATTGCAAAGCTTCTGAAGCGTGATCATCGAACAATCAAGCGTTTCATTCAAAATAGTCAACAGGGTCGCAAGAAGCGTGTGGAAAAACCAAGGCGCAAAATAACTGCCCATGAACTGAGAAAAGTCAAGCGTGCAGCTGCCACGATGCCACTTGCCACCAGTTTGGCCATATTTCAGAGCTGCAACATCACTGGAGTGCCCAAAAGCACAAGGTGTGCAATACTCAGAGACATGGCCAAGGTAAGAAAGGCTGAAAGACGACCACCACTGAACAAGACACACAAGCTGAAACGTCAAGACTGGGCCAAGAAATATCTCAAGACTGATTTTTCTAAGGTTTTATGGACTGATGAAATGAAAGTGAGTCTTGATGGGCCAGATGGATGGGCCCGTGGCTGGATTGGTAAAGGGCAGAGAGCTCCAGTCCGACTCAGACGCCAGCAAGGTGGAGGTGGAGTACTGGTTTGGGCTGGTATCATCAAAGATGAGCTTGTGGGGCCTTTTCGGGTTGAGGATGGAGTCAAGCTCAACTCCCAGTCCTACTGCCAGTTCCTGGAAGACACTTTCTTCAAGCAGTGGTACAGGAAGAAGTCTGCATCCTTCAAGAAAAACATGATTTTCATGCAGGACAATGCTCCATCACACGCGTCCAAGTACTCCACAGCGTGGCTGGCAAGAAAGGGTATAAAAGAAGAAAATCTAATGACATGGCCTCCTTGTTCACCTGATCTGAACCCCATTGAGAACCTGTGGTCCATCATCAAATGTGAGATTTACAAGGAGGAAAACAGTACACCTCTCTGAACAGTGTCTGGGAGGCTGTGGTTGCTGCTGCACGCAATGTTGATGGTGAACAGATCAAAACACTGACAGAATCCATGGATGGCAGGCTTTTGAGTGTCCTTGCAAAGAAAGGTGGCTATATTGGTCATTGATTTGTTTTTGTTTTGTTTTTGAATGTCAGAAATGTACCGTATTTTTCGCTCCATAAGACGCACTTTTTTTCCGCTCAAAAGTGAGGGGAAATGTCTGTGCGTCTTATGGAGCGAATGTGAAGATTTACTTACCTGTCTTGGAGCGTGGGCCGGCTTCACAGCGCGCTCCGCGGTCCAGGAACTTCTATTTCAGGTTCCGGTTTCCGGCGGGACTGAAAGGAAGTGCACACTTCCTTTCAGTCCCGCCGGAAACCGGAACCTGAAATAGAAGTTCCTGGACCGCGGAGCGCGCTGTGAAGCCGGCCCACGCTCCAAGACAGGTAAGTAATTATGGGACAAGGGGAGGGGGGGGCACTATGGGAGAAAGGGAGGGGGAGACACTATGGGAGAAAGGGAGGGGGAGACACTATGGGAGAAGGGGAGGGGGAGACACTATGGGAGAAGGGGAGGAGGACACTATGGGAGAAGGGGAGGAGGACACTATGGGAGAAAGGGAGGGGGAGACACTATGGGAGAAGGGGAGGGGGAGACACTATGGGAGAAGGGGAGGGGGACACTATGGGAGAAGGGGAGGGGGAGACACTATGGGACAAGGGCAGGGGGGACACTATGGGAGGGAAAGTGCACTATGGGACAATGGGAGGGGGGAACACTATGGGATCAGAACACTAATGGACAAGGGGAGGAGGGGTTAAAGAACACTATGGGACAGGGTAGGAGGGGTTAAAGAACACTATGGGACAGGGGAGGAGGGGTTAACAATCACTATGGGACAGAGGAAAGGGGGGTTAAAAGATCATTATGGGACAGGGGAGAAAAAAAAATATTCTGAACAAACTGTCCCATAGTAAGAAACACTATGGAACAGTTTGTTCAGAATATTTTTTTTTTTCTGGGTTTCCTCCTCTAAAAATTAGGTGCGTCTTATGGTGAGGTGCGTTTTATGGAGCGAAAAATACGGTATATTTGTGAATGTTGAGATGTTATATTGGTTTCACTGGTAATAATAAATAATTGAAATGGGTATATATTTGTTTTTTGTTAAGTTGCCTAATAATTATGCACAGTAATAGTCACCTGCACACACAGATATCCCCTAACATAGCTAAAACTAAAAACAAACTAAAAACTACTTCCAAAAATATTCAGCTTTGATATTAATGAGTTTTTGGGTTCATTGAGAACATGGTTGTTGTTCAATAATAAAATTAATCCTCAAAAATACAACTTGCCTAATAATTCTGCACTCCCTGTATGTTCAAGTGTATAACACGAATGGAACGCACGATCCACGTTGGTGCAATGTACACTGGTTCCAGAATTCAAAATGAGGCCTTATCCTCACACTATACGCAATCCATCACTCAGGAGAAGATAATTGGATTATGCCCATAAGCTGAAGATGCCCATAAGGTATAAAAGACTAAATTAGGATCTGAAATATGCCAATTATCTCTGAACAGGAGGAACTTTAGTCCCTGAAGAGGTCCGAGTAATTCGGACAAAGTTTAATGGAATGTATGGACTTTTAAATTATTTCTATTGATTTTAATTTATTTAATGTATATTTGTGTATTTTGGTTTATTTAGTTATTTGGTTTGGATGAAAGGAAAGTTTTGGGTCCCCATTTTCCCCTGGACTGTGAGGTGGAGCTTTCCAGTTTCCTGAGCATTGAGATGTGCTTTCATTCCTAAGCTATCCTCAGGGCCAGTGAAAGGGTTAATGCTGTTATGGACTCAACTCCCCTCGATTCTCGATTCTCTGGTCACCACATCAATTGACAGGAGTTCTTGTTTAGCAAATTAAGACACAGACACGAAAGAGTGCTTAACAAGTTCTCAGTGAGTATATTTTCAAGGCTATCATTTATACACAGTTTGTCACGCAAGCAGCGAGATTTATCGTTTCCTTGTAGTTAATAGTATATACTTGTCTGACATTACAAGATAAGCATTTGAATAAAGATGGGACAGGAACATCCTGAGGTCGAGCGAGGTCATACATCCTGTAGAAGGGAGGCCTCTCAAAGCATGTTATAGAATACATCTGCCAAGGTCAGCATAATTATTTCAAACATTATTTTAAAGCATATATAACAAAAAGAGTTAACTATTTCATATCCTTACAGCCAGTGTGTCCATAAGGAGGCACAGGCAGCCGCTTTAAGGCGCCAGAGCAGGGGGTGTAAAAATCCAAATCCCTTACCTCTGGTTGGGGACTCAGATTTTTCACATTACCTATCTCCCTGCAGCCAGCACAGAGCAGCCAGGGAAGTCAGCCAGCCTTTCCTAATGATGCCAGGAGGAGGGGGCATGACTTCCACTGGGAGAAGAGCAGAGGAAGTCACACCCCCTCCTTCTGACATCATCAGGAGAGGCCGACTTCACTGGCTGCTGTATGCTGGCTGCTCTGTGCTGGCTGCTGCTCCTGGGGTGGGGAATACAATTACAATAGTTTTTTTTGTCAGACCCTGGCCCCACTTTCATAGCCACTGTGCCCCATTTTACAGCCCCTGTCCACCCTTTCTATAGCCCCCTGTGCCCCTTTTACAGCCCCTGCCTACACCTTCTATAACCCCCGTGCCCTCCTATCTAAGAGCTCCTGCCCACCCCTTCTATTGACCCTGTGCCCCTTCCCACACATTCTATACTTTCTTACTATCTTTCTTTACTAACTCCATAGCAGCAAATAAAAGTAATGAGAAAACTGATAACCAATCCAAAACAAGCAAAGGTTATAAGAGGCATTTATCACTGAAGCACTTCCTCTTTGAACTGCGACATCACAAGTCCATTAATCACTTAAACGACAGACGACACAATGTGGTATAACTTTAAACACGAACATGATTAATAAGGTCCCGTCGAACAGGCATTCTAGGTTCAACTGTAGAGTCCAATTAAGCTGAAAAGAGAGTATAAAACGTTTTGGTCTTCAGAAAGGGTTCTATAAAAAACATCCACCCTGACTGTCCTGCTCTAAGCATAGTAAGCATAAACCAATAAAGTTCATCCCCAACTAGCGTAACTAGCTAAAACAACAAGGTCCCATACAAACTTGAAGATCAAGCCTAAAGGGGAAAGAAAGAACAATGTTAGCGAAACAATGGAACAATACAGAACATACTACTACTGAAGAAATATATATAAAAAAAGCCTTAATAGGGGGGAAGATAAAGGGAGGGAAAATATTTGTCTCCTATCATTATTAAAATTAAGATTATTAGTACACTAGAGCTAACATAATCTTTAATTTTACCAAATAACAGGAGGTTTCATATTTTGCATTTTTAACGCTGAGATAAGAGAGAAAAAGATGGATTCGGCAGAGGTCAGAAATAGAATGTCCGAAAGGTAGATTCTCACGTAGGCAGAGGAGGCAGCTGCCCGTCGCACAGAATGTGCCCCAAAGGCTGGATCTATCCCTGTCAGTAATAGCAGCATACGAACCTGTCTGGCCAGCATAGTGACTGAAACTGGACCATAAGGTTGGACGTAAGAGATGAGAAGTTGACGGGAGGAAGGAGACCGCAACGTCGTGGTAGATTCCACATAGCAACAAAGGCCTCTCCGAATAGTTTACCCTTTTTATCCCCCAGTTCCAAGAGCTTCTCATTGTCATGGTTCGCACCATGACATCCAGACGTGGTCGCCCCAGAAGTGCCCAACTGAACTGCCTTAGTACTTCTGTCTTGCCTCTGGACTACGCTCCATTTCTTGTTTCTGCCTAATGTCCATTGTCTATTCTCGCCTTGTCTCCAGCACAGGGGCCTGGACTTGACCCGTGGTTGCACCTGTCAATCTCAGCCCACCTGAAGCTGATGCCCAATTAGCCAGCTATAAGACACTGCCTCTCCCTGAGGGGAATTGTCAGTTCATTGACTCTGGTTCCTGTGTTTGTGTTGATGATCCAGTGTTCTCCAGTCGGTTCCTGACCTTTTGGCTTACCCTTGTTTATATTGACTTCTGGCACCCTCTGACTTTTGGCTTATCCTCGACGATTCTCCTGCTTGTGTCCTTGCCTGTACTGCGACTTGGAGCATTATCCTGCACAGCCCCCATGCACAGACTCACAGGCCAGTTGGTTCCTTTTCTGGTCACCTTGGTCTGTGTTTATTTGCAAGATTGAGCGTATATCTCTGCATACCGGATTCCCAACTTAGGTAAGCCCTGACACTCATCAATACGAACAGTGCTGCTCAGTGTCTCTCAGATGAGAGAACCACATTTGTGTTCCCTAGGAAGCAAAAGCACCGTTGTGCCCACTCCTGCACCATATCAGAGTTGAAGCTGTCCGCTCGTGCATAGACATCATTCTCGCCACAGTGCCAATAGCGTCAAGTAGTTTATCCTTGAGTCCGCATGCCACCTCTTTTCATGGGTCCCATCCCCTATGGGCCATGAAAGTCAGCATAAGCTGATTGAAATCGGGGGTATAAGCCACCTTGTTAGGTAGTATGGGGCGAGGGCACTCAGACCTCATGCGCTTCCGTACTTCTTTCTCCAGGGGTATTCAGAGCCAGCGGGGGAGCAGAGCAGAGACAGCACAGCTCCCCCTGCGGCCGCCAGCATAGCCAGCTGTCTGCCCGGCCCCAGGTGCCGATGGCCCACCGGGAAATTTCCCAGTATCCCAGTGGGCCAGTACGGCCCTGGATCTGATGTTTAAACTTCCCTTTATATCACATTCTGTTTAATCTAGAATGTATTATCTCCTGCTCTCTTAAAGGGACACTATAGTCACCAAAACAACTTTAGCTTAATGAAACCATTTTGGTGTATAGATCATGCCCCTGCAATCTTAAAGGACCACTATAGTGCCAGGAAAACATACTTGTTTTCCTGGCACTATAGTGCCCTGAGGGTGCCCCCACCCTCAGGGTCCCCCTCCCACCCGGCTCTGGAAGGGGTAAAGGGGTAAAAACTTACCTTTTTCCAGCGCTGGGCGGAGAGCTCTCCTCCTTCTCTCCTCCTCCGTTCCGCCCCGTCGGCTGAATGCGCACGCGTGGCAAGAGCTGCGCGCGCATTCAGCCGGTCGCATAGGAAAGCATTTACAATGCTTTCCTATGGATGCTGGCATGCTCTCACTGTGAAAATCACAGTGAGAAGCACGCAAGCGCCTCTAGTGGCTGTCATTGAGACAGCCACTAGAGGCTTTGGGGGAAGGATTAACCCATTAATAAACATAGCAGTTTCTCTGAAACTGCTATGTTTATAAAAAAATGGGTTAACCCTAGAAGGACCTGGCACCCAGACCACTTCATTAAGCTGAAGTGGTCTGGGTGCCTAGAGTAGTCCTTTAATGATCAATTATCTGCCATTTAGGAGTTAAATCACTTTTTTAATTAACTCTACTTACACCTTCCTGCATGTGACTTGCACAGCTTTCCTAAAAACTTCCTGTAAAGTGAGATCTAATGTTTATCCTTCCAGTATTGCAAGTTCTATTTAATATAGATTATCTTATCCCCTGCTATAATAATAGCTTGTTAGACCCTGCCAGAGTCTCCTGTATGTGATTAAAGTTCAATTTACAGAGTAAGAGATAACATTGTTTAAGGTAAATTAAATCTGATTGAAAGTGAAACCAGTTTTTTTTTTTTTTCATGCAGGCTGTCAATCAGAGCCACGGGAGATGTGGCAAGGGCTGCATAAACAGAAACAAGGTGATTTAACTCCTAAATGGCAGTGAATTGAGCAGTGAAAACTGAGAGGCATGATCTATACACTAAAACTGCTTAATTAAGCTAAAGTTGTTTAGGTGACTATAGTGTTCCTTTAATAGCCTGCTAGACCCTGTGTGTGATTGAAGTTCAATTTACAGAGCAGTGGAATAAAAAAATCTAATGGATGTTAACTAGTGATGTCCTGAACTGTTCGCCGCCAACAGTTCCCTGCGGACTCATCATTGAGTAAACTTTGACCCTGTACCTCACAGTCAGCAGACACATTCCAGCCAATCAGCATCCATTGTGAGCTGTCCAGGAGGTGGGAGGGTCTGGGAGGGAGGGTCTGCTGCTGATTGGCTGGAATGTGTCTGCGGACTGTGAGGTACAGGGTCAAAGTTTACTCAATGATGAGTCCGCGGCGAACCGTTCGGCGAACAGTTCGGTACATCACTAATGTTAACATCTGACTGATAATAAAAACCTTTGTAACACCTTGAGTCACAATTAGGGGAGGTGCATAAACAAAAACAAAAGTGATTTAACTCCTAAATGTCAATGAATTGAGCAGTGAGACTGCAGGGGCATAATCAATACACCAAAACAGCTTTAGCTGAAGTTGTTTTGATGCCTATAGTATCCCTTTAATGTAAAATCACAGAAGAAATTGTACACCTATTTTCTATTATCATTCATCACTTAAAAAGGTAAAAAAGATGCCATATTTTATTGCATATGAAAGAATAAAAAAAAGAGAAAAAATCAGTAACCAGTAACCAAATCCATAAATTCTTGATTAAAGGAGTATTCCTCCTTGAGGAAGTTAAGACGCTGAAACGTTGCTGTATATCCTGCTCTAGGTTAGTATGCCTATAATGTTATGGGTTTGAGGGATTTATAACTAAGCACTTATTCTTGATATGTTATATAGAGGTTTGTGATTTAATGTTGATATGGCTATGCTGCTGTTTTCTCTTTTCTGGTACTATTTTTATTGAATCACTGGATGAATAAATCTTTTTATATGCAAACTTAAATTGCTGTGATTTGGTTATTTCCCATTCTCTTTACAGTTCCTGAAAATGAAACAATTCACTGTGGACCTGCATCCAAAGATACACCATTAGTAGCTATCAATCAGACAGCCACTAGAGGCACAACTTAGCCGTGATCAAACTTTTTCTCCAACTTAGACCCCCAAAAGTAGCTACTAATTAAATAATTTTGCCTGGTAAATACATATTTTTCAGAATGGTCTAATTCAGACATTTAGTGCCTCAGCTCAGGGGCCAGATTTTTGGTGTTGAGAAAGCCCACTGATCTTATCCAATGAGCAGGGTCAGATTAAGAGCCCGGTGGGCCTGGTGCTGACAATTATGATGGGGCCTAATTACAGAATCTTATCGACCAAAAACACTAACACAGTCATACCTCTCAAGCATCATCTCTATCTGATGGAGATGGTGTTGGAGGGAAACTCAAAGGATGCAGCTATAAGAAAACACATACTCTGTGCTAATCTCTCTCTAATTTATGCTTTCATCTTTCAAGTAAAGCCATACCCCATAACAGCAGTGTCCAGTGAAGGAATTAAGTCAATGGGCGTGGTAAAAGAGTGAGCCACTGACACAAATCACGTAACCTGCCAAAAGGAGCGAACATGCCCAAAAAGGGGGCATATCTGTCCAAAGAATTGGAAGTCCAGCCTGGCATCAATGTCCCTATGTATCACAGTGTCAGTGTCCCCATGTCACCCAGACCCATAGTCTTCCAGTGTCTCAGTGTCCCCATTTCTCCCAGTGTCCACATGCTTCAGTGTGTCTTGTGTCGCTAGGATACTAGGGGACATTGAGAGACATGCTGACACAGTGAGACAATGGGACACTAAGACACTTGGCTACACTGGGAGACATGAGGGCACTGAGACACTTGGCAACACTGGCAGACATGGGGGCACTTGTGGATACAGACATGGGGACACTGGGAGACATGGGGACACTGAGACATTTGGGAAAACTGGGAGAAATGGGGACACAGAGACATGGGGACACAGACACTGGGAGACATGGGGACACTGAGACATTTGTGGATACTAATACACTAGGGACACTGGGAGACATGGGGCATTTGTGGACATAGACATGGGGACACTGAGAGACATGGGGACACAGACACTAGGGACACTAAGATACATGGGGACACAGACACTGGGAGACAAGGGGACACTGAGACACTGGCTGGGAGACATGGGGACACAGACATTTGGGGACACTGGGAGACATGGGGACACTAGGGACAATGAGAGACTAGGAGACACTGAGAGACATGGGGACACAGACACTGGGAGCCAAGGGGACACTGAGACACTAGAAACACTGGCTGGGAGACATGGGAACACTGGGAGACTGTGTCCCAATGTGTCTCCCAATGTCCCTATGTCTCATAGCGTCCCCATGTGTCTCAGCATCCCCATGTCTCACAGTGTCCCCTATTGGCTCAGTGTCCCCTAGTGTCTCAGTGTCCCCATGTCTCCTTGCTGCATTTCCTGAGCTGTAGGCTTTCCTGAGCTGTAGGCTGTCTCTGCAGCCTCTGAGCTGCTGTCTGGGCTCTCTGTGCTCTGTTGCTGCTCCCTCGCGGATCAGTGAATAGAGAGAGGCAGGGAGGTATATGCTGTAACTTCCTATCTCTACCTCTCTCCACACACAGTGACACCTACTGGCTGGTGCTGGTATTGCAGAGTAATCTGTTTATTCGGAGAAAAATATCTGCATTTGTATTGCCGGTATTACTGCAATACAGGCACGGCCAGGCAGCCTCAAATACAACAAAACAACTTTTTATTCTTTAAATGCGCCTATTGGATGGGCCTGGGCCTGGGCCTGGTCCTGGAGCTGCAGCTCCATCAGCCCCTATGTTAATCCGGTCCTGCCAATAAGTTATCCCATAGCCACTAAAATGTCAACTTCAGCAGCAAAATAACCAAGGTTACATTTTATTGAGCATGTTTCTCTACAGACCAACAGCACCTCTGTGGAATTCTCTGCCTGAAGAAGTGGTTTTATCAGAGTCCATACAGATGTTCAAACAGCAACTAGATGCATACTTGCAAAAACAGAATATTCAAGGATATAATCTATCAATGTAGGGTAATAACTGCTTGATCCAAGGATTAATCTGACTGCCATTCTGGGGTCACCAATACCCAAGTTTTTGAGTTTGTGCAGTAGAATGTTGTGGCCTACTGTGTCAAAGGCCTTTGCAAAATCAAGGAAAATAGCTTGTTAGGTTTTCTTGTTCCATACCAGTTTGGATGTCATTGCAAACTTTGAAGATGGCAGTTGTAGTGGAGTGATTCGGGCAAAAACCCGATTGATCAGAGGTCAGATAGTTAGATTGTTGGTCATACTCAAATAGTTGCGTATGGAGGCATTTTTCTAAGATTTGACAATACTGGGAACAATGTTATTGATATTCAGTTAGAAACCAAAGTAGTGTCACCACTTTTATGGATAGGCACTACTCTTGCAGTCTTCCAAAGTTTGGTATCCAGACACCAAGGATTCGTTAATTAGGGTTGCGATGGGTTTAGCAATTGCCGGTGCACTGAGCTTCAACAGCATTGCTGGGATTTGATCAGGTTCAGACTGGTTTTTCATTTTTAGATTATTAAGGTGTCCCTTAATGACACTAATAGGTACAGGATTAAAAATGAACTTGTCTATATTGGGTCTTTGCAAATTTAGTGGGGCCTATTCCACATTTGTAGTTTCAGGATGCGTGTCAATTATTAGCTTGGCAATCAGGGTAGTGGAGCATCCGACAAAATAATTGATAAAGGCATTTGCTACATCTAAGGGAAGTTACAGAGTTTGGTTATCCACCTTGACAGTAGAGGGTTGGGAGTAGATTGGGGGAGTTTGTAATTTATTTATGACTTTTCAAATGTTTCTAGGGTTTGATAGGTTCAGATCTTCACAGAAATATTGGGCCTTGGCCAATTTTGTTTGTTTTGTGTATATATTACGCCATTGTCTATATGCACAGTTATTGTTCATAGAGCAAGTACGCTTGAACTTTGACAACAATGAATCCCAAAACTGGTATATTTGGCTGAGGTCAGCTGTGATCCAGTTCATATGTGCCCCTTTTACATTCACCTTACGCAGCGGGGCATGCAAATTCCAAACTTGCAGGAGTTCAGACTGAAAAAAAGTTAACTGCACAGCCTAGATTTGGGATAATGTTTCATCTGTGCCATGGGAGGTTCTTGATGTCATTAAGAAAGGATTCAAGATTAAATTTTTTGAAGGACCTGGTGATTTTAAACTTGGTAGAGGATTTAGTAGCCTTTATTTTGCGCCCACAGTACACTAAACAGTGATCACTGAAACTGTTAGGGATAACACCTACCTCCTGCATTCGATCAGGAGAAGTGGAGAGAATCCAATCGAGCAGGGTATGGTTATGGCTTTTAATGTTTATGCGAGTTGGGGAGGAGATTAATTGTGTTAGCTGCAAAGTCTTAAACAGCGAGAAAGAACTATTGTTTTTAGGATTCAGCCAATCAATATTAAAATATCCAAAAACCAACAGTTCACTTTTTGGGTTTTGAGCTATGGTTTGACTAAGGAGATGGGCTATGTCAGAAAGGGAATGCACTGGGGAGCTAGGTGGGTGGTAGATTCCTGCAACAATGATTGATTTACTGATCTCAATTTTGCCAGAAAGGAAATCAAAGGTGGCAGGAGGGCTAAAGTTTTGTAAGGGGGTAAACGTTATTGAATTGTCAACATAAATAACAATGCCTCCTCCTCTTTTTGCTCTGTCATTTCTAAAATCTGAATAACCCTATATTGCAATAGCGGTGTCTGGTATTTTAGTTGTTAACCATGATTCTGAGAGCACAATGATTTTTGGTTTGTAATGGGAACACCAGGCTTGCAGTGCATCCAGTATAGGGAGTAAGCTACGGATGTTGCAGTGCACAAAAGAGAGGCCTTTTTTAGTGGGGAGATTAGGACTAGAATTAGCTGGGGGACCAGGGTTAGACTCCACATCATTTGCAAGGGCAAGTAACACAAATAATAAGAATTTGGACATCATTTTTGTTTGGCCATATAGTGAATGGGATACTTTATAATTTTGTGAGTTGGGGGTAGGTGGGCTATTTTGTATAACTCTCCACCAGCACTCAGCAGATAAATTACAGCAACAGAGCAGGCCATGGTGTATGATAATTTGTTTTCCAGTTTGATGTGTGTGCATTTGGCAGTAGTGATGTGAACAAAATTGAAATGAGAAAAGCGTTATTAAGAATGATAGTATATTCATATTTGGATTCAAGTGAGTGGTATAAGGTGTGTAGATGAAAATGAAACACAAATAGTGAAAAACAAAAATTAAATCCAAATATAGAATATTGGTGTGTGATATATAGCCTTTTGTAGGGAGAGAGAGTATGCGTTCTATAAGGTTAATAGATTGGAAGGGTGTGCTGATCAGTGTTTGCACCTGTCATTTCAGGAGAGTGAAAGTTGTGTGGGAGACTATCTATAAATGAGGAAATGAGCATGGGGTAGGTCGGCGAGGAGTAGGGTGGGAGGGGAAACAGTCTTCCAGAAGGCTACATGTTTCAAATGGCAATGGAACAGCTGATGGCGCTCCTTCTATTGTGAATGAGGCATTTAACTGGAGAAGTGCCAGTTAAGTGCAAAAGAAAAAAAAAATATTCAAAAACTGTAAAATGAAAAATAGCTCTGTCTCTGAGATGCTGTGATCCCTTCTATCTTAGTGCCCTAAACCCTGTACTAGTATGAGTTGTATAGATAAAAAATAATCCAGTGCCTCTATATGTGAGCATACAGTTATGTCCTCCCATCTCTCTCTCTCTCCAATGAGGTGATTTAAATGGAGCATTTAGAGACAACCATCTCCTTAGCATCACTTGCCATATTAAGCTGATTATGGCAGATTTTTTGATCTCCCCAACGGGCTCATTTGTGGTGAAGTGTCCCACTATCAGGACACCCTGGCAACCCTAAAGTCTAAGGCCCACAGCTTTGGTACCACCGGTTTAAACAGTCTTCTACAGCGTTTTTTAATGCTATAGAAAAAATGTATTAACCATGCATTCACTTATTTTTCTGCTTTAGCTCAAATGCAAGTTTATAAAGGTTATATTCACTCATTAAATACATTCAGGTTAAAAAGTAGCTTTTTCAATTTAAGCTGAAGTATGGTATGAAAAGAGGGTGCTCATTTATAGCTTCCATATTTTCATTTTCCATGACAAAAACCTCTCCAGGGAAATCAGGGCATTCGAGATGTCATGTAAATGTTGTATAATAGGGAATACAGAACATTATGATACTTCCCATAATGGAGCACAGAAACCAGAAACAATGTTTTAATCCCATTATGTTTCGAAAGGGCATTACTTTTCTTCTGATAAAGATTCCATAATGTGATTGAAATGTTGTTTTGTTTCTTCCATAGGCTATCATGTAAACTAATATAGTGCATTTAATGCATTAATTTCTATTATTGACTTTAAACTATGAAGTGCTGCTATGCCTTCTTGAGGTTTATTGAAGAATGGCGTGGGCTCTTAGGAATGAACTGTCATCACACATGCAGCCATTCTAAAGGACAAAACAATGTCATTAGAGAGAGAAAGTAATTGAGCTATATTTTCTAAATGCCTGCTTTACAGCTATATTTTACAATTGCTCCTTTAATTTAGTTAGTAAACATAAAATGCAGAAGATCAACCATGGCAAGAGTTGTAACAGATGAAAAAAAGTGCATAGTGTGGCTGGAGGGCTTATATGACGCAGGTGATATAGCGCCAGGGTAACTAAGCCACAAAGACAGGGTCTGAAAGACAGATGGGGTTAAAGACACAAGGTGGGACCTAAATATACAGGGGTTACAGATACAAAAAAAAGGTTAACTGTTCTAATATATACAGAACAATAAACATAAGCAAAACAGTAATTTAGACCTCAGTGAGCATGAGATAAGTATGAGTTCTGCTATGTTGTGGTACATAAAGCTAATGTTGCCCCATGAAGTCTCCAAGAGGTACAGTTATACAGATCACAATGGTGATAACTGATATTATCAATCCGAATATTTTTCTCAAGTGGTCCTGTACTGGTTGTCCATGAGGTCTCGTGTTGTCAGCTTTACTTTGGCCTAGGCAGCTGGCACCCAAGACTTACCGGTACTTAACAAAATCCTTAAATATCTATGAGGCAGACTGAAAATCTTGTTCTATCTATGTTTTAGGACTTTCTTTATCTTTTGAATTATCTACTAACTGACATGGCTGCTTAAACCTTTTGGTTCTGTCTATACTCATAGATATTCTTTTACTCTCTTTTTTATTTTTCACCTGGCTATCCACGTGTTTCTCACCCCATTTCCCTCTTTTCTGACCTTATCCATCTCTCATTTTCTTTTTTATGTGTTTGATATTTCTTCACACATTATTATTTTGAACAATCCACTATGATTTTTAGTTTTGTATTTACAGTTTTGATTATTAAATTAAAAAACAAAAACAAACAAACTACAATTCAAACAATGTTTGTTGATCCTGCTCCTTCTGTCTGTTTATATGAGAAATATGGGATTTGTAATGCATTGAGAACTTGCAGAGATTGGATTATTGTAATTTGGATTTTATCGTAATAATTCTGCCATGATAAAAAGATTCACTATAAATTAATTTTTGTATTGAAAGCAAGGTAAATAAATGCAATTAGGATATGATGGCATTTTTCAGACTTCCATTAGGTATGCCACGTTGTTGCAGTGGTGTGAAAAGTCCCTTACGTTTTGCACTGTGAGCATTAAACATCCCTGTATGGGGCCTAATTTATATGTAATTGAATCTGCATTTTTTTTTTTTCTTCAGAGAAAACAAAATGATGGAGGCTGACACATGTTAGCTGTAGATCAGAGGTGTTTAGCTCACTTTGAAAGCTCTGGCACCCACAATGATCTAGGAACAGACAAGTCCCCATAGGGAGGAGGTGGGTTGACAGGACAATACTATAAGACTCAGCAGAATGTGTGTTTGATTTGATTTGAATTGTAAATGCAATTGTTTCCCATCAAAACATCTATTCTAAAAAATGAAATGCAAAATCAGTCAAGTAGAGATCAAGTAATCACTTACAGGAAAGAGCGTCATCTGGAATACTGCTTCTCATTTCCAAATGGATTGAATTTGTTCGCGTGGAGAGCTCTGACTGTACCGTACGTTTTACAATCTGAGATTAATGACTAATAAGCCTTCACTTGCCTTTATGTTAAGGACGATTTCACTACAGATTGACTTAAGCACAAAAAAGTTGTTCTATGAGCCGTTTTGTTCATTATTGCGATAGAATATTTTTTTCTATAGTCCTTTTATGTACTTTTACTGTCAGATAGGTAATAATAATAATAATATCATTTCAGGAGATTTTTGTTTATTGTGAATCATTTTAACGTTAGACTACCCTTAGTGTTTATATAGATAGATTGGTATAGATTAATAGATCAAGTGAGAGAGAGATAAATGGATAGAGATAGACTGATATATCAATAGAGAGAGAGATAGTCGACTCTAATTAAAAAAAAAAAAAAAAAAAAAAGTCCACTGTGTTTTGTTAGTGCTACGCTTGTGCTGTTTTCTTACATAAAAAAATAAGGTTTGTGCTGCTTTTATTATTAAGACAATACCAGTAGGTTTTTGAGTTATTACTGATTAAACAAGGTTTACCAAAGGTCACCCAGGCCCCCTGCAACAGGCAAAAGACACGAAACTTGGCTGATTGGTTAGTGCTGCATTTGTGCTGTTGTGTGCCATTTAAATCTCTGTTTTATCTCATTGTGCCATTTCTATCTCCGTTATTAACATTTTAATTAAATTCACCAAAGGTCATCCAGGCGCCTTACAACAGCCAAAAGATATGAAACCAGGCTGGCTTGTTAGTGCTGCGTTTGTATTGGTTTGTGCCGTTTAAATCTCCATTCTATCTAATTTCCCTTTTGAGTTATTAATGGTTTAATAAAGGTCATCAAAGGTTACCCAAGGGTTACAACAGCAAAAACACATGAAACTGGGCTGGTTGGTTAGTGCGGCGTTTGTGCTGTTAACATTTTTATTTGTGCTTCATTTTTTTTCTAGTCATAGTTTGGTTTTTGTCAGGAAAATTATGTAACCAGCCATCCAATTCGAATAAACTATGTAAAGTTGGCACAAAGTGTTTTTAAAATGTGAATACAAATATACCATTAGTGTGAGCTGCAAAAAATAGCTTTTGGGCAGGGTTTGGTTTTGGAGATATTGTGCATTATGTATGATCATACTCCACCCAATTTGCACCGCGCATTATTACATTTTGAAAAACCATTATACCATATGTTCGTGCTGATTTGTGCTGCAAAAACGAACATACTGTATACTGGTATATTATGTGTTATTGCGGGTTATTTTTTTTTATGCCTTTCATTTGTGATATTAGCATTGTAACTTTGCTTAGCTGTCTGTCAGCAAAATTTTGTTTTCAGGTGGACTGTATTGATTGGATGAGAAAAAAGCATCACTGTAGTCTCCCTCTTAATATACAGTGATAACATCACAAGTGTTGCATTGGAGCTGTGGTCGTATTTCACATTTTTGTCTGCTCCACATTGGATTAATATCTCATTTTGTTGAGTGATGTAGCGCTCCCTGGTTGCACAGAGTTGCCATGGGCTAGTCATGGCGTTTTTTACTCCCTTCTAAAGACTACTAAATGTTTAGCAATTTGTCAGGCTTGGGGCAAAATTGGTGTCAAATTGGTTACTGAAATACATATATCCCCGGAGATAAAAACTGTTATAACTAAAAAATACCAAAACAGCACAAGTAAATATTTTAACAAACAAACGCAGAACAACGGGATATTTGTTTTAAAATGTAATAATGTGGGGGGCAAAATGGGCAGAGTTTGATCATATTTGATGCTCAATATTTTGAAAAACGAGACTGGGACAAATGTAGGTGTTTGCAGCACAAATCAACAAAAACAAATGTCATATTGATTTTTAAAATGTAATAATGTTGTGTGCAAAGTGGGTGGAATTAGATCATATATATATATAATGTGCAATATGTCCAAAACTAAATTGGCACAAGCGTTCATTTTTGCAGCACAAATCAGCACAAATGCAGCACATACAATGTGGACAGGGTTTGATCATATCTAATGTTTAATATGTCG
>OW240912.1:271002542-271013476 GCA_933207985.1 Pelobates cultripes
AATCGGGGTGCCAGGTGATCCGTTACAAGGGCACTGAAAGGAACTTGCTCACAAAAAGAAATCGAGACAGGTTCACACAGAATCTTTCTTCCTTCAGACGAGAAGTGAACGACTCTGCAGAGACTGCACTGAAAGGGTGAAACAGGTTCTGCAAGGACGTTTTTGTAATAAATAATTTCCTCTTTTACCGAGGGAAAGAAACAAACATTTTGCACTGAAAGGGTGAAACAGGTTCTGCAAGGACCTTGTTTTTTTGTAATAAATAATTCCTCTTTTACCGAGGTAAAGAAACAAATATTTTGCACTTCAACTAGACGGAAGCAGTTAATGTGCACATTAGGTAAAGTGCGGAAAACTCTTGATTCCGCAGTTTAACTGAGTAAATCAGTTAATCTGCCTGAGTTAACCAGTTAATCGGCAGATTAACTAGGTAATGTGCACATTAACTGATTTCTCACTTTAACTGTAACATATACACCCTTCATTCATAACCAACATACATATAACTTGCTATTTACAATGAATAAAATACAAAAAACTTTTAGATCAATAATATGTCAGTAAAAATAGTGAAGCTGAAGAAAAATAACACAAAATGATTAGTGTGCTCATTTAAGATACAGTTGATACATCTGATACACAAATATGTATCAGATGTATAGATTATGGCTTAAAGGGACACTCCAACCCCCTAAAACACGTTAGCTTGCTGAAGTGCTTTATATGTGAAGAGTGTCCTCTTTTTTTCATCTTACAAAAAGTGCAGATTTCAACAGTGTAACGTCACCCCGGGCATAAAAGGGGTTAGACCGCCGTTTAGAAGATCTTCCCCTTCCAGAGCTACAGGCAGCTACTGCAGAACACCAAACTCCCGAACTGAATAAAAGGGAATGCTCCAAACTCCCGAACTGGAACCTCACGAATAGCTGCTAGCAGACGAACAGGAAAAGCACCCAAGCGGCTTACACTCCTGGCAATCAGTCTCTAACAGCATACAGTAAATGAGAAGAGACAGAGCTCCGTGTTGAGGGTCAAGCAGTGGTCTGATTTATTCAGGGCTACCTGCCCAGTATTTATGCAGGTCTCCCACTTGGTGGACACTCCCCTAGGGGACCAGATGAAAGACTAACACAGACAGACATGTATCACATTCAGACACACAGAAGTAAAACATCCCCACAATGCATCCTAATTTCCCTCCCTTTATCCTGGAGATAATTGGGAAGAAATCCAATTATCTCCCAGGACAGAGGCAAAACTCCATTATACAAGTGGGGACACAAAGACAGTAAAATACATTAAAACATACAGTGTTACATTTAATACATAAAATCCATACATGTCACATATCCCCAGATAGCTGGGATCTGAGCGCACATAACTACCGAATCACGCTCAGATCCAGGGCCGGCGCTAACTGTAAGGCGGACTAGGCAGCTGCCTAGGGCGCCCCTTAGGAAGGGGCGCCGCCAGGAGCCGGGTTCTCTCGATACAGTAAAGTCACCGAGCCTTGTAGAGCCCCCAGCTGCCGCAGCTGTCCGGCTAAAAAGGCCCATGAGGGCGACCAAGACCGCCCCAAGAGCCTGAGGAGAGGGGCTGACAGAGTGGAAGCCACCAGCCCTCCCGTCACCCCCACTGTAAAGGGTCGGAAGCCCGTGATGGTCCGCTGGGCACAGAGAGCACTGTCCCCGCAACCCCATCGACCAACAGGAAGTGAAACCGGGAACAAATGGACAGGAGGAGGAACAAAACAGGAGGAGGAGAACAAACGGACAGGAGTGTAAACGGACAGGAGTGGGGAAGAAATGGGCAGGGGGAAACAAATGGACAGGAGGGTGGGGGAACAAACGGACAGGAGGGGGGAACAATGACAGGGAGGAGGAACAAATGGACGGGGAATAAATGGACAGGAAGGGAGGGGAATAAATGGACAAGGAGGGGGGGAGGAATAAATGGACAGGGAGGGGGGGGAATAAATGGACAGGGAGGGGAGGGGGAGGAATAAATGGACAGGGAGGGGGGGAATAAATGGACAGTGGGGGGGGGATAAATGGATAGGCAGGGAATAAATGGACAGGGAGGGGGGGATAAATGGACAGGCAGGGTGGGGGAATAAATGGACAGGCAGGGTGGGGGGAATAAATTGACAAGGTGGGGGGGAGAAATTGACAGGGAGGGGAATTGACGGGGTTAGGAGGGGGAATGAGAGTGGGGAGGGGAGAAGAGAGTTACAACGGGGGAGACGAGAGTGACAAGGGAGGGGGAGAAGAGAGGGACACGCAGGGGAGAAGAGAGTGACAAGGGAGGGGGGAGAAGAGAGGGACAAGAGGGGGGAGAAGAGAGAGACAAGGGGGGGAGAGAAGAGAGTGACGAGGGAGGGAGAGGGGGAGAAGAGAGTGACAAGGGAGGGGGGAGAGATTGACATCCATCACACACACACAATGCACCCCTTGCACACAGAAAAACACACAATGCATTACACACACACACACACACACAAGCAATTCAACCCTTACACACAATGCATCCCTTACACACACAGAAACACACAATGCATTCCTTACACACACTCAATGCACCCCTTACAGACGCACACACTGCATCCCGTACATACATAGAAACACACATTGCAGCCCTTACACATACAACCACAGATTCACACAATGCATTCCTTACACACATATCAGGACATCCCCTACTCCTGTGAACAAACTAATTGGTGGAACATGAAGGTGGACCCTGGGGCCTAGACCTTGAGCTGTGTAAAGGGCCTTAAAAAATGGAGCTGCTTCCCGTTCTCCCGGAACACAAACAGCCTCCAGAGAGCCTGTTCTACACCAGACGAGTGGAGCCAGACTGCAGAGCCCATCACCATCCTCATCTGGTTGTAAGTAGGCAATCTAGTATATTATTTGTGGCACTAATCTCTAATTTACCTCACATTAAAGAAACACTATAGTCCCCAGAACCACTGCAGCTTAATGTAGTGGTTCTGGTGTCTATAGCCTGTCCTTGCAGGCCTTTTAATGTAAACACGGCGGCACTGCAGCACTTGCGTTAGTTAACATGGGGCATTGTGATGTCATATGGGGGGGCGGCAAACTTTACTTTTGCCTAGGGCGGCAAAAATCCTTGCACCGGCCCTGCTCAGATCCTATACACACAGTTCAATTGCCATGGAGCCAAAGTCTTTAATTACACGAATAGGCTCCATGGCATAGCTATCTGGGTTAACATTCACATAGAAAAAGTCCCGATCACTCCAGCGTTCGTCTAAACAGCCACGAATAGAAGCAGGGAAGGCTGGAGGCTCAGCGGTGCCTGCACGTAAAAGTGTCCGCTTTTAGTGCACTGATTCCAGGCTGAGCACCGCTGGCCGTCCGGGGAGCTCCATAACACCGCCACCTAGCAGCCGCTAAGTGTAACCGCGGCCACCCAGTAATAGTCAATTAACCCCTTAAGGACACAACTTCTGGAATAAAAGGGAATCATGACAGAATATTTCAGTCGTGTGTCATTAAGGGGTTACGCTGCGGTTAACCGCAGCTACTGGGTGATCAATTGACTGCACACTCTAGCTTCCCGGTGGTCGCGCCTTCGTGCGGCTTTCGGTAGTTTAACAGGGGAACACATAGGGACTGTACAGGCAGGGAAATAAACCGAACAACAGACGAATGGAGGGAAAATAAATGTAATCCATATACAGACAGATCTGTTACGAACAGTAATTGTCATGTTTATAAATCAACCTGCTTACATCCAGACAGCAGGCCCTGACTCTTCCTGGTTACATTAGCTCAGTGGAGCTAAAGTTAAGAGGTAGCAATTACTCAGAGCACTTGCCTTGTAAAGACCTCATCTAGCTGGATTGGGAAGTCTTTGATTGGACAGTCACAGAAAGTTTGGGCTGGGGAAGCAAAGGGAGGACTTGCAAATGCTTCAGATTAGAGAAAGTTGTTTTCAGATATACCCCCAATGAAAACATGCATAATTAAATGAATTCATATTTTCGTTTGGGGTAGATCTACTACACAGTGATTTGTATTTATTTATGTTGTTTTGGGTACTCTAGTATGTGTTTGTTCCCCTATAGGTACACCGGATAATTTGCCACAGAATTCTTCCTCCCAGCCATCACTTCACTTCATCTACTTCTGCTAAAATTTTAAATTCACCAATCAGTTCCTAGTGATTACTGGTTTAGTGATGATATTTAAAAAAAACAAAAAAACAACAACACATGGACCATTGTAGAGATCTTTGTTTTATCCACAGGTTCTTGCACCCCATCAGTAAACCTTAAAATAGCTTTTATATCCCAGGTTCATATAAACCTGTTTGCCCCATTAAATCACACTGATTAATTTTCCAATGCAATATGTGAGCCACAGTACATGCTATTAAGCTGCTTCTACATTCAGTTTGAATTCCTCTCATTTTGCTGTGTTATATTTCAGATACAGATGCCCTACCATGATGTATACATCTTCTGTTGCTTAGTCTCTCATGGATGGGAATTGATCCTGTATAACCCACCCATCCCCCCCGCCCCCCCATCCATGCACACACACTATATTTTTTGTGCTGAACTAATCTGAGTTTACAACAAGTCTCCACTGTTAATAGCACAAGTTAGGCAAAATTGAGAATTGCCCCTGAGTTGGCAGTTCTACCATAGGATAAGCTATTAAGCTGTGTCTGTACTCATTTCGAGATGTTTTCTTATATTAATATATTCGCTGACATGGAAAACTTTTTTTTTCCTCGATTTAAAGTTGTATTCAAATAAAACACACGATTTCTGCATTCTGTGCATTTCATATTTTCTCTGTTCCATTCTTTGAAGTATCTGTTTTATGTCTGGTTATTGTTATCCATTCACCTTCATCTACTAAAATAATTCTTGCTTTTGGCTAGAACTCTCCATTGAAAGGTATAGTTCACCTAATTTAACACAATTGGCTAACCTTTCACAAATACGTTATGTGGAACAATGAATGTTGTGCAGTGAAGAGGATGATAGATTAAATTACTCTTCTATAATTCTTCTAAAATCTTCTATAATTTTTCATTATGGTATTTATTTTACAATAGCTTTGGGTGACATGAGCCATTCTTATCATGGATTTAGATGTCAAATACAATTTCTGACATGAGCCATTCTTATCATGGATTTAGATGTCAGATACTATTTGTTACCTATATTCTTCATAAAATCCTTTGGTTTCTGTACAGAAAACATTTTAATTCTTAATGAAGAGGTCTCGAACGTCATGATTACTATACTCAAAAAATGCTAGAAATTTTATCTAATGCTAGAAATTTTATCTAAAAATATAGAGAAAAACTTAAAAGGGATTATTAACTAAACTCCAAACTGTAGAGAAATGAAGTCCGAATGACAATGTTTGTGACTATAGACTAGTTGTAGATTTTTTTCAAATCTGAAATTTTTGCCTAAATTTTAGCATTGGAATTTCAATGTAGTACAATTCAAGGATTTTACAATTATCATGACGGAAAGTCATGATTTTATTAAAGACACGGAGGCTCCTATTATGCTGCACTCTTTCTTTATTTCCCTCAGCAGCAAAGAAACATTATTGAAAAAGAACATTCAAAGCAGGTATAAACATCATAAAGGCAATGTCCGCCTAGCAACATGACCATCCAATCAGTGACATCCTTCCCATATAGTAGGCGGAGCGTTGATGACCATGTGTAGGAGCCACCAGTGGAGTTCTTTTTTTGCTTCTGTGTCCAGAGTCAGAGTATCCTCGTATGAGGCGCCTCCTCTGAGGTATGATGCCTGTAGGCGCTGGAGGGCTTTGTAATGAAGGGGGTCCAGAAATATGGCCTGTATGGAGGCTGCTAGGAGCCCTATCACACGGGCCAGATGTTTGAGAGATATTTGCTGAGAGGTAAGAACTCATCTTATCTCTTTCTTGATATTCCTCATTTTGGATGCTGGTAAGTACAGGGTTTGCGTGTCTGAGTCCACCAAGAGCCTAGGAACTCTATTTGCTGAGTGGGGACTAGGATGGGCTTTTCCCAATTTATAATGAAGTTCTGCAGCAAGGTTGTGGTCCAACCAAGGTGAATATGAAGTATTGATACTGACTGGGATAACAGCAGGATGTCGTCTAAGTATATGATTAGACGAATTCCCCGACTGCGTAGTAGAGCGATGACTGGCTTCATGAGCTTGGTGAAACACTAAGGTGTGGAACAGAGACCGAAGGGAAGGCAGGGGAATCACCATTTCCTCCCTTTCCGTGTGAATTGCAGGATGTTCTGGTGCACCTGCGCAATGGGTACCATGAGGTAAGCGTCTCTTAGGTCAAGTTTGACCATCCAGTCCGCTGGCTGGAGCAAATCTCGTAGGCAATGAATGCCTTCCATCTTGAAGTGATGGTAGGTTAGGTAAGTGTTTAAATGTTTGAGATTGATAACTGGGCGGGATCCGCCCCCTTTTTTGGGGACAATAAATAGGTTGCTCACAAAACCCGGGTATCCATCGGGATTTCTTGAATAGCACCTTTGAGTGCCAAGTCTCGAACCTCCTCGGAGACGAGGGTCGTGTCTATTGGGGAAAAAAAAAACAATCTCCCTGGGTCGGGAGAGTTGAGTAGGCAGGGATACAAAATCTATTAGATATCCTTGGACTGCCCTGAGAATCCAAGCATCTGATGTAATTAGAGCCCAGACATGGGAAAAATGTGTGAGTCTGCCCCCTATTGCCACATGTGAAGAAAATTGAGAAAGGTAGCTTACCGTAAGGATGTCTTCCGGAAGGAGTGCCTTGTGCACCTCTCGACACCCAAGGTCTACCTCGTTGGGGGAAGAAGGTCGGAACGGACCTCTGGTCGGGAAAGGGGGGTGGTCTCCCCATATAGGGGCCTTGGTTCGGGTGCCAACCTCTGTTGACTCTGCCGGACATAACAAAAACCTTTGGGCGGAACACCCATTTTAGATTTGATTGTGCCTTGTCTAAGGCCGTGAATGTCTGGACATAGGAGCCCAGGTCTTTTACAAAAGACTCTCCAAAAAGATACCCTTTTGCTTGGGCTCCAGGCTCAGTAATTGCAATATTTACAAGTTTTGGTTCAATTTTAATCAAGATAGATTTACGGTGCTCTGTAGCCAGAGCCGTATTGTCATTGCCTATGAGGCATATCACTCTCTGGATCCAACCTCTAATAGTGAGGCTATCTAAGGCTTCGTCCTGCGCCAAGGATTCCTCCACGGCTTCAAAAATTTTGGTCGCTGTACCCAAAATATCCAAGACTTTATCTTGACAATTATAGAGTGAGAAGTCTAGACACTTCTTGGGTTTCCAACCTGTTTTACTTAAAAATTGAATAATTTTGGGGTCCACCTGGGGTGTCTTACAGACCTTGTCTGGTACGGTGGAACGTGGGCATTCGGCCCTTAGCTTGTTACGAGTTGCCTTGTCCAAAGGCTTACGGACCCGTGATGCGACATATTGCGCCACATGCTCAGCCGGTGACCATTCCGCAGAGCGGGTGTGACGTAAGTCATCGGGTTCGAACAACGGTTCGCCCTGTGGGTCAAGGATTTTACCCCCTTTGTTTAAGTCAGAACTGGGCATGTCAGTGTAAAGTATCTTAGTGGAGGGATTTCACTCCTTAACAGTGTCATACTCCGAATCTAAGTCGGACAAATTGTTAGACTGATCTGAGTCTAGGGTAGGAGCACTCTCCTCATCTAAACTGAGTTCTGACTCAGTGGTATCAGGTTGGGCTTTAGCCCATTTCCAGTGTCTAGCTGTTTTTGCCCGGCTAGAGGCTCTTTGGCGCGGTGGTTCAATATGCGCGCCATCTCTGACAGGTGCCATGCTGTCCATCACTAGTTTGGAGGAGTGCTTGACTTTAGCTAAGGCTCTGTGGCCGAGGCGTGGGGGCTGAGAAACGGATGGTATCGCGACTGGCGTAGCGGTCGGAGGGACCATTAACTGGGCCTGTATTAGTGCTTGGGTAAATGATTTGGAAATAGAGGAGGACATAATGTCCATGGCAGATGCCAAGGCTTTGGATACAGATTTGGACAGAGTAGTATTCATGATGGCTTGGATTTCCTCTGATGCTGGGAAATCCACCTCATCCCCAGAAGCTACAGGGGGAATACCCAAGACAGTCTGAGGGGCAGCTTGTGCCTCTGAGGGACCAGGCAATTCACTAGAGGACTGCATAGTGTAATGAAAATAGCAGGCAAAAGGTAAAGGCAACTTTATTATCAGAGATAATCAGGGTTAAGTAACCCAGCAATTAGTAGTACTCACTAGACTATTAAAGTTATGGGAGCAGGAGACAGGGGGACCGTCCGCCACAACACTGGACACCAACTCCGATTCAAGGGACGGAGTGGGCGTGTCATGGAGTAAAAGGGCGCGAATGCGCCATTTAAAATGGCTGCCGGCAAAATTCTGGCTGTAATCAAGCTTGCCACGGTTTGAACAGTAGCCGCGAGGTAGCAGTAAAAGGTGAGGCTCTGTTGTGGCCAGCTACCCGGTGATAGTGCCGTAGGTTGCGGCTGAGACCGTGCTCGGTGAATAAAATCCTGAGCGCGGACACAGCAGCCTAGCTGCAAGATGGCCGCCGGAGGCGTCCCTGACGGGATGCACCTGCACGGCTGATGTAGGCAGTTCCGGGAGCCGCGACCGCGGCGGTTTACACAGAGAGAGCATCCCTAGGACTTGTAGTGTCCTAGGGAGTAACCAGCATAAAGGGCAATTTCAGTATTGGGGCAGAATACAGTCTGGAACCAAAAGGCATAAGTGCCTATCATAGCACAACAGAAGTGAGCAAAACAACTACAGTACAATATGATAACAGACATGAAAATAATTAGCATGTATTGGCACACATAATGTATTATAGCATTCAATATATGTAACTAGCATGTAATAATAAACATACAGAATTCCACAGCCAGTAGCTGAGAGAGTTGTACTTATCTGAGGGAAAGCAGCAAAGAAAGAGGAAATGGTCATCAACGCTCTGCCTACTATATGGGAAGGATGTCACTGATTGGATGGTCATGTTGCTAGGCGGACATTGCCTATATGATGTTTATACCTGCTCTGAATGTTCCTTTTCAATAATGTTTCTTTGCTGCTGAGGGAAATAAAGAAAGAGTGCAGCATAATAGGAGCCTCCGGGTCTTTAATAAAATTCAGAGCTCAGTGAATAAATCCTAAAGTCTGTTTAATTTATGTTATAGACATGGATTTCACTTCTTAAAACACAACTTGAAAAGGTCAAGTTTAAAAGATAGTCAATAAATAGATTAATGAAGATAATTATACTGCCTTCCTAAGATCAATATATAATCACATACAAAACCACAGAATTTAAAAGGACATTCTAATACACATGACACGCTATAGGTGTGTATGTACAAGGCTTGTGGAAAAATTTCGACATCCCAAATCAAATTCCTTTTATTAATATTATTATTACTGATATTTATATAGCGCCAGCATAGTCCATAGCGCTTTCCGATATTATCAAGATTTAACAATAAATGAGACAATTACAAAAACTTACAGGAACAAAAGGTTGAAGAGGGCCCTGCTCAAACGAGCTTACAGTCTATAGGAGGTGGGGTGTAAAACACAACAGGACAGGAGGTAGCAATCAAACAAGGTGAAGTGTAGCAGAGCTGGAAGAGAGAATATAGTGCTGCCCTTTAGGAGAGAGCAAGGGACAGGTATGTGAGGTAGAGGTTACTCTGGGAGGCCATAAGCTTTCCTAAAGAGATGGGTTTTGAGGCACTTTTTAAAAGATTGAAGACTAGGGTAGAGCTTGATGGTCGTAGGCAGGTTATTCCAAAGAAAAGGAGCCACCCACGAGAAGTCCTGCAAGCGTACAGGACGGGTCAAGAGATGTTTTTTTAATGATGGGTACTACAGTAGCAAGTTTAAGGGCAGCAGGGACAACACCAGAAAAGAGAGAGCAGTTGAAGATGTGTGTTAAGGAAGGCACAAAACAAGAGAGACATCTGATAAGGTGAGACGGGATAGGATCAAGCGCGCAATGAATCCATGCCTGAATAAATCGATTCATCCAGGATTTATCTCTGGAGTATTATTCAATGTAAACGACTCCACAGGTAAATCCCAGGCAAACCAGCTTGTTCAAGCATGGATTAAAAGGAATTTGATTCAGACGAACTGTCCAAAACAATTTAATGCTGTATAGTATGTATCTGCCTTGTTAGGTTCGAGGGACTTAGGGTTTGTAGGTGTTTTGTGTTGGGGGCTTAGGGCTACATGACACTTACGATAGGGGATACAAGCCTTCAATTAATCTGTACCGATACACACTAACAATATATGTATATATCTCTTTTGAAAATATTTTTGTATTTCATTACATTAACTACATAAATTATTTTTAGAAATAGGAGTCAACTCCGGCCTAACTTGCTCCGTCTGGTACTACAAGCAAGCGCTGGATTTATTAGGGCTGCTTAAATCCGATTTAAAGCTGCTGTCTGCAGAGTAGGAGAGTACAGCATTTTTAGGGCTATTCATAGCCAGGAAAAATTCTGCAACCCAACAATCTTTCCAGCTCATCTATTTCAGTTTAATATTACTGATTGGCAAATGTTGGTGCATACACTTGAAATTATGATTTTATTTACTGTAATGTAAAGTCTTAAATTGAGGGAGAACCTAAATTGCACCTGTATGTCAGCATCACCATGCTGGGAATGCTGGTTGTTTTTCTTTGCTTCTAATATTTGCAGTTACCTGATTGATTCCCATTTGGTCATTTGTGTGTGTTCTGCAATGTTTTGCATTTCTCTGCACCACGTGGAAAATGAAGAGTCAAATTTAAATGATATTGATGAAAGGAATTTACTTTTAATAGACTGTGGCAGAAATAAAAGATGATCTTATATACTTC
>OW240912.1:271016800-271037279 GCA_933207985.1 Pelobates cultripes
CCCCTCCCTGTCCATTTATTCTCCCCCTCCCCTCCCTGTCCATTTATTCCCCCCCTCCCCTCCCTGTCCATTTATTCCCAGTGTTCACTTCCTGTTAGTCCGGCCGGGTACAGGAGACAGATGCTCTCTGTACCCGCGGACCATACAGGGCTCGGCCACGCTACAGTGAGGGAGTGACAGGAGGGAGCGCTGAGCGCTTCCCTCCTGTCAGCCCCTCTCCTCAGGCTGCGCCCGGGCGGTGCGGTCCGCCCTCATGGACGCACCGCCCGGGCAAAGCTGCAGCCGCCTGAGGCTCTCTACAGAGCGCTCGGGCGGCTGCAGCATGGGGGGGCCGGCGCTCCTGGCGGCGCCCCTTCCTAAGGGGCGCCCTAGGCAGCTGCCTAGTCCGCCTTACAGTTAGCGCCGGCCCTGGATCTGAGCGTGATTCGGTAGTTATGTGCGCTCAGATCCCAGCTATCTGGGGATATGTGACATGTATGGATTTTATGTATTAAATGTAACACTGTATGTTTTAATGTATTTTACTGTCTTTGTGTCCCCACTTGTATAATGGAGTTTTGCCTCTGTCCTGGGAGATAATTGGATTTCTTCCCAATTATCTCCAGGATAAAGGGAGGGAAATTAGGATGCATTGTGGGGATGTTTTACTTCTGTGTGTCTGAATGTGATACATGTCTGTCTGTGTTAGTCTTTCATCTGGTCCCCTAGGGGAGTGTCCACCAAGTGGGAGACCTGCATAAATACTGGGCAGGTAGCCCTGAATAAATCAGACCACTGCTTGACCCTCAACACGGAGCTCTGTCTCTTCTCATTTACTGTATGCTGTTAGAGACTGATTGCCAGGAGTGTAAGCCGCTTGGGTGCTTTTCCTGTTCGTCTGCTAGCAGCTATTCGTGAGGTTCCAGTTCGGGAGTTTGGAGCATTCCCTTTTATTCAGTTCGGGAGTTTGGTGTTCTGCAGTAGCTGCCTGTAGCTCTGGAAGGGGAAGATCTTCTAAACGGCGGTCTAACCCCTTTTATGCCCGGGGTGACGTTACACTGTTGAAATCTGCACTTTTTGTAAGATGAAAAAAAGAGGACACTCTTCACATATAAAGCACTTCAGCAAGCTAACGTGTTTTAGGGGGTTGGAGTGTCCCTTTAAGCCATAATCTATACATCTGATACATATTTGTGTATCAGATGTATCAACTGTATCTTAAATGAGCACACTAATCATTTTGTGTTATTTTTCTTCAGCTTCACTATTTTTACTGACATATTATTGATCTAAAAGTTTTTTGTATTTTATTCATTGTAAATAGCAAGTTATATGTATGTTGGTTATGAATGAAGGGTGTATATGTTACAGTTAAAGTGAGAAATCAGTTAATGTGCACATTACCTAGTTAATCTGCCGATTAACTGGTTAACTCAGGCAGATTAACTGATTTACTCAGTTAAACTGCGGAATCAAGAGTTTTCCGCACTTTACCTAATGTGCACATTAACTGCTTCCGTCTAGTTGAAGTGCAAAATATTTGTTTCTTTACCTCGGTAAAAGAGGAATTATTTATTACAAAAAAACAAGGTCCTTGCAGAACCTGTTTCACCCTTTCAGTGCAAAATGTTTGTTTCTTTCACTCGGTAAAAGAGGAAATTATTTATTACAAAAACGTCCTTGCAGAACCTGTTTCACCCTTTCAGTGCAGTCTCTGCAGAGTCGTTCACTTCTCGTCTGAAGGAAGAAAGATTCTGTGTGAACCTGTCTCGATTTCTTTTTGTGAGCAAGTTCCTTTCAGTGCCCTTGTAACGGATCACCTGGCACCCCAATTGGGTACCTCCGTTGAAGGATGCTCCTAGCGCTTACAGAGGGCTCCAAGCACTCCGCCAGACACCACAACCACCGTAGACCCCACGAACCGCCGCAGCTTGGTTGGGGTCTCGCCGTCTCTTACCCACCATGGACCTACGACAAGGCTCCAGGTTCCAGTGGGTGAACCTCTCCTCCAAGAGAGTGAAGCAGGAGCAAACTCTTAAAAGATCTTAGTAGTGATTAGCTAAGGGAGTATGCAGAGCATAGCAATCCCTTGCAGTAATATAGCAATTCCCCCAATAAGAGACAGGACTCTAGATTTAGGGTGAAGTAGAACTGTCTGTACTGGCACATACAGCCTCTTTTATTCACATTCTACAAACATAGTACTGCCCACAGGGTTTTGAAGAACAACCAATCAACACATAACAACACAGCTAACACTCCCATTCATTACATCAGAAATCCTCCCCTCTGCCTGTGATACAATTATCTCAACACAATAGACTAACTTAATTATCACAGACAGGAAAATACAGTATTATAAAACATATCACAGGGACCCCAAAACATGCAATAACCCCATAAAAAATATCCTCGGAACCGGGGGATCTGGGTGAACCACATATCCAAAATTCACCCAGATCCGTTCAGTAGTTTGGAAGATACGGTTTAATGCAGATTCCGCAGAACATATACAGGCTGTATGAAAAATAATTACTGTTAAATGTGTCCCCTGTTCTATAGTTTAAAACTACTGCACGATGTCTTTGTGCACCAAATACCGGCGAGATGGCACCGTGTAGAAAAGTCAAAACAGTGTCTGTGAGTTAAAATGTTTGCCATCCATTGTTCTCACCATGTGCTTCATCCATTGTTCTCACCATGTGCCTCTGATACATGAAATGGTGGCCACCCAGTAACTCCACAGTATGTCCCCAGATGGTTCTTAAAGGGCCAGCAGCAGCATAATAAAATACAATATGCCAAAATCAGTCACTTTAAAGGGCAATACATCCCAGTGCCATAGTTGCAGGGCAGGAGGCTGGCAAACAGGCCCCTCCAAAAACCTGTGGTCACTTTCGCCACAGCCCTCCACCATCAAATTCTCAAAGTATAGACACATGGCTTGTTGCTTCTCAGAGGGGGCTGGCTACTAACAATCCTGCTCCGTAAGTCCGAGAAATACTTCTCTCATTAAGGAGAATGAGACCAAGGAGAGGTCTGCTCATGGACCACTGATTCCGACAGTCTTCAAATATATGATGATATTGAGAACAGTGGAAAGCATCTGCTGGGATCATTTCAGGGTTATGCTAAATAATGTGCAGGAAGAGCTTGCTCTCTTGTGGTGATGGGGGCTCCTCGTTTCTTACCAGTTCGGGATAACTGTTTGAAGAGGTATGTGACTATGTGGTCCAGACAAGAACAGAACAGCAGCCTGTGCACACCAAGGTGTCCTCCATAGCTGGGAGCCCCTCAGAGAGATGGAGGACAGAATAATTTTTTTGCACTTTAACGAGTGCCTAGTAGGTAATGTGCAGATTATCTAGGTAATGTGCAGATTACTTAGGTAATGTGAAAAATATTTGAGAAACGAAATCATTTTCTGCACTTTAACTGATCGCCCTAGTTAATCTGCAGATTAACTAGGTAATATGCACATTAACTGATTTCTGCACTTTGACTGTAGCATATATAAATCATTTTATGTAACTTCCTATATAGGAATATGATATGGAATATAAAGTAAAATGAAATTTTAAATGAAACATAGCAAAATGTTTAAAGGGTTTCTCCAACCCTTTTTATTTTTGATAGAATAATACCCTATTGGCATTAATTTATCAGTTCCCCATATAAAAACACTCAAAGAAGGTTTTTTTAAATAAAGTTTACTTACCTTAATCCAGTGCTGGGAGAAGCTCCCCGGTACTGCTCGATGTGACTGGAGCCAGTCTGATGTGAAAGGAGCCACGCCAAGGTCCAATCAAAGACTTTTCATAGAGAAGCATGTGTGCACTCTGAGCCAGCAAAGGGAGGCTGAAAGAGGAGGACAGGGATTCAGAAAAAAGGGTTGAGAGGAGGGAGGGCTTTCTTCAGTGCGTTAGGGGAGACAAAAGCTTCTTTACTAGCGTGGACTTTTGGTTATGCACAGAACTGACATTAGGCAGCCCAGTTATGGTCTGCCTAAGTCAAGTGTGCCAGGGGTGGAACTAGCCTATAGCAAACAAGTGCACATTTCTCTGGATGTGCAGTGTTTCAAACAGAAATACTGCAAATCCGTGCTCCTACCACGATGACCACTTCAATAAGCAGAAGTGGTCATGGTGGTTATTAAATTTGCCCTATCACCTTATGGGTGAAATTGAATTTAACCCCTTAAGGACCAAACTTCTGGAATAAAAGGGAATCATGACATGTCAATATCAAGAAGGATCATAACCATCATATGGTGTATTCTATTTTATGTAAATTGCATGTGTTTCACATTTATGCTTATGTATATATGCACTTTATATGTGTGTGTGTGTGTGTATATATATATATATATATAAGTATATATATATATATATATATATACAATTTTTTATTAATTTATATTTGTACATAAATATACATCTGCTTGAGTTACTCTTTGGAATTTGTTGTGAAGTATTAAAGAAATGTGATGAGCAGGTTTTGCAGACACCTCTCAATGAGCATGTCTTGTGCCCACCGTGATATAAGACAATTTGTCCTGTTATTGATTTATCACCCTTCCACATGACAATATTGCGAAATAATATGAGAAATAAAGAAAAATAAAACAGCTGGGCTTCAATAAAACTGGTTTAATTTTTTTTGGTTCTCGGTGAAATAGAATTTGTAAGAAATAGGAAAACAACTTCATTTGAGCTATTAAAGTTATGTGGCCTAAGTAAACCTTATTATTGATTGGTAATTCCACACTACAAGACATAAATCTTGATTTTTCTACGTTTATGAGTCATGCAATTACATAATTTAATATTCCTGGCTCTTACTTTATATTGTTTTTATTTTGTTACTCTATATTACATTTTTCTGCTCACAAATCAAGTTACATAATTGCCTTTGTTGAGATGAAATGTACTTTGTCTCTTAATAGACAATAATCTTTCAAATAAACCTCACTCGTTATTAAAACTTTATTTGAAAAATAAAGCTGTAAACTTTCTTTGTTCTGTTAGGATATTATCATTGTCTGTGTGTACTGTACACTGATGGGTTCTATGTATGTTTGTTAGGTAAACACTATTACTTTAAAAGGGTATATTTTAAGATTAGATTGTGTTCTCGATACATTAAGAAATTGCCATTATTGTTTTGATATGGACATCTGATACATGTTAGGTGGTTTCTTCATTTTCTTTTAACACCGGTTAATGAATTGTTTATAAGTTACGCCTCTATAAATCTGAAACAGGAATTGGACACCATTTCTCTTGCGTGATACATTCTTTATAGAAGGATGAGATAAAAATATACATGGACAACCTAAAAGCTAGACTGACAATGTAGGAACCAACTTTAATTTGTTAGGAGCCAAGCCCCTGGATCCCTGGCCAGTGGTTTGAGGAGTATTGATAAAATAATAAGGAATGACATGCCAAATGAGTGAGGTTTAAATAAATTCACCTGCCAGAATACAGAACGTATTAATAAGTAATAAGAGGGAACTGCTAGTTGTCTCCACCTGCCCCCAACCATGGCCAGTAGGTAGAGAATTGTGGGATGAGGGTTATAAGGAATTGGGCAGTCATAGCAATTACTCATGACCCCCACATCCAATAAGCAAACGTCTCAGTATGACACTTATAGTAATAATAAAGAATCCTTTCTAGAGATTGGCTGAACACAGTCAGCAGTATCTTTCCCATCACTTTGGGCCTCATATGGATTCCATGAGATCTCCTTACACGTGCTTACCTGATATATGTATGTAATATGTAATAAAAGTTTATCTTTAATGTATGAAGAAGTGGCATCCAGGGAACCAGTGCCCACCAGGTAATAACTGGATGCACAACTGCCAAAGCACAGATGACACAGTGATATCATCTACTAACAATGCACTGTTCTGAACATTGCATGCATTGCTGTCATCTAATATTACTATCACTCATCTTTCATGAAAATTATCAAAAGATCACACTTATAGCTTATTCCATGTTGATCATAGTGCACTAGTAATGAACATCCTATTAATCACTGTTGTTTGTTCCATTTTCCATGAAAGAAAGAATATGGAGACACATAGGAAAGAGTGCTTCAGGTAAGTACAACTCACATTACTTTACCCCGTCCCCCTTTCCCCACCCCCCACTCTTGGGCTGCATCACTCTAAGCAGAAAATGACTACTGCCTACAAGGGTGTGCGAAAGGTCACTGTAAAAGGTAAAATATCTGCTAAACAGCGAGCAGCCAGTCTCTTCTTGTTGTAATAAAAGACAAGCAACTTGGAAAAGGGGAACTCGTACAGGTCCATCTTGCTCCTGCTTTAATTTAAACAATGGGGATGGAGAGATCACTATGTCCCCCCTATTCCTTGTGGGCAGAGGAGGGCAGTGATATGTGTACGCCCAGTCTTTTTTGTTTCATCCTCACTCGATGCCCTTGCAATGGGCATTTGGGACCTGTACCAAATCCCCACATATGATACAATGCACAGAAATGAATCACTGTTTAGTAGGTCTGCCTGTAACTACAAGCAGACCATCACATCAAGAAGCATCTCATTTTGTTCCATGGGGGCAAGTATTAACCTAGAAATGGCTGTCGAGCAGAGGTTTATGGCTTAAATAATTTATACTCTTGAGCTGTTCTATTTATTTCTTAGGCCAGTGGTTCCCAGCCCCCCTTTTTTTTTTTTACTTGTGTACCATTTGGCAGCCCATTCCCAAAAACTGTACCTATCCATATTAGCAAAATGTTTGTTATTAATATCGTTGCTGTTAATAAATTTTCTCTGCCCAATCTCTTCCTTTTCTCTGCTCCAATCTCTACTCTGCTTCTCCTCTGACCCAAGCTCCCCCTGCTCATCTTCTGTCCCAGGCGCCACTGTTTCTGCTCTGACCCAAGCTCATCTGCTTTTCTCCTGCCACATGCCCCCTGCTCCTCATCTGTCCCAGGCTCCCTTGCTCCTCCTCAGTCCCAGGTTTCCCTTGCTTCTCACAGTGCAGATAGACACACTGGCCCACATGCAGATACAGACACACAAAATCACACAGAGACTCAGATACAAACACTGACACAGACACAAACACTGATACACATGCAGATGCACAGACAAACAGATACACACACTGACACACATGCAGATGCATAGACACACAGATACACACACATGCATAGACCTGCAGATACACACACAGACACACATACAAACATACAGACATACAGATACACACACAGACATACATACAGATACATAGACATACAGATTCAACACTGACACACATGCATATATGTATACACACATATAAACACACTGACACACATTCAGATACATAGACACATAAAAACACACAGTGACACACATGCAGATACATATACACACATACACACACTGACACACATGCAGATACATAGACACACATACACACACACGGACACACATGTAAATACATAGACACAAATATACACACTGACACTCATGCAGATACACAGACATACTGGATTGTACTCCTGGGGGTATGTGTATCATGGGTTTGGAACCCCTTGTTTTAGGATGAGAGAAAACTGCCTTTAAAAAAGATACCACAGCTGTTTATGGACTGAATAATTAACATCTTTGAGGGCCCAGACTTCGACAATTTGCTGTTGCTCTCAGGGCCAGATTAAGTGGGCCAGGTGCTGACAGTTACGATGGGCCTAATTACAGAATCTTATCGACCAAAAACACTAAAACATTCCCAAGCATCATGTATCTGATGGAGATGTTGCTGGAGGGAAAGAAAATATCAGCTATAAGAAAACACATACCCTATGCTAATCTCACTCTAATTTATGATTTCATCTTTCAAGAAAATCCATAACCCCTAACAGCAGTGTCCAGTGAAGCAGGAAGTCAATGGGCGCAGTAAAAGGGTGGGCCACTGACGCAAAACCTGTAACCTGCCAAAAGGGGCGAACATGCCCAAAAAGAGGGCATGTCTGTCCAAAGAATTGGAAGGCCAGCCTTGCATGAATGCATGTCAGGCTTTATGCTAATCATGCAAGCTGGCCAACTAAGGGCATACTATGCAGACAGCCCCCTGCGCTTGGCATAAATGCGTCTAATGATGCGCTGGCTCAGCGCTTTCTAAGGACTGTCCCCTAGCACTCGCAGGTCCACTTCTCTCCCTATCTTCTTAATAGCAGGCAGAAACTTCTGGTATATAGTCTGGGACAGAGAAAAGCTGTATGTAGTGAGTGTAGAAGAAGACCAAAGTCCGAATTACCTTAACTAATTTCATTGTCAGCCAGTCCTCACAAGTTTTGTTCCCATACAACCCTCTTAAATTTCCATACTTAAGCAAGAGTATGTGAGGAGTAGTTAGGGTTGCCACCTTTCTTGGAAAAACAGAGCAAAATTAATTATGTATGGGTGACATCACGTGATGTAAATCACAAGGAGTGACATAAGAGAACATTCTGTAAAATCTCCAAAAAACTACTTACAGTTTGATTCTGCTGTATAGATGGATTGCTCCCAGTGTCTCCCTGTCCCCCAGTGTCTCAAGTCTCCCACTGTCTGTGTCCTCTAGTCTCCCAGTGCCCCCATGTCTTCCAGTGCCCTCATGACTCAGTGTCCCCATGTGTATGTGCTAGATTGTCTCAGAGGCCTATTTGCATTTGGTGTGGTAGACCCCCACTTCTAGTGATCTGGTGCTGTGTGCCAGTTCCTGAGCTTCTATGATTAGTGCCACAATGCTGTCTTTCAGTCCTGTATTTTTCTCTCACTGTTAGGATTTCTTAATGTGTGTCCCATTCACTATCTGGTACACCTCGTTGACTGATTTTTCTAGCCATGGAACCTCCTCCTTTTCTGAATTATCTACCTGTAGTTGTCTCAGCAGACTCTCTTAGTGGTTCTTTGGGAGCCATCTTTGTGATGTACTCTGTGTTTCATCCAGGACTTTGGCCTTGACACTCATCAGACCATGACCTCCTTCCTTATTGCTGGTGTACAATCTCTGGGTGCTGTTAGTTGGAATCCTCCATTCATAGTGAGTAGTTTCTGGGTTTTGACATCCATGGTGTCCAGCTCTTCTCTTAGCCAGGTTATGATTCCAGCTGGGTACCTGATGACTGGTAGGGTATATGTGTTGATGGCCTAAATCTTGTTTTTACCATTGAGCTGGGACTTCAGGACCTGTCTGACTCTCTGGATGTACATTAGCCACGAGGAGAAAGAATATATATATTGATAATTTGAGATAGATACATTATATGTGAATATGTAAATATGTATGAATATCATAAATAATGATATTTGTGTATAAACATTGAAACAGACAAAGGATTACAAATGTGTATTATTATGGGAAATCTATCATTTATGTTTTTTTTTGTTTTTTTTAAATATTAGAATGGCTAAGCAATGCCACAGGAAAATAAATGGTATTTATTTAATGATCAAATAATCAGGTCTGCGCACATTCCTATTTCCATGTTGGCCAATAGTAATTCACATCATTATCTTTTTAATGTCCGAGGTCATTAATACACTTGATATGACCTGCCCGAACTTCCACTCTGTATTTCACTGATTTGGCGTCAGATTATTTCTCCGTCTTTCATCATCAGACTTTCAGTTTTGTTCTCCAATGCTGTCAAAAGTAGAGCTTCGTGTTTCACATACTCCCCTAATGCCCTGCATTTATTTATTTATTTTCTTAATCTTGTTATCAGGAATCATCAGTAAAACTAACTGCTTGATACCAGGCTTATGATATTTTTTATCACTGTCAGCAGACATACTTTGTTTATTCTGTAATGATCATTACCCGTCCCAATTGCTGTTCATTGTCAGTGTTTGACATAGTTCATTACTGACATCTGCAAGCAATGTCTGCTTTTTATTGACACTGTCTGTGTCACGGATGGTTTCCTTGGCAATCCCACTTTGGGCACTGTTTCTTTCAGCTCTACAGCAGTTCACATAGAGTTACATATGTTAGAAGAAAGCATCTAAATGTGAGATTCGATCACGCATTGAATGTCATTATGCTTGCTTGTTTATTTCAAGGAATGTCTTTCCCTTGTGAATGTAACCCTTGCTGTACATACTCTAGAGAGCTATTGGATGCCTGGCAAAAGACCCAGATATCATCATCAAATAGCCTGATTTTTATGAGCATACAGTGTTTTTAGTGTTAAATATTTTTGTGTTCCAACTTCTATTCAGTTTTGTGAATTTTCCACAGCATTCAATATTTATAGTATTAAATGGCAAAAGTTACGCTTTATATATTCTTGTAAGCAAGCATGTTTGTATTTGTGACCCACTGGGGAAACTGATATGTGTGTTAGTGCTTGTGTATTATCACATGTCCAGGAATAGGTAGTAGAATCCAAAAGAATGGATAAGTTTGATGAGTAAGGCAATGTAAAGAAGGGGACCAAGGACAGAGCCTTGGGGGACTCCAACCAAGACAGGATGCATTTTATGAAAAGTTGTGTGTATTGACTCTTGTGTAAATTGATTATATATATTGCTTTTATCAACTAAGTCTAAAAACAAATGACGTTACGCATATTGTAAATGTATAATATAAATCTATATTAACTAATCTTCCTTAAATGAACACAATATGTAGGAAATGGCCTACTTTTTTAATGCAATATAAACATAATGCATTAAAACAATGAAAAAAAAAAAAAAGAAAGAATTGCAGCAATTACACAGACAATCCCATCCTAGACTAGGAATTCAAGCCCCAGCGGCAGGTCCACTCATTACCTTTCATGAGTAAAACTGTTCAAGAAGTTGCTAGTTGCAATGCAACGCTGCTATTAGCACATTGACAGTTTTGTGAAGCTTGCTATGTGAAGTGATCTCCTAAGTCGCTGAACTATATCTCTGGAGTGCACACAGCTTTGACGTGCTCAATCTCAAGAGCAAGAGAAGGAAGAAGAGAGATATCAGTACAACTGTGCATACAGCATGCACAAGTCTCATGGAGGTTGGACTGCAAAAGTGGAAGCAAAATACCTCCTATGACATCACTGATTGTGTTTGCATTCTTGTAACTGCAGCAGTTTTTGCAAATTGTTGTAGCTATTAGCCACGCTGTGCAATGAGACTGAGAGAAAATAATTCTCCATTATAAACTTACCCCCCCCCCAAAAACATTTAGTCTATGTATACCTGATAAAGAATTTCACGTACACATCTCTCTTTCTTCTGTTGATCTATTGCATGAGCTACAAGGCTTCAGTGGAAATAAGAAGAAAAAAGATTTTTAAGTGTTTGAGAAGATACACCTCTCCAAAATAGCCTTTAGTTACAAAAATGGACAACAAATTGCTGCAATTTCTAGCTTTGTCCTTGGCAGACATACATTTATACATAGTTATACCTAGTTCAAAATATGTGGAAATTAAAAATAAAAATAGTGCGTGGTTGTAAATGCATTAAAGGTACTAATAATTGTATATTTTATAGCTAGCTCTATAATCTTGATTTATTCATAATATATGTAATAACTTGATATATATATATATATATCTATACAGGTGCATACCTGGAGCATTTGGCACCCGGGGTGGACCTTATATTTGCCCTCCTCCCCCATAAAATGTTAAAAAACACCCACACATTTACAAAAAAAAAAATTTATTCAGCATTGAGCAGTGTTTGCATTTTTTAAATGTATTTAGCACTGAGCAGTGTTGTGTGTTTGAATGTAAGCATGTTTTTTGTATTTTTGTATGAAGTATATGTGAGTGAATGTAGGGGTGTGTTTGTATGTAGTGTTGACATTTGAATGCAAGCATGCATTTTTGTGTAGTGTGTTTTTTGAATATGTGGTGTGAAGAAACTACCCTGTTTGGTTCGTTACATTGGATTTTACTCGTTCGGTAGATAAAGCTACCGAACTTCGACCACTCCCCTGGCTCATTATCTACAAAGAAACCCGCAGAATTAAGTGCTCTCCCTGTGTGGCCATCTTGTTCGCATGAAAAGAGGCAGTGGGACTTGGCCATTGAGTGTCTGGAACTAAAATCAGATACTCAACTTCCCGAAAGCCTGCTTCTTTTCACCGACCAGCCAGGAGAGTGCTATTCGGTAGCTTTGTTCCCATGAATTAGAGGAACAAACGCTACCTATGAGCCAGGGGAACAGTTTGTGAATTTGTTCAGGTTTTTAGACTTCGTAAATAGACCGACTGCTACCTCTGAAAATGTGGAACTATTTTTGGGCATAGAACCATGTGTGCGGTCGGCCAAATTCATGAAATTGTTGAAATGTGTTTCTGGGTATTTTGTGTGTTTAAATGTATTTTTGGGGTTTTGTAAAAATATATGTTTTTTTGTGCCTGGAGATAATTGAGTGTAATACAGCGGATTTACCTATTTTGTATGGGAGTTTCCTGGACCTGAGAGCCAATGTAATCGTATGTATGCCTTTACTGTAGTCTACTCTCAGTTCCAGGGGGAGGCACCCCTTGCATGGGGACCTGCATATAAGGCCAGTTGGCCTGAATAAAATCATTCCTGTTGTAGCCTTCATCTAGTTGAGGCTTATGTTTGGGTATGTGTCTGCTCACTGGAAGAAATTACTGAATGCTGCATTGCCTTCTGGAGAACGTGTGAGTCAACCCCCGAACTGCGAGCTATAATCACTCAGCCATTAGCATACCATACCAGCGTTCTTGACATGTGGTGTGTTTTATGTAGTGTTGATATTTGGATGCAGGGGTATATTTGTGTTTAGTGCTGGCGAAATGCTGAGATGTATGCACATATACACATATACTCAAATATACACACACTGGCACACATGCAGATACATAGACACACAGATGCACACACTGGCACATACAGATACACAGACACATAGGTATACACATGCAGATACATAGAAACACAGTCATGCACAGATACAGACAAACACTGACACACATACAGATAGAGACACACAAATACAAACACACATATAGATACAAACACACACTTACAGACACAAACTGACACACGTGTGCAGAGACAAATAGGCACAGACACACATACAGATACACACACAGAGATACAAACACAGACACACAGATACACACATACAGATACACATATACAGACACACATACAGATACACAGACACAGATGTAAGTGTGTGTGTGCTTATTGTATGTAGTGTGTGTTTGTGTAGTGTATGTGTTTGTGTACTGTATGCAGGTTGTGTGTGTGTATGGTGTATGCAGTGTGTAGGGTGAGTGTGTAGTGAGTGTATGTGCTGTGTGTGTAGTGTATGCTGTGTGTATAGTGTGTATGCAATGTGTGTGTGTATAGTGTGTATGCAGTGTGTGTGTATAATGAGTGTATAGTGAGCAGTATGTATTGTTCGTGTGTGTGTGTGTCCTCGGACACTACATTCCCTGGTGGTCCGGTGGCACTGTATGGTAGCCCAGTTAAGAGGGGCCCAAGAGTTTCCACTTCCAGCAGCAGCATGTACTCTGTTCTCACGATCCACTAAAGCGTTGCTGCGGGTTGCCATAGCAATGCACGGCAACGCTGTCATGGGTCGCGAGAACATGCTGCCGCTGGACGCGGAGACTTCTGCAAGTGACAAGAAAATGCCCCCTGGGCACCCCCTAGTGGGTGGCACCCGGGGTGGACCGTCCCCCTCCCCCCCTTAGTGTGCCACTGTATGTATATATATATATATATATATATATATATATATATATAATAACTATATATCATGTAGCATGCCTTAGAAAATGCTAATATAATTAGTATTCTATACAACATATAGATGCAATACAGCATGTCTTAGTAAATTATAATAGATTTAATATTCTATACGATAACCAGTTATAGTATAACATGATTTACAAAGATGCTATTCTGTACAATAACTAGTTACAATATAGCATGGCATAAAAAAATGGTAATAAATTCAGTATTCTTTACAATAATTAGATACAATACAGCATGTCTTACAAAACGTTCCATAAAAAGATGTACGGAACATTAAAAGCAATTAGAATATATTTGTACTATAACATATTTAGATTTTTTTAAGGATGCTAACTCTAGTTTTTGTATTTCAGCAATGCTCTTCCCGTTTCATACCACTCGGTGTGATCTTTACCATTTGTAACCACCTGGTGTCAGTGTGAGCTGCACAATCCGAGTATAACAACAAATAGAAGTGTTCTAAATATAGGAACATTCTGAAAATTATCTTGATAACTCTAAAGGGAAATAATATTATCATTGATACAACAGACAGAAATATCTTAAGAAACAAATGGTATTAGCTTTTTTTTTTTAAAACTCAAGATCATCCCCTGCATAATTAATTAAAATTACTTATATTTAGAAATTATATCTGAAAAATGTACATATCAACACAAGATGGAGTAAACTATACAATTCATCTAATAACACACATCACTTGTGTCACAACCTGGCCAGGGAAATGTCTGTCACATTGTTTATTTTTATATACAAATGGATGGATGGCTTTCATTATAGAGCAGATTTAACCTATATAGAACAGGGCTATTTTCACCGTATGTCCAGAACAATTTGGACACACAGACACTGTGAATATAACAAAATATAATTTTGTGTTTCTTTGCAAAAGGTAATTCACACACAGAAAGTGCATTTGGAGAAAATCACAATTTCTTTTAATGTTTATTAAAATATTATTAATTATAAATAAACATCTTCCTTTGTATAGAATGTTTTTTTTCTTTAATTCCAGGAGCCATTATTTGTTGAATATGAATTTGTTGATTTGAATTCGGTGTTCTTGTCCTATAATGTTCTTAGAAATCAATGCTCTTAAAGGGACACCAAAAGAAAATAACCAAAAATACTACATCTTAATATAGTGAGTTTGGTGTATAAGATGTTGTTCTTTTTGACTGTCAATGTAACACATAGTTATTTCTGAGAAATGGCAATGTTTGCATTTGACCTAAAACTGTGCCTCTGATTTTCAAAAGTCTTCACACTTAGCGTTATCACGCACAGTATGATGACACCAAATGGATTCAATGCTCCTCTGTGGCAGAGTACGCTGATTGCCCCATGTGCACCTTATATCCTCAATGATATGAGGAAAATTAGATTGCGAAAAGTAATCAGAACTGATAAAGTTATCAGAGTTTTATAAAAAGTGGGGCCAGTAATCAGGATCCACCATGTTTTCTGAGACACATATCATATATACATATTGATAGGCAGCACAGGAAAATAGTAGCCCTGTAATATGTAGAATTCAGAATAAGGTGTATAAGGTTAAGCAATTAGGCAAAGAAGAATCTTGCAATTAAGACTGCCATTCAAACACTAATGAGCTTTAAGACCAGCTCTAGGTCAGCAGTGTTTTTATATCAGAATCTCTGTTGCCTCTCTTTTAAGAAGAAGTAAGATAAAAGTTGGATAAGTAACAAAAAAGATAAAGAGAGTGAGATAAATACTGGATGGCAATAATGAAGATGGAAATAAATACTGAAGGAATAAAGAAGGAATAAAAAGCTAAAAAAAAAATTAGGGGTGAGAAAAAAAACAAAAACTAGTGCTTGGAGGGACTACAGTGGTATGCACATGTTATGAGGAGCACTGTATAATACAGGACCAGAATACAGAACCAGAGTGGAGAACAATGGAGCTTTGGAAGAGAGAGACGCCTACTGTAATGTAAGACACTTGGAATCTTTGGCCATTCTAACCAATAGGATATACGTGGCACAATTCCCTTTCTTTTATATACCATTAGACACTACGCACTGCAAGGTTTTTTGTTAATCTTTTTTATATTTGGTAGGAAGTAAGAAGCTGATTGAAATTTTTTTTTTAAATGTATTCTTTTTTTCTCACATTTTTTCAACACTGCATCATGATCAGAGAACTCACATGGGTCTACTCAGGACCGATGGACCTCTTCCTCAGTAATGAGATCCCTGGTGACGATATGATGACATCGCCAGAGAAGTCTTCCCTGAATGCAGTGCAGAATACCCCATGAATGCTGTGCTCTGTATTGGCAATCTCACAGTAAGGGGATGACCTGTCAAAGAACTAGTACATCAAACAAGAAATGGAATCAAGCAGGACTAAGGCATCCGCTGAAACACTGCATAACTAAGGCAAAAACCAAACAATTACTATTTTGATGAATACTGCAATAAAAACTGCATTATTTCAATAGCAGTTAAACCTCCCACATTTATTTTTCAATGATACAGGAAGCCAGAGTTGAGGCTAGGAGTTTTATGGACCTGCTTAAAATAATACAGGAAGTACCCAGAACAAATAGCAGTATGTGGTGTATACTGCAATGCAGTCATACAGTTTCATTATAAGGCTGATCAGTGGGTACAAGTGCAATGTTGGTTGACAAAGTGATCAGGAATGTCATATTTACAAAGAGCCCCAATCAAGGTCATCACAGACCTCTCAGGTCTCTGCTGTCCATTCTGGGCCTGATAATATATGTAATGATATTACACATATCGAATCTTGCTGAATTCTCTCCTATTTATCTTTAAATTTAAAAATACTCAATATTAGTGCTAGTTTCATTTATTTTGCCAGTGCAGGGCTACAAAATTTTTCCTCATCCGACAGAAAGGAGTCTTGGCTATCAATACATAGCTATATATGTAGTCAATATTCTGTTTTACAGCTGGGTTGACTCAAATCATGTTGAATTTCCATGCCATCTTGAATTCCAAGGCTTTATTCTTTATTGGAGACATGAAGTGGGAGATTTATCAAAGAGTTTCTGCTAAATTTATAATTTTTTTCTTTACTTTTTCAACAGAAAAGGGGCCAACAAATTTTTCTGCCATTTTAAATTTGGCCGTCTTTTGAAGTGAAAACCAGGGGAATTTGCTATAAACAAAACATTCCCTTTTTCGGATCACTTTAATAGCTACAATCAAATTAATAATGTAATTTAACCATCACTTTTCAGAACACTTTCAAAAATATTCTCTGAAATGTAATGGATATTACAGGATTAAAACCTTGAAATTATTTGAACAAAGTTCTACTAACCAGCTTAACACTCTACTTATTAAGTCCACATTAAACACCAAACTACATAATTAATATTTGTATACCTTTAGTTTTTTAATTCAAATTTTTCCTTATTTGTGCAATTTTGCAAAAAAAAAAAAAAAAAAAAGCTTACTTTTAGTCCTAAAGACTACAGACATGATCTGGATTTAAATAGTTTCAGCAGTTGTTAAAAAAGCCTTATACCACTATGTAATTTCATTCCCTCACTTTCCAAAGTATATTGATTTTGTTATGTTTTACAATTACATGCTTTAAGGCACTTTTTTTATTAGTGCTTTCAAGATTCTTTCTATTTTTAGGCTGATTTTCATTGGTTCCAGAAAATTCACATAAAGAAACAGGATATTTTTGTCATTCACTACATTAAAGAAAAAAAAACAATTTAGTTACATATAAAATTAACAGAATTGAAATACATTGAATGATATGTTATTTTTTTCATGTCTAGAGGCCACTGAAAAACAGACAAGATGATTTTGAAATTTTCTTGGAATTTATTAATTAATAAGCAGTAAAGAAAATTCCTCTAAGGGGCGTATAGTTCAAGATTAGATCATTAGAGGCACTCATTATTTACCAAGCAAAAAAAATAGAAGGAGATCACAGAACACTGCATGACCACTATAACTTATTGTCCCACCCTGTGTGCAGGTGGAGTGCAGCTCTAATGTTTAATGAAAACACAGCTGATAATAAAGTAGTATTCTTTAAAAACTGCTAAGGATTCATTTCAAGGTTTATGTGGTTAAGTGATTTTGTGTCTTTGAATATTTTGCTGCTGCTTTTAGAAGTCTCGTGAAATTATGTGTCAATAATGAATCCACAAAGTTGAGCTTTTTGTTTGATAACTCCACATGTACAGAGTAATTCACTGAACTACGAATTGTTCACAGAATTTCAAAGCTTTGGCCAAAATAGCCAAAATAAGTAGGATATTTTTTCTTGTTTGGTAATTTGGCATGAAATGTAAACTTTCCTTGTCTATTCCTGAGAATTAACTAGTAGCACACTAAGCAGGAGGTGGGGGCTCTCCAATCTCAGTTGTCAGGTGGGAGGCGGTACACACAGCACCCCTGTTCCATGGGTCACTCTTTCTAGCGTGGCTTCATAGGACCCAGGTAGAGGATTACATTATCCTCCACCTGGGTCTAAAAGGAAGGGAGCTGCAACAATTATTTGGGTAACTGGCTGAGTTATATACAGCTGGCACCCACTGCATGGTTACCATGCCCAGGGAGCAGGGAGAAGTCCCTACTTCCCCACCACTAGACACCAGGAATTCCGACCTCTGCTTCTACCCCCCTCAGGCCACATAAAGGTAAGAGATTTCATGACTTGCTTGTGTGCTTCTGTGTGGTTGCCTAAGACTATGTGTGTGATTGTATGCCTGTGACTGTGTGTGTAGCCCTGACTGTGTTTATCATACGAAGATCTGCACACTGACGTGGGGGACGCAATGATGTTGGGGGTGGTGCCATGAGAAGACCCCTCTACGTCGGGTCACACACCACCCAGGAAAGAAAAAAATCAGAGGCACTGAACCACCAATGTGGAATGAATAAATGTAACGAGCATCAGGTTTTTCCCGAGCTCGCTTTTAAATGATTCTCGGGCACCCAGCCATCGCAGAGAGTGACGCCATCATGCGGTTTCAGGTGATGTCAGATGTCTCTGATGCCTGCATGTACCAGAGTTAGAGATGTATTTCACCTATCAGACAATCTTGATGCTGTCCTCATTCTGTGGAATAATCAACAAGCTGTAAGTCAAGCATGTCAAACTTGCATGCGGCCCACAATAGACATCTTTGCGGTTTGCACATTGCACGTGCCTACTCTGCTAAGATTTACCTGGCCGGGACTCGGAGAGGTCACTGGAGGAGTTCAGTCTTCCTTCTCATCACTGCTCTCTCGTGTGCGCCACCTGCCGGCATCACTAGACGGTGCGCGTGAGGGAGCAGTGAGGAGCAGAAAGATGGAGATCTCCCGATAGAAGATCCCCACACAAGCTCCCAAAGGTAGGGAGCAATAAATAACACGATGTGAGTGTGTGCAAGAATGTGGAAATGTGTGTGTGTCTGTCAGTGGTGTGTGTCTGTCATTGAGTGAGTGTGTGTGTCTGTCTGTGAGTGAGTGTGTCTGTCTGTCTGTCAGTATGTGTGTCTGTCTGTGCATCTGTCAGTGAGTGTGTGTGTGTCAGTGAGTGTGTCTGTCTGTGTGTGTCTGTCTGTGCATCTGTCAGTGAGTGTGTGTGTGTCAGTGAGTGTGTCTGTCTGTGTGTGTCTGTCAGTGAGTGTGTGTCTGTTTGTCAGTGAGTATGTGTGTCAGTGAGTGTGTGTGTCTGTGTGCCTGTCAGTAAATGTGTCTGTCAGTGAGTGTGTGTCAGTGAGTGTGTCTGTGTGTGTGTCTATCAGTGAGTGTGTGTTTGTCGGTCAGTGTTGCAATGGCCGTGGCTGGACAGTTGAGAACCTGGAGGTGCACAGAGGCACGCAACGCCATGTCACATTCGAACGTGAAATCGACGTGCTCCACCTTCACAGCGTTTCAAGAAGTAGCGGAAGGAATTCGCTTTGGCACAGGGTGCAGACGGCGCCATTTGGGGTATACCAGAGGCCGGTCTCTGGAGTTGCATACTGGCAGCGGCAATGTGAGTGGAGTCTGCTTGTTGGCTAGGTGCTGGGATTTAGTATAGGTGGAGGACTGGGATTTAGTATGTGTGGGGAACTGGGATTTAGTAGAGGGGGATGCTTTTTTTTTTATATACTGTACTTTTCAAAATATTTTTTTTGTGGCCAACATAAACAATAAACCTTGTTTATTTAGCCTGTGCTAGACTTTGAGTTTGACATGCTTGCTGTAAGTGATTAACTACTTAAGCACTTAATTGTTATGCTTATTGTTTTTGTGGAATGGTATATATAAATGTGTTGCTTAGGCTTGATATGTGCAGAAACATTGTCTATTTTTGGAATCCCTGAATAAATAACTGCCTCTTTAACAAACCAACAGGCGTGCCTAGACATTTGTATATAAAACTGCTGTTTATTTACATATGATTGCATGTGACGGCATGCATGTGTGTGGCTGTGTGGATCTGTGTGTATGAATGTGACTGCCTAGGTATATACAGTATCGCAAAAAAGTTAGTACACCCCTCACATATTTGTAAATATTTTATTATAACTTTTCATGTGATAACACTGAAGAAATGACACTCTGCTACAATGTAAAGTAGTAAGTGTACAGCCTGTATAACAGCGTAAATTTGTTGTCCCTTTAAAATAACTCAACACACAGCCATTAATGTCACAACCGTTGGCAACAAAAGTGAGTACACCCCTAAGTGGAAATGTCAAAATTGGGCTGAATTAGCCATTTTCCCTCCCCAGTGTCATGTGACTCGTTAGTGTTACAAG
>OW240912.1:271037379-271134723 GCA_933207985.1 Pelobates cultripes
AAACTAGAAAAATGTTTATTTGACCAATCCGAAGTCCAGTTCTTGGGGTATTTGATTTCCACCAAAGGGTTTCGTATGGATCCCCAGAAGCTTTCTGCTGTCATAGAGTGGCCTCTACCACAGGGTTTGAAAGCAATTCAACGTTTTCTTGGTTTCTCTAACTATTATAGACGCTTTATTAAGGGTTTTTCTTCTATTGTGGCACCTATCACCCGTATGACAAAAAAGGGTGGTAATACTCGTGTCTGGTCTCCCGAGGCACTTCAGGCTTTCGACTTTCTTAAAACTACATTCGCCTCGGCACCTATTTTACAGCACCCTATCCCCTCATTGCCTTATATTCTTGAAGTTGATGCTTCTGAAATCGGGGTAGGTGCTGTTTTGTCCCAAAGAGAATCGCCTGAAAAGCCATTGCATCCTTGTGGCTTCTTTTCTAGACAAATGTCCAAAGCTGAAAGGAATTATGATGTGGGTAATTGTGAACTCCTTGCTATTATCTTAGCCCTTAAAGAATGGAGACATCTGTTAGAAGGAACTAAGGATCCTATTCTAATTTTTACTGATCACAAGAATCTATCCTACCTTGGTGAAGCTAAAAGATTATCTTCTAGACAGGCCAGATGGTCACTATTTTTGTCCCGTTTCAATTATATTATCACCTATAGGCCAGGTGATCGCAACATTAAAGCAGATGCTCTGTCCAGACAGTTCGAAACTACTGACAAACAAGAGGTTGACGTTACTCCTGTCATTCCCCCAGACAGGATAATAGCCATTACTATGTTGTCTATTTCTTCATCCCTCTTGCAGACCATACAGGCAAAACAAAGTATGGCACCTAGCGAGAGGCCTATTGATAAATTGTTTGTTGATGTTCCCGAGAGACGGGAGATTCTGTCATTATATCATGATACTAAGACTGCTGGACATCCTGGTATTACCAAAACGATGTCAGCCGTTTCTCAATATTTTTGGTGGGGTTCCTTACGTAAGGATGTCACTGACTATATAAGTGCTTGTACTACTTGTGCATGTATGAAAACGTCGCGTAGAGTTCCTTGTGGGCTTCTGCATCCCTTACCAGTTCCCGAGAGACCTTGGTCTAACCTATCCATGGATTTTATTGTTGAATTACCTCCTTTGAATGGTAACACAGTCATCCTGATGATAGTAGATCGGTTTTCCAAGATGGCTCACTTTGTGTCTCTTAGCAAGTTGCCCACATCCAAGGAACTGGCTCTTATCTTCGCTAGAGAAGTATTTCGGTTACATGGTATTCCTGTATCTATTGTGTCCGATAGGGGTAGCCAATTTATTTCCAGGTTCTGGAAAGCCTTTTGCTCAGAAATGGGTATTTCTCTCTCATTTTCTTCCGCTTACCATCCCAGTCTAATGGAGCTGCTGAACGTGCCAACCAGTCTCTGGAGCAGTACCTTCGTTGTTTTGTGTCTCACCATCAGGACAATTGGTCTGACCTACTTCCTTGGGCTGAGTTTGCTCGAAATAATGCCACTCATGATTCTTCCGTCAAAAGCCCTTTTTACGTTGTCTATGGCCAGCATCCCGTTGTTCTTCCGGCTGCATTCTCCTCTCAGGGCATGCCAGTTCTGGATGAGCATTTGGCTGGTTTGCGTAATACTTGGGAGCAGGTTCAGCGTTCTTTGGTGGATTCCGCTGCTCGCCAGAAGGCACAGGCTGACAAGCATCGCAGGGCGGCTCCTACTTATGTTGTGGGGACAGGGTTTTGCTTTCCACGCGGAATATTCGCCTGCGGGTGCCTTCTATGAAATTGGCTCCCCGCTTCATAGGTCCTTATCGTATACTGCATAAGGTTAATCCTGTTTCATAAGCCTTGGGTCTTCCTAAGAATCTGCGTATTCCTAATGTGTTTCACACTTCGTTGTTAAAGCCTTACGTACGCAACTGCTATACCCGGCATTCTCCGCCTCCCCCTCCTGTCTCCGTGGAGGGTCATGAGGAATTCGAAGTCTCTGCTGTTCTTGACTCTCGTTACCTTAGGGGTCGACTTCAGTACTTGGTGCATTGGAAGGGTTATGGGCCTGAGGAGCGCAGTTGGATTTCAGCTGATGCTGTTCACGCTCCCTGCCTTGTGCGTTCTTACCATTCTCGTTTTCCTGCCAGGCCTGGCCCTACCCGCTCAGAGGGCGTGTCCTCAGGGGGGGGTACTGTAGCGTTACTTACCATATCCAGGGGCCGGCAGCGGTCCTCTCTTCGAGCCGCGCGCGGTCCTGCTGCTGCACGAGCCGCGTGCGGCTCATCCGACGGCTTCAATAGGATGGAGGGCAGTGACCGCGAGAAGCGGTCACGTGTCCCACCTGAATCTAAGAGCGCGCCGCGAGTCTCGGGCGCGCTCTTAAAGAGACAGTGGGAGCCTAAATTGTCAAAAGGCTCCCATTGGCCCCTGTCATACCACACTCCCCATACACTTACCTTTTGGGGGTGTGGATATGACAGGAGCCAATCACATTAGTTTTGAAGCTATTTAAACTTACCTCTCCCTCTACTCCCTGCCCTATAGTGGTTTCTGTATCAGTTCCCTTTAGCGCTTGTTGTGTTCAGTTGTGTTTCTCCGTATTGACCTTGGCTTTGTTTCTGACTACGTTTTCTCTTTATCCTTCTGTTCTGGTTGTCGGCTTGTTGTTTACTGTGTACCAGACCCCGGCTTGTCCTAGTTTGCGCTGTCTCTCTGTGCCCTTGATTTTGGATCGTTCCTGACTCTGTCTCCTCTCATATACGTCGAGTCCGGCCATTCTAAGGTCCGGTAGACGTATCTCTCCTCTGTGTTGTCTTCTGTTTAGCTGAATCCTGCGTGTTGGGGTATATTCACGTTACAGCAGGACAGTGCTCAGACCTGCCCCCCCAATTAAAATGTTCCCCACCCCTTCCTGTGAAGGCCACACTTTGACAGATGCTCACTCACTGACAGACACACACTCACTGACAGATGCATACACTCATTGACAGACACACACTCTCATATACACTGACAAACAATGACATACACACACACTATTACTTGGACACACACTGACAGACGCACGCACTCACTGACCCAAACACACACACATTCACTCACAGACACACACTGACAGCCAGACATATACACTGAGATACACACACTGACAGCCAGACACATACAATCACTCAGATACACACTGACAGACATACACACACAATCATTCAGACATACACACACTGACAGCCCGCCTCCCCTCCCCTCTCCTTCCCTTCCCAAATTTTAACCGATTACTTTTTTTTTTTAGTTTAAATCCACCCAGCCTCCCTACCTTTGGGAGTGCTGGGTGAGTTTTTTTTTGCCTGGGGGCTGGGGTCCCTTCTGACAGGAAAGGAGGCAGGCGGGCGGCTAACTAAGAATCCATGCGGACAGGTGGGCGGCGCTGGCGAGGGAGCTGAGCAGAGACAGCACGCCACAGAGTGATGCTGGGAGCCAGAATATGACGTCATCAATCAGTGCTCCCTTGCCAGCGCCGCCCCCTGGAAATTGCCGCCCAAGGCAAATGCCTTGTTTGCCTTGCGGCAAATACGTCCCTGGGGTCAACCTGTCCGTGCTCAGACCATACGCCGCACGCTGCATCAAATTGGTCTGTATCGCTCTTCTAAAGAGGATGCACAAGAAAGCCTGCAAACAGTTTGCTGAAGACAAGCAGACTAAGGACATGGATTACTAGAACCATGTCCTGTGGTCCGATGAGACCAAGATAAACTTATTTGGTTCAGATGATGTCAAGCATGTGGCGGCAACCAGGCGAGGAGTACAAAGACAAGTGTGTCTTGCCTACAGTCAAGCATAGTACTGGGAGTGTCATGGTCAGGGCCTGCATGAGTGCTGCCAGCACTGGGGAGCTACAGTTCATTAAGGGAACCATGAATGCCAACATGTACTGTGACATACTGAAGCAGAGCCTGATCCCCTCCCTTAGGAGACTGGGCCGCAGGGAAGTATTCCAACATGATAACGACCCCAAACACACCTCCAAGACGACCACTGCCTTGCTAAAGAAGCTGAAGGTAAAGGTGATGGACTTGCCAAGCATGCCTCCAGGCCTAAACCCTATTGAGCATCTGTGGGGCATCCTCAAACAGACGGTCTCTAACATCCACCAACTCCGTGAAATTGTCATGGAGGAGTGGAAGAGGACTCCAGTGGCAACCTGTGAAGCTCTGGTGAACTCCATGCCCATGAGGGTTAAGGCAGCGCTGGAAAATAATGGTGGCCACACAAATTATTGACACTTTTGGCCCAATTTGGACATCTCCACTTAGGGGTGTACTCACTTTTGTTGCCAACGGTTTAGACATTAATGGCTGTGTGTTGTTATTTTGAGGGGACAGCAAATTTACACTGTTATACAGGCTGTACACTTACTACTTTACATTGTAGCCTAGTGTCATTTCTTCAGTGTTGTCACATAATAAGATATAATAAAATATTTACAAAAATGTAAGGGGTGTACTCACTTTTGTGAGATACTGTATATATACAGTATATGTGTTAATGACTATGTATGTATAATTGTATGATTCTGGGTATTGTGAGTGGTTGTGATTATTTGACTGTGCGTGTCCATGTTTGTATTTGAGTGCATGATTGCATGTCTTTGTATGTATGCATGTTACTGTGTATGTTTGTGGACAAAAAAAGAGTAAGAAAGGTAAGATTTAAAAGGGGATTATATAAGACTTAAGAAGTAATGTCGGTTAAGAGAGACACAAAAAAAAGGGGTTAAGTTAAGAGAAACAAGATTGAAAGGGAGACTAGAAGAAAAACACACAAGAAGTGTCAGGAGAGACACACAAAGGGATGAGTGGGTGTGGAGCAACACACCAAAGTTGAACATGCGGGAGGAGTGGCGCGTGCCATACAGTTGTACAACATACAGTTGTTCTCAAAAGTTTGCATACTATGGCAGAAATTGTGAAATGTTGGCATTGATTTTGAAAAAATCACTGATCATGCAAAAAAATGTATTTTATTGAAGTATAGTAGTTGCTTGGCTCCTTTTAAAATCATAATGATAACATAAATCACCCAAATGGCCCTGATCAAAAGTTTACATACCCTTGAATGTTTGACCTTGTTACAGACACACACGGTGGCACACACAGGTTAAATTGGCAACTAAAGGTTAATTTCCTACACCTGTGGCTTTTTAAATTGCAAATAGTGAGTGAGTTTGTTAGCTCTCACATGGATGCAGTGAGCAGGTTAGATACTGAGCCATGGGGAGCAGAAAAGAACTGTCAAAAGGCCTGCGTCACAAGGTAATGGAACTTTATAAAGATGTAAAAGGATGTAAAAAGATATCCAAAACCTTGAAAATGCCAGTCAGTACTGTTCCATCACTTATTAAGAAGTGGAAAATTCAGGGATATCTTGACACCAAGCCAAGGTCAGGTAGACCAAGAAAGATGTCAGCCACAACTGCCAGAAGAATTGTTTGTAATACAAAGAAAAACCCACAGGTAACCTCAGGAGAAATACAGGCTGCTCTGGGAAAATACTGTGTGGTTGTTTCAAGGAGCACAATACGACAATACATGAACAAAAAATGAGCTGCATGGTCGAGTTGCCAGCAAGAAGCTTTTACTGCGCCAATGCCACAAAAAATCCCAGTTACAATATGCCCGACAACACTTTGACATGCCTCACAGTTTCTGGCCCACTGTAATTTGGAGTGACGAGACCAAAATAGAGCTTTATGGTCACAAGCATAAGCGTTATGTTTGGAGAGGGCTCAACAAGGCTATAGTGAAAAGAATACCATCCACTGTGAAGCATGGTGGTGGCTCACTGATGTTTTGGGGGAGTGTGAGCTCTTAAGGCACAGGGAATCTTGTGAAAACTGATGGAAACATAAATGCAGCATGTTATCAGAAAATACCGGCAGACAATTTGCATTCTTCTGCGCATGGGATGCTCTTGGACTTTCCAGCATGATAATGACCCTAAGCACAAGGTCAAGTTGACCCTCCAGTGGTTACAGTAGAAAAGGAGGTTCTGGAGTGGCCATCACAGTCTCCTGACCTTAATATCATCGAGCCACTCTGGAGAGATCTCAAACGTGCGGTTGATGCAAGACAACCAAAGACTTTGCATGACCTGGAGGCATTTTGCCAAGATGAATGGGCATCTATAACACCTGTAAGAACTAGGGGCCTCATATACAACTATTACAAAAGACTGCATGCTGTCATTAATGCTAAAGGGGGCAATACACAGTATTAAGAACTAAGGGTATGCAGACTGTTTCACAGAGGTCATCTCATGTTTTGTTTTATGATTGTGCCATTGTGTTATCACCTACAGTGGAATATAAATCCCATAAGAAATAAGAGAAATGTGTTTTGCCTGCTCACTCATGTTTTCCTTAAAAATGGTCGATATATTACCAATTCTCCAAGGGTTTGCAAACTTTTGAGCACCACTGTACATATCCTCCCGGGGTGCCAAGTAACCTAGGTACATCTCTGGCATTAATATTTTAGTAAATAACCATGTTAGTAAATACACTGTGGAAAGTTTACATTTCACACATACTTTTTCCACCTGCACTGTGAATTTTTACATGGTGTGTTCAATAAAAACATGGCAACATTTCATTCTTTGTGTGTTATTAGTTTAAGCAGACTGTGATTGTCTATTGTTGTGACTTAGATGATGATCAGATCACATTTTATGACCAATTTGTGCAGAAATCCATATCATTCCAAAGGGTTCACATACTTTTTCTTGCAACTGTACCTACCTCAAATCCTCATAGATTGTAAGCTTGTCTTGTATGGCCCTTCTTTAATTGTAAAGCGCTGCAGAATACATTGGTGCTATATAAATACTGCTAATAATAGTGAATAACCCTGAGATTTTTTTTTTTTAATTAAGCTCAGGGTATTTGGAGCAATTTGCAAGTCAACAAAACATAATCTAACCCACAACTAAGAACACTTGCAGTTCAGTGGCTCAAATCTGAATAAGACTGACCCACGAGTGGCATGTCTATCCTCGAATGGACAGAATTATTTTTATGACTTCACACCCTTCTCCATAACATCTAATCCATATATTTCTAAAGAGACCTGAGGATGGTTGTCAGGTCTGGATCTTCCAGGTATGTTAACATGTATAAACATTTGTGTGAAGTTAAGCCAAATATACCAAATAACTTGAATTTTCAATAAAGGAACACTATAGCTTTGGAAAAAAATATATACTTCTAACGCTATAGAAATATATGGATTAGATGTTATGGAGAAGGGTGGATTAAATGTCATGGAGAAGGGTGTGAAGTCATAAAAATAATTCTGTCCATTCGAGGATAGACATGCCACTCATGGGTCAGTCTTATTCAGATTTGAGCCACTGAACTGCAAGTGTTCTTAGTTGTGGGTTAGATTATGTTTTGTTGACTTGCAAATTGCTCCAAATACCCTGAGCTTAATTAAAAAAATAATCTCAGGGTTATTCACTATTATTAGCAGTATTAGCTGTGAGGGTTTAAAAAGTATTATTTTCCTTTACTCACTTGCTGAGCTGGTCTTGTTGTCGTCAGTCTTGTCGATGATTTCAGCCAATCCAATGTTTACACATAGGGACACATTGCGGGGCTAGTGCGCATGCATGGCAAAACACAACACTGTATCATCCAATTGGTCTGTGAGACTATCTGATTGAATAGCCAAGTTTAACTCAACTATGGAGCTAGAAGCGCCTATAGTGGTTGTCAGGAGGATAGCCACTAGAGATGCATCTAACCATTTCATGTAAACATTGCTGTTTCAACAAAATGCCAGTGTTTTAAAGGAAAGGGTTAAAATGACAGAACAACTGCATCCAGGTCACTTCATTAAGATTAAGTGGTCTGGTTTAGTTTAGTGACTTAGAAGGTGGTCATTATAAACCAGATTTAGACTACATTTAAATCACTTCATTGATATATGTTGAAGCTTGCATTTAGATTAAGACAATTATAGAAGTTTACTGAAACTATGTTAAGGGTCTGTCAAACTCGATAATGATTTTAAAAACAATTAAGCAGATTGTACATCTATAGAAAATGGTCATATTATTTACACTGATCAGTCACAACATTAAAATCACCTATCTAATATTGTATAGGTCCCCTTCGTACTGCCAAAACAGCTCTTATGTTGTGTAGAGGCATGCATTCCATGAGAACTCTGAACATGTCCTATGGTATATGGCACCAAGACACCAGCAGCAGATCCTTTACATTCTGCAAGTTGCGAAGTGGGGCCTCCATAGATCGAATTTGTTGTTCCAGCACACAGCCAACAGATGCTCAATCAGATTAAGATCTGGGTAATTTGGAAGACAAGACAACACCTTGAATTCTTTGTTATGTTCCTGAAACCATTCCTGAACAATTTTTGCAGTGTGGCAAGGGGCATTATCCTGCTGAAAGAGGTCACTGCCATCAGGGAACATCATTGCGTTGAAGGGGTTTACCTGGTCTGCAACAATCTCTAGGTAGGTGGTATGTCCAAATTAACATCCACATGAACGCCAGGACCCAAGGATTCCCTGCCTCTGCAGGCCTGCCTTGTTCCTATAGTGCATCCTGCTGCCACCTCTTCCCAGGGTAAACAACGTACATACACTCAGCCATCCACCTGATCTAAAAGAAATCCGGATTAATCAAACCAGACAACCTTCTTTCATTGCTCCATGGTCCAGGTCTGATGCTCGTGTTCCCATTGAAGGCTCTTTCAGTAGTTGTCAAGTATCATTCAGTCTATGCAGTGTTCTGACATCTTTCTTTCATGGCCAACATTAAGTTTTTCAGCAGTTTGAGCTAACCTTTACTCCCCATGTGCATCATTGAGCCTTGGGCATCTATGACCCTGATGTTGGTTCACAGGTTGTCCCTCCTTGCACCACTTTTAGTAGGTACTAACCCCTGCATACTTGGAACACCCACAAGACTTGCATTTTGGAGGTATCGATGCAGTCACCCTATCAATGCCACATGGAGAGGAGGGAGAAGGACTTATCCAAATCTTGGTAGCAAGCCACACTGCCACTGCAGTGCCTGGCAGTCCATTAGCTATAAGGATGCTGGCCTCTGCAGTTCCACGTCTCTAAGTAGCAACATCCCGAACTTACTATGATTGACGCAAACGTGCATACTTCGTCACATCATCGACCCATTCCAGCCAACCAGGAGTGTTTTAGGGATATTTAAGCCATTCTTTGCTTGTTTTCTGTGCCATGTCATGGTTTCCTCTTGTAGGTAATCTGAGAGTGCGTTCTTGTAATTATATATCTGGTTTATGATCTTAGCTTGTTCCTGCCAATCCCTTATTCTGGTGTCCTGGACCTTTTGGCTTTGTCTATTCGTTTATGCTTCTGTCTGTGTCCCTGACCTCGGCTTGTTACTGACTATTCTTTGTACATTAAATCCAGCCATTCTGAGGCTTGGTTATACATTTATCCATATTAGTATTTTCTTTGTGCGTGTTGGGCCACTGTATCGCCCTGACAGCCATTACTATTTGTCCCTTGTCAAAGTCACTTGCACATTTTTCCTGCTTCCAACACATGAACTTCAAGAATTGACTGTTCACTTGCTGCCCAATATATCCCACCTTAACAGGTGCCATTGTAACAATATTAATAATGTTATTCACTTCACCTGTCATTGGTTTTAATGTTGTGGCTGATCAGTGGATATACTATGTTACAAATAAGCATATCAATCTGTAGAATACTTTCCGAAAGAAACTGGAATGGATGGTAGTAAATTACATATTTTGTGTTACATAATTCATAAAGTACTTGTAAATAAAAAGACCATTTAATAGCCTTGTCAAAGAAATCATTTCATTCATGGGAAATATACAGAAAAAGGAATGGATATCTTAGCTTCTGAGTTATTAGGTTTCATCAGTTTATAGCGAAAATGATGAAAATATTCTTTAAAATTTTATCAGCAATGGGATCCTCTACAGTTATTTTCAAGTTGACTACAGGATAAGATATATATATAAATCCCTTATTTGATCTATTTACCACAGAGGAGAAATAGAGAAACGATTGTCTTAAAGTAGCACACAGATTCTAAGGATGCTTATTTGGCCTTGAGGTGTGTAAAAATGTCAAACAACAGTAAAAGAGAGGTACATTTTATGAAGAGAAAAGCTAAACACTAGATACCTAGAAGCAATAAAGTTAATTTTCTATAAACATTTATGCACTTAAATAAAAAACTTAGTTTTTGAAAATTGATGCAACCGTGTCCCTAAAATCTAACATTATCATGTAACTAGTTACTAATTATTTCTCAGGGCCAAACCACCAACATGATCAATATGAATGTTATTTCCCTCAGTATTGGTACCTTGTAATTCAAACCCTGTTTATGTGGGTGGAACTGGTCCTTTAAACAAATTGGGGATTGATATCTTTGGCTGCATCAATTGCTTACATTCTCTGTGTGTGTGTCTGACTTACCGGGGTCCAGCGCCGACGTCAGCCGGCGGGGGAGACCTAATGCGCATGCGCGGCAATGACATTAATGGGATTTTCTTAAAAGGGGTAATTGAGGGGATTTAATATATGGGGAGTGGGCATCCCCAGTATGATGATTATGATTATGATAGTTTGTTTTTAACTTCTATGCAAAAAAAAATAGGCATGCCCTGGCATATTATGGAAGACATCCTGTTATTCCCTCCTTGTGTACTGCTTGACTGTTAGACTTCTACATTTTATTTTTAACACCCACCTTCCAGACACTGAGTGGTGAGCCATGGGTCACTCACATGTATAGCCAAATTGCTCTCTCCTTTCTACATCTTGTCCCCACTTTATATATGTGCTTTTTATATATGCCCCATTTCCTAAAACAAGAAAAGGCCTCAAAACGATTGGGATTTGTGGTCACTAGAACTGATGATTAATCAATGCGCACACACATTTCCTACATCCTAAACCAGCCCAAAGGTGCAGATTTCTCATGATTGCATATGTTATTTGTTTATGTGTACCTATTAATGAAGGCCTGTATGTAATGTGTGTACAATGTATATACAAAATGGTTAGTGAGCGAGTAGATGAATTTGACTGAATTGATGGATAAATATAGGTTGTTGAATGCAGGGACATATGTGACTGGCTGAGTTGGTAGGTGTAGGTGACTAGGTGGGTAGGGTGTGGCAGGGTGGCTGAATGTGACTATGGCTATACATTTGACAGGGTAGCTGAATATGACTGGGTTTTTACATATATTCAATTCAGTGGGTGAGGAATGTACCTAAGGGCTGACTGTATGTGGTGAGATATGTGACAGAGTCTGTGGTTTGATGAATGTGACAAGGCGATGGTAAGTAATAAGTTTGAACTATATGACATGGTGCATGGTAGGTGAATGTAAATAAATGGAGACTGGTGAGAGCTGGGAGGGGCTTAGTGAGAAAGACAGAGTGGGTCCATGTTATAGGTATGCAGGCTGTTAACAAGCTAGCGGGACGGGTGACTGTAAAGAGAATTCAAAGGAGTTGAAGACACTGTAAATATTCTTTTTAAGATTGGATACCTTGAGCTCACCCCTCTAGGCATGAGTGAGTGAGTGTCAGGATACTGACAGGGATCCAATACGCAGAGTGCGGACAGAGGAGGTACGTATACCGGACCTTAGAATGGCCGGACTAACGTATGGACAAAACAAGAATAGTCAAAAGGTAAGCCGAGGAAGCGAGATACAAGCCGAGTCAAAGGATAGGAGAGGACAACAGGACAAAAGACAAGCAAGGTCAAAACCGAAAACACAAGAGAGAGAGAACGCGCTGAGTGACTAGCAAGCTAGAACCACGACAGGGCAATGAGCAGTAGTAAAGGTTTCCTTTAAATACCCTGTCACCTTAATTGAGACCACGCCCCCAAAAGGTCCGGAATAGCGGTTCCCGGTTGACGTCATGACGTCGACGCTAGCCGTCGCGTCATAAAAGGGGGAGGAGCTAGCGCGGCCGGCGCGAAAACGGCCGGAATTTGCCGAAATGCTAGGGGCAAGGAGCCCCTAAACAGAGAGGATGTCTTCCCTGGAGTCAGCACCAACAGGTACCCTAACAGTGAGAAACAGAGTACAAGCATATTATTTATCAATACCTCATAGGGGTTGAGGAAGTAATGGTTGGTTTCCAGTGGCTGTTTATTTATTATTTCCCATCTACTGAGAAGAGGAGGTGATGGCATCAAGGAGGTCCATAGGCAGGTCCCTCCTTTATTCATTATTATTCCTAAAAATACTGCCAAAATGTAAAAGTAATGTCTATACAGCAGCTATATGGCCTGTTCAGCCTGCAATGAATACCTTTTATATACTCAGTATGAACAGCTAGCCCCCTCCTCCGTATCCTGAGCTACTAGCATGGCACTCTGCATTTCAATGTCCCATAGAGTGTGGGAGGGTGAAAGGTACACCAACATATACAATTTCTCTGCAAAGATACAGAGTGGTAGAAATTAGTTTCTCTACTGGGTAAAGACTGACACTATAGGAAAAATTAATGTAAGTAGGGTTTTGTGGGCTAAACTTAATAGCACTTTGCTCTGCAATGCATAATAAAAGGTAGAATGCGCATACATATAGTTTTTTGAGTAGCCATATTTTAAGTTTAATTAGTGTGGAGTTAAATTGTTTACCTACATAACTCTATGATAGATCTTTAGTTGGGCTTCCTAGAACACAGGTTTGATGTAATTAAAAATAAAAGCATAATTTTATATGTTCAAGACTACTGCTTGGGACAAATGAATATGAGCTTTTACGCATATGGAAAATGAAATAAAATAAAGATACTGAATGGTAATAGTTAGACTTGGGTGCCGCCAAAGATTTTGTTTCGTACGAATACATTTGGATGAAAAATAATGTTTCATCTGAACGGAATTTTGTCCATTTGTTAATTTGTTTTCTGATGAAATATGGCCATTATTTTAGTTTTGGAATTTCATTCGGGCGAATGAAATTATGAGATCCACATTGCAGCTGCATCTTGCAGCTGTTTAGCAGATAACTCTCTTGTGGGATTGCTATTACCAAATAATTAGGGAGCTGTCTACTAAGAATAATCAAAATTACCAAAAGCCCTTCCATTGATTAATTTTGGTCTTTCAGCCAGGTGTACTAATACTAAGTAAAAAAAAATGTAAATATGGAAGGTTTAATTCCTCCTTCATGCACTTAGCTGTGTGATTGGAGCATGTATACTAAACAGCGAACAGCCAGTGGCTGCTCGCTATCATAAAAGACTAACAACTGGGCAGCTATTGCTGTCCAGTCACAAATCCAATAAAGGGAGACCTGATCATGGTGGGACACCTAATGAGTTAATAAAGTGGGGAGGTTATAGTATCCCCCTGTTTCCACACCATGCCCTGAGAGTGGAGGCAATTAAAAAAAAAAGGAGGAGACCTAGTTTTCCCTTTCAGCCACCACGCGTGGCCTTAGCGTGGGGCTACTAAATAAAATGAATGGGGGACATTCACATTGGGGGCTCTAAATGTAATAACTGGGGGGATGGGACATATTGTCCCTTCAGCCCCCACCCACTAGCCCTGTCCCATTGGCTGCTGGAAAGGGCTCAAAATAATAAAAGGGGGTAGACCTAGTGTCCACCCCAGTTCCCTACCCATTGATGGCTGTGGGGGCTAATAATATCAAAAAATCAATTGCCCCCCTTGGTGACCGGGGGTCCACAAGATCCCTAGTCATCCCCCATGTGGTGTATTACCAAACTCTATAAATTATTATGTACGCATACACATATAAACTCTGGTCCGTCTACTTTAACAAATATTTATTCAGAGACAAAACAACAACAACATACAAATAACGACACACAATCTAACTAACTATACCAACAACAACAGCAACAACAACCTAACTAACAATAACAACTACATCTTATAAAATCCCACTCACAGTTCACCATGATAGAAATTAGGCCATGTCTGCTTAAAGGACTGCTCAGTAGCACAGCCAAGAAGGAACAGAGAGGAATGGAGATAGGGGGAAGTGGTTACCTCTTACTCAATTAACATATCAAAAGGTAAAGCTTATCCCACTGTACATGAGCTTGGTCACGTGATCCCTGGTCACCATATTAGTTTGATGACAGAAAGTCACCACACCCCCAAAATAAATAACCGTTACCCACAGCCAATAAACGGAATACCTATAAAATAGAAATGTCCTACTTTCATACCACATGTTTTTAATTCCATCTTCTTTTCTTTTCAGTCTCAGTAAAAACCCATAATATTGCATCGCAACTATTAAAATAAAAAAAAGGACTGGATTGCTAAAAAAAAAAATACAAATAAAAAGACTGAGCTTGCCAAGCGGGAAAAGCCTTGTATGGGATTTTCCATGCTGTGCAATTTGGGTCAGAGCACTCTGATTGGTTTACTTCTAAATCCTGAGACTTGTCTGTCTCGTCTTGTCAGGCTTGTCAGTGACTTGTTAGTCGCTTTGTAATATTACAAGGAGGAAGTCGGTAGCTCCCTACTTGCAACTAACTAACAAACAAACAAACAAACGAGTTTCATTCTTAGTTTCACTCAAAATTCAAATGAAAATGTTTTTGTCCGAAAACGAATGCTCAAGTCTAGTAATTATATCTAAGATAACTAGATTGCAGCAAGTACTGGTTAATGGAATTTAGCCTATGTAATCAGTTACTTAAACAATTTATGGTGCACACATCTCTATTTTCTGTGTCCTTTCTGTCTGTGGCTTATAACTGCAGAGAGGTACAATATTCACTGCAAAGTCATGCTTACCCACCAAATAGAATAGAAAATGAAGTGGATGATCCCTAACATAATAGCTCAGGGAACACCCAAACAGAGGGATCCATGGGTTTGCACTAATGGAATACTAAAAATCTTTATTATAGGGTACAAAAAATCCCCTCAAAGAAAGGAAACTTACAATAAACAACACTTCAAACTAAACACACAGGGGGGGATCCGAGTTGGGAGCAGCAGATAAACTATATCTATTAAGGGATACAGTATGCTAGTAGAAGGATAGTATATAATGAGACTTATACCATCCCTAGGTGGTTCTAATGTCATAAAAGACAAAAAGACAAAAAAGAAGTTGAAGTCATGATAAACTCCACTATATGGATAGGACACTAAAGTAGAGTACTAATAGCGTAGGTGCAATCTACATGGACTTGTTGTTATACTCAAGTCATAGATGTGAAGTTTAGTAAGAAAGCCCTTGTTGCCAAGCCAATAAACATCCCTCTTAGTGAGCTAAGTTGCAACAATGTACTCTGAGGTAATGATAATAAGAGGAGTATAGGCACAAGCTGCAACTGTATCTAATAGTAGCTCTATCAGCCAGTCTGCTGCATAAAAATTAGGAAAAGTATAGGCACAAAGTGCAATATGAGCTAGCTTGCTGCATAAACTCAGAATAGTCTGAGAGAATACTGTGAACGCTAAAGCTCTAAAGATCCTAACAGTCCATAAAAGGGAGACTAGAATGCTCCCTCATCTAAACTCGAATCACTCTCCCCCACCCCGTGAACCCTTAAATCAGTGCCGTGATTAAAAATAAAAAAGCATGCGACCTAACGTCCGTTTCGGCGCTGACAGAGCGCCTTTATCACGCTCTATCAAAGGTGATAAAGGCGCTCTGTCAGCGCCGAAACGGACGTTAGGTCGCATGCTTTTTTATTTTTAATCACGGCACTGATTTAAGGGTTCACGGGGTGGGGGGAGAGTGATTCGAGTTTAGATGACGGAGCATTCTAGTCTCCCTTTTATGGACTGTTAGGATCTTTAGAGCTTTAGCGTTCACAGTATTCTCTCAGACTATTCTGAGTTTATGCAGCAAGCTAGCTCATATTGCACTTTGTGCCTATACTTTTCCTAATTTTTATGCAGCAGACTGGCTGATAGAGCTACTATCAGATACAGTTGCAGCTTGTGCCTATACTCCTCTTATTATCATTACCTCAGAGTACATTGTTGCAACTTAGCTCACTAAGAGGGATGTTTATTGGCTTGGCAACAAGGGCTTTCTTACTAAACTTCACATCTATGACTTGAGTATAACAACAAGTCCATGTAGATTGCACCTACGCTATTAGTACTCTACTTTAGTGTCCTATCCATATAGTGGAGTTTATCATGACTTCAACTTCTTTTTTGTCTTTTTGTCTTTTATGACATTAGAACCACCTAGGGATGGTATAAGTCTCATTATATACTATCCTTCTACTAGCATACTGTATCCCTTAATAGATATAGTTTATCTGCTGCTCCCAACTCGGATCCCCCCCTGTGTGTTTAGTTTGAAGTGTTGTTTATTGTAAGTTTCCTTTCTTTGAGGGGATTTTTTGTACCCTATAATAAAGATTTTTAGTTTTAAGTATTCCATTAGTGCAAATCCATGGATCCCTCTGTTTGGGTGTTCCCTGAGCTATTATGTTAGGGATCATCCACTTCATTTTCTATTCTATTTCTACTTAACAAGGGTTATCCCCTACAGGGATCTATGGTCACACTATAGACTCCTATTACTAGGAATCTAATTCAGCAATTTACCCACCAAATAAGCAAAGTACAAGTACCTGTATGGTGTATGAACACAGTGTATTCCACTTACTAAAAAAAACCATTACACTAGAAAAAGAGGCACAATGATTTTAGGGTTCTTCTCTAAAGCTAGAAATGTTTTAGGCCAACATAGTCAAACTGTAAAACCAGCTGGGTAGGTGAAAGTTTTCAGTTTGTCTTTCCAATGCCATGGACAATTCCCAGTTTATAAATACCCTGTTTATATTCCAGTAGACATGTCACATTAGGGTGACATTAACATTACTGTATTCTGGTTTTATAGTAACCTGTGGACCAGCAATACATTTAGACTGTTCCTCTGCTACCGGCACTGATTTATTTTAATTCATTATCTTATATTGCATAATAAGTCATGCAAAATGTGTTCTGTGAGGCTTTGAAATATGCAGACTTGTAAATGTAAATGAGCTTTACCTATGGTTCTCGGACTACAGCAGTTTTCTTTGATGTACATTTCTGACATTCTGAGATTATAAAGAAGAAAAGAACTTTAATTTTATTAAGAAATCTTAATTGAAGTTAACATAAAAGAAGTTGCATGGTGTTAATTGGTCTGTTTCAGGCATAATTTGGACCTTAGAGACCCATGTCCCTTACCCCCTGCCAAAGTGTCAAAACTCACATCTTTAATTCAACAATCTTTGTAATAATTACCTCAGGATAAGGTGCGCTTTGATTAAGAGTCCTTTTTAGTAAAAGTACAGTACTCGGCTCCTTAAGACAAAATAAAGCAAGGCTGAGTAGAAAAGGCAAACCCATGTGACAGTGATTACAGCAGAACATTGAAAAGCAATCTATCAGATGAAAGAGGCCTTGTCATCTATGGGTGAATTTAGTTCTTTAATATTCACTTTCCCTTACAGTGTTTGTAACTGAAAAAACTTTATTAACGTTTGATAATGAAGTTGATTGAAAAGGCTTAGGGTGCTTACCTTTGGATAACTAAAAGAAGTACCTATTTACTTGATTGTCTTTTCAATCAGCTTTATTAATGCATCTATGCTTGTGACCCAATGGGCACCCACTGGGGTTAATCATACTGTGTTCTACAACAAGGATGCTTTGCCAATGTGATACCCACCTCCCATCTTTTTTTTCCCAGCAAGGACATTTTTTTATATTTACCTCTGCCTTAAGGGCAAGGTTGTCAGAAAAAGCCTTTTGTCTCATTGCATGTACTTAAGTCCAAATGCTCTGGTAATTAGCAGTCATTCAGCTGGAGACATAAAAGGCTGTGTCTAGCTTTGAATTTGCAATCCTACCACTACTCAAAAAAGTGTAAGTAACAAGATCAGGCATTGTGCGCCTTCTTTCTTCATCAGCACATGTACCGAATAGCCTGCCATCTTTTTGATATATCCCACAGCGGGAGTTAAGTGTATGTTGATATGTCAGTGAAATTCACAAGAGGGAGAAAAAAATTACTTTCATATTATTAACGACATCATGTTATTAATTACTTGTACGAAATAGAAAGGGTTTCGCAGACATGTCCCATAGGAGTGTCTTTTTAAACTACAAGAAATAAGTTTAATCTGTATCAGGACTCCAGTGTTGTAAATTGAATGCTGTAGGGAACAAAAAGCAACTTTTATTTTACACGTTTTAAGTTTAAGTTAAGTTTAATTTCCTCTTGTATACTCTCTAATCTATATTGCAAAAAAGAGAAATAAAATCAAACAAGAATAGCTGCATGTAAGGGATATGCTGAAAAATAATCGTAACAATAAGATGAATAAAGTAAACGGTGTAAACTAGAATTCCAAAACCAGAATAGAGTGTGTCAAGTAAAACAAGGAGATGGATTTCCTATTAAACAGAACACGTTGTTGCTATACATTGTCTCAGTCCAGAAGGGGTAATTAACTAATTATGATATGACATGAGTTGAATTGAACCTCCATTATTTTGTACACTTATTTACTAAGGGGTTCATTAACGAAACTCCGAACTGTAGTAAATTTAAATTTAAATGGCAAGGTTTAACTGGAATATTTGATTTGGAAAAAAATGCTCCAACTCAGCTATTGTTTCAGTCTTACTTTTTTTACATTTTCAACAATTTAGAGCAAGCATGTCAAACTCAAAAGCTAGTATGGGCCAAATAAACAAGGTTAACAAGTTTATGTGGGCCAAAAAAAACCCCAAAACTTAAACTTCCATAGAAACGTAGGTTTATTTTGCAAAGTGCAGTATAAAAATTTTTTTAGCATCCCCCTCTACTAAATCCCAGCACCCCCTGTACTAAACCCCAGTCCCTGTTTATGTATTGCTGATTGCTCCCTACCTTTCCCTAACTTTGGGAGCTGGTGTGGGGCTCTCCCTGGTGTCCAGTGGGGATCCTCTATCTGGAGGTCTCCCTTACTGCTCCCTCACGTGCGCAGTTTAATAATGCCGTCATATTCCGGCACCCGGCATCACCACAGAGGGCGTTGAGCGAGCAGTGAGGAGCAGGAAGAACAGACTGCGCTCGCTGCCGCCAGCTTCCTCTCCACCCGGCTGGGTATATTTTAGCAGAGTAGGCACCTGCAATGTGGGGAGAGCAGGTGCCTACTCTTCCTTAACAGTAAGCATGTACTCGCTGCTTGCTGGGCCGCAAAGAAATTAATTGTGGGCCGCATGTGACCCGTGGGGCGCGAGTTTGACATGCTTGATTTAGAGGTTAATGAATTACCGTATTTATCGGCGTATAACACGCACTTTTTCTCCCTGAAAATAGGGGAGAAATTGTGGGTGCGTGTTATACGCCGGCCCTTTAAATACTGCAGCCGCCTGAGCGCTCTGTCAAGAGCGCTCAGGCGGCTGCAGTTGGTACTCACCTTCCCTGTAGCGTGGCCGAGCCGCTCTGCTGTCCACGGTGGCCGGCCGGAGTGATAGGAAGGTGCACGCTCAGTGTGCACCTTCCTGTCAGTCCGACCGGGTACAGGAAACAGAAAGTTTCTGTTTCCTGTACCCGGTCGGACTGACAGGAAGGTGCACACCGTGCACCTTCCTATCACTCCAGAAGCAAACCTAGGAGTAAGAAGGGTAAAAGAGGGAAGGGGAAGAAGAGAGGGAGGGGAGTGGAAGGGGTAAGAAGAGGGGAGGGGGAGGAGGGTAAGAAGAGGGGAGGGGAGAAGAAAGGGGGGTAAGAAGAGGGGGAGGGGGAGTAAGAAGGGGGTAAGAGGGGGAGGGGGAAGTAAGAAGAGGGGGAGGGGGAGTAAGAAAGGGGGGTAAGAAGTTCTTTATTTGAAATTTAAAGGACCACTCTAGGCACCCAGACCACTTCAGCTTTATGAAGTGGTCTGGGTGCCAGGTCCCTCTAGGATTAACCCTTTTTTTTATAAACATAGCCGTTTCAGAGAAACGGCTATGTTTATACTGAGGGTTAATCCAGCCTCCAGAGGCTCTAGTGGCTGTCTCATTGACAGCCGCTAGAGGCGCTTGCGTGCTTCTCACTGTGAAAATCTTTGTGTTGGAATCCCCAACAAGGTCCATGTGGGCGTACCCCTTGCATGAGAATTGTCATAAAAGGCCAGTGTGGCACCATTAAAATTAATTCCTGCTTAACCCTCAACACATAGCCTCGTCTCGTGATTGTAGGGAACTGCTATATAGCTATACCACTAGCTCTTGTAAGAGCTTCACAGCTATACCCTCTTGGAGGAGAGACCTCCTCCCCCAAACATTCAGTATCTCCTTGAATTCCTGACAATTCACATTTTACTGATTAATTCATTAACCTCTAAATCAAGCATGTCAAACCCGCGCCCCACGGGTCACACAACACTCCAATAACAAACATACAATCCCTCCTCTCTGTCTGGGAGATAATTGAGTCAGATACTGTATCAATTCAATTATCTCCAGGCAGAAAAAACACATATTTCTAAAAAGTCCCAAAAGGACCTCAAAACATGTAATACCCCCCCCAAATGTTACATCCTCTGATAGCCCTGATCTGAGTGACCAACATATCCAAAACTCACCCAGATCAGTTCAGGGGTTCAGAAATTTTATAGAAGTCATAGGTTTTACCGACCACAGGCATGGTCCCATAGCCGAAAATAGTTCCAAAGAATCACGACTAAGGGCCTCTGGAGGACCGACCGGGAACCGTGAAGTTTTCATGTCGAAAATAGTTTCATGGCATTCGCCGCCTAGTCCCCCTCAAGTCTATTCACGGTTTTGGTCCATGCAAACAAGATGGCCGCCATCTCGTGGTCGTCCATAGGAATTGCGGCCACCCAGACGAACACTTAGACCACTGTGGTGGAAATTGCAACAATGTATCAATTAAGCTTAACAAGCTCCAGGGTGGTCTCTGGTTCGTGCGGCTGCTCAGTTACCGAACCATATAATTCAAACAGGCAAACAGAGACTTTTATATCACACTTTACAGGGTCCATAGTCTGTGGGGAAAAAAAAGAGGGATAAGGAGAGGGAAAAAGGAAGGAAAGAGGGGATAATACAAAATACAATTTCATTTCCCCATAGCCTTACAGATTGCACTGCTCATATACAAAAAGCAGGCAGTGGGTCCTAACGTTGCACCGTGGACAGCTCTGTCCGTCCGTCCTTCCCGACAGATCCTCCCCAACCTCATGCTCCCCCTGCTTCTTCTGACTTAATGCATTTTATATTCTTTACCATATACTAAAACTGATTAAAATCAATTAGTTAGTAAAAAAAAAAAATCTCATTATTTTAATCATTGATTTAAATCACACAACTCGGCCAGTGTTAAAACCATCCTTAAAGGAACACTCCATGCACCATAAACTCTACAGTGTGCTGTGTTAGTTATGGAATGCCCCTGGAGAACCCTGGTGCCGCTCATTGTAAGTAATTAAACCACGCAGAGCTTAGTCATTTGGTTAGGAGTGTCAGCTAAAAAGTTCAACTCCTTTCGATGGGTATACCTGGCACCATAATCACTACAGTGAGTAGTATTAATTATAATGTTTGGAGTGTTCTTTAGTTTGAATACTATGCAAAAGTTACTGTATGAATAATACTTACGTTTAAATGTACTTTAGTTGCAGGGGATTTATATTGGAGAAATATGAACAAGGGTGAGAGGGCTTATAGTTGTAGCAATTTAGACCTGGATATAGATTTAGGCAAAAACACGCAAGGTCAAATATGTATGATACATATTAAAAGCCACATAATGCATCCATTTCTATCTATAGAGTAATACATAACATCTTCATATATTCACTTTGATGAATATTTTATGTATGTGACAGCATATATATGCTTTTCTGGTACATCCCATTCCCATTGCTTGTACAAAGAAAATACACAGCTGAGGTAATACACAATAGACCTCTAATTAGTAGACAGTCCTTAGTTTTAATGCTAATGTGTAATCTAAATGTATTCATAATATGCCCAGGACAATGCAAATTGTAATAACAGACCAATCCCTTAGATCAATGTTCTAAATCTTGTGTATATATCAACACCCCATTTTGTCCTATATGAAAAAGTAAATGAAAATACATAACATATACAATTAAATCTTCCACAGCTTGTCATCTTTTGCATAGAATTATGTTACTAAAATTCATTAAATGAACAGTAAAGGTGCCCAGACAACTTCAAAGAAAAAGCAAAAACAAACCCTTGCCAAAGTCCAGCACCTAAATGAAACACTCAAAATAAAACAAAAATTACAGAGTGACTGAAGGCATTTCGCAGACACTTCCCCAGCAGTTGGTGAGCTCATTCAGTCATTCTGTAGATTGTGTTTTCTTGCTTTTTTTTTTTTTTTTTCATGTTTCTTATATTCTTTAAATAAGCAAATTAACATTATAAGACTAGGGTGGGAAATGCAGCAGCTACTGGTAAATTTCTAAATAAAATTATATCCCCCAAAAATTATATTAATTGAATATTTATTTGCAGTGTGTGTTTGAATACAGTGTGTGTGTGTGTGTGTGTATGTATGAGTGCATGAATGAAATGTGTGTGCGTGTGTGTGTGTGTATGAATGCAGTGTGTGTATGAGTGCAGTGTGTGTGTGTATGAATGCAGTGTGTGTGTGTATGAATGCAGTGTGTGTGTATGAGTGCAGTGTGTGTATGTGATGCAGAGCCTTGTTTTTTTCATGTTTCTTATATTATTTAAATAAGGAAATTAACATTATATTTACATAATACACAAAATTTTGTGTACTTAGTAAATTTATTTATTGAGGAAGTCATTGCGCAGAGATGTGCTACAATCAATAAATACTGACACTGATACAAGATGCAACTACATATAGCAATCGTGTGTGTGTATGAGTGCATGAATGCAGTGTGTGTGTATGAATACAGTGTGTGTGTGTATATGAGTGCAGTGTGTGTGTGGATGAGTGCAGTGTTTATGAGTGCAGTGTGTGTGTGTATGAGTGCAGTGTGTGTATGTGATGCAGAGCCTTGGTGGGGGATGGGCATTTAAAAAAATTATTATTATTTTTATTTTATTTTAATATTATAACATTTTTCTTATTTTATTGTTATTTACATTTTTACATGGCCAAGGAGGGGGGCTCTCATTCCCTGGTGGTCCAGTGGATGGGCTGTGTAGGAGGGGGACTGGCAGAGAGCTGTAACTTACCTTTCCTGCAGCTCCTGTCAGCTCCCTTCTCTCTCCTCCAGTCCGGTCAGCTCCCCTGTCAGCTCCACTGCAAGTCTTGCGGTGTGAGTGCCGTGGCAATGCTCTGACCCCGCAGCTCTCGCAAGACTTGCAGTGGAGGAGAAGGAAGCTGACAGGACCGGAGAAGAGAGAAGGGAGCTGACAAGAGCGGCAGGAAAGGTAAGTTACAGCTCTCTGCTAGCCCCCAACAGGACCGCCGGGCTTGTAATGAGCCCGGCGGTCCTGGTCTGTATTATGGCAATGTAAGTTGCCATAATACAGACATTGACTCGAGTATAAGTCGAGTTGGGGTTTTTCAGCACAAAAAATGTGCTGAAAAACTCGACTTATACTCGAGTATATACGGTATGTTATAATATTAGAAAATAATGGACAGTGGGTAATTTTAGGAATTTGATACAATGGATACAAATTTTTCTTCAAGTAAATTGATTGCACTGATTGCTAAATTTGCCAGGAACATAAAATACTAAATGAGAATATAAATTAACTACCATACTTTAAGTAATGTTTTTACTGGCATATTGTCTATATTTGTATTTATTTCATATTCGAAGAGGATATTGTCAGCAGCAGTGTTTGTGTCATTTATATAAGTGAAAAGTTTGTAATATAATTTTTCTTACTTTAGTTCTTTTGTATTTAAGCGGTGTAAGGGTAATAGTTCATTACTAAAAGAAACTACAAAAACAACAGCAAAAAACAACAAAAAACTAAAACAAGGATACATGCTTTACCTTTGTTAATATGTCACATAAAAGTAATAATAATAATACATTTTCTTTGTGTTTGTGATGTGCTGTAGATATTAATTTATTCCTGCCTTAGAAATATTGGGATAATAATGTTTAAGCTGGAGAGTAGTTTACAGAAGTGGTTTCTTTGCACTTTGGCCTTTAACCCCCTTAAGGACCAAACTTCTGGAATAAAAGGGAATCATGACATGTCACACATGTCATGCGTCCTTAAGGGGTTAAAAGGTTAATACATAATTTGTTTTCAACTCTATACATCTATCCCTAAGTTACTTTTAATTTCTGAAGACCTTTTCCTGTCTAACTGTACAGTTATACAATTTCTGCTGAGGCAAACAATTTTTAACTGTCTTTCTTTGCTTTGAATTCTAACATTTAGATCAGAAGACAAAAAAAAAGATGGATGAAGAATTCCTATCAATAATATTCTGACAGACAGAGAAAAAAAGATGAGGCAAATGTGCCCCATCTGAACTTGGCATGTGTCAGTCTTAAAGAATTCTGGGCATAGTGAATAATGTGAGTGACAATAATGGTTAATAATTATTCAGGCGGACTATCATGACTTTAAGATGATTTGAACAAGTTCACTTAATTGCCCTCTTTATGGAGATGAATATGAGTGTAGACCTCTGGATCAGGGACATTTCATTTGTCAAGTATAGCAACACATAGAAACTAAGGCTCTACTAGTAGCCAAAGGTTTACATTACTGAACAGACACACATATATTATCGCTTTGGTTGATCTTTGTGACATTTAGGAAAAATAATTATATTGAAGCCACACATGACTATAAGATTATTCCATTATACAAAAAAGAACAATATCTGCATTTCTGGATACCTGCTGGCTATGCCGAGAGCTGTGGTCAGCAACCTATGGGTACCTTTGCATGACATGCAAGGATGCCGGACCCAAATAGGCCATATGGGGAGATTAAGGAGGACCTTCCCAGCCTCCAAGCAAAGAGAACCTGTGGTCTGCATGTCTAGTGGCTACAAATACCACATATTACCAAAGCAACACTCTGTCTTGCTAGAAAAGCGTTGGAACAAACACAGCGACACAAGGAGTCTACTACACACATGGAAAGTGCAAATCAGAAGATCCACACACAGGAACACCAGGGATCAAAGAAGATTCATGTTCCTGCTGATTTGTCAGGTAGACCAGTGAAAGGGGGAGGGGGTGGAGTTAAAAAAATGTATAATAACTTTTCCAAAATGTAGTTATATATTTTGATAGTATTTAATGTGTAAATACCCACATAACTTATTTGCAAACACTTCTATAATTTACAATCCTCGAACAACATTACAGACAGCCACAAATACAAAACTTTACAAACAGCCCACTCTAAAAAAAATACCACAGACAGCCCACATCACACATACAAATACTTCAAGCAACTATATACAAACATTTAACATCAGAGAGAACCCAACCAAAGAAAACACAACACACATCAACAACATTACATCACAACATTACAACTCCCATACACACAAAAGACAGCTTCCACCACACACATATAACACAATCAACCCACAAACACAGGTTTAACATCAGAGATGACACACATATTTATTTATTTATAAAATATTATTTATTTATAAAATATTTTACCAGGAAAGATACATTGAGATTTATCTAATTTTCAAGTATGTCCTGGGTCCACAAAACATTGCATTGTTACAATTGGGTACAATAAAATACAAAACCAATATTAATACACAATAAATACAAAATTTAACATAGAACAGGTAGGAAATATATAATCAACCATGACAGGTGCATTCTGTTTTGAGGTATGTAGAGAGGGATCTCTTAAATGACTGTAGGCTTGGGGAAGATTTGAAAGTGTGCGGGAGGTCGTTCCATTATTGCGGTGCTCTGTAGGAGAAGGAGGATTAGGCTGCTTTCTTTTTGTATTGAGGCAATAAAGTGCTGGTACTGGATCGGAGGTTATAGGAGATGGGTTTCTGCTCAGGTAGCATGGGATCTTCCCAGAAAAGCTCTTAAACATATGGCTGGAAAGATGAAGGGTGCATCTGGATTCCAGCAACAGCCAGTTTAGTTATTTTAGCATGTCACAATGGTGTGTTGGTGTAATTAAATTGTAGCAAAAATCGCAGAACGAGTTATACAATGTGTTGAGTTTATTAATGTGGGATTGCGGTGCAGGTGCATATATTACATTCCCATAATCAATGATTGGCATCAGCATTTGCTGTACAATCTTTTCCTTAATTGTAGGTCTTAGGAAGGATTTGTTTCTGTACAGGGCACATAGATTTGGATAAAGTTTAGATGCAAGTTTTTCTATGTGGAGGCCAAAGGATAGATTGGGTCTAACAACATACCCAAGTATTTGAAAGAGTGGACTGCGGTCAGTGTGCTATTTGAATTTGTTTTGACGGATAGGTGGGAATTGTGTAATTTGTGTAATTTAAGTACTGTTCCAAAGATCATTGTGATAGTTTTGTCAGTGTTTAGGAAGAGTTTGTTTTTTGTGATCCATTTTTCTACCTCTGTAAACTGGTCTTGGAGCACAGCCTTAAGCTGCGGTAGATCGGATTTGCTTGCATGGATTACTGTGTCGTCTGCGTACATGTGTACATTTGAGGATTTGCAGACATTAGGCAGATCATTTATAAAGTAATATAAATATATAACACAAGAGGTAGCCCACACATGCACTATACCACAAACAGTCTACATACATACACAAATACATACATAATTCTACAAACAGCCCCACATACATAAATATCACAAGGGTCAAACACATATATAACACAACATGCAGCCCATAATCAAAGAGACACACAAAAAATAGCCCACACTGACAATCCCACAAACATTCCACACACATGCATGTGATAAAACCAAGCCCTCCACACATAATACCACAATATGCACTCTGCAGATACTAGTACAGATATTACACACACACCAACACACACAGACACAACACCACTCACATTACCATACACATTAAATCTCACAAAGCAGCCACATGTATTATTCCCCAACATACACAAATGCCTTAAAATAACCAGTTCGGTTCTACCTATGTTGGTGCAGTGCTGCAAACTACAGAAATGGAACCTCCTTGTCCAGAAACCCCTTCAGGATGTTGGGCAGTGCCTAAAAGTGATCTGAGGTGGCACACGGTGGTCTAGCTGTTGTTAATTGATTTATTTTGTACTGAGAACATATGGTTTCCACTATTTCAATTCTGTCACCTGTTTTGCTGTATTAGGAGGAAATTCTGAGCAGATTTTGGTTTTGTGTAAATGATAAGTAATTGAATGCTGTGATTTAAATATTTGCACATAATGTTGCATTTTTTTCAATAATTCTATTTACAAAAATAGTATTTGAGTTGTCCTACTCTCCTGGTAGCATGCAAATGCAGAGAAGCTGCCCAGCCAGATGTCCAAACTCCATTGCACTGGGAGCAAGCCTCCAGCATCTGACAGCCTTGGGCTTTGCTCTCAGAGAGTAATAGAATGTATCATTATTAGCTTGTCATTAGTAAGGGCAATATTAAGTACTTTTAATATACATTTAAAAAACAAGCCTCCATTTGGTGATTCTAGAATATCTGAGTTAATCATTTGTCGGTACCTTGCATAATGCGGGTTTCAGAAAATGAAGTTCAATGCATTCAAGTGTGGACTATGTGATAGCTGAGTCTTTCTGTGTAAAGCCTATTAGCATATGTCTCTGCAGTGGGTTTTCAATGGCAGGGCTCCAGTAATTACTGTTCATTAGTATTCATTACTAAGCAGTCTTGCCTGGTATAGAGTTCATGTTGAATCATTTCTGCTGTAACATTTTTGATATGGGCTGGATGCAGAGGTCAGTATACATGCTTTAATTAGGCCTGATAGTCAAGATGTATTTTTCTTCTTGTGCTGTTTTCCTAATGCAGTTTGTTTGTAATACTATCCTAAATTTATTGTTTTCAAATCTATCTATCTATCTATCTATCTATCTATCTATCTATCTATCTATCTATCTATCTATCTATCTATCTATCTATCTGAAGTACCCTGTAGTGGTTTTGGAACCATGTATGCATTGGCCCCCTCCCTAAGTATCGGTCAAAATGGCATGATAACTTAGATGGGTACCCCTGCCAGCTACGATGTCAGCGTCTGGTCTTCTCCTGCAGGAGAAACAGATGTTTTCAATGATCCATGCAGGTGTTCTACAAGATGCTCTGAGCTAATGACCATGCGCTATCCTTTTTAGCTCAGTGGCGCTAACATGACTTTTTGCAAAGAGAATCCGAATGTAGGTGATGCAGGATGGGCTCCTAGTTGTGAAACCGTTTTAAAATAGATTACTTGGGGAGGGTGCCAGGGCACACTTTGCACCATTACCACTATAAAAGGCTGAGGTTAGGCTGCATGGTGTTTTTTTTTTTTTTTTTAATTGATCTGTTAAAATAATAATAAAAAACTTGAGCAGCACAGTATACACTATAGGACCACAAAACCTTGATTATGATTATGATTTCAGATTATTTTTACAATTACATATTTACATAGTTACATAGCTGAAAAGAGACTTGCAGGCATCAAATTCAGCCTTCCTTGCATATGTTTTTGCTGAAGATATGTGCCTAGACTTTTATTGATGTAAACTAATGTAAAAAGAGAATTTTCTTCTCATTCATTTTTTAAAAAGTTTTTCTAAAATCCTACTCAGCATGCCTGCATACCTTGAGTAATTGGCATTGACAGCAAAATATGTATATTGTTTTCTCTGTCATACAAAGGCCAACTCCTATCAGATAGGTTTTGGCACCAACTAACCCTAAGATCAACTAACCCAAAGGACTTGGTGCAACAGTGTATGCTGTGTTATAAATATACTTTCCACCAAAGGCATGTCAGTTTACATTTATAAGACTAAAAACATAAACTAGTGTAATATTGCTTTACAAATAAAAATGTTCACAAGTAGGACTGCACTCACAGCATGAGGTAAAGAAACAAAAGCACCTCCTTTATATCCTGGGGGGCTTTAAACTCCAGGTTTATCCTGAAACTGGAATGTGAGGTTGTTCACCGGATTCAGAACTTTAGCTGAGATCCACAGTTAAATAATTAGTTGCTATCTTAAAAATCACAACCACCACATACACTATGAAACATAGAAGAACAGCTCCTATACTTTTCAGAAAACCATCCAATAATATGCCTGCTGAAGTTTCAATTTAAATAATCAATATTATAATTTCTTTTTGGGTCAGTGCGTGTGTGTCTCCTCATCCTCCAATCAATTAGCGGTCATGTTCAGAAACAACTTTCTACTTAATAGACAGCCCACATAAACACAAACAATATTACAAACAGTTCACATACATACAGTACCAAACTACAGAACACACATAATAATCATCCCACATACACATACAAAGGCTTCACATTACAGACAGGCAGCCCACATACACGTAATACCACAAACAGTCCACATACATACACATATACATACATACACATAACACCACACACAGTCCCACGTGCATAAATACCAAGAAGAGCACACATATACATAACACAACAGGAGGCCCATAGTAAAACACAATGCAACAAATAGCACCCATTTGCAATCACACATAAATTCCAGAGACACATGCATGTAATGAAGCAAACCACTCCACACATAATGCCACCACATGCACTTTGTGCATAACAGCATTCCACAAACATTCCCCGCCACTTATCACCTCCAATGATGCATTCTACAGTCCCACCTATATATCCCAAACAAATCACGTGAGTATTCCACCAAGCAGTTTTGCACTCCACTATATGTTACAAAGGAGAAACCTCCAGTTCAAAGTACTGAATTGGTAAATTGTTGGAAAAAGTAACAAAAAAAAACCCATAAAACAATGACAAAAAAAAAATAATCTTCATTTTAAAATGCTGCATATTTTGTTATAAAAACATATTAATAGGCTTTTTTTCACTTTTAGAACAATTCCACCTAACCCTATTGTTTTTGCCATCAAACCACAGCTGATAATGGTAATTGTGTTTTTTCTTTTAACCATTGCCATCAATGTTTTTAAAATAATGTTTAGAATTGGAACCAATCTTCTTACTGTCAAAAAAAAAAATGTATATCTAAGAAACTAATTTCCTAATTATGAAATTCCATGGTAAAAAATTCTAATTACACACAATATAATTTATAAAACATAAAAAATTATCAAAATATAATCTAGACACCTTTCAGATATTGATAACATCTTCTACATACAGCTGTCAGCAGACCAAGTTCACCTCCAAGCCAGGTTGGGATCAGATGTATTTGACCTCCCAATCTCTCATGAAAATAATTGCATAGTTGGGGGCAAACCTGGTCCCCATGGTTGTACCAGTAACATAAAGAAAAAGATTCCTATCAAAGCAAAATAATTGCCATTTAATTTGAATTCAATAATATTGAGGTTAAAATTTTCACACTTCTCAGAAATATTGTAATTTTCCAATAGAAACCTTTTTGCTGTTCTACCTAAATGATGTTCTATCACCGAATAAAGAGCTGTTAGATCTAGAGCGGCCCACTGATAATCATCTTGCAGCTCAATGTTTTTAATTTCTTGCAATAAAGAAGTGGTATCTTTAATATATAAAATTGCTCCTTCTGCACATTTAGCAAATGCATGACAATGCATGATTTTCTGAACATTGGGCAGAAAATATAAAATAGGAAAAACTAGAAATATTTTAAACAAGAAGTATTCCTCTAAAATTAAATCTTTGAATACAGCTTTTTTAAACATATTTCTAGTTTTTTAAAATCTGAATATATCTCTCACTAAGGTTACCATCCAACTTTACATAAATATTTACATTCTCTACTCTAGGAGGTAATATGCTTCCTCAAAACAATATTCTTTTTGAAATTCTTTATTTATAAGTTCAAAAATGCAGCATTGCATACATGGTGTACATAGAAAAGGTATTTAGTAAAGTTTACAATTTGTACACTAGGATATAATCGTATAAGTTGACATTTGCCAGGGTATATTACGTTATAATCTGTGAAGCAGTTTACATTTAGACTCAATTTAGCTGGGTTAGTAAGGGGCAGATAACATGGTGTGCCCATCTGGTGGTTGGCTCCATCTTGAACGGCTTTTTTGATGAGAGTAGTATAGAGGAGAAGGGGGGAAAGAGAGGGGAGGGCTGAAAGGAGAGGATAGAGAGAGAGAACAACGGAATTTTTGTTCCCGGATCGGGATGCGGGGGGGGAGAAGGGACTTGGGGGCATTGGTACCAGGTAGACGCCCCGGCCTGTCGGATCCCCCTACGTGTTATTTATGAGTTGCCATTCTTTTCCAGGAATTCCTCCCACGGTTGCCACACCTTGTTAAAGGGGGTAGTGATATTACGCACCTGTGCTGTCAGTTTATCCATGAGGAAGTTATGTTTAATTTTAGTGATAACTTTGTCTAGAGGAGGGATGTCAATACTGAGCCATTTTTATGCTAATGCCCTTCTAGCTGCTAGTGTTATTTTGTTCACTAATTTCTGTTCTCGTGCCGTAGGCCCATATAGTGGCTTGGCCTAGAGATAGGTCCAAGGATCCCTACAGACCAGTCTCTCCAGGATGTCTGTCATCAGTTTTTCTATTGCTAACCAAAAGCTCTCTGCCTTTGGACAGGTCCACCACATGTGGATGTAGGTCCCCCTTGCACCGCAGCCCCTCCAGCAATTATCCATGGGAATTTTGCCCATTCTATATAGTTTGACAGGGTGGTATACCACCTCATGAAAGTTTTGTATGACTGCTCTTGGAGTGCCACGCAGATGGAGACCTTGATTGCTGCCTCCCAGATATCCTGCCATTCCCTGCCCTCTTAGGTTTGATGCAGATCTGTTTCCCATTGTGTAATGTATGCAAGGAGTTCTTCATCCCTGTCATGCAGTCTTTCATAGAATGTGAGCGGGGCCCTGGCTGCTGCTCTTATGTGTTGGTTCCTGGCAAAGTCTCTCAATTGAATATATCTAAAATGCTCTTTTGTTATTAGTGGTGCATGTTATTTGAGTTTGTCAAAAGTCCTAAATGTGTCCTTATCATACACTTAGCAGTACCGCTGTAGCCCTTTGTATTCTAGTCCTATAAAGACCCATGCCCTCATTCCCGGTTTGAATGCTTTGTTTCTTAAGTAAGGTGTAAGGGGTGAAGGGATGCAAGTTAACGAGTTCTTTTCTTGCGGTAGTGTCCCATATCTTAACAGAGTTTAATATTGCTGGGCAGCCTGTGCGGAATAGTGGTCGGTCTGGTTTTGGTACCCATATCCAGTACTGTGGGAGGTCCACTCCCATCATTTATGATTCTAGGTCCGCTCACCGACGTGTGTCGGGGGGTGAGTAACATTCAATAATTTGTGCTAATTGTGCAGAATGGTAAAGTAGGTAGGTTGAGTAGTCCCAGGCCTCTGAGCTCTTTTGGTCGATAGAGAGTGTATCGAGATACCCTGTGTCATTTGTGTGCCCATATTAAATTATCTATTGTGGTTTGTAATCGTTGCAGGTCCCCTTTTATTGGCAGTACCTGAAAGATGAACAGCAGGCTTATCAATAAATTAATTTTGATTGCGTGGAGTCGCCCAATCCAGGAGATTGTTTGTTGTGCCATTTGTCTAAGTCTTTGGTTAATATTTTTATCATTGGGGTATAGTTCTCTGTTTAGAGTCTGGTTGTGTCAGCCGTTAGTTAATCTGCCAGGTATTTAATATAGCAACAGTTCACTTTTATGTTTGCTGTCTCCCCCAGCAGCGCCACGTCCCCAGCAGTCAACCCCAGCGGCATGGTCACCGACTTGTCCAGGTTAATTTTGTAGCCAGAAAACCAGCCTAAACTCCTCCAAGAGTTTGATCAGTCTCGGGAGTGATGTCTTCGGGTTGGTAATTGGGAGCAGTATGTCATCTGCGTATGCTGACACTTTAAAGTCTGATCAGGTGAAGAAGAGGCTCCAGGGTCAGTATGAAGAGGAGAGGCGAGAGCGGGCATCCCTGTCTGGTGCCATTGCTAAGTTTGAATGGAGTTGGGCATACTCCTGGTAATGCTATTTGAGCCTGTGGGGTGGCATTTAGGGCCTAATGGCTGTGATGTAGCTCGTGGGTAGTCCTATGTGTTGCAGAAGGCCAAATAGATAGTGCCATTGGACCCTGTCGAAGGCCTTCTCTGCGCCTTCCCAGCCCACCAAATAAGGTCAACTGATTTTCTAGTGTTTTTGTATAATTGCCTCGTTGGTACAAAGCCAACCTGATCTGCGTGTATGAGCAGTCTGGTGGCTAGGATTTTGGCAAATACTTTGGAATCAAAATTAATTAGGGAGATGGGGTGATAATTGGCCACATTCATATCATCGCAACTTTTTTGGGATAAGTATCACATTGGCAGTGGAATGGTCTGGGTTGGGGTGTCCTCCCTCCTTCCATTCCGTGTACATGTCGGTCCATGTGTGGTTTGTCCCTAAATGTTTTGTAATACGATCTGTCAAACCCGTCCTGGTGCCTTGTTGCCCTTGAGCATCCCTCTCTACTTCATCTGTCATTATTGGCGAGCCCAGCTCAGCTAGGGCCCCCTCGTTGAGTTTGGGGAGATGTACCCTGTCAAGGAACTTGGTGACTGTTTCGACGTAGTCCCTGTTGGCGCTGTTTAGGGTGGGGGAGTGAGTGTATACTCGGCTCAGGAATTCTGTTAATTCCTTGTTAATTTCCTGGGGAGTAGTTAGGATTCTTCCTTGGGTTTTTTTTATTTTTTTTAATTATTTCTTTTTCTTGTGCATAGATTAACAGACAAGTGTAAAGAGACATTCAAACCATGGCAATTTTGAAGTATATGTTTTCAGGCAGGACATTAAATGTCAGAAATACTGCACATTTTATAGATAAGATGAAGTAAACAAGTGTAGAAACAATTCACAAGCTGTATGGACCAACTACACAGGATTAGAACCACCAAAAGCATTTCAACTGGGCTCAGGGTGACAGCTGAGGCAGATAGAGTTAGTGACAGAGCATTATGAAGGGAGAGGAGGAAAGCATAATAAAACAATGGGTAGAGCAAAGCCTAATCCTCTGAAGCAGTGGTTGAGACAAGGGAGTGCACAACAAGACCAGGCAATCCCAGAACTGCCCGTGAGTGCTATCTACCTGCCATCAGCATCTCTATGTATGGACTGCACGTTAAAAGGACATCTTTTGTGTATGATTATTTCTACTTAATGTGTTTTGTGGAGTGTGTGCGAGGCATATGCCTTTGTGTCAGTGATACGAATCTTTGACGTGGTTGGGATATGGGTCTCTTGTATGAAGGCTATGATGGCTTTTTGTCTCCGCAGTTCTCTGAATAATAGTCTGCGTTTATTTGTTACGTTTAGGCCATAGACATTAAGGGAGGTTAGTTTAAGCTACATGTGGTGGTTCTGAGAGTGTGCTTTTGTACCTTGTGTGCAATCTTACGCCCCGTCAGATGGTCCTGTTTTTTAGCTAGGCTGTGGGAGATACTCCAATGTCCCCCATTGATTGGTGATGAGTGGGGCAGTAGAGGGTAAGTAGATGGGTAGGGGTGGAAAAGAAAAATAGATTGGGGTAAGAAAAAAATACAATACTTGCAGTGTTGTATAACACAACGAACTGATATCTTGATAGTCGTTTTTGTATAACAATGAACATAGACATAAATAACTTGTAAATCCCAGTTTTATCTTGCGCCAGGTCGATCGGGGGTGGCCATCTGCCGTGCAAAGGGGTTTTCGCAAGTAGACAGGATATACAGCCATCAAGCACCTTAGCGAAGCTCGTACGGTATTATGTACAATTCCTGGTGGTTCGAGTAGTGGCAAGAGGGCCATCTGTTCTGACACTGTCCTGGTTCTTTGGTCGGGTTGTTGATGGTTCCCAAACGGGGTGGGGGGGGGGTGGAGAGTTGTGTGCCTTCATGTGTGGTTGTCATTTTGCCGTTTGGCTGAGCATATTCGGGGTTTCTTTTACAGCGTGTTTGTTGTGGCTGCGTATGTTTGCTGTGTTGTCAGTATATTTTTTTTGTATGTGGAGTTAACAAGGGTTGAGGCTTTGTGTGTGCATGTGTGGGAGGGTCCAGTTCTTTTGATGTACCTATCGCCCCAGTCTGTGACCTTGGGGGAAGGGGCTATTCCTCGTCCCGTAGCTTCTTGGTGGGCCCTTTCGGTTACCCTAGGCCCAAAGGGGGGGGCACCCACGGGGGTCAGACGGTGGTGCCCTCACTTCTCCCCCCGTGGGGGTCTTTTCTTATTGGTTCGATGTACAATGTTAGAAGATTTAAAGTCTAAAACAACTACAATATACTAGTATAGGTAATTGATCCTCAGTACACTTAACATCTTTCCTTTGTTCCCGTGAGTACCCTCCCTGTGAAGTAGGAGACGTCCTTTTAGATGTGGAAAATTTGTATTTTGTGGTTATTTATATTTTATATATATATATATATATATATGTTGTGGTGTTTCATGTCTGGTACTACCGTGAGCAGGAAGGTGAGACACTTCCATTCCTAAAGTGGTCGGTTGTCTCTGACGTACTTCCATGCTCCTTGCCTTTACTTAATCTCCACTCCCCTGGTCCCCGTAGGTGTAGTACCGCCTGTCCAGATTTACCCTTTATAATTATACAACTAGTATAAATATCAAAACTGTTAACAGTATAAACATTTGACTTGCTTGTTTCTGGTTACGTTGTCCTAGGAATAGTTGTGTAGTGGCGTTGTACAGTCCCGTAATTTAGTTTGTTCTTGCCTTTCGGGGGAGTATGCCCAGTGCTCTGGGGCCCTTTTCTTGTAGGTTAAAATCTTCAGGCACTTCAATGCCCTGGTCTCGGAGGAAGGATGTTGGGTCCATGGAGGGCCTTGGTCCATTGAAGACTAACATTTTGAAGAGAAGCCCCAGGCAAAGCAGAGATCATTGGCCCTGATAAGGTCAGCAGTGTGCTTCCATTCTCGTCATCTCGCAAGGGTGGCTGGGGTGATATCCTGATACAGTTGCAGCTCCTCTCCGTTATAGGTGTAGGCTTTGGTTCGGCTTTGCTTCAATAATGCCTCTTGGATCATGGATCTGATGACGGCTGTTTTGTGGGCCTATAGCCCTGAGTGCCTGATGTACTCTATCTATAAGTCAAAGGTGCTTTGTGGGAGGCTGTTGCGGAAGCACTCCACCAGCCGTTGTTCCACATCTCCGTCTCGGACTGCTTTAGGTAGGCTTCTTGTGGGCAGGTTGTTGCATCTTCAAAATAATATTCTTTAGTCATGATGTCTATCTCTTTGTTATCAGCGTCTTAAATCAATATATCATCCCTCTCTTCCAATTTAAACTTCTTTGTTTCTGCTAATGACAATTTATATTCAAGATATTTTCTCAATATAAATATTTTTAAATTATTGACTCATTATTATTATTATTGCCGTTTATATAGCGCCAACAGATTTCGTAGTGCTTTACAATATTATGAAAGGGGGATTTAACTATAAATAGGACAAATATAAAACTTACAGGATCGATAGGTTGAAGAGGACCCTGCTCAAAAGAGCTTGCAGTCTATAGGAGGTGGGGTGTAAAACACAATAGGACAGGAAATAGCAATCAAATAATGTGGGAGTCAAGCAGAGCTGGAGTAGAGAGCTGCACTTTAGGAGAGAACAAGAGACAGGTATGTGAGGTAGAGGTTACTCTGGGAGGCCATAAGCTGTCCTAAAGAGATTGGTTTTAAGTCACTTCTTAAATGATTAAAGACTAGGGGAGAGTCTGAGGGCGGTAGGCAGGCTATTCCATAGGAAGGGAGCCGCCCACGAGAAGTCCTGCAAGAATGAGTTGGTAATACGCGTGCGAGCAGTGGACATAAAAAGGTCACAGGCTTAGCGGAGAGACCAAGAATGGGCATACCGATGGATCGGTGAAGAGATATAAGAGGGGCTAGAATTGTTCAGTTCTTTATAGGTATGGGTTAGCACTTTGAATTGACTCCTATAAGATACAGGAAGCCAATGTAAGGACTGACAGAGGGGTGAGGTGTGAGATGACCAACTAGAGAAGTAAATTAGTCTGGCAGCAGCATTCATTACAGACTGTAGCGGGGCAATACAGTTTTTGGGAAGACCAATTAGGAGAGGGTTACAATAATCCATGCGGGAAATTACTAGAGCATGGACAAGCTCCTTAGTGGCATGTTGCGTAAGAAAGGCTATGTTTTTAAGATGGAATCTACAGGACTTAATAACATGCTGGATGTGAGGCTCAAAGGGCTCAAGTATGACACCAAGACAGCGCGCTTGCAAGGATGGATACTACTAACTTCATGGAAGAGTAAAAGAGGAGGATCAGTATTAGGAGGAGGAAAGACAAGGAGCTCAGTTTTAGAGAGATTTTTGTTTCAGAAAGCGGGAGAACATCCAGTCAGAGATGGAAGAAAGGCAAGCAGTGCCAGTGACACATTGCAGGATGGCAGGGTAGAAGGCCCTGGAATTGTGGAATAGTGATGTCGCGAACCGTTCGCGAACTTCCCGCGAACGGCTTGCCGCGGTTCTCCACGAACCGTTCGTGGCAAGCTCCAATCAGCTGACACACCCAGGCCAACAGACCCTCCCTCCCAGACCCTCCCACCTCCTGGACAGCATCCATGTTGAATTGTGTCAGCTGAACAGAGCTTGCCGCGAACTGTTCGTGGCGAACCGCGGCGAGCCGCTCGTGGGAAGTTCGCAAACGGTTCGCGACATTACTATTGTGGAAGTGAGACATTTGGGTAAAGACAAGTCTTTCCAGAGGCGTTTAAGAAAAAGGGAGCAGATATGGGACAATAGTTAGAGGGGCGGACGGGTTGAGATGTTTTTTTTCAGGATAGGTACTATAGTGGCATGTTTAAGGTCAGCAGGGACAATGCCAGAAGAGAGAGAGAGCAGTTGAAGATGTGTGCTAAGGAAGGCATAAGACAAGGGGAGAGATATCTGATAAGGTGAGATGGGACAGGATCAAGCAGGGAAGTGGTGGGGCGAGAGGAAAGGAGAAGTGCAGCTACCTCTTGTTCAGTAGCCGGGGAGAAAGTCTGAAGAGTAACAAAGGCATGCAAAGCTATCGGCTGTAAGGTTAGTTTGAGGGGTGCCCTGAGCAGGGCGAAGAAGAGAGTTAAGAGATTTAAAGGTGACAAAGAGATGCATGGGAGCATGAACTAACGAGAGAGGAAAAGTATGACTGTTTGGCAAGGGCTGTGCTGTATGAACATAATATGAGTCTATAATGTAGAAAGTCTGACTGGGTGCGAGACTTCCTCTAGTAGCGTTCAGTACAATGGGAGCATCTTTGCAGGTAGTGTGTTAATTTAATATGCCGCGGTTGGGGGTGTTTCCTCCTCGAGGTGCGTTTGGAGCGGGGCTGCAGTGTTCAAGGCAGAGATGATGGTAGTGTTATATGTGGAGATGGCCAGTGAGGGACAGGAAAGGGAAGGGATGGGAGTTGTGAATCAATATCAGCTGACAACTGCTGGAGGTCAATAGGATTAAGGTTCCTCCTGAGTTGGTTAGGCTGATATTGTTGGGAGAGGGGATATTCATCATCAAATAGTTAAATCTCTAAATGCACACCCAGACTTTGAATTGTATAAGTAAATTTTTGGTTTAAAAGGGTTATGTTTACTTTTGAATCAATTGACTTAAAATAAAATAATTTGTTTGGCGTTTTAAAAAATATCTTTAAACAGTTTCCTTTTTTAAAACTGTTTTTATTTTAAATCACAGTTATACTAGTATATGGTTTTATTCTTATAGAACTAAGCTGTATCCCCAATTTTATTTGCTGGTGTATGTGTTTAAAGAGATCACAAGGGATGTTCTCTGGGAAATACCATCTTTGGCCCACAACCAATATTTTTGGTTGGTGGGACACTGTATGGTATATAGAAATGTCATTGATGGCTGGCAAGTTTGAGATGGTTGGTAGTAGATTCCAACCCTGCAAACTAACTCTCCCTCTTTTTCCGAGAGGCCCAACCTCTGACCTGTTAGACTTAAAGAAGCGCTATCATGTTTTTTTTCTCTTTCAGGTTTCATTTCCTTACTCCCCTTGTATCTACATGATTAAAACCCTATTCTTGCCACATGCCTTTATTTATATTTTTTATCTTTTCTTCTTTGCTCCATACCTGTACACCGCCATTTTATTCTTCTCTGTCCATGATGTCTGCAGTTTTCTCCTAAGTGGAATTCTTTTGACTGATGGATTGTGGGTAATTTACTTAGCAACTAAAATTCATGTTTGCCTAAGCTCATGCTCCTCTTGAGAAAAAGTAGTCCTGACTTTTTATAGAGTATAAAAAAAGGTAAATTTAAAAAATCAATAAAGAAAGAGAAATAGAGTTGCAACAAAAGGTTGCATTTGAAGCATAAACCTGTAAAGGGACAGATCCACTTTAACCCCTTAAGACCGGAGGGCGTACTATTACGCCCTATTTTAAGCAGCTCTAAACGCCGCCGGGCATAATAGTACGCCCTCCGGTCTTTCTGTACTTACCCGGTCGCTGGCGATCCCACGCCGGCGATCGCGGTTGGGGGGACTCCCAGGGAGCCGCCCGTGGCACGTCCGACCCCCTGGAAGCCCCCCGGCCATGTGAGAGTGAGGTCCTTGCGAGGACCCCACAATCACATGGCCGGGGGTAGCTGCCTCCTGCATTGCCAGCAGGGGGGCTGCCTGTAATGACAGGTGGTCCCCCTGCTGGCTGAAAATAAAATAAATAAAAGTTAATCAGTTTAAAAAAATAATAATATATACTAAGATCATATATATATATTATATATATGATCTATGTATATATATACACATATACATACACACACGTACACTATCTAGGTGTATTTTACTATTAATATATATATAATTATATATATATTAATATCAAATTACACGTAGACTGATACTGATTAAATATATATATATAATTATTGTTATATATATATTTATATATAATATAAAAAAATTAAATATGTAAATACGTTAAAAAATAAAATAAAAAAAATAATAAAAAAATAATTAAAAAATATATGGATGTGTGTTATTTCGTTCTAACTGTTTTGTGATATTAATATATATATATATTTATATCAAAATACACGTAGAACGAAATAATATATATATCTATATACATAAATATATACGTATATATCACAAAAAAAATTATATATATTTACATATATATTCACATACGTATATATATATATATATATATATATATATATACATATATTAATTCTACATATATATTTATGTAATAATTTTACATAATTGGGTATCTTAATTAATTAAATAAAATTAATTAGCGGGACCTGCCTGACAACCCATGCCGAAAGTAAAGGGAATTTAATTTGCTAGCACTATATTTAACCCTATAACTTTCCAAGACACCATAAAACCTGTACATGGGGGGTACTGTTCTACTCGGGGGACTTTGCTGAACACAAATATTAGTGTTTCAAAACAGTAAAATGTATTACAACGATGCTATCGCCAGTGTTTGTGACCAAATGGCTACTAAAAAAGACTGGACATACCCCATTTGCAATACCTTGGGTTGTCTACTATTGCAAATGGTATGCCATTATGGGTGTAAATTTCATTCCTGGGCTACTATAAAGTCCCAAAGGCAACGCAACCAATCTGGCGAATTTCAATTTCACATGTAACGTGCTATATTTGACCCTGTAACTTCCCAAAACGCCATAAAACCTGTACATAGGGGGTACTGTTTTACACGTGAGACTTTGCTGAATACAAATATGTGTATTTTATTGCAGTAAAAGCAAACAGTATTATGACATTGACAGTTAAAATGTCATGTAGAACTAAAAAAATAAAAAAAAATCTTATTTTCTCCCATTTTTTTCATATTAAATTATGTTTCATAGCTAAATATTTGATATTAAATGAAAGCCCTGTTTCCCCTGAATAAAATGATATATAATAAGGGTGGGTGCATTTAATATGAAAGAGGTGAATTACGGTTGGACCGACATGTAGCGCAAATGCCAGGTTTTGTTTACATTTTGTTTCGTTCACAACGTGTACATTTGGCTCAGTCCTTAAGGGGTTAAAGTAACTATGTTACAAAAAATAAAAACAAACATTTATATAATCAATTTTTATATAGCTCACTTGTCTGAATCCCATTTTATTTCTTATTGACAGCTCTAGCGTTCATAAAATACATAATAAAGGACAACTTTGGTGGGCAGGGCCAGACCGCCATGGTGACCGGTCGCATGCAGGAGAGGCTCCTGCGGGGATTGACTTTGTAAGCTTAATTCAACGGCTTCTGGCCCTCCTATGAGCCAGGAACACACAGCAAATCCTGCAGGTGGCTGATGTTGTCCAAGGAGATTCTGAGATTGGGAGTTTTGGAACCCCAGGGGGCGACACAAAGCTTTGTAATCTGCGGCCTAGTCAAGAGGGGAGTCGGTGGGACTGCTGCTGTCCTGCTCTCACCTCCAACTCTCACACATCAGCACTCCAACACTCCAAATGGCCCCGTTCCACCCCACTTTGGATCAGCGGGGATCATCCCGGCTCCCCACTGGGGGGACCACATAATAAGAAGCAGAATATGTCAAGCTTCCCAGACACCTGGATTCCCGATCACCACTACCAAAATGGCTGCCTACCACAACACTGTGAGACCAACCAGCTAAACAATCTAAGGCAGGGGAGCACTAAATCTAGCAGAGTTAATCCAGTAACCAGGACCTTCTACCAAGGCGCACAGCTATCACACCTGGGACACCCCGACTACCAAAGGAGACCTGCTGGCTGCTTCCATACCTGGCAGGCAGGATCGACCACATCGCTTCCCAACACCCAGGGGGACAACTCTCTCTGGGACTCCTGATACCGGCTTGGAGGAGTACCGGATCCGAGGGCACAAGATGCAGGGTCGTATTACAGCCTGGGGCTGGCAGAGTGTAAAAGTCTGGGCCTACTGTAACACTGGGACTTGATCATTAGCTGAGCACATAGTCAGAGTTTGCATGAATGCAGATAGCAGCCGCGTAACACACAGTCAATGAAGGACATAAAGCTATGTCTTGTGGGACCCCAGTGGTTTTCAGCTTTCTTAACAACAACTCTTTAAGATTATCTCTATCTCTACTTAATAGCCTTTGCTTCCTAACTTTTGATTTATGCAGCCCATAAGTAATGATTCATTATCTTGCTCTAATAGTAGCTTAAAGGGACACTATAGTCACCAAAACAACTTTAGCTTAATGAAGCAGTTTTGGTGTATAGATCAGACCCCTGTAGTCTCACTGCTCAATTCTCTGCCATTTAGGAGTTAAATCACTTTGTTTATGAACCCTAGTCACACCTCCCTGCATGTGACATGCACAGCCTTCCTAAACACTTCCTGTAAAGAGTCATCTTTCCTTTATTGCAAGTTCTGTTTAATTTAGATTTTCTTATCCCCTGCTATGTTAATAGCTTGCTAGACCCTACAAGAGCCCCATGTATGTGATTAAAGTTCAATTTTATTAATGACACGGAGGCTTCTATTATGCTATCTCTTTCTTACTTTATTCCTCAGCAGCCAAGAGAAATATAAAACTGAAAGAGAAAGAAATTTAAATATGAAATATAATAACAGGTACAACCAGATCTGCCTAGTAACAGGGCAGCCAATCAGCTTAGTAGGAACAGTCCATAAATGTCTTGCTTAGTACTTCCACTTCCTCTTTCTTTGCTGCTGTCCTCAGACCAGCTAAGTATAATTTTACCTCCTGTATATTGATCTGTATTTTGATTGTCAGGGTGATTTTGCCCTGATTATTTATATTACTTATTGTGGATAATTTGTTTTTCTCTCCCCTTTGCCCGATCTCCCTGCTTGTGCTGTATTTCTGTCAGCACAAGCTGGGATCCGCGGCTCTCAGGGGAAGTGTGTTTGCACTTGGAGCTTCTGGCTCCCTGTTCCCTCCTCTACCCTCGCGGCCGCGTGTGTGTGGCCGCGTTATCTGCCGACCCGATCAGTCTCCTCGCACCCACTGGTGTGAGGGAGTTCCCGGCCGCGTGTGTACCACGTGCTCCCCGGCCATTGGCGGCCATCTTGGATTATCGGCACGCACGTGGCTGGGTCTGCTCGGCGGGTCGGCTCCCTCCTTACCTTCCCTTTCGTTTCCCTTTACTGTGCAGGTACTTGTTGTGGGTTACTCAACCCCTGCTAGGTTGTTTGTGTTAGGATAATTTCGTTCTATCATTTACTGCATTACTGTTCCATGTGAGGATTTTAACAGTATATTTAATATCTGTTTGGGTTCACCCTTCCTGCTCTATCATGCAGGCCAGAGGTGAGGACTCTGACAGCCCCAGCTACCCCATTATGGACCCCATGCAAACCCCTGTCACTGGGGAAAGTGGCCTTACTCCCTCCCAGGAGTTACAGGCCCTCATTGACTCCACCATGCAGAGGGCCTTGGCTTCGGCCATGGGATCAGTATCCTCATCCCTGTCTCACACCATTCAGCAGGCGTTGTCCCAACCCCTGCCTCCCTCTGTGGTACCCAATCCTCAGCCTGTGCTGCAGCCTCTGTCGGGCCGCAAAGCGCAGGCCAAATGGAAACATGTCTCCCATGATATGATGCAGGTGAAACCTGCCCTGACTGACGTGCCTATGGCCGTCCAAGATGGCGCGCTACCGCGCAAGAGAGCCGCTGGCCGGGCAAAATCGGCCAGAAAATGGAAAAGGGCGCGGGCCCATGTTGATGATGACTCAGATCAGAGTGAGGAGTCGTGCTCGGATGCCCATGAGTACACCTCTTATGAGGAAGGGGGCTCCGATGCTGAGGCGGGGTCTGACGCTTCGGCGCTACCTCCGGGCGAGGGGCAAAACATGTGCGATCCGCAGGGTTACCCCCTGTTCGATCCTGATGATCTTCGCCATCCCCGCTCGGCGGAATGGGACCCGTCCAAGGATATAGTTAACTACCTAGCCCTCCGCATGCGTACTCCTCTGTTCAAGGAGGGGCGCAGCAAACTACGGGCTGAATGCCCAAGGCCCTCAGTGCCTGATGCGGCATGCAAGATGCCAGAGGTAGACGCTCAGATTACCCAGTTCCTGACAAAAACAGGCTGGAAACCCAAGAAGGGGCTGGAGTTCTCACTCCATAATTGCCAGGACAAAATATTAGACACCCTGGGGCCCACTGCCGAGCTATATGAGCTATTAGAGGCAGCTAAGGCGGGGGACATTCCCCTGGATTTTGATGAGGCGATAGGATGGGTGCAAAGACTGATTTGCCTTCTCGGCAATGCTAACACTGCCATGTCGGCAGAACGCCGCAAGGCGATCTTTGTTAAGGACCTTTGTGCGCACCTTCACCGCCCTGGACAAAGCCCAGTCTAACTTAAAACGGGTCTTTAACCCAAAGGTTTTCCATGGGGCTGGGAGGTACAGGAGCCGCCCGCCCGCCCGGCCGTGGAGCTCGAGGTCCCTCACTGACTCACAGAGGTTCCTTTACTGCCCCTCGGGCCTACCAAGATTACAAACCGTCTCCTTTGTTTCCCACACGCGGGAGACCGTGGCAGAATCGAGGAGGACGTGGTCAACCCTCATACAGACGCCCTTACGGTAAGTACCCCCATATGTGCGCTTTCACAATCAAATGTGGGTGGCAGACTGGCACTGTATTTCGATATGTGGGGAATGATCACCACAGATATGTGGGTTTTGAATACGGTCAGGGGTTTCCGCCTAGATCTGTTATCTACCCCTGTCCAGGTTTTGACACCACAGGAACTGAGATTGCCGGCAGAGCAGGCCGAGCTCATTACCAAGGAGATCTCGGAACTTCGGGTCAAACGGGCAATACAGGAAGTCCCGTACGACCACCTGGGGTTCCTAAGCAACCTGTTCCTTGTTGCCAAGGAGGGCGGAGGTGTTCGACCGGTTATAAATCTCAAACACCTCAAGATGGAAGGCATTCGTTGCCTCAGGGACCTGCTTCGGCAAGGAGACTGGATGGTCAAACTGGACCTCAAAGATGCCTATTTGACTATTCCAATGGCAGAAGAACACTGGGACTTATTGCACTTTACATGGCAAGGACGTCGATGGAGGTTTACCTGTCTGCCCTTCGGTTATGAAACCGGTAGTGGCGTTCCTCAGGTCTCGGGGAGTACGCATGATTATTTACCTGGACGACATACTGATTATGTCCGCGTCCCCCGAACAACTTCTACAGCATCTGGGCTGGACGGTGGATCTTCTGGAAAACTTAGGTTTCCTCATAAATTGGGAAAAATCCACGGTGACCTCGACACAGAAAATAGAATTTCTGGGTTTCGAAGTCGATTCGGTCGCCCAGTTCTTGTTCCTTCCAGAGGCCAAGCTAAAGGCTATGAAGAAGGAAATAATACCACTTCTCTCTCCGTACGACAACTGGCGAGGGTGATTGGCCTTTTGGCCTCCTCCATTCAGGCGATTTTCCCAGGACCCCTACATTATCGGGCACTACAACGTCTGAAGGGATCCCACCTTCGCTCGGGCAGTTCGTACGAAAGCGAACTACGCCTGGACAGAGACTCCAAGGAGGAACTACGGTGGTGGTTGGATCATATGGAGGCATGGAACGGTCGAGCAATCCTCTGTACCGCTCCGGATATGGTGATAGAATCGGATGCCAGCCTACATGGTTGGGGCGCTCGCTGTGGAAATGTCTCCACAGGTGGCAGATGGTCCGAAATCGAATCGAAACTACACATAAACTGTCTGGAATTGCTGGCGGGATCATTCGCCTTTCGCAGTCTGTCTCCAACTCTGGGAAACTGCTGCGTCCTTCTGCGCATGGACAATGTGTCCGCGGTCAGATATATAAATCACCTAGGTGGAACAAAATCAAAACAACTGCCGAACTTGGTGAAGGACTTCTGGCAGTTTTGCCTCCACAACACGGTGGCGGTTATGGCCGCACACATCCTGGGCTCGGACAACGAATGGGCAGATTGGAATTCGCGCTACTTGAAAGACTCGGGAGATTGGCACCTGCTGCCTTCGATCTTTTGACAGATAGATCAACTATGGGGCCCGTTACAACTGGACTTATTTGCATCCAGACTGAACTCTCAACTACCCCATTACTTCAGTTGGAGGCCGGATCCATCAGCCACGGCGGTGGATGCGTTCCTGCAGACATGGCCTCGGGGTCGTCACTTTGCGTTTCCCCCTGTCAACCTGATCTCTCGGACGCTGGCGTACTTGCCCAGACAAGAGTGTACGTTGGTAGTGATAGTTCCCCTATGGCAGACTCAGCCTTTATTCCCGCGTATCTTGGAGATGGCGACGGATTGCCCACGGATGATCAAGATGTGGCCAGATGTGCTTCTGGATCCGGATGGGAACTCGCACGATTTGGTGGACCAGGACCTGCTCCAGCTCACGGTTTGGTTGATTTCGGGGGACCCTGGTGTGTCACGGACGTTCCGCAGGCTACTACAAGACTCCTGGAGAATGCCTGGGCACCGGGTACCAGAACAGCTTACAAATCTGCATGGCGTGTGTGGTCTGGCTGGTGCGTGGGAAGACTACTGGATCCCCTTTCTGCCCCTCTGAAGGAGGTGCTCAGTTTTCTGACTACAGTTTTTGAATCTGGTTTGGCCTACCGCACTATTAATGTTTATAGATCGGCCATCTTGGCCGGACATCTAGGTATTGACGGATCACCGGTTGGACAACATTCTTTTGTATGCTGATTGTTGAAGGGTATTCGTTACTCTAGGCCTCCGAAATCCAGGTATTCATCGTTTTGGGATGTTAACCTAGTGCTGGGCTTCTTGGAATCATGGCCCCTTAACGAAGAGCTGTCGCTGAAGCAATTATCCTGGAAACTGGTTATGCTCCTGTGTCTCCTTTCATGCAAAAGGGTTTTGGATGTCAGGGCTTTGGACTGGAACGCTTTATCCTTCACCCCCGAGGGAGTGTCGTTTAACATCTCTAGGAGGACTAAGACGTCTTCTAAGTCGGTGCCCTTCCCTAGGTGTTCAGTCCGACCTGCTTTGTGTCCGGTGGCTTGCCTACGGGTCTACTTGGATCGCACTCACCAATTGAGGTCATTGGATTTATCCCAATTGTTTATTTCCTTTAAGAAACCGTTTCTCCCGGTCTCTTCGACTACGTTAGCTCGTTGGATTAAGAATCTTCTTTCCGCTGCAGGGATCGATACTTCTATATTATCGGCTTATTCGGTCAGAGGCGCCATGGCGTCAAAAGCTTCTATGATGGGATGTCGTCTGGATGATATCTTGAAGGCAGCGGATTGGTCTAGAGAATCTACGTTCCGCGATATTTATTTCTGCCCGATTGACCATGTTGCCTCGTTAGTTGTGGCTCAGCTTTAAACTAGCATAATAGGAGCCTCCGTGTCATTAATAAAATTCCCAGATTTTACTAATAACATGACGTAAAGTCATGATTTTATTAATGACACGGAGGCGAGTATTATTCCCACCCACCCACCCGTTGGGTATGGTTTGGATCTATACTTATGGTTCAATCAGGGGGGATCTTTTACCTCAAGGTAAGTGTTCACGATTTTTCTCTTGATTATTGACGTATAGTGGGTCTATTTACTTATGTTTTACGACAGTTGGTGTATATAGTCCTACAGGCCAGATTGTCATGATATGTTACATTCAGATCCGGAGTTTGGATTTTACCTACTATTTTCTCTGCTTTACAGCTTGATTTCGTTGTGATGACCTCGCGGCTAACAGACATGCCAAGCGGGCGACACTGGGCAGGCAGGCGGGCGGCTGCTGGCGAGGGAGCTCTTCCTCTGAGCTGTCCGCTCAGCTCCCTCGCGCGCCGCAGAGTGAGGCTGGGAGCCGGAATATGACGTCATCTTCCGGCTCCCAGCCTCACTCTGCGGCGCGCGAGGGAGCTGAACGGACAGCTCAGAGGAAGAGCTCCGTTGCCAGCAGCCGCCCGCCTGCCCGCCCAGCGCTGCCCACAGCCACTGGACCACCAGGGAGATAGAGAACCCCCTCCCCCCCCTCAGCATTCCCAAAGGTAAGGGGGAGGGGGTAAATAAAAAAAAATGTGTTAATGTGAGTGTGTGTGTGTGTGTCTGTTAATGTGTGTGTGTTTGTTAGTGTGTGTGTGTCTGACTGTGTGAGTGTGTCTGCTAGTGAGTTAGTGTGTGTCTGTTAGTGTGTGTCTGTCAGTATGTGTGTGTGTCTGTTAGTGTGTGTGTGTATGTGTGTGTCTGACTGTGTGTGTGTGTGTGTCTGTTAGTGTGTGTGTGTTAATGTGTGTGTCTGACTGTGTGTCTGTTAGTGTGTGTGTGTCTGTGTGTCTGTTAGTGTGTGTGTGTGTCTGACTGTGTGTGTGTGTGTGTGTGTATGTGTGTGTCTGTTAGTGTGTGTGTGTGTGTCTGTTAGTGTGTGTCTGTTAGAGTGAGTGTGTGTGTCTGTTAGTGAGTGTGTGTGTCTGTTAGTGTGTGTATGCGTATCTGTCAGTGAATGTGTGTGTATTTAGAAGGTTGGGTGGGGCTGGCGCAGGAGGGGGAGGGGGGCGTCTGAGTTTTGTCCTGCCTAGGGCAGCACAAAACCAGGATACACCACTGGTGATGACGTCTACCTTGTTGGAGATTGTTCTTTCCTGATGTGGATATTTGGTTTGGGTCTTCGGTTCAGAAGGCAAAGAAGAGGAAGTGGAAGTACTAAGCAAGACATTTATGGACTGTTCCTACTAAGCTGATTGGCTGCCCTGTTACTAGGCAGATCTGGTTGTAACTGTTATTATATTTCATATTTACATTTTTTCTCTTTCAGTTTTATATTTCTCTTTGCTGCTGAGGAATAAAGTAAGAAAGAGATAGCATAATAGGAGCCTCCGTGTCATTAATAAAATCATGACTTTACGTCATGTTATTAGTAAAATCTGGGAATTTACAGAGAAAGACATACAATTGTAAAGGTAAATTACATCTGATTGAAAGTGAAACCAGTTTTTTTTTTTCATGCAGGCTGTGTCAATCAGAGTCAGGCGAGGTGTGACAAGGGCTGCATAAACAAAAACAAAAGGATTTATCTCCTAAATGACAGTGAATTGAGCAGTGAAACTTCAGAGGCATGATCTATACACTAAAACGGCTTCATTAAGTTAAGTTGTTTAGGTGACTATAATGTTCCTTTAAGCTAACTACAGGCATACCCCGCTTTGTGTACCCTCACATTACGTACACTGGTGAGTACGGACATACCCGCAAGTGTACATAAAGTGCTTCCCGAGTCCGAACATTCCCGCGCCTCTTCTGTCAGTGAGGGAACAGGAAATGGAAGGTTCTATTCTCGCCCGGAGCAACTCTGCAATTTCAGAGCAGGCCTCTACGAACACACAGGGGTGACTCACTGAATATGTTTTAAAGTTACAGGTAATTTTTTAATGCTAGAGATTTGCCCAGTTAAGAAAAAAACCAAAACAACAGTTTCCACTGTACGAATACATCTAAAAAAGGGAGGGGGTAGATGTTAAGATTGCTTGTCTTAATAGATAGGATTTAAGAGAACAAACCATGCAAATTCTAGCATTTTAAAAGACAACAAATCAATGCTTTATTGAAATAAAACTCCATACAGTGTGAGTGTATTAGATTACTGTTACAAATTTTAAATCTACGGATTTAACTTCTATAATAAAGCTTACATAGTGCCAAAATAAGTACATCTCAACACGCAAACATTTTTCACCCTCCTCAAATGCCATTAGACCTGCGATACCTCACATGTCTTCTCCACAATGGCTTTCATGAGAGATCTGACTTATTGGAGACAAATACCTTCAACAATTGTTCTTCATAAACCATTCTTAAAAACCTGGCATACTAACACTATCAATGCATTATTTATAAAAGTTATCCCTGTAAATGACTATTGCAATGCAGTACATACATTGTGAAGTAAAAAAGGTATTGCTTCACTTTAAGTATATTTTTCAGTTTATGTACATCTTCTTGTCCCATTGTGTACTTAAAAGTGGGGTATGCCTGTACTCAGCGACTCACTCTTGCATATTCCTTTTGTTTTATACTCCAGATTTAAATCCCTGATGGTACATACCCTACAGTTTATATGATCTTGTGTGTGAGCTAATTTTGGATTTGCCTGAGATAATCTGTTTACTATTAATAGCACAAAAAATGTGCCAGAAAATCATTTGCCATGGAATTGTTCTACTATGTACATTGATATGTTTGCATCTGCTGCCGTGGCAATGCAGGATTGTCTGTATATTCTAAGCACAACAAAAATAAAGAATTAAAAACATAAAAAAAAAAGGACTACTTTTGCTTATGTATAGCAGTTAAGTTGACAAAACTGGACAAATGGCGGAGCTTAAGTATAGTGTTTCAGGTACCAGCCAATTTATTCATAATCAATCATGTCAACTTTAGTGCTGCCAGGATGAAAGGCAGAGGTAGATATTGTTAGTGGGTGTAGGTGAGAAAGAGCATGTCAGCTGCTTTCAGTCTGATGTAGGAGAGAAGATAAAAACTCAAGCAGGGAGCCAGTGAAATCATGTTCCTACCTCTGGTATCCAAACTCCAAGTTAATAGGTGACATCACACATCCATTCTAGGAGCATAATAAACTTGTATGGCATCTACACACAGAAAGGACATGTTTTTGAAATGACCATGAGCTTTAACATGCTCAATAGTACGCACACAGCAGTGTCACCTGACTGCTTGCCAGTTAGCCGGTAATCATTTTTAAACAGTATTCAGTCTGTACTGCAGATAAGAGGAAAGTAAGCTGTAATCATTAAAGAAACAGAGGCATTTTTTTTTTCTCTCTTAAATCCAATGTTTTATCTGTCTGCGGACAATAAGTAAAAAAACAAACATGTTCTGCAAATAATTTAGTAACAATCATCAGAGTTATCAAACTGCAGTGACTTGTCGTGGCACTCTGATGATATTCACCTTTTTAAACCTGGCATTTGATGAGAATTTTATTTTAAGTGAATTGTCAAAATCTTTTTATCACAGGAAAATGACACACATGTAACTGCACAATTTGAAATAATACATGTATGCTGTCTTTAGACAACACATGAATACAATTAAAAAATAAAAGTTTTCCTTGTTATCCCTGCTTAACATTGTCACTAGATGAACACAAAAGCTTTCATCTTCACTCGTCATTGAATAATTTATAACAAACAATTTCTCAGCAGATATATTGTTACTATTAACAAGCATATATATCTATGGAAGCTACGTCAAATCTCGTGAAATCAGTCATGCTGTTAAGCATTTGTAAAGTTAACAACTTCCATTTGTTTCTAAATGAAGTAATCTAAACTATTTTTCTTTTGTTTTGACATTCTTTATGTTTGCTGTGCGAACGTACATAAACATATAGACTTGAGTAGCTACAACAGCCATAACAAGCGTTGCAGGAACATAGATAATACAATGGCATGTCATAATAAGTAAATGCACAAATTTTACAAGGTAAAATAAAATAACAAGGTGAAACATATCGTTAAAGCAGGCTAAGCCTACGTATCGATATCTATAGAAAAGACAAGGTGAAGACCAGGACTGAAATATACAGACATATGTGCATAATTAGTATGCATGACATATGGAGTGTTAGCAGCGACATCGATAATTGCTGAATTTGGTATAGACTCAAGCATGCACAGTGTTAAAAACTGCTGGAAGTTACACAATGATGGGAGAACTGTGCTACGACAAGTAGGCTGAGGCTAGGAACTTAGAAATAAAATATAACATGCTCAACTGCAATGCATAATGAAATAGCTTTGGTACCACTGGACACATCATAAAAGCTCATGATAAAAACCATAAATCCCTGCCATAGAGACACGAGATCAACTATAGTGAACCAGGAATTCATCCAATGCCACAGGTAGGTTGCCAGAGATAGACTTTCTTCATGCTGAGGGAAGAGCTGCAGAAAGGGCGAGCTGAAGCCATCTCCTAGCACCAGGCAGGTACGGAGGTCTGCCTTACACAGCCACAGACTCAGCGGCTCATAGAGTTATGGGGATAACCAATTACCTTGGTGTTCAAATGCCACCAATAGCAGTTGGCCCTGCCTGCAGAGATGATGCTCTGGGGTTGATCCCCTGATGGCCCTCAGCTGGCTTACCTCAGGTAAAACAGGTGTTGGAGTAAAACGCTGTGCCTTGGAGTGACCTTGGTCGTCTCCCGGCTGATGGGAGATCGGCCGCCTTCCCCAACAGCCAAGAATGCTAGACCTCATAGGCACCTTTGGGCTATGGAACAGGAGGTGTACCATGGAGAACCCTGAAGAACCCCACTCACTCTCGCAGGTCTGTAGGACACGATACGAGCTGGATCTGCTTGATGGTAATTGGTTTTGATCAGTTTAAAGCCCGGTTGTTTCAGAAGCATTCCCAACACGTGTCCAGCACCCATGCAGTTCAGGGCCCACCTCCCTATCTAAACTAGTTTTTGTATTTAATTATATGTAGTGTGTCCTAGAAGAAGAAATGTGAAGAGTGAAGCAACATTGGCTTAATAAAAAGAGCTCCCCAGTACATTTACTCACTTAATATAGTACTCTTAATTAAAATACACCTTACTGGGTTAGTTTCAGAAGAGAGAGGTGTCATAAAATATTATCAGAAATAAACTACTCAGAATGTGACATCTATTATATTATAAAGTAACAGCAAATATATAAAATACAGATTAAGGAACAGCGGAAACACAGATTTTACAAGGCTACTTAAATCGCCTGCTTTAGCAAACAAATATGGAGATTTAATTGCAGTAAATTACCAGATTGTGTTAAGCCCACCTCTACTTCACAGTACCCAAATATCAATAACATGCTAACTGCAATACTTACTGTTTAAACTGCTTCCATCTACAAGTTATACTTTCTTGTGGTCAACTCCAAAGGGGCACTTATAGTGGATGGGTCGGGTGCTCAACGCAAAACTAATCTGGACTGGATTCCAAATCTACAAAGAAAGAAGGGGAATTGGGGACACACCCGGAACCCATCATATTACAGGTACTGTGAAGTAGTGGTGGGCTTAACACAGTATGGCCATATGGTGGAACTGAATGCCCATATTTGTTTGCTGAGATAGGTGATTTTAAGTAGCCTTGTAAAATCTAAAACTGCATTATTGTTTTTTCATATGCTGTTCCCTAAACTGTATTTTGTATATATTTTGATCTTCACGGCAGCATCACTACTTAGAAATTAAAATTCTGAGTGTGCTTTAAATTTTCCAGATATTTTTATGATGGAGAAACGAATTTACATAATTTAAATTTTTAAGCATCCCTTCCTTCACATAAATGTAATGCTAATATTTTTTTCAATCAAAAAGTGCTCACTGCTATAAATGAAAGTAAGTCATGTAGATTCACCAGAGTTAAACTTTGATATTGATAAATTATTTTGTACTTAAGTGAAATTACACCCAAATGTCCATTCTTTTGGCTATACATGTTGATTATAAGTTATTGCCTTTGAAAGCACATCATCATTACAAACCAATTTTACATCAGTATGCAAGTTGCTGTCAGAATAAAACCTAATTCCTGGACAAATGTATTTTAATTAGTAAACTGAATGACCTGCCTACACTATTACTGAGTTATTTAATTGATTGGATTTACGGGACATCTCTGTCAAATTCTTTCTGTGCTTTCAAATGTCAGCTGGAGGGATGAATACATTAAGTATTTAACAAAGGCAAACAAAAGAAAGAAAGATAAATAGAGAACTGAACAAGTGAGAAATTCAATACACAAATAAATAACATTACCTGAGCTATTAACAACTACCTGGCAAGAAATTTAGAGGTCAACATCACACAGCTATCAGATCGACACACATCCATTTCTGAAGATGTTATTGATAAGCAATCCAATAACAACATGTGGTTTTATCACGAAATCATGGATTGCTGTGAATAAAATATGAAACTGCAAATTTTTGACTAAATAACTGAACTTTATTACCAAGGTTTTGTTAAACCACAAAGAATTATATAAATTTGGAGTATGGTTTGAGTCAATAACTTTTTTATTAATGAACCAGTTTCAATGATATTACGTACAAGGAATGCTTAACGTATGGAAATTTGTTTGATTAAATATGGAAGATGACATATTTTAAATGAGCTCCATTTCCCACCTCGCAAAGTCAGGATCTTTTGATTGCACTGATCATAACATTAGTTAATGTTCAAAACTTTACCGCTCGAATTTCTGCACATATATCCTACTTGAGCTGCTGAAGTGTACGCATTTTGGTCACGTACACCCGCTCCTCTTGATATCATAACAGGAAGTTATCAGGAGCTGAAAGATTGGGTAAACGTGGTGGCCAATTTATCTGAGAATTTCTTGAAATTATCTGGTCGCTAAACAGTTGTCTCAGGAGGTCCATTGTGGCCCTGACTGTATGGGCAGTAGCCACATCCTGTTGCAACCACATTTCAGGATGATTTATCATTACAGGATGTAAACATTTTCACTCATATTCCGATATCTCACACCAGTTACTGTCACTATTTTTATTCGTTTTTCCTTTGTGAAATTACCCATTGTGACAAATTGCCTTTTGTCACTGGGTTTTTATGTGACCAACTGCCCTTTGCCCCTGGTTTTTGGAGGAGCCTGATTACCAGCCTCTTGCCTCACGACTATGGCCCTGGGGTGTATGGCCCTTTAAAAACAATATGTGGGCATATTGGGACTTTTAAAAGACTGTTTCTGCCCCTTTAATACCTATCCCATTGTTCTCCAGCAGGGCATTGTCCCAGGGACACTGTCAGACCAGTCTAAACTGGCTGCTTTGTCCCTCCTCAATCTCTAATCAGCCCTTGCAAAACTTTAACCCCATGGCAAATTTACTCTGTTCGTGGGATCTAAGCGCTGTTCACCTATATTGGGGGCTCCGATCTGAGCTATCTGGGGATATAATAGGAATTAAGTATTTTTATGTATTTCACTGTTAGTGTAAAATGGAGATATTTTCTGTACCTGGAGATAATTGAGTTTACTGCAGTTCCTTAAGCCAAGTATCTCCAGGATAGGGTGGAAGGATTTTAATGTGTATGTGGGAGTGTTATTTTGTTAATTAGTGTTCCCATTGGTTTGTGTCCCTTTTGTCACAGTTTACCACCAGGTCCAGGGGGTGTGCCTCTGGCCTGAAAACTTGCATAAAAGAAAGCCCTTTGGTGCTGATTAAACAGATCATCTTGGACCTTCATGAAGTTTCGGCTCATGTTTTGGGGAATTGGAGAACTACACTCTGGGGATTGCTATAATCACTTTACTCCCCAGGGTATAATCACTAAGCTCTGCTAAGAGCTTGTTCCTGTCCCTGCTCTCTGGAATTCGGAGAGGTTGACCTACTGGAAGCTGGACCCTGGTCTTGGGTCCATAGTGGGTGGAGACAGCGAGACCCCCAACCAAGCTGTGGCGGTTCATGGGAGTTTACAGTGGTTATGGTGTCTGGCGGAGTGCTTGGAGTCCTCAGGAAGTACTAGGAGCATCCATCAATGGAAGGTACCCGGTCGGGGTGCAAGCGGTTCCGTTACACCCATGATAAATCTTTCAAGACTCAGTTATAATATGTACCAGCAACAAAAAATTGAACAACTAACAAAATGCTATTTACCTGTCAAATCCAACTCTGAATTTTGGCCAAGCACATGGCGAGGTTCACACTTTACTTGAAGCAAACATGGTTTGTTTATGTATTAAAAATATAATAATAATTACATAAATCTAAGAGCTCTACAGAGTTCTCTGAAATAAAACTGTGCAAAAGTGTAATACAGCTTTTAGTTATTTCTCAGAAAGATTGCTCTACTACAGACGCTTGTAAATTTCCAATTGAATACTTTATGGTCCCTCATATTACCTTCAGATGCAAGGAGAAAAAGAAAAACATTATATTATTGTGAAAAGTAAACTAAATTAAAAGCACAAATATAAAATATATTGCATTCACAAAACAGAATTTACACTACTTCAGAGAAAGTTGCATGTTGCGAGACAAGAAATTAGATGTATGGTGTGATGTTCTTTCTCTATTGGTCAGTTACATTTCCATATCATTTCCCCATTTATCCTTAACTGTGTCTTAACTGGTCTAGAATGAGCCAATAGGTTAATTTATTTTGTTTTTCTTTGCAAATTCTTATGATGTTCAGTAAAACTCATTAGCATTTAGAGCTAGTCAGCTATTGCTTTGTGTCTGCAATGGAATAAAGCAAACTTCTATTTCTGAGAACATTGAGATCTTCACTGTAGAAACAGATATCCCTCCTTTAAGAAGACCTCGGAGAGATTACAAAGTTTTCATTTACAAAATTAAAGTCTAACTCTTGCTAAAATCAAACTCCCATATTCTTCAAGATGGATTAGGTAGTTTGACTTGGGGAAAAATATTAACACCTGCTAACATGTGAAAGTAAATACAGTCTAAATTTATCAAATGCTCTGTTGGAATAGAGGAAGCTCAAAGCAACACATCACCAGGCGCAGGCTATCTAGACAGAAATACCTAGGCACATAAAACTATACATATTAATATTAGCAATGTCCCTGTGCCCCTATCAAGAAAAATAAATATGCCCATTATAATGTCAACTCCATATGTTCACAGAGTAAATAGTGAATTCATTACTAATATTAAGTAAATATGGTTCACCTCAGGTTCCTATTGACTTTTTCAAATCTAATTATTGTTTAAATGACATTGATTTTATTCATGAGTTCCAAAGTGTGCATTAATAAGGCCATTTGTAAACATAAACTACAGCTTCCCCTTGCTACTTTCAATGGTTATTAATACTCTTTGACCTAAGAAGACCACAAATTTCTACTTCAAGAAACATATTGATATCAGGATTAAGAGCAATCATATTTATCCTCCACAATGATGTTTAGATGGCCCTTTGCTGAAAGTCAAGGTCTTTGTGCTCTAAAATGTTTTTTTTTTTGCAGTATGGAAGTGAGATTTGTGTTTTGGGTTAGAAATTACCTGACCATCAACAAGACCAACTAAAGGTTGCCTGAAGGTAGTGTAGAGATTGTTACTGTTCAGATTAATACAGATTTGCACCGTATCTGATTCTGACAAATTCAGACTCATAAATCAAAAGCCTGTTACCATGTGTATTATCTATTTGATCCATGAATATTCTTTGTTTGCAAAAACGCACCCTTATATTTTTTTAAAAATATCATTTCCTGAATTTTATATAATGCCCGCCAGCCTTGGGCAGATGATGAAACCATTTCATGTAAATAACCTTTTTATTTGGTGCAAGCAAAGTATCCTTTCCACTTATTAAATTTGGAGCACGATCTGGAGTGGACTGGTTAGTCGTAGACTCCAATCAGTCATTATTCACCCAACATTCACTTGCACTGAACTATATAATTACAGGGCATTTTCCCTATGTGACAGCTCTGTACCTGTGCTGACCTGGAAAAGCATCAAACTGACATTTGGGAGGACCCACCTGTGTATGAAATATATTCAAATAGTTATAATATATATATTATACTGAACTAAGCAAATGTTCTGATCCCGGTGCAATGGCGTAAGCCCCTTGTGCCGACCAGAGAACAATGGGTCCAGAGAGTTGAGAAAATGAGAGAGTTGGAGGAAATACATTGGTCAATCCTAAGGAAGAGAGAGTACTACTTAAAGGTCTGGGAGCACTGGTTACTATATTGGAGAGACCCCTCATAAATATATAAATAAAAAGACAGTGGTTCTTAGATCAGATTCTAGAGGTTAATTAACATACGCATTAAACATGTAATAGGCATGACCCCTTCTCCTCCCCCATGTCCCTCCCCCTCCAATATTCCCCCCTTTCCCCCCCCCCTTCTCTTCCACATATACAGGGAGTGCAGAATTATTAGGCAAATGAGTATTTTGACCACATCATCCTCTTTATGCATGTTGTCTTACTCCAAGCTGTATAGGCTCGAAGCCTACTACCAATTAAGCATATTAGGTGATGTGCATCTCTGTAATGAGAAGGGGTGTGGTCTAATGACATCAACACCCTATATCAGGTGTGCATAATTATTAGGCAACTTCCTTTCCTTTGGCAAAATGGGTCAAAAGAAGGACTTAGGCTCAGAAAAGTCAAAAATAGTGAGATATCTTGCAGAGGGATGCAGCACTCTTAAAATTGCAAAGCTTCTGAAGCGTGATCATCGAACAATCAAGCGTTTCATTCAAAATAGTCAACAGGGTCGCAAGAAGCGTGTGGAAAAACCAAGGCGCAAAATAACTGCCCATGAACTGAGAAAAGTCAAGCGTGCAGCTGCCACGATGCCACTTGCCACCAGTTTGGCCATATTTCAGAGCTGCAACATCACTGGGGTGCCCAAAAGCACAAGGTGTGCAATACTCAGAGACATGGCCAAGGTAAGAAAGGCTGAAAGACAACCACCACTGAACAAGACACACAAGCTGAAATGTCAAGACTGGGCCAATAAATATCTCAAGACTGATTTTTCTAAGGTTTTATGGACTGATGAAATGAGAGTGAGTCTTGATGGGCCAGATGGATGGGCCCGTGGCTGGATTGGTAAAGGGCAGAGAGCTCCAGTCCGACTCAGACGCCAGCAAGGTGGAGGTGGAGTACTGGTTTGGGCTGGTATCATCAAAGATGAGCTTGTGGGGCCTTTTCGGGTTGAGGATGGAGTCAAGCTCAACTCCCAGTCCTACTGCCAGTTCCTGGAAGACACCTTCTTCAAGCAGTGGTACAGGAAGAAGTCTGCATCCTTCAAGAAAAACATGATTTTCATGCAGGACAATGCTCCATCACACGCGTCCAAGTACTCCACAGCGTGGCTGGCAAGAAAGGGTATAAAAGAAGAAAATCTAATGACATGGCCTCCTTGTTCACCTGATCTGAACCCCATTGAGAACCTGTGGTCCATCATCAAATGTGAGATTTACAAGGAGGGAAAACAGTACACCTCTCTGAACAGTGTCTGGGACACTGTGGTTGCTGCTGCACGCAATGTTGATGGTAAACAGATCAAAACACTGACAGAATCCATGGATGGCAGGCTTTTGAGTGTCCTTGCAAAGAAAGGTGGCTATATTGGTCACTGATTTGTTTTTGTTTTGTTTTTGAATGTCAGAAATGTATATTTGTGAATGTTGAGATGTTATATTGGTTTCACTGGTAATAATAAATAATTGAAATGGGTATATATTTGTTTTTTGTTAAGTTGCCTAATAATTATGCACAGTAATAGTCACCTGCACACACAGATATCCCCCTAACATAGCTAAAACTAAAAACAAACTAAAAACTACTTCCAAAAATATTCAGCTTTGATATTAATGAGTTTTTTGGGTTCATTGAGAACATGGTTGTTGTTCAATAATAAAATTAATCCTCAAAAATACAACTTGCCTAATAATTCTGCACTCCCTGTATATATATAGCTACGTAGTTACATAGCTGAAAAGAGACTTACGTCCATCATGTTCAGCCTTCCTCACATATGTTTTTTGCTGTTGATCCAAAAGTAGGCAAAAAACCCAGTCTGAAGCACTTCCAATTTTGCAACAAACTAGGAAATAATTCCTTCTTGACTCCAAAATGTCAGTCAGATATCTCCTTGGATCAAGCAGCTATTATACCACTGATTAGAAATTATATCCCTGTATGTTATGTTTTTGCAAGTATTTATCCAATTGCAGTTTAAACATCTGTATGGACTCTGATAAAACCACCTCTTCAGGCAGATTATTCCTTATAGAATTCCTTATATAATATCCTTATAGTTCTTACTGTAAAAAACAAACAAAACAAAAAAAAAAACTTTCCTTTGCCTTAAATTAAATCTCCTTTCTTCCAGCCTAAATGTGTGACCTTGTGTCCTATGTATAACCCTGTTTATGAATAGATTTCCAGATAATGGTTTGTACTGGCCTGAATATATTTGTATAATGTTATCATATCCCCTGAGGTGCCGTTTTTCCAAACTAAAGATATTTAAATTTTTTAACCTTTCTTCATAACTAAAATGCTCCATTCCTTTTATCAATTTTGTAGCTCGTCACTGCACTTTTTCTAGTGCCATGATATCTTTCTTTAGAACAGGTGCCCAAAATTGCATAGCATATTCAAGGTGTGGTCTTACCAGCGATTTATAAAGAGGCAAAATTATATTTTCATCCCTAGAATTTATGCCCCTATTTATACATGACAAAACCTTACAAGCCTTAGCAACTGCAGACTGACATTGCATATTGTTGCTTTTTCTCGTGTGTGGTTATCTCTAATTCACTACCATTTAGTGTGTAAGTTGCTTGTGCATTCTTGACCCCGAAGTGCATAACTTTGCATTTCTCTACATTAAATTTCATCTGTCATTTTTAGTGCCCAGTCCCCCAATCTATCCAAATCCCTCAAAGCAATATCCTGCTCACATTTTATTACTTTACAAAGTTTTGTGTCATCTGCAAACACTAAAAAAATGGCTTTCAATGCCTATTGCAAGATCATTTATAAATATGTTAAATAGAAGGGGTCCCAAAACAGAACCCTGAGGGACACCACTTACCACTTTTGTCCAGCTTGAAAATTTACCATTAATGACAACTTGTTGTACTCAATCCTTAAGCCAATGTTCTACCAAAGAACAAGAATATTCATCTAGACCAATTTCTTTTAGTTTGAAGACTAACCTATTGTGGGGAATCGTATCAAATGCCTCTGGCAAAATCCAAGTAAATCACATCCACTGCAACACCCTGATCTATACTTCTACTTACTTCTTCGTAGAATGCAATCGGGTTAGTTTGGCATGACCTATGTTTCATAAAACCCTGCTGATTATTGCTAATAACAAAGTTCTTCTCAACGAATTCCTGCATATTATCCTTAATAGCCCTTCAAGTATTTTCCTAGTCACAGAAATTAAGCTCACAGGGCTATAATGTCCAGGCAAGGATTTTGAACCCTTTTTAAATCTAGGAAGGACATCTGCCTTCCTCCAATCCTCCGGTACAATATCTGAAACAAAAGAATCTTGAAAGATTAAATACAGAGGTTCACTTATTTCCCCACTTAGCTCCTTAAGTACTTGTGGGTGAATAGCGTCAGGCCCCGGAGATATTTTATATTTATTCACATAAATTTTCTTTAACTGCTGTAGCTGTTGATGATACAGATGTTATAGGTTACACTGTAGAGCAGTGATATCCACTTAAGATGTAGGGACATTTTCACTTTTACTTATGTATTTATCTGCTTGACATAATGAGATTTATCGTACATTAATATTGTTCGTTAATGGATACCTTGGAAGGTATAACAACTTAATTCCCCCTTCTTCCTTTCTGTACCCTCACTTATGTGTGTTCTTCAAAAAAGAAAAAAAGAAAAAAGGAAAATGAGAAAACAGGGAATAGGATAAACAAATTATGATTTGGTACTTGATATTAGCATTCTAAGACTAAGTGGGATTCAGCCATGACAGTGCCGCTTTAATAATAAAAGCAGCGCAAATCTTTTTTTTACGGCAGAAAACAGCACAAAGGTAGCATTAATGAAACACAGTGGATTTTTTATTTGTTCCGATTGTGGGGGGGGGGGGAGAAAGCTTCACACAGCTGGATAAACACAGTAAGAATGGCTGTGATAGATACAGTATTAATAATGGGAAAGTGTGCTAACACGTAAGAAATACAAAGAACAACATGTATTTTTTCTAAACAAACCCTGGGAATCGTATACAAATCCTTGTTGACAGATGCTTGTCAAGAAAAGCTAGTAAAATCAATATATGTTCTGGCATTAAATCACTGCGCTTATTTACAGATTTTTTTTTTAGTCTTTTTTTTTTTTAACATAGTGTAGACAGCTGCCCCCCTGACTAATACAAAATAAACTTGAATGTGCCTTAAAAGTATTCAAATGAACAGAAGGTTTACAGTCACCTTCTTGCAGTATCTTTTTGTGGTGGTTAAAAAAAAATAAAAAAAATCCACAGTCCTCTCAGCCCTTTCCTTACTCTTCTGACACCATTTAAGTTTAGAAGCTCTCAAACTACAAGTGAATACATGACATTCGCGTTGTCTCTAGTGTACACATTTTACGTTTGATTTATGACATTACTATATAGGTGCACTTGACAGCTTTCAGATTGAAGCTGAAACGAGAGAGCTTTAATGTGAGATGGGTTATCTGGGTAAATCTATCAAGAGTTTGTCCTGAGAGAACGAGGAGAGAAGCTTTGTAGAACCCCACTGAGAAGCAAGATTCCATGCTGTGCACATCCCAAACTCCCTGACAGTTATTCTCAACCTTCACTGTAATAACGAATAAAAGAGAGCTCCCTGTAGATTACAGATCTTCTGTGTTTTGACATTGACCTTAATACATAATTTAAGCACAAAGCCTGAGAAGTGTGGAACAAGATAAGAAAAGACCAGAGAGCTGGCAAATAAAGTGATGTTCAATCAGAAATCAGATTTGTTCCTGATCGAGGAGATGTGGGCATTAAAAGGAGAGGGAGACACTGGTGTACAGCAAACGGAGCTGGTAAGAAAAGATAGGGGAGTAGAAGAGAGACAAACTTGCATTACGCACAATAACGCAGGCAAATTATATGGATAAAGCGCTGTCAAAATACTGTCCAATAAAAGTCAATATGCTCCAGTGAAAAGATCTTCAAACGGATGTATTACTTGGAAGCATCAGTTCATTATAGCCTGACATGGCTTGGGAAAAAAAGAATTTTACGAATTCTCTGCATCCATCTAAAACATGAATGCGAGGAAATTGATTCAAACCATTTGACTTGTGTGTTGGTTATGGCAGGTAACGGAAAATACAATAGATGGTTCAAAAGATGGAGCTAAGAACCACTCGTGTTTGTTATATTGCCGAATGCTGTGTGTTTGTGCGGCTTTTTGAATACCAGAAATAGACTACGTTAACCAAAAATAGTAATTTCTTATAGGAATGTATTACTTATTTCTGCAGAATGTGCATTTCTTTAGATATAAACACTATGCAAACTGAAAGTTCTAATATGCTATAAATATGCTATGGGAAAATTCTATATAGACCCTACATGTAAGCTTACCATATTGTACGGTGACTTTACTGCTTGGCCTCTGACAATCTAGCATAGTTGCCCTTTTTTTTAATTAAAGGTACACTATAGTCACGCAGACTACTTCATCTCAATGAAGTGGTCTGGGTGCACTGACCTTGTCCTTCATTTTTAGAAACTGCAATATTTATATTACAGAGTAAAGTCCACCTCTAGACGTTGTTATACTGACCACCACAAGAGACTCTTCAGTGAGACTGACTGATTAAAACTAGATCACGTAGCAAATTGAATGCAATGCTTTTTTTTGGGTAAGCTTGAATGTGCACTGCACTCGCCACACATTTGAATTAGGTTCCCAATGCTCCTCTGTAAGGAGCATTGGATTGGACAATAGTGGAGGAAGCCTTGCCTCAGCTGTGGAACTAACACTCGCATTCCGTCATCAGTGACCTGGTCGCGTGTTGCAGCTCTTTCACAGTGCGACTGGGAACTTGTAATATCGCAGAGCTGGGAGGAAGTGAGAGTCTGCTGCGTAGGATGGAGAACAAGGCAGAGAGGAGGGGCCAAAATGCTCTGACCCCTGACAGCTTCAGCCAGCAGAAGCCACCCTTCTGCACCCAAAATGTAGGAAATTGGAGAATGGCAAAAAATGCATGTCTGTATGTATGTCAGTGTTTCTATCTGTGTGTCAGTGTTTGTGTAGCTGTGTCAGTGTTTGTATCTGTGTGCCAGTGTATCTGTATGTGTGTCAGTGTGTGTATCTGTGTGTCTTTGTATCTGCATGTGTGTCAGTGTGTGTATGTTTGTCAGTGTGTGTTTCTGGGTCTTTCTGTGTGTTTGTGTATCCGCATGTGTGTCAATGCATATTTTTTTTATTTTCATTTTTATTAAGGATTTGTATCCATCATGATATAAAAATAACAATATTGTAAAAGTTTCAGTTGAATAAACATAATATATCTAGGTATCACATAAATGCAGCCGACACATTGTCATCAGTGTATCGATTTGGAGGTCAAGCAATGCTTTACATACAATAGTGTGGTACAAAGATTAGCGACAGCAAGAGGGTTTGGATAGGCATAGAGACGCCACATTGTGTTGTAAATTGTTCAACATGTATCCCCTAAAAGGAAAATACATCCAAATCATAATCCTCACAATACAAGTTGTACATTTATCTGTAGAAACATTCAATAAAAAAGAAATAAACAACCGTGAACACAAATTAAAAGTGTAAGTCTTGGTAAATAGGTGTGAATGTGAGAAAGGTGACATTCACCAATAGGCATACAATAAAGTGACTATTGAGTAATGAATAATGGCTCTGTATACAACCTCAAATGGGCTTTTGTCCTAGCATTGGTGACACTCAGCGTGTTCCCTCAGTGTATGCTTCCCGATGACCCATGTATTCCTATGCATACTTTTTGCCTCCTCTTTTCCCAAATAAATACTTCAAATAGGGATAGTCAGTGTGTGTTTCTATGTGTCTGTGTGTATCTGCGTGTCTCTGTATCTGCATGTGTCAGTGTATAAAATCTGTGTGTCTGTGTATCTACATGTGTGTCAGTATGTGTATCTTTGTGTCTGTGTATCTGCATTTGTGTCAGTGATTGTATTTGTATATCTACATCTGTGTCAGTTTTTGTATCATGTGTCAGTGTTCCCTCAGTGTATGCTTTCCAAGGACCCATATATTCCTGTGCGTACTTTTTGCCTCCGCTTTTCCCAAATAAATACTTCAAACGGGGAGCGCAGTCAGTGTGTGTTTCTATGTGTCTATGTATTTGCATGCGTGTATCTCTGTGTCTGTGTATCTATATGTGTCAGAGTTTATATCTATGTGTCTGTGTAGCTGTATGTTTATCAGTGTGTATATGTGTGTCTGTGTATCTACATGTTTGTCAGTGTGTGTGTATGTGTGTCAGTGTGTGTGTATCTGAATGTGTGTCAGTGTGTGTTTATTTGTGTCTGTGTATCTGCATGTGTGTCAGTGTTTGAATCTGTGTGTCTGTGTATCTGCATGTTTGTCAGTGTTTGTATCCATGTGTCAGTGTATCTGCATGTATGTCAGTGTGCATCTGTCTATTTAAAAGTCAAGAAGGTTATAGTTGTCCTTTAAATAGTTTTAGCTTTTTATAACAGTTTTGAACTATATGGAAAATTCTTGTTGTCTGTGTTTCAATTTATTTCAGTTCTAGCTCAGTTAATAGATGAATGTGAGACAAGGAAAGTAATATTTTATCTCATGTAAGACCTTATCCAAGCAGCAATGAATGTAACTTCTGCAACCACATCCTGAAATTTACCATCAGCTTTAACAGCAGATGGGAATATGCATCTTCTTGGGTGACACATATGTTACTTTATTGTGCATGATTAAACATACAGTACTGCTTTAAATTTATTAATACTACAACTATACAAGTGTCTTTCACATGACTTAATTCTTGATCATTGTTCTTTTCAGGATCGGCTATGGAGCTTTAACCGTGTGTGTCCAGATTTCAGCTGCCCAGCAGGATTCAGACTAGCAGAAATCAAGACACAATTCAAGCCCATTTGTTATGGCTATTTCAAAATCCAGACATTGTTAAAGGAACACTAGTCACCTAAATTACTTTAGCTAAATAAAGTAGTTTTAGTGTTTAGATCATTCCCCTGCAATTTCACTGCTCAATTCACTGTCATTTAGGAGTTAAATCACTTTGTTTCTGTTTATGCAGCCCTAGCCACACCTCCCCTGGCTATGATTGACAGAGCCTGCATGAAAAAAAAAAACTGGTTTCACTTTCAAACAGATGTAATGTACCTTAAATAATTGTATCTCAATCTCTAAATTGAACTTTAATCACATACAGGAGGCTCTTGCAGGGTCTAGCAAGCTATTAACATAGCAGGGGATAAGAAAATCTTAATTAAACAGAACTTGCAATAAAGAAAGCCTAAATAGGGCTCTCTTTACAGGAAGTGTTTATGGAAGGCTGTGCAAGTCACATGCAGGGAAGTGTGACTAGGGTTCATAAACAAAGGGATTTAACTCCTAAATGGCAGAGGATTGAGCAGTGAGGCTGCAGGGGCATGTTCTATACACCAAAACTGATTCATTAAGCTAAAGTTGTTCAGGTGACTATAGTGTCCCTTTAAATATTGTGAACAATACCTGGTATTTGCTATCTGAATGGTCCTGTATGTAATCAGATGACTTTGCCTTTTTTGGTATGAGGCCATTTCTATTTTAAAAAATAGATCTGATTGTGCTGCTCTTGTGTTAATGTCTGGAGATTACACCAAAGTTATCAGACATAAGATGATCTTACTGGCTTTAACTGTATATTTGTTGTCATTGTGATCCTGCTGAATAAATTTGGGGTCAATCAGATGACATGCATGATGGATATCCATAAGCCTGTACATCTCAGCATTTAGGAGACCATTAATTCTGACCAAATCCTCAACTGCATTTGTAGAAATGCAACCCTAAACCTGCAAGAATTCTCCACCTTGCTTTGCATTGGTATCTGTAGACACCTATTCTCATAGGACGCACCAGGATCAAACCGGTTACTGCTAATTCTGAACTGATAGGCCTTCCAGTTGTGAAGGGAAGTAAACATCATGTGTCTTTCAATTGCTGCACTAAGATTACTTGTGCTTCTTTAGAAGGTCTTGGATAGCACATTTGGAAACCCTTGTCTGCCTTGAAATTTCTGCGTGGGAGAAACATTGATGCAGTATAACTGTTACCTTGTGTCTTGTTGTCTACGCCATGGTGTATGGGTTTATTGACATTAAACTGTTTTCATTAACCTCATATTGTTAGCAGTTTTGGGATGTTCCTCACTAAGTTTTATTCCTTTTCCACTGCTGTTTATGATTCACTTACATGATTATTTCCGTGAAGTATGAGAACAAAAATGAATTTCAAATTGAAGCCCAAAATAGCCAGACTGGAAGTATAACTGATAGAAGAATTTTCCCCAGTTCTCTATTTTGACCTTAGTCTCATGGGAAAGTGGTCAGCAAGAACTGCAGTGCTAAAGGTAAGACATTACTATTTGAGGTCACTACTAAACACTTTCTCTATGCAGAGTATCAGACAAAATGCTGGAGATCAGCGTCTTCAGTTCCTGTCTTGATGTGACTGCAGTGGAGAGATATCAACGAGGGAGAGAGTGAGGAAGGTATTCAAAGAATGGAGCCACGGAGGATTATCAGAGACTGCAGGGGAAAATATGCAGGGATGTAATCAATGCATGGAGCTGGGGGAGAGTTACCAGACACTCTTTACACACTCTTTACACACTATGCAGCAGAATTACTAGGATTAAATAATTCAGCAGGTATGGAGCTAATTCAGCAAAATGGAAACTAACTGGGGAAGTGAACTCCACCCCCTGTTGCAAGAAGCATATGACAGCCCAGTATGCATGCCTGTATTTTAGGGCAGCATATTAAAAACCCCAAAAGGAGTCATTTGGAGAACAGGTGGCTGTGAGACAACCAATGAAAGGGAGGCCACACCTATGGCTTTAATTTAAAGGGACCAAAACAACATTTTGTATATAGATCATGACTCTGAATGTCTCACTGCTATTTTTTTGGGCATGTAGGAGTTAATTCACTTTGTTTATGCAGCCCTAGTCACACCTCCCTGCATGTAACTCACACAGCCTCCTGAAAGACTTCCTGTAAAGAGACATCTAAAGCTTACATTTCCTTTATTGCAAATTTATATCCTGCAATGTTAATTGCATGCTGAATCTTGCAGGAGCCTCCTTTGATTAAAGGTAATTTACAGAGTAGGAGATAACATTGTTTAACCCCTTAAGGACACATGACATGTGTGACATGTCATGATTCCCTTTTATTCCAGAAGTTTGGTCCTTAAGGGGTTAAAGAAGGTGAATATCTGATTGAGAATTAAAAACTTTTGTTTTCATGAAGGCTATGTCAGTCATTGCCAGATGAGGTGTGACTAGGACAGAAACAAACATGATTGAATTCCTAAATGGCAGAGAATTGAGCAGTAGGACTTAAGAGGAATGATCTATACACAGAAACAGCTTCGTAAAGTTAGTTATTTTGGTGACTATATTGTCTTTTTAATATTGATTAATAAGCTTTCCAAATGATTTAATATTTTTGGATAAACTTTTAAAATGATTTACAAATATAGACTATATTGATTTTTTTCATATTTTGATATACTGTTTATATCATATAATTTCAAAAGTGTATTAAAAAATAATAAATAATTTTGCAAGCTTATTTAACAATATTAAATCAAGGCCTACGTGGGAGAGGTTCACTGTTTTGTTTTAATAAGGAAAGTCAAAACATACTTACTCATTGCTTACTGATGAAAAAGTTAGTTGCTTGATCAAGATGCAATATTCTTAAAAAGTAACATTTTTCATTCCTGTTTCAGAAGCTCTGGCCAGGTCAAATGAATGGCTAGACATCAAAATTATTAACAAAACCTCTTATAATGATCTAAAATAATAGGTAGAAAATTGTAAATATTTTAAAATTTGTTGGAGCATACGTTACTACATGCACAAATAAATGTTTACCATTTTAGAAACTTTTTGTTATGTAACTTAAACAGGTTGCTGCTAGTGATGTCCCGAACGGTTCGCGAACGGTTCGCCACGGACTCCAGTCAGCAGACACATTCCAGCCAATCAGCAGCAGACCCTCCCTCCCAGACCCTCCCACCTCCTGGACAGCATTCATTTTGAAGCTGCATTCTTAGTGAGCTGTCCAGGAGGTGGGAGGGTCTGCTGCTGATTGGCTGGAATGTGTCTGCTGACTGGAGTCCGCGGTGAACCGTTCGCAGTGAACCGTGGCGAACTGTTCGGGACATCACTAGTTGCTGCATTATTCCTTTAAAGAAACACTTTCTGAAACATGCTAAAATGGTATCATGCCATTATAATATTCGGTTTTACTTCATTTTCTTGAAATTCATCTAATATATGAATATTAAAAGCATGTGAGATTGTTGTGCTTTAAGTGTATAATATATTAAAGATAATATCTTGAGTTTGTTTTTTTAATGTTTTCTGAAAGGCACAATTAACTCTTTTACAAAGAGGTATTAATACATCCCTTCTCTTTGTGGTTTATGATGCTGAAACACAAACCAGTATCCAAGAGTCTATTAGAGTTAAACTGTTTTGTCCATTCTAATGGCATTCTTTTAATAAACAATATCTGGTTGCATTTTGCACAGTTATGACCACATTTCTTATTAAAAGGAATCTTGAAACCGTCAACATTTCATGCCAAACTTTTGGAAATAATTTTACTTGATATTAAGCTTTTACGTTAGTATTGTGGGTGTCACGAGTTTGTGGTGAATGGGCTCAGTATGCAGAAAATTGGACAGATACAATCACTAAACTTAAAAGTCTTATATTGATAAGGCAAAAGTAGAACGTAAAAATCCCAGAACACGACTGAAGAATGCAAGATCAGGACCAGCAAACAAAATAAAGTCTTGGTTGACTTTATTGGTTGAATTCAGGTAGATGCAAATTATTATTATTATTTATATAGAGCCAACTAATTCTGCCAATAACATAAAGTCTTTAACAGATTAAGCAATTAAACAAGGTTTACCAAATGGTCTAGCACTGGATCCATGAGGCGAGAGTTAACCACAACTGGTCCATCATTAACCAGGCAGAAGCAGGTTCTCAAATGTTAACTAAAACAGGAACAGGCTTGAAATGGTTAACCAAGGCAGGGACAGGCACCTCTTCAACTTTTCATCCACCCATTTATTTTTGTTCCATTCCTCTAAGATTTTGATCAGGGACAAATCTATACCAACAAACATGATTTTTATGTATTATTGTTATTATTAGCCCTTTTTTTTATTAGCCCTATTTGCTAGTCATATCACTCTATCCTTTGACCCTTTGAAGTAATAAAAGCAGGGCTCTCCTTTTTTCTTTCTACTCATTCTCCCTCCAACCTGGGTCCCTCAGTTAATGTTGATCTGTGGAACTCTCTTTTGTTTTCAGTCGTCTTCTCACTAGGGTTATTCCCAGTGGTGTACATACCGGGGGCCCAGCCACCCTGCGACCCAGTATGTAAGCCAGAGTTGCCAGCCTCTTCTCTGCTGTCACCGGGCGGGCAGGTGGGCACGCGATGGAGCACTCTCCCCTGTGTGCTCCCTCTTCAGCTCCCTTGCGCACCGCACTGATGCCGGAGCCAGAAGATGTCGTCATCTGCTGTAGCCGGCATCAGTACGCGGCGAGCGAGGGAGCTGAACAGGAAGCACTCAGGGGAGAATGCTCCCTCGCGCACCAGCCCGCAGGACCGGCTGCCCAGGAGCACCACTGGACCCCAGGGAATCCCCTCAGCACTCCCAAAGGTAGGGAGGCTAGGGGGATTATTATTTTTTTTTTAAAACACGCGTGTGTGTGTGTGTATGTGTGTGAGTGTGTGTGTTAGATTGTGTGTGTGTTAGTGTTTGTGTTAGAGTGTGTGTGTGTTAGTGTTAGAGTGTGTCAGTGAGTGTGTTACTGTGTGTGTCTGTTACTGAGTGTGTTAGTGTGTGTCTGTCTGTCAGTGAGTGTGTGTCCGTCAGTAAATGTGTGTGTCTGTTAGCTAGTGTGTATGCGTCTGTTCATGAGAGTGTGTGTGTGTGTGTGTGTCTTAAGCACTTACCTATCTCCAGCACCGGACTCCCTTGGTGCTGGGGATCTCTCTGCCCCGATCCGCCTTTCAGCTCCAAATGCGCATGCGTGGCAAGAGCCACGTGCACATTCAAACCGCCCATAGGAAAGCATTACTCAATGCTTTCCTATGGATGTTCAGCGTCTTCTCACTGATTTTCACAGTAAGAATCGCGGAAGCTCCTCTAGCGGCTGACAATGAGACAGCCAATAGCGGCTGGATTAACCCTAATGTAAACATAGGAAACTGCTATGTTTTCAGCTGCAGGGTTAAAACTAGAGGGACCTGGCACCCAGAGCACTTCATTGAGCTGATGTGATCTGGGTGTCTGTAATTGCCCTTTAAGTGTATGTGTATCTGCATGCACTGGCGTACACACCGCAGTCGCAGGGGTTGCAGGGGTAGCAGCCCTGCGACCAAGTGCCCGCTGCCATATATTGCGGCCCCAGAGTAAGCGCGTGGGGGCCCACGGATCAGTTTTCGCACCGGGGCCCCATGGGTTGTGTGGACACCACTGGTTATTCCCTTAATTTAGGGAGAAGGGTAGCAGATGACCTAGTGCTGCAACCATCCACCAGCCCCTCCCTTATTTTTAGGTTTTGGGCTGTGGGTGGTTCCCCCACTTTTATCTTATCTTTACTATTGTTATTATTAATAGTATTTAAATAGCGCTTTACAGTTATAAAATGTGGATATTTGACAAGTAATTAACATATGGAATATAACAGAGACAAGAGGTGAAGAAGACTCTATTTGAACAAGATTACTATTCTCCAAGTCTTTAACCCTATTTAAAAAAAAAAAAAAAAAAAGTTATTTTCACCTCTTCGTTATTCACACTGAACAGCTATTTGGTATTTCATTTTCTGAACCCACACAGTTTCCACCACATAATTTCAGCTTTAATTAATTAGGGAGTGATTTTCTTTAGTACAGATATTTTTTACTTTGTGTACACCTATATAACCCACCCACTAATCACAGAAATGTTTTCTCAATTTTCATCTCTGTGACTTTGTACCCATATTGCCCACAGTAGCAACTCACAGAGCTTGCTCAGTAAGAGGTTATCTGCAGGTCTAGCTTTAAGTAGGAGTTTCCCACAGGAGTAGGAACACCCCATTAAATTGTGCAACTGGTTTAGTGGGGCAAGTATGAGTGCTAAATCTCACTCAGTGCACAGTTTGCTGTGTATAGGTGTGCCTGGAAGAGTCTTTTCGGGGTACATACATCTATGGCAAATGTGAGCTTCACAGGAAGCTCAGATTTTAGATTTGGAGAAGCAAATTGAAGCACTGAGGAGATTAACAACATTGAAAAGGGCTTATTGCTCACTGAACAGAGTTTAATGGGGGTAGGTAGTGGAGTGGGAGGAGATGAACAAGCTGGGGAACAGGCGGGGAGCTGGGTGGCAGTTGGAGCAGTATCGGAGGAAAGGGGAAGGGTTTTGCCAGTCCTGCAGATTTGCCCACTTGAATGAAGATGTTTACAGTATTAGCTCAGGAGTGGCAGTGCTAGAGGAAGCGGCCCCTTGTAACAGTTGGGGGAACAGCTCCTCTAGTATGGATTGGATCCAGAATGGAGGAAAGGCTAGGCAGGTTGTAGTATTAAAAGAATTGACAGGGTAATCTGCCACTCTGATCACATAAACCAGACAGTTCGCTGTCTTCCGGGTGCTCATGCCTGGCATGTTGCTGACAGAGTGGATGGATTATTGGGAAGGGCTGAGGAATGACCTGGCTGATAATATTCATATTGTTTATAGCTGTGATGGGTTGTACTTGAATGTAAGAGGATATTTTGTGTTTGGGGAGAAGATGGCTAGAAGGTTGGAGGTGGATTTAAAGGATGAGGACGAGGGAAGCAAAATAAAATATCACTAGGGTTGAAAACCTCATACACAGGGCTAAAGCATCTTCTCCTGCTATATTTTTTTTATCAACAGACACAGAGAAGGCATTTCACTGGGTGGACTGGTTTATCTTGGAAGTCATACTCCAACAGCTGTGTTTCTGAGAAAATTTAAGGAGATGGGTAGGTACATTATATTCATGCCCTTTCACCCACATGAGGATTAATGGAATATTATCAGAACCGGTATACATTAAAAATGGCACCTGATAGGGGTGTCCATTGTCACCCCTGCTTTTTGCAATAACTTTAGAACCATTCCAAAACGCAGTCAAAGCTAACACTTCTATATCGAACTATACAGTAAGTCATGTAGATTTCAAATTGCCACTTATGCTGACAATTTATTTGCCCTCATAAACCCTTTTACTGGTTTGCCATAACAGTTTAAAGAAATAAAACTATACAATACTTTGCCTAACTTCCCTATTAATTATGGCAAATTAGAATACCCATCTACAGATTTCACTTCTGCCATAAGTCAGTTAATTCGAGGCAAATTTTCTTTTAAAGAATATACATCTTCCCTCACCTATCTGGGCATAAAAATGACACTCAAAGTTTCTGAACTTTTTTCGTACTAACTTTCTACCCATTAAATCTGAGCTTCGCAGATGGGGCAAGTCTACGATATGAGTAAACGTTCTTAAAATAAACATGCTTCCCAGGATGTTGTATTTGATAACCACATTACCCATGCCCAATTCCTTTTTCAAAGAATTTAAACATATCTGCACTAAATGTGTCTGGCTAAATAAAAATCCAAGACTGGGCTTATCAATTGGATCTAGACTTGGAAACATAGGGAGACTGGGCTTTAAAGATGTACAACAATATTATTCAGCTAGTCTCCTGTCTATAATCAAGGATTGGACTATGCTCCACACCCCCAAACCCTGGAAATCTTTTGAGGAAACATTCCTCACTGTACCATTAGATACCTCCCCCTGGCAAACAACAAGCATTGGAACTCTTTGGCAACCTACCAAATACTCCACACTGAGCATGTGGCGTACACTAATAATAGGGTTACACTCACATCTGGTAGCGCTTAAGCCAGCTCTGGTGTGTATAGCATATAGCGGTATAATCCCCACTTAAAGGATATGGTGTGAGTGTTCTCAGAGATGGAGATGTCGGAATCCAAAACGACAAAAGTAAAAGGCAGCGATAGTGCTCTAAATAAAATATAAATAGTTGGTAAGATATAATAAAAACTATACTCACAAAGATAGAGCAGGCTAACTGCTCCATGACAACATCATCAGTAGTATGATCCCCACACACCTGGGATTCTTTGCAGTACAAACATAAAAGTTGTAGGTGCCCAGTAGAATAAAAGTTATTTGATAAAAATAAAATAAAAGAAATAAAGTAATAAAAGAAAATGGCACAATAATAGGTGACCAAAATCAATTTATTAGTAGAAAACTACAATTACATACATCCAAGCGCGTTTCACCGTAAAGGCTTTATCAATGGAGCTAAAAACCATTACGGTGAAACTCTACTCTAGAAAAATTAAGGTGCATAGCCACCTATGATGCAAGTTAGGATAGTGTAAAGATGATTATGGATAGATTTAGGCCATCCTAAGACAGGATGGTTATCTCAGAGATGTAATTTCTCCAAATGCATCCATCACAGGAAGAAGGGGAAAGAATTTCAAAGACTTATTGGTACACAGTCATTTCCAAAGGGAGACTGCACCAAAGCACTGACTATCAAGTAAATTAAATGGGACTTACAAGTGTGGCCGCTGTAAAGCGTGCAACTTTATTTCAAAGGAATCCAAACACTTTGAGAATAGTAGCCATAATTCCAAATTAAGTCTTTCTTTAACTGTAACACAAAAGGACTAATTTATTTACTGACATGCCAATGTGAACTCATGTACATTGGAAAAACGTTTTGCCCTTTCAAGAGACGCATTCTAGAACATATCAATTATATAAAAACCACTAGAAAAATAGACACCAATATCCAGACATGTCAAACTGGTTCATCAGGGCAACACCAAAGGACTAAAATGCCAAGGTATCGAATTAGTAACACTGGACCAAAGGAAAGGAAACATTGACAAATGCCTGCTGAAGAGGGAGTGCTTTTGGATACATAATCTGAAGACACTCTCCCCTCTGGGACTTAATGAAGGATTTACATTCTCTGCATTTATTAACGACCTCTAAAGTATCATATTATTCAAAGATTGACTAGTGATACAACAGCTAAACTATCCACTATTTTACCAAAACATGCAACCAGTTAGTAGATCTTCAGCGACTCAGCATGACAACTATATCCTAACATCTCCATAATTTTCTTTATTGTTCCATTCATTGGAAAAGAGATTAGGGACCTGTAACCCACTTCATCCTATAATAGACTACAGTGAAAAGATGGAAGAATACTCTACGTTTCTATTTACAGAACAAATGCTATAAAGGATTCATAAAATAATACTACTTGTGAGAAATATTGCAGAATTCCAGAGGGGCATCTATAGCCCCTTCGACAAGAAGATACACTCTGTATCATTAGATATTTACTTGTATTTTCATATATATCTGCACAATCACAAGTAGTCCACCCCATTACATAATTTATAACTGTTTCGTATATTCCTATCTATTCTAACTACCTGTAAATGATTGATAAGCTAAAGGGTTAAAGTAGATACTTCACCCAAGACTCACATACATCATTCTTTACTGGGAACTACCAGGCAGGGTTAAACTTGCAAGATCCGCCCACCTAGAATATGTAATTTTGGGGGATGGAACATGAGACGCGATAGGTGGAAGCATGATGAAGGTGAGATCGATCACCATTTAAAACTCAAGGCTTTCAGTTTGAAAGCTGCCCCCCTGACGAAGGTGCCATTAGAGTACCGAAACGCGTGTCGGGACTTTATGTTTATTTACTTTTTCACTTAGCACTTTACTCACTTTGTACTAAGCTTGATCATCACTTTTGATTTTATTGTGAGGATGTCCCAGGGGGTTAAGTTAGAGTTTACCTATGTATACTAGGAGATAGGCGACTCCATTGCAGCCGTTTATACAGGGACTTATACCATCAGCATCCATGAAGATGCTATAGGATATCAGTATCAGGCACTAATAGAACTGTCAAATAAAAGTAGGGTCAGCGCTAGTATGCCACAGGAAGTATCTTTCTATCTAGTTTCTACTTGAAGAAGCCTGTATAGGTGAAATGCTTCTAGAAGCCTTTTTAATTTGTGATAATAAAGACATATTTTGGCTTTATATATTACAGTTGCCATATTCCTTTTTTCACTTTTTTAAACTTTTTTATTTATTTACTTTGCATCTCTTATTTTATTTAAAATATCCTGACCTGACATCATTGTTTACATCACCCAAAAGAAGCACAAAGAATCCTTAGGTGGGGATTATACCACCCATATGCTATACATTGAGCAGTGAGCCTGCTCAATATACTGTGAGTATATGTCACACTTTTATCCTTTTATTTAAAGATACAGTGAGCACCAAATTTTTTTTCCCTTTTATTCTGGGTTGGACTACTCTGCTGTTGAACTACTTTGCTGCTATATACACCTGTGAACTGGAAGAACTCATTCCACTACACATATTCCAAACCAGAGCTGCATTTAAGCTCTGGATATTGTGAGTAGTTCCTTACTATTATAACCCCATTATATAAGTGCATCTATATACTGTACCATTGGAGTCGTTTCTTTTGTTTCTTCCCCATATGTTCCATTGGATTACAAGCCTACACTCGTGATGATCCATCCCATTTACTGTTCCACAAAGAACTCTATCTACTGCTGTGGATCACACTATTCTGGACTACTATTAAGTTACTTGGACTATATTATATTATTTACTCATATAAAGTGTTTTTTTTACAATATTATTCCTTTAAGACGCACACTTTCTTTCTTTTTTATTACACTAATAGAACTGTGTAGCTGCAGAAGATTTTGAACCTGATGAACAATAATTTAATGTCTCAATTAGTAGAAGCACCAACTAGAAGAGCTACATGTCTGGATCTTGTCATAATATGTCATAATTGAAGGTTTGACATATTTTCAGACACTCAAGTTAGGGAGCAGTTGGGAAATAGTGACCATAATATGATATCATTTGAGATTAACTAAATAAAAAAAAAAATAATAATTTATATGGACTGTTCAAAAACACTTAATTTTAAAAAGGCTAAATTCAATAGGAAAATGGCATCTTTACAACTAATAAAATGACAGGAAATATTCAAAGCATAGATGATACATGGAAGGTCTAGAAACAAATTCTAGAAAAGATCTCAGCCAATCCAATGATTTTCCATAAGAAAGCAGGATATGATAGCACTATATAAATACAGTTAGGTCTGGAAATATTTGGACACTGACACACGTTTGTTATTTCAACTGTATACCAAAATTGTAGATTATTCTAGCTTTAGTGTACCTATAATCTTAATTGTATTAATGACAGGAGGCGAGTATTTGCTTAAGTCTCTCTTTACTAGAACTCCACAGCAGCACAGAAAAAAAAAAAAACAAATCAGAAAAAAAAGTTAGGTACTATAAAACTCCCCTCCCCATACATAATTTCCTCTTTCAAGCTGCGACAAAACATAACAAAGGGAAGAAAAATAATGGGGAAGAAACGAAGTCCTAGATGTAATGAATACTACAATGTCCACCATCCGAGAAGAACTGCCAAACCAGGTAGAGTTGTTGGACTGTAAACTAAAATGAGAGAAAAAACAGAATCAAAAAGGTTGGTTAGCTAATGAAATGTACTCTGAACAAAACATGTAGGTACCCAGTGTAATAACCAGAAATACCATAATATATAGAGATCCCAACCCTTACTTCGGAAATGGACTCAAGAGCAAGTGACAGTTAGCAGAGACAACAAGCAGAGTTGCATACGTACCTGATGAACCCAAACTATTAAAATGAAACAAGGGAGGGATAAGAATGGGTGGGAAATACTCGCCTCCTGTCATTAATAAAATTAAGATTATTGGTTCACTAAAGCTAGCATAATCTACAATTTTATAACATGACAGGAGGCTTCGTATTTGCTGTTTTAACGCTCAGCCAACAAATCCAACTCTGTTTGTTTCACTGGTACCTATTCCGGGAGATAACTAGATCAATCTCAAATGGACCTTCCAACCACGAGAAGTGACAGTAGACGGATCGATGAAGATGCCGGCAGTCGAAGTACCCCGAAATACGGTAAAAAACTCCATCCGCTGTTAGATCCACTGTACGACCTGTTTCCTAGCAGATGTCCGTGAACTGCAAAGCTGACCTATTAGTCATTTCCCCGTAGGTGTAAAATACCGAAGGTCATCCGTGGATATAAGATCGCAAGAACTGCCACCAGGTCTCTACCTCTGATGTCTTCTCCGATCGTGCCAGAATCACCGGGTGATGTGGCCTTGTAGACAAAATTCCAACCTCAGGTAATGCATCTGAGTCTACCACCAATTCTGTAACCGAAACGAATAGGGTCTTATTGTTCCTACCTGACCTACCCGGTGAGTGGTCCCTTCCGAGAATGAATCTATTATGCAGGCAAGAGTGTTTCCAGTACTCCAAATGGACTGTGTAACCCACAACTGTGTTAGAAAAAGGCACTCCCAAGAGAAGTCCAATCAGAGTCCCAACACTGAACTGTAGCCGTAGCAAAACGGTTATCGGCAACTCTGTGGAACTGTGAATCCTCGATATACCCAAAGAAGGGAAACAAAACTAGAGGATGAGATTTCCATCCAAATATATCCCCGTTGAGGAGTGATAAGTGGCCCGGATCCAAGGGTAATAGGGCCCAGCATAGATGAAGAAGGGTCCTCACGGGCTGTATTCGCGTGATGGACTGCAAAGGCTCCAAAAGCGGTTCGAAATATAGGCAAGCTGGCGAAAAAAAACTAATCGGCCTTGGTGAGCAGGTCTGGAGCCGGACTTCCGTCCGTGAGACTGGCGACTGATAGGGAGAAAGTGAATAGTCCGATTAAACATCTGTACAATCCTGTTCCATGCCCAACCTGCCGAAATTCGTGGAGGAACTCATGATCTGCACACCACATTCTAGATAGGGTATAATATAGTTACATAGTTACATAGTTACATAGTTACATAGCTGAAAAGAGACTTGCGTCCATCAAGTTCAGCCTACCTCACATTTGTTTTTTGCTGTTGATCCAAAAGAAGGCAAAAAAACCCAGTTTGAAGCACAATTTTGCAACAAGCTAGGAAAAAAAATTCCTTCTTGACCCCAGAATGGCAGTCAGATTTATCCTTGGATCAAGCAGTTATTACCCTACATTGAAAGATTATATCCTTGAATATTCTGTTCTTGCAAGTATGCATCTAGTAGCCGTTTGAACATCTGTATGGACTCTGATAAAACCATTTCCTCAGGCAGAGAATTCCACATCCTGATTGTTCTTACAGTAAAAAAACCTTTCCTTTGCCTTAGACGAAATCTTCTTTCTTCCAGTCTAAACGCATGGCCTCGTGTCCTATGTAAAGTCCGGTTTGTGAATAGATTTCCACACAATGGTTTGTATTGGCCCCGAATATATTTGTATAATGTTATCATATCCCCTCTCAGGCGACGTTTTTCTAAACTAAATAGGTTTAAATTTGTTAACCTTTCTTCATAGCCGATATGTTCCATTCCTTTTATTAATTTTGTAGCCCGCCTCTGCACTTTTTCTAGTGCCATAATATCCTTCTTTAGAACAGGTGCCCAAAATTGCACAGCATATTCAATATGGGGTCTTACCAGTGATTTATAAAGAGGCAAAATTATATTCTTGTCCCGAGAATGAATGCCCTTTTTCATGCATGACAATACCTTACTGGCCTTGGCCACTGCTGATTGACATTGCACATTGTTGCATAGTTTGTTGTCTATAACAATTCCCAAGTCCTTTTCATGTGTTGTTATCCCTAATTCGCTTCCATTAAGGGTATACGTTGCTTGTGTATTCTTTACGCCGAAGTGCATAACTTTGCATTTTTCAACATTAAATTTCATCTGCCATTTGAGTGCCCAGTCCCCCAGTCTATCTAAATCCCTCTGCAGCAAAGTAATATCTTGCTCACATTGTATTGTTTTACAAAGTTTGGTGTCATCTGCAAACACTGAAACATGACTTTCAATGCGGTCTTCAAGATCATTTATAAACATGTTAAATAGAAGGGGTCCCAGAACAGACCCCTGAGGGACACCACTTGCCACCTCTGTCCAGCTTGAAAATTTACCATTAATGACAACTCTTTGTACTCTGTTTTTAAGCCAATGTTCTACCCAAGAACAAGCATTTTCATCTAGACCGATTTCCTTGAGTTTGAACACTAATCTATTGTGTGGAACTGTATGAAATGCCTTGGCAAAATCCAAATAGATCACATCCACGGCAACACCCTGATCTATACTTCTACTTACTTCTTCGTAGAACGCAATCAAGTTAGTTTGACATGACCTGTGCTTCATAAAACCGTGCTGATTTTTGCTGATAACCATGTTCTTCTCAAGGAATTCTTGAATATTATCCCTTAATAACCTTTCAAATATTTTACCAGCCACAGAAGTTAAGCTCACAGGTCTATAATTTCCAGACAAGGATTTTGAACCCTTTTTGAATATAGGAACCATATCTGCCTTCCTCCAATCCTCCGGAACACAGAAAAGAATCTTGAAATATTAAAAACAGAGGTTCACTTATTTCTGCACTTAGTTCCTTAAGTACACGTGGATGGATACCGTCAGGCCCTGGAGCTTTGTTTATATTAACTTTCTTTAGTTGCTGCAGCACCTTGTCTTGAGTTAACCAATTACAATTATTCTGCAAGTTTTTAGTAGCTATCATTTGCACATCTATTGCCATGGGTTCTTCCTTAATATATACGGAGGAGAAATAGTTATTTAAAATTCCTGCCTTTTCCTGGTCTTCATTAATTAACACCCCGTTTCAGTTTTTAGTGTACCTACACTTTCATTTTGTTTTTTTTTAGAATTTATGTACTTAAAAAATGCTTTGGGGTTGGTTTTGCTCTCTTCAGCTATCATTATTTCATTTTGAAGTTTAGCAAGTCTAATTGCCTTTTTGCACGCATTATTTGCATCCTTATATCTTTTATAAGATGCATCTGATTTGTCCGATTTAAATGCTTTAAATGCCCTTCTCTTAGTTGTAATCTCTTGTTTTACTTCTCTACTAAGCCACATTGGTTTTAATTTGTTTCTTTTATATTTATTTCCCAACGGTACATACTGAGAAATGTACCTTTGTAATATTTGTTGGAAGATGATCCATTTATCCTCAGTGTTCTTTTCACTAAAGAGTTTATGCCAGTCAATATATTGTAAAGCTTCCCTTAACTTATTGAAATTGGCCTTTTTAAAATTATATGTTTTAGTATTCCCCATGTGCTTTTGTTTTTTTGAGTTTATTTCAAAGGACACTATATTGTGATCACTATTTCCCAAGTGCTCACCTACTTGAATGTTGGTCAAAAGATCAACGTTGTTTGTTAAAACCAGGTCCAGACAAGCATCCATTCTAGTTGGTGCTTGTACAAGTTGTGACATGAAGGTGTCATTTAACAAGTTTAAAAACCTAATTCCCTTTGCTGAGGCACTAGTCCCTCTGTCCCAATTTATATCCGGGTAATTAAAATCTCCAATAATTAAAGTGTTACCCAGATTTGCAGCTTTCTCAATTTGCTCAAACAGCTGTTGTTCCTCGTCAATATTAACATTAGGTGGTTTATAACATATCCCAACCAATAGTTGGTTTCCCTTCTTTTCCCCCAAGCAGATATTTACCCATAAAGCTTCCACATTATCCTCCTCGCATTCCATTTGCTTAACATTTGGCTTTAAATCATGTTTGACATACAAACATACCCCACCACCCTTCTTGTTTTTCCTATCCTTCCTAAATAACATGTACCCATTTAAGTTAGCTGCCCAGTCATGTGTCTCATCCCACCATGTTTCAGTTATGCCTATTATATCATATTGTTTAGTGTATGCTAATGCCTCTAGTTCCCCCATTTTGTTATTTAGGCTCCTTGCATTAGTAAGCATACATTTAATATTATGCGACCTTTAGGTCCCTGAACCCCTGCCTGTCCAGGTACGTCTCTCCAAGAGTAGGCCCTAGGCCAAGGGACCCAGGAAAGCGAATACGAGGACCGAAGACAAGGTATCCCTATAGAGCAATACCTCCCTTCTTAGCCTTGAGTCCCGCAAACTCATAGTGTTCTCTAATATGCAGGTAAGATGTAAAATCCCTTCACTAACGACAGGTGACTCCAGAGAACAGATTAGGTGAAACAACAAGAGTCTAGCTTCAACCGTCCGAAGCAGGGGCAGTCCAGTTTGAGAACGTCGACAGTCATATGCGAGCCTGCTACAGATTCTGAGCAGTACTCCAGCGGCAGATTGCGTCCTGACTTAGTAACGTCTGTGTAGGGGTCGACGACACACAGTGTTCCCCCACCGAGTCCAAGTAGTCCTCTGTGTCAGTACTTGAATAGGTGGGTTGTAGAAAATCAAAACCAGGACGGTTCCTGTGAGGGAATTAGTGTATATAAGGAGTATTCTCCATATCCAAATCGTGTCCTCCGAACATGGTCTCAGAGGAGCAGAGGTAGTCCTGTCACCTATCCCAAGACTGTTAACGACCAGTGAACCCAAATCTACCGGGGACTCTGGTCTCTTCATGCGACCCATGCGTACGGTGTATCTGCAGACTGGTCGTGGGACTTCCCCAGTCTTGTTACCGAGTAAGGCCGTGCATGTTTGCTCTGTGGAGGCCTCCAAATCTCATGTCACCTCGATGGGTGAAAAAACTGTTTGAGCAGTTGGTCCATAATGGTCTGTATAACCTAAACAGAGTGCGATTGCTTGTTTGATATAATCCAGATTAGACCAGACTACACTCTTGTAATAACTAACTGAGGTTCATCCAATAGCAGTACAACCCCTGGGAGTACATCCACTATGAAGGTATAGGGGCATCAACCAAATGGGCCAATTCTAGGAACCGTATCCAAGATAGCCAGTTCAAACAGTCCATACACTGTCCTATAAGGCCTCAGTGAAATGTGTACAAAGGTGGGGAGTTTCCCCCCGTACTACCTCATTGAGACTATCCCGAGTGGGTATATGGAGGCATGGGTCCAGCAGACTAATCGCAGAGGATGTAGCAGTGAGAATAGTCTAAGCATGCGAAACCATGCCCAAACTGGAAGTACCTCTATAATGAAAATAGTAGTACAGCCATTAGATCTAATGGAGGGGTTCTCACCTCTTACCCAGTTGCTACTAAGTGGCGTCTCCTCACTATTCCGGTGAGGTAGCCATAGTCCTATAGCAAGAGCTGTAGAATCAGCGGCAAACCACGGCATGTAGCACAGACCTCCGAATTGAGTTGACCAAAGGCTGGACGTCCCTCTATGAAGACACTGGTGTCCTGTACTGGCATAAGCCTGTAAGATGAAGGGTCGACCTTAGGATAAATCATCCTCTTGGACAGTGACCAGCGACGGGTTCACCCTCAAGAGGGGAAGCAGAATCCTGTACTGTAGGAAGCTGTTTAACCAACGGTACACTGAGGAAACGATCTAATTGGTGATCCTGGCCTGTGCACATGAGGGAAGCTCAGTAGTGGGTTGAATGTATGCGAGAGCCGCACTCTCAAATAACAAATGGTATCTATGCCAGTATCAGTCTGACAGTGTGAGAGGGCTGTAGCCTCTAATAATAACTCAGTGTTTATGTCAGCGTCTGGCTCCGTATAGGATAGTGGATCACACTCCCAAGCTGTAATTTGCATCAATGTTAGCCTCGGTTGAGGTCAGGGGAGGGTCGCGCCCTCTACCGGAAATTGAGCGTCAGGTTCTGTATATGAGAGGGGGTTCCCTCTAATTACGTAAAATTAGCCTCTGTTTCGAGCTGAGGATATGAAGGGGCCGCACCCACTTACCAAGCAAAACAGAGTCCATATCAGACACAGACTGATTGTAGGCAAGGAGCTCGCCCTTTAAAACTAGTCGAGTCGGGCTGAGGTCCTGAGCGGGGTTCCCCTCTGACTCTGAAGTCCCTCTCTGTATCAGACACCTGAGAGGTGTACTTGAACTGGGAAAAATATTGCTGATAAAAACTTTCAATGCTTTTTTCAAGATCATTTATAAAAATGTTAAATAGAAGGGGTCCCAGAACACTTTGAGTGGCTCCACTTAACACCTCTGTCCAACTTGAAAATTTACTATTAATGACAACTGTCTGTACTGTATTTTTAGGCCAATGTTCTACCCAAGAACAAGAATATTCATCAAGACCAATTTATTTGAGTTTGAACACCAATCTATTGTGTTTAACTATCAAATGCCTTGGCAAAATCCAAATAGATCACATCCAGTGCAACACCCTGATCTATACTTCTACTTACTTCTTCGTGAAATGCAATCAAGTTAGTTTGACATGACCTATGCTTCATAAAACCATGTTGATTTTTACTGAAAACCACGTTCTTCTCAAGGAATTTTTGAAAACTATACCTTAAAAACCTTTCAAATACTTAACCTTTAAAATACTGGGGAAAGGTCATCCTTAGGTTGCAAAAAAAAAAATAAATCCATCAGTGAGATAACAGGAATATTAGGAGTAGCCACATCAACAGTTTGTACATAATGAGAAAAAAAAAAGAATGCACTGTTGAACTCTGCGAAAAAAAAAAAAAAAGGCCTGGAAGTTCTATGGAAAACAACAGTGGTGAATTATAACAGGGTATGTTTTGCACAATAAAGAAAAACCCTTCACAACATCTAGCCAAGTGAAGAACACTCTCCAGGAGGTAGACATATTATCAAAGTCTACCATAAAGAGAAGACTTCCCAAGACCAAATACAGAGTGTTCACCATAAGGTGCAAACCATTCATAGGCCTCAAGAATAGACATGCCAGATTAGAATTCTACAAAAACCAGCCCAGTTCTGGAACTACATTCTTTGGCCAGATGAAATTAAGGTCAGCCCTGTACAAGAATGATGGGAAGAAAAAAGCATGTAGAAGGCGTGGAACGATTCATGGGTGATGCTTTTAGGAGTTAGATAAGGGTTGTGGTCATTAGCTTGGTTGTTACTTCTAAGTGCTGCTTCAAAGTGTTTGCTTGGAGATATTCTGGAGAGTTTTACTGATTGTTCAACTGTCTAAGATTTTGCCAAGAGTTTTCTTTATACTGTTACAGGTAAGATTCATCCATAGAAAGAGGTTACCAATTGCATAAGGTTCGATTTCCTATTGGTAATTGGTAAGGCATTTGATTTGATTAGCTAGGTGTTTGCTATTGAATGTTGGTTAATTAGCTATTGTTTGCAAATAAGCATTGGCCTTCGCTGTTGTTAAACATTCCTTGTGGGTGGTGATTTAGGAGTTAAATAATGTTTGTGGTCACTAGCTTGGCTAATATAGCTTGGTTTCTACTTCTAAGTGTGTGCTTGGAGATATTCGGGAGATAAACTGGAGGTAATCTGAGGTATATTGTTTGATTTAAATTACTTACCTCATTAAAATGGCAGACTTAGTTCAGTGTAATAGTTGTTATGCACTTGTTTCACGTTCCACTTTTTACAGATTTGGATGCTGTTTAATCTGTAGACAGTTCTCTATATTGCGGCAGGAAATTATATTTTTGAAGTCTGAGATTTGTAAATTATCCAGTAAACAAACTCAGGCTGGAACTGTTGCAAAGCCACTGCCACAGAGACGTACTTGGAATGGCAGATGGATTACTGTAGGATCTGGTAGACTTAGAGTTGTGGATAAAAGGCATATTGCACAGTCTGTTGCTCTACATAATTCATTTTCAGAACTTTCAGAGTGTAATGGTGTTATGGAGACAGGATCAGGCACAAAGTGTAGTGGTGTTATAGAGACAAGCACCAGCACCGAGTGTAGTGGTGTTGTGGAGACAAGCTCAGGCACTGAGTGTAGTGGTGTTGTGGAGACAAGCTCAGGCACGGAGTGTAGTGGTGTTGTGGAGACATGCTCAGGCACTGAGTGTACTGGTGTTGTGGAGACTATGGTGAGGTCTAATAGAAAGCAGTTGTTGTTGGGGGATTCTATCATAAGGTGTGGAGATGGACAATGGTGGTCTTGTGAGATGTCTTCCTGGAGATACTGCTCACAGAGACAGACGTATTTGTAATATTGTTAAGCGCGTAAAGCAGGAAGGGGAATTGTATGTACTTTTCCATCTAGGGACAAATGACTTGGCTTGCAATGAGGTTTCAGAGGTAAAGGAGGTTTTTTGTGTTTTTGCCAATGATATACAGCAGGTTGCTTCCACACTGTCATTCTCTGAAGTTCTGCCTGTGCATAACACTTAGAATGACAGGCGGATGCGTATTAGGAACTTTAACTTGTGGCTTGGTGAATGGTGTCGGGAGCAAGGATTTGGCTTCATTTCTCATGGTAGCTCTGTTTGGAATGGAAATAACCGGTACAAAAAAGATGGTTTTCATCTTTCTCAAAAGGGAACAAATGTTCTCAGTGAGCTGTTGAGAGATTTTGCTAGAATGTATTTTAACTAGGAGGGGGGTTGGCAAAAGAGTGATAAAACGCCAATCCGATTGTCCCCCAAAACAAGGATAGAAGGTACCTGTAGCAAGTGTGTTAAAAATTATAAGCTTAGAGTCATGTCTACAAATGCTTGCAGTTTAGGGAATAAGTTCCATGAACTTGTGGCAATAATGGCAACTGATAGTGTAGATTTAGTCGCCGTTACTGAGACATGGTACAATGAGAAAAATGACTGGGACATAGCAATATCAGGGTACTCTTTATATAGAAAAGACAGGGAAGTCAAGAAAGGGGGAGGGGTGGCCCTGTATGTGAAGGATAACATAAAATCTAGCCTAATAAAAGTTAGTGAGGCGAACATAGAGTCCATTTGGGCTACGTTAGAATTTGGTAATCACACAGTAACTCATGTAGGTGTGATTTATAGGCCCCCAGGACAAATAGAAGAGTAAGATAATCTACTAGTTGAGGAAATAGCTAAAATGACAATGAAGGGGAAGTTATCATCATGAGTGACTTTAATCTTCCTGATGTGAACTGGAAAACCAAAATAGCTGCTTGTGCCAGGAGCACACATATTCTAAACTCCCTACTGGGATTGTCTCTAAAGCAAGTCGTTCTAACATTGTAATAAAATACTGCCTGTTTTCATGCACGTACACTAAATGCATATTCTATATTTACTGGCACTACACAAAATATTCTCTGGGGTTTCACACATATCAGCATTACGCAAATACAGGTGATACTCGAAAAATTAGAATATCGTGCAAAAGTTCATTTATTTCTGTAATGCAACGTAAAAGGGGAAACTAATATATGAGATAGATGCATTACATGCAAAGCAAGATAGTTCAAGCCGTGATTTGTCCTAAGTGCGAGGATTATGGCTTACAGCTCATGAAAACCCCAAATCCACAATCTCAGTAAATTAGAATATTACATGCAATCAATAAAACAAGGAGTGTACATAGAACAATATCAGACCTCTGAAAAGTATAAGCATGCATATGGACTCAGTACTTGGTTTGGGCCTCTTTTGCAGCAATTACTGCCTCAATGTGGCGTGGCATGGAAGCTGCCTGTGGCACTGCTGAGATGTTATGGAAGGACAGGATGCTTCAATAGCGGCCTTCAGCTCTTCTGCATTGTTCAATCTCATGTCTCTCATCTTTCTCTTGACAATGCCCCATAGATTCTCTATGGGGTTCAGGTCAGGCGAGTTTGCTTGCCAATCAAGCACAGTAATCCCATGGTCATTAAACCAGGCTGTGGTGCTTTTGACAGTGTGGGCAGGTGCCAAGTCCTGCTGGAAAATGAAGTTAGCATCCCCATAAAGCTCGTCTGCAGAAGGAAGCATGAAGTGCTCCAAAATCTTCTGGTAGACGGCTGCATTGACCCTGGACTTAATGAAGCACAGTGGACCACCACCAGCAGATGACATGGCTCCCCAAATCAACACAGTCTGTGGAAACTTCACACTGGATTTCAAGCATCTTGCAGTGTGTGCCTCTCCAGTCTTCCTCCAGACTCTGGATCCTTGGTTTCCAAATGAGATGCAAAAGTTGCTCTCATCAGAAAAAAAGACTTTGGACCACTGAGCAACAGACCAGGTCTGTTTTTCTTTAGCCCACGTAAGACGCTTCTGACGTTGTTTGTTGTTCAGGAGCGGCTTGGCAAGAGGAATACGACATCTGAAGCCCATGTCCAGGATCCATCTGTGTGTGGTAGCTCTTGATGCACTGACTCCAGCCTCAGTCCACTCCTTGTGAAAATCCCCAACACTTTTGAATGGCTTTTTCCTGACAATCCTCTCCAGGCTGCAGTCATCCCTGCTGCTTGTGCACCTTTTTCTTCCACACTTTTCCCTTCCACATAACTTTCTATTAATGTGCTTTGATACAGCACTTTGGGAACCTCCAACTTCCTTCGCAATTACCTTTTGATGCTTTCCCTCCTTATGGAGGGTGTCAATGATGGTTTTCTGCACAACTGTATCAAAAGTAATACACAACATTATATGAAAGTTATATTTAAAATTGATCAAATACATATATTAACCTTCAAAGGGCCCAGGACCTAATTTTGCCCGGTGGCCCAAATGTCTGTCAGTCTGACCCTGATTCCGATTCTTATCTTGGCTTATATTGACTGCTCTCCTTACTGTAATCCTGGACTCGGCTATTGTTACCTGATATTTCTGATATCTGGTTTCCCTGTATCTTGCTTGTCCCTGGCAATACTTTGTTTAACTACGTAAAGCCTGGCTACCCTAAGGCCCGGTATACATCATCTCTGGATACACTCTGTGTGTTGGGTCTCACTTTCCTGACACCTTTTAGAAACCGAGCATGCCTCAGGGCAATAAAACCTCAAGCCCAAATGCAATCAGAAACCTTTAGCTCCCAGAATGCATGGGGGCTGCATGTAGACCGTACATGTGGAGGCATAACCGTTTGTTTTACCAGACTAATGGAAGGGAATCCCTTTTGTTGATCTCTAGCTGTGGGCCATGTTGCCTTCTGTTAAGCAAAATACAGGAGAAAGGTTTGGCCATCTAATTTTACCTTCTACTATTGACTGCTTTCTGTGAAATCCAAAGGTTATTTTTTATGTAGATTTGCTTGTTCACTCTTCTGCATATGTCAATGTAAATCACTAACTGCTGCATGACATATTCTATGTTATTTTAAAGGGTCACTATAGTTACCAGAACAACTACAGCTTAATGTAGTTGTTCTGGTGAGTATAATCATTATATTTAGGCATTTTCATGCAAACACTGCCTTTACATTGCCCCCTAGGGACACCTCCAAGTGGCCACTCCTCAGATGGCCACTGGAGGTGCTTCCTGGGGCAGTGCTGCACAGTAGGCAGCTCTGCCGTTCAGCGTCCCCACGCTCTGCATGGGGATGTTGAATTTCCCTCATAGAGATGCATTGATTCAATGCATCTCTATGAGAAGGGTTGCTGATTGGTCAAAACTGCATTTGGCCTCGCCCCCTTGCTGATTTTAGCCAATCCAATGTTGGATTGGCCTAAAAATCGGCAATTCTGATGTCACCAAGGCGGTGGGGCCAGTGCCGGCAGACCCGCAAGGTGCTGGAATTAAGGTGAGTTTTCCATGCTTTTAAGGGGGGTAATGGTGGGTTTAGCACTCTAGGGTCAGGAATATATGTTTGTGTTCCTGACCCTATAGTGTTCCTTTAATGCTTGGTCATGAAAAACAAATAAAAATATTCTCTATTTTTCTTTTCATCCATTTTATCATCATCCATTTCAATTCTCTTATAGTGTAAAAATAATTATGGTTTCTAAAGTAATTGAATACACATTTTTGGTAAATGGGCAAACCATTTCTAAATTGTTTGCACCATTACTAGAGAACAGGGCCTGGATACACCTGGCATCATAATCACTGCAACTATTATAATAAAATAGGGGACCTAATGTCCCCACCCCTACCAACCACTCATTAGTGTGGTGGGTGGTAGGGGTGGACCTAAATAATTATAAAAGGGAGGACCGAGTGTTCCTACCCAGCCTCAACCCATGGCTGGCAGGTCATGGCTCTAAATAATTATAAAAGGGGGTAGGCATGCCATTATCCACCTGTCTCAATTAGTGTCATGATCCTCAACCCCCTAGCCACCCTACCTTAAATTAAACAAATTCTACCATCCCAATAATGGTGAGGGGTGGTCATAAACTAATATCTATAAAATTAAAAATATATATAATTACAATTAGTAGTCTGCTTTCATCTAAATATTCTATTCTTCAGCCCCAGAAAAGTCCAAATCTATAATAGGTAACGCAACTGTTTAAAATGAAAATAAAAATAACGGGCCATTGTCTTGCTACTGATGCCAGGGGCACCTGAAATAACTTTGAGTGGAAGATAGGAGACTGACATTTTGTCATTAATCCTAGTGTGAGACTAGGTTACCAAAATACAGTTTTTTAAATGTATTTTTTTTTTTTTTACTATTTGTAGAAAGAATTTTTTTTGGGGGTGTGTTTGTTTAAAAAAAAACAAAAACAAAAAAAAAACAAGACAGTTTCTTTGCTAGCCACTGTCACTTAACACCAACTTGTAATCACCAATTTATAGTTAAAGTGTTTTTTTTTGTTTTGTCAACTGCTTGTAGAAAGAAAATCCTTTTTTGGTGAGTGTTCAGTAAAAAAGAAGGCAACAAAGGAATTCCCCAGGCATTCAAAGTGTTAAAGCCGCAGGCAGTTTTAATGAAACAAAAAAGAACAGCAACGTTTCGACCTCCTAAGAGGTTTTTTTCAAGCTTGAAAAAGACCTCTTAGGAGGTTGAAACGTTGATGTTCTTTTTTTGTTCATTAAAACTGCCTGCGGCTTTAACACTTTGAGTGCCCGGGGAATGCCTTTTTTGCCTTGTTGTTGTGGGATTGCTGGTCCTGCTTCGGAGCACCGGGTGGCTGCTGGGGTTGAGTGCGGCTCCTACCATCATCTTTGCAATACAGTAAAAAAGAAGAACAAAATAGTAATTCTCACATTGGCACAGACACAAACTTGGTAGAGTGGTAGATGTAACTTGCTTCATTCTAATGAGACACTTTGTTTACGGCTAGTGCAGTGTCACACTAATAACCACGCCACTTAACACTAACATCTAATTACCAGTTGTTAAAAGCTTTTTTAAAGTGTTTGTATTAAAAAAAATATGTTTAATGTTGAGTGTGTTCAGTCTAGTGTGTGCTGTGCACGTGCGTGAGCAGTGTAGTGTTTCTTAACACAATATCATTACAGTATTAAATGCCCCCAACCCATTGTGCAACCTAAACACCTACTGTTGACTATTTTGAAAAAAGTTGTGTTAGTTTGCACTGTTAGTGCTTTGGAAACTGCAAGCATCTTTCCTCAGTTATATTTACAGTGTGTAGCAGTTCACTATACAAGTGAACCTTGCCTGCACTGAGTGTGGCAGGTCCTTTTTTGTCTGAGTCTTGTAGTGTAGCTATGCCTGCTAGCTCTGCAGATTCAAAGTGCTTTTAAAATCAAATCTTTTTTTCTTAATTTATAAACGTATTCTAAAAAGGTGGTACTGGTGGTGAACAGGTTGTGATTTTTCCAATGTGTATCAGTGTAGTGCTTTTGCCCTACCTGGCTGAGTGTCGCGATGTGCCTATACCTGCAGCCACCACAATGGTGCAATTGGAAGAAGTTGATAGGACACTGTTTTTTCCCATCACTGAACAATGGACACTGACATTACAGATTGGTGTGTGTGAATGCTTTGTTCTTGTTAGGGTGGAAGGGATGAGTGGAAAGTCAATTTACCACTGACTTTTTCCTTGCATTTTTGGATAAATCTCTTTTTTCTAAAATAACTCCTGCTCCCTATTTTTCATTAATACAATATAGCAAAAGGGAAAAGGTTATAATCATTCATTATAAAAGTTCTTTCACTTCCTATTTCTTTAACCCCTTAAGGATGCATAACGGACTCAGAAAAAATGCGTGGAGGATCGGAGGCGGAGAGCTCTCCGCCCGGCGCTGGAAAAAGGTAAGTTTTAACCCCTTTCCTTTCCCCAGAGCCGGGCGGGAGGGGTTCCCTCAGGGTGGGGGCACCCTCAGGGCACTATAGAACCAGGAAAACGAGTATGTTTTCCTGGCACTATAGTGGTCCTTTAATTCTTATACACAAATATATGTGTTTTTGCTATCTACCATCTACATTATGTTATGATTATCTTTTGTAGATCCTATTTAATCTGGGACCTAAGTGAACATTTTCCTCTTCTACACAAAATAAGGTGATATTTATATTCCTATCATTAAAGCGCTACGTTCTTTTTATAATTTTTTGCACATTTATTTAGTGACATTGTAAGGAGTCACACGGATGTTTAGCAGCTCACTTTTATATAAGATTGTTTCTACATATATTGTTTTATATAAGTCAATTTGTATATAAGATTGTCTTTGTATATATTGCTTTTATACAAAGCCAGAAATAAGCGCTAGACTTTATTCACATTTTGCATCTGTTCTGTCATGCGCTAAAATTAACCCCAGATCATCACGGTGCCAACGATCGTGGTGTTAATGATGTTGCTGAGTGCCTTCGAGTCAGTGGCAGACCAGCAACAGCAAATCGCGATGTCCCAGCCCATGTGATCGTTGTGACAGACAGTCACAGCAGTCACAATGTTGCTGGGATATCAGATCTGCCTCTGTTGGGTTTGTGAAGTGGAGAGAGACGGATCATTGTTACTTTGTGTTCCTGAAGAGAATAAATTGTCAGAAGAAATTCCAAATCCCCCTTTACCCTGTTCTTTAAAAAATAAATAAAAAAAATAACCCTTTCCCTGCTGATTTATCACTGCCATCAGTGATCAAAGTACAGATCATAGTACTTTACTGTGATCCAGGTTTTTGTTTTTACCCTCAGGGGTTAGATTAGATTTTTTTAGTAACCCTAAGGGGTTTAATTTTAATATTTTATTTTATCAATTTGTGATTTACTTAGTGGGGGTGGGTGTAATTTAGTGGGAATTGGGGAATATAGTGATAAGCTAGTTAGAGGTAAAAAGTAAAAAAAAGTAAAGTTTAGTTATTTAGTTATAGTTAAAGTTTATTACCGTAGTACACAATGTTTAGGAATATAATGGAGAGGAGGCTTACGCCCTGTTAGCGGTCAACTCAGAGGCGACAGACACTGCCTCAGAAATGGGCCGCAGGGAGTGATTCAAGGGAAAGGGACTATGTGCCAGATACTGCAAGACCAAATAGCTGATTCCTCTGATGCTAAACATGGCACAGATGACTGGATAAGATAGACAAAAATACCAAAGGGCGATCTACAATACAAAAGTAATAGAGATGGACATAGGACAATAATGCTGCAAAATGTGAGTTATAAATATAAATAATCACACTCACAAACCCATATTGATTGAAGGCATATCATGGATAACAATGTAATAACTTCAGGACTTTAGGAACATCAGTGGCATGCATAGGAAGAAAAAAGAAGAAATAATAGTTCAGAGTATCTTGATAAAATAACACACTTTATTATAAGACACACTTACAAGATAGAAGTGGCAAACAGGCATATCAAACTCAGTTGGAAACGTATCCTTATCTCGGGGTCCAAAGGAGCAGGAAAGCCAGAAGGTAAATAGTAAAATAAATAAATACATAAAAATAACAAATACTCTGTACACTAAAGAACAAGCCCTACGTGTTTCATTCAATCATGAACTTCTTCAGGGACATCTGGCAAGGATCTGTCCATATGCAGGCATAAAATATAATGCCGACCATCTCCTTTTAAATCCGTCTGGTCTTGGCGCAAAGTGATCAGCTGGATGACGCGCTTCCAGGTTCAACCTCCAATGTACTTCCAGGTACGCCCAGAATGCGTTCTGGAGTTGCTGGCCAAGCCTCACTTTGGTTTTCCATCTAAATGGACGGAAGTCGGCAAGCATTGCGTTCCATCATTCGGAATTGAGCATATAAGTCCATAGCACATAATTAAACAGGGAAAAAAAACGAATATCATACAAAGATTCTCAAAATGTCCCAATTGTAATGGGAATCAATATAAATTTATAAAATTGAAACTTCAAGAAAAAGAGAAGACTTCTAATTGGGAAAGAAAAATAAAAAAAACACTGTAGTAGACAGCATATTATAAAAATATATATTAGAATACAATTAATATACACGCCAAAATAAGTGCTGAAAACCAATACATCACAGAAAACAAATTAAATCAAAATCCACATTAAGTTCCCTTGGTTCCATGGTTTTTAATGTGTGGATCCAGTAACCCTCTCTTTTCCTTAGAGCCATCATAAGGTCACCACTTTCATTCAGGGTTACCTGGTCTATAACTGTACATTTAAATGTGTTAAAATTGAAAATGGGACAGTTATTGCAGTGCACTGGCACTGAATATGTTAACATACACTTTTTAATATTGTTTTCATGTTCTTGGAATCTGAGTTTTGCTTTTCTACCCGTTCTCCTCACATACTGCATCCCACATAGGTGGAGGAACAGGATACCTTACTTTTAATCTTAAATTTCTCTTGGGTTTGTGTATGTTACGGTTGCCTCCAGGCTGGCTGGAAGTTGGACCAATGAAAGGATGCTCCTAGCACTCAAAGGACCATCAAAACCGTAGACACCATAAATACTGCACCAGCACCATAAGCATCCAATCTTCATAAATTACATATTCAGAATCAGCATACTTTAAATATAAACATAACCAAAAATCACACAAATCCCTCTAGTGGATAAAAAGTTTAGGAGTGTAAACCTATTTGCATGGTTTTTCCTATTCGGCTTTTTCCAGTATTCGTGTGTTTGCAGTTTGGGAGAGTGGTGATTGCAGTAGCTGTCTGTGCATCTGAAAAAAGGGGAATATCGCCTAAACGGATTTTTAACCTCTTGTGGGCAAAACGGTCCGTTACAATTGGTGGCAAGCGACGGGATCATTCCCACAGCCCAGAAGGACAGCTACAAGGTAACACCGTTCCCTGGACTTACAAATTGAGGGTAACGCTAGTACCCATACAGCGACCCTATCTACAAAAGAACCAACTTCAGCAGAGCAAGCATGGCAGCCAGCTACACTCAGGAGGAGTTCGATGCTATGTTGAAAAGCCTACTGGCTTTCTTCGGACCCAATCCAGAAGAGAAATATGTACAAAACACAAGGAGAAGAGTGGCAGAGTACCTGCAGTTCAAAGCAGATTTGGCCAGGGGGGAGAGACCCCAATGGCCAAGTAAGTCCCAGGGAGCTGAAGGTGCCGTCCTTCCTCCCCAGCGGCAGTGTGTATCCCAGGGAGCTGAAGGTGCCGTCCTTCCTCCCCAGCGGCAGTGTGTATCCCAGGGAGCTGAAGGTGCCGTCCTTCCTCCCCAACGGCAGTGTGTATCCCAGGGAGCTGAAGGTGCCGTCCTTCCTCCCCAGCGGCAGTGTGTATCCCAGGGAGCTGAAGGTGCCGTCCTTCCTCCCCAGCGGCAGTGTGTGTTACAGGGAGCTGAAGGTGCCATCCTTCCTCCCCAGCGGCAGTGTGTGTCCCAGGGAGCTGAAGGTGCCGTCCTTCCTCCCCAGCGGCAGTGTGTGTTACAGGGAGCTGAAGGTGTTGTCCTTCCTCCCCAGCGGCAGTGTGTGTTACAGGGAGCTGAAGGTGTTGTCCTTCCTCCCCAGCGGCAGTGTGTGTCCCAGGGAGCTGAAGGTGTCGTCCTCCCTCCCCAGCGGCAGTGTGTGTTCTCATCCAGGAATTAGAATCTATTGAATGGGATGATAAATATGTTTGGGCTACCCTAGATGTGACTTCGCTCTACACCGTGATAGATCACGATCTCAGTGTAGAGGCAGTCAAAAGTAATCTAGACACCAATCTGGAACCTCCTTTTTGCTCCTTTTTGGAGAAGGTCATTCGCTTTATCCTAACGCATAATTTTTTTCAGTTTTGATGGGGACTTTTTTCTCCAGATCAAGGGCAACGCGATGGGCACCAAGTTTGCACCAAGCTATGCCAACGTGTTTATGGACTACTGGGAGGCATTATCCATTTGGTCCAATAACCCATTTGGTGCAAGCTTGGTGCTCTGGAGAAGGTACATCAATGATGTCCTGATGATCTGGCGGGGTCCTATAGACCAGTTAAATGATTTCTTTGCGTATGTCAACTGTAACTCATTGTCTCTAGTTTTCATTAGAATCTTTGTATGATATTCGTTTTTTTTCCTGTTTAATTATGTGCTATGGACGTATATGCACAATTCCGAACGATGGAATGCAAGTGGAACACAATGCTTGCTGACTTCCGTCCATTTAGATGGAAAACCAAAGTGAGGCTTGGCCAGCAACTCCGGAATGCATTCTGGGCGTACCTGGAAGTACATTGGAGGTTGAACCTGGAAGCGCGTCATCCAGCTGATCACTTTGCGCCAAGACCAGACGGATTTAAAAGGAGATGGTCGGCATTATACTTTATGCCTGCATATGGACAGATCCTTGCCAGATGCCCCTGAAGAAGTTCAAGATTGAATGAAACGTGTAGGGCTTGTTCTTTAGTGTACAGAGTATTTGTATTTTATTTTGTTTTAATGTATTTATTTTACTATTTACCTTCTGGCCTTCCTGCTCCTTTGGACCCTGAGACCAGGATACATTTCCAACTGAGTTTGATGTGCCTGTTTGCCACTTCTATCTTAAATGTGTTATTTTATCAAGATACTCTGAACTATTATTTCTTCTTTTTTCTTCCTATGCATGCCACTGATGTTCCTAAAGTCCTGGAGTTATTACATCATTATCCATGATATGCCTTCAATCAATATGGGTTTGTGGGTGTGATTATTTATATTTATAACTCACATTTTGCAGCATTATTGCCCTATGTCCGTCTCTTACTTTTGTATTGTAGATTGCCTTTTGGTATTTTTGTCTATATTGTCTTGAGGACCAAAGAGGAGTCCTTTCATCTACAATACTATTAATTAAGGGTAATTGTTGTGATTTTTTACTTATTACCCACTAAGTGTGTTTTCTACCTGCACACATGTGTATTTGCAGATGACAGGGTACCTCCTTATAATTTTTTACCAGACATACCAGAGTTCAGTTATAATCCACTGGATTGTATGCAGCTGATCTTGGGGGATGATATTTTTGGGGAGAAAGTCATCCAGATTAATCTGTACGCTGAGCAGTATCTGGCACACAATCTCTGTCTCTCATCGCCAGGAAACAGAGATGGTATCCCACCAGTGTGCCAGTGTGCCAGAATTGAAACAATTCTGGACACTGGCAATACTTATGGGGATAATTAAAAAACCCACCATTAGAATGTATTTCTCTAGAAACCCCATTTGATTTGCAATACCATTTTTTCCAAGACAATGA